>JAPDEJ010000014.1:0-600000 GCA_027569045.1 Aspergillus biplanus
AATCTTACAGACTAAATTGGACCTGGAGTAAGAATATCTCCCGCATAATTATTAAACCCCCCACGTGTCGCATTCTTATGATGCGAAGGACTCCATTGTACCCCCGGATACGGCGGAGTTTGAGAATTTTGTCCCCATTAATAATTTTAGCCACATAGACGAGTTGGTGCATGTTTAATCCCCCCCCCCCCCCCCCCCCCAATTCGTGACGAATATTTTCCCTTCCAAGGCGTTTCCATCGGTCAGCATGTAGAGGAAAGGAAAACCCGTACTCTGGGTCGGGGGGATAAGCGACAACTTCCTGAATCCCCGTGTGGATATTGCCGGATATCCTCGTGGGTTATCAGGAAACAAGAATGCAACCCAACGAGGGTGAGCGAGGGCCAGCGAATTAATTAAATTAATCGGTCCTCAACCATTCATGTGCATTATAACGCACTGGGGAAGGGCCGGTGCAAGGGGTTTATCTCCAACAGACCCCGACGATCACTCTCTGTGCTGAGTGTACACGAGGGGAGACTCTTGGCGGGTGTAACCTCTGCTAAGCCCGCGTTGCGGGAGTCGCCGCTAGGGGGAGCTCAAGCCTAGGAAACTTCGATTTGCCGGCTTGGACTGGTGAATTCTTATCACTGGAAAGTTTGCCCCAGACGCTTGGCTGGGGATCGGAGCTGCTGCCAAGAAGCTCTGGCCCAGGCACGCGATGTAACTCGACGCGGGATAGGAGGACCTCACTGGAGGATTTGGCATTGATCGGCTGTCGGGCTGGCACTGTGGCGTGGTTGGCTATCTGCATGATCCTTGGATGCCGAGACACTGCACTTCCCCAGGAAGGAGGAAGTGCTCACTGCTTATTGCTGATTGCTCGGGAGGATTAGGATTATTGTTGCGATTCAGGCCTCAACTGGTGCTCATCACGCAATTATAAAGATGATCCCTTCCCCCCGCAGTTGCTGACCGCAGCGCTGTCCTACCTGTTCCTCCTCGTCTTTTTTTTTTTTTTTTTTTTGGTTTCCGTCTCTACTAAGCTGGTCACGATGAGGTCTCTTGGTCTTTTATCACTCGCAACTCTTGCGTGGGCACATGGCGGTCCCAAACACCATCCAGTCTCTCCTGTACGTCGAACCCTAATTAGCCGTGTGGTTCAAGGCTGCTGTGGAGGTTCCAATTATTAACAGAAAACGTAAAATATAGGAAAAATTCCCCGAGGCGATCAAATTGAAGGATCTGCTCGATGGGGCTCAGGAGCTCGAGAACTTTGCCTACGCGTACCCTGAGCGCAATCGTGTCTTCGGAGGCCCCGCGCACATGGACACCGTCAATTATCTCTACAAGGAGCTGAAGCGAACCGGCTACTACAATGTCTACAAGCAGCCCCAGGTGCATCTCTGGAGCAATGCTGAACAGACCCTCACGGTGGATGGCGATGAGTACGATGCTATCACCATGACCTACAGCCCCAGCGTCGACGCCTCCGCCGAGCTGGCCGTTCTCTCCAGTCTGGGCTGCAGCGCCTCTGATTTCCCTGCTGACGTCGCTGGCAAGATCGTCCTGGTGCAGCGCGGGGAATGCACGTTCGCCGAGAAATCGGTCTATGCCGCCGCGGCCAACGCGGCAGCCACGATTGTCTACAACAACGTCGCGGGTGCCCTTACCGGAACCCTGGGCGGAGCCACCAGCGAGCTGGGCCCCTACTCAGCCTCCGTTGGGATCACCCAGACGGACGGTGAGGCTCTGATTAGCCTAGCCGAGGCTGGCCCTGTCACCGTGGACCTGTGGGTGAGCAGCCAGATGGAGAACCGCACCACCTATAACGTCATTGCGCAGACCAAGGGTGGCGATCCAAACAACGTGGTGTCGCTCGGTGGCCACACTGACTCCGTCGAGGCCGGGCCCGGAATCAACGACGATGGCTCGGGCATCATCAGCAACCTGGTTATTGCCAAGGCCCTGACGCGCCACTCCGTCAAGAACGCCGTGCGCTTTTGCTTCTGGACCGCTGAAGAATTCGGCCTGCTGGGCAGCGACTTCTACGTTAACAGCCTCACCCCGGCCGAGCTGGATAAGATCCGCGTGTATCTTAACTTCGACATGATTGCCTCCCCCAACTACGCCCTGATGCTGTACGATGGCGACGGCTCCGCTTTCAACATGACCGGGCCCGCAGGCTCTGGTGACATCGAGCACCTTTTCGAGGACTACTTCAAAGCCCAAGGCCTCCCAACCATCCCCACCGAGTTCGACGGTCGTTCGGACTACGAGGCCTTCATCCTCAACGGCATTCCGTCCGGTGGAATCTTCACCGGTGCCGAGGAGATCAAGACCCCTGAGGAAGCGGTCCTGTTTGGCGGAGAGGCTGGCATCGCCTTTGACGCCAACTACCACGCCGCCGGCGATAACATGACCAACCTCAACCATGAGGCTTTCCTCATCAACGCCAAGGCCACGGCCTTTGCGGTCGCCACTTACGCGAATAACCTGGAGTCCATCCCTCCTCGCAGCCAGACCAACTCAGTCCTTCGCCGGTCGCAGGCTAAGCGATCTGCCTCTATCCGCAAGATCCGCAGGGCCCATTCGCATAGCCACACTAAGGCGGGATGTGTGCATAACCGGGAAGCGTTGTAGATAAAATATTATATTCCTAGGCAAGATTTATCTTGCAAGATGAGCTATCAGAAATCATGACATCCCACAAGTATATATCAAATCCATCCTGTCTTCACCTACGTAATAACTAGCGTACTTTTGTCATGCTAGTATGCACATTTATCTCATGTCTCCTCTCATGTGGGCTAAAGAAAAACCCCGCTCTGACTCGGTTTCCTAATGGATTCGTGGGACAAGACTCTATTTGCCTATTTACTGAGCACCGGGGGCCTAATATGAGTCAAAGCACAGCCGTTCATTCCGACAAAAGCGGCCTCTAATTGGGCTCATGGGCAGTAACCATATATCGTACTGCCGAGAGTGGGCATGAGGATGTGGTGAGATAACTGCTACCTACTGGCGGGTACGATATCCGACCTGGTATATATATAATCCCAGGCCATCTGACTATCATTCCAGGACGTCCTGCAGCGAACATGGCAGCTGTGTGGTATACGGCCTCCTGCATGATAACATCAAAGTATGACTAAAGCAGTGCAATCAGAGCCGCAAACGAAATGCAAGCTGACGGAGGTTGAGTTCACTTGTTTGAAGGGGATGCATGCGTCATGGCTTCCAGTTGGCTTGGTCCGTTGAGCCGTACCACGCTCGAGTAACAGTTATTTCTTCCTTCTTCTTGCTTTTTCCCCTCTTTTTAAAACAAACTTTTTACAGGAGAAAGACAGAGGCAAATTTTGCCATGAATAAATCAGGTTCCGCCTACTAGCACGCTACGGCAGTGCCGTGAATTGTCATATTTAACTTTTGGCAGGCCACACCTGATCCTGCCCGGGCTGAAGGTCAACACAGGG
The DNA here is from genome assembly GCA_027569045.1 of Aspergillus biplanus. NCBI lineage: Eukaryota > Fungi > Ascomycota > Eurotiomycetes > Eurotiales > Aspergillaceae > Aspergillus > Aspergillus biplanus. Next base: position 3,456 of record JAPDEJ010000014.1, read on the forward strand.
CATAACAGTGGAAATAAGGAGAGAATAGATCCCAGAGGGTATTTTTGCGTCGGTTTATACTGACCACGCCTTAATAATAATGTACTCCTTTGCTTGTCTTGCGGTTTACGATACTATCTGGGCTCCGGAAAGGAGTAACGTCTGACATCCCGACCCACTGGCAAGCCGATTTCAGAAAGCATTCCCAGGCCCGGTCGTGCTATTACCAGCCTAGTTAAGGTGGTAAATCTGGAGGAGTGACGGGCACCCGATGCTTGCCGATTTGTGAAACAGCCGATTTGCTGCGGTTGGATTGGAAATCCATCCAGGACGGGAATCTTGCAGTCGGCCACTCACTGCCCGTCGTTTGACATCCAAACAGCTCCCAGTTCCAGATAGTCCACAGCATCCTGGGAAAATACGTTTCCACCGGATCGGTTCGCTGATCGTAGTCGATGGGTGAGATTCTGGCGTGGATGGCAATCTCATGACGACTACGGCGAACTGCGCGTGCTCCAAATGGGAAGGGACAGCATCCATCTATGATATAATTTCGTCAGATTTCTGAATTCACAACAGGCGGAAAAAAGAAAAGCAGGGAAAGTGGAGAGGGTGGAAAGAGAAAACCGGTTTCGGAGTGAGGCAGACAACCTAGTACTTGGGCCTGGAGTGTGTTAGAAAGAGCTCAAAACCGCGCAGTCGCTGCTATCAAACGAATATCTAGGTACCCTCCTGAGTAAGGGAAGTGAGCTGAGTGAAATGGAAAAGCTAGACGTGTCTCCGTCCTCCGTCTTCCTTCTTCATCCTTTCCACTCATTTGCACGCTACAATGGCTCCCACCGACGAACCCTTCCATCCGTCCAAGCGACTGATTTGCATCTTCGTCATCATCGGTCTCTTGAACCTGATGACCGCAATAGATGCGACGTCTATTTCCCCTACGCTCCCGGTAACTATTTCATCGTGTATTGTGTTGTGCGGCGTTGGATATCAAACGATACTAACGACTTCTATCCTAGACGATCGCCAAAGCCCTCAACCGAACATCCACGCAGGCCTTCTGGTGTGGAACCTCGTTTCTAGTCACCTCCGCCGTCTTCCAACCGGCCTTTACCCTCGCGTCGGATATTTTTGGACGTAGATTCGCCCTGGTGACAGCCGTGGTTCTTTTTACTTTGGGTGCCATCCTCTGCGGGGTTGCCCATGACTTCACCCTGTTAATCGCCGCTCGCTCGGTGCAAGGGGTCGGCGGTGGCGGCATCATCGCCCTGACAGAAGTCCTCATAGCTGACCTGATCCCCCTCAGGGAACGAGGGAAATGGTTCAGCGTTCGGTCAGGCACATGGGCTCTCGGGTCGACTGCAGGACCGCTGATCGGCGGTGCATTCTCCCAATCCTCATGGCGCTGGATCTTCTGGTTTAATCTCCCCTTCTGCGGAATTGGGCTGGTGGCAATCCCCATATTTGTGAAGTTAGAGAAAGGGCCAAAGCGAATGCAGTTCGCCCGCATTGACTACGGGGGTATGGTCCTATTCGTGGGCTCACTCTCGGCCTTCCTCGTGCCCGTCTCCTGGGGCGGAGTGATGTATGCATGGGATTCCTGGCGGACCTTAGTTCCTCTCCTTGCGGGAGTCGCTGGATTCGTCGCGTTTGCCTGGTACGAGTGCTTCGTGCCCGTTGAACCGCTAATTCCACCCAAGATCTTTCACAACCGCACCATAACGGTGAACTACGTCTGCTGCATTCTACACGGGGTGATAGTCTGGGCCATCGTCTACTACATGCCGTTATACTACCAAGGGGCACTGGGCTATAGCGCCGTCATCTCCGGGGTGGGTGTACTACCACTGACCCTGACACTACCACCTGCTTCCCTGATAACGGGCTTCGCAGTCGCCAAATCGGGCCGTTACCGCTGGTCGATCTGGTGTGGCTGGGCTATCTCCACCCTAGGCCTGGGAGTCCTTAGCCTCCTCGATGCCGACACCTCCGTTCCGAAATGGATCTTCTTGAGCATCGCCCCGGGACTGGGATTGGGTATGTTGTTTACAGGGCCCATGCTTGCCATCCAGGCCTCTGCGAACCCAGACTACCTGGCCATGTCGGCTTCCCTGAGTGCCTTCTTCCGTACATTAGGACAGGCGATTGGAGTTGCAATTGGAGGGGTTATTTTCCAGAACCAGATCAAGACAGAGTTCGAATCAAATCCAACCATCAGTCAACAGGCCAGCCAGTTTGCGCGTGAAGCAACGGCTCTCGTTGAGTACATTCATACCCTCCCCCGTGGGAGCCAGAGACACATGATAGAAGTGGCCTATGCGAATTCATTGTCGGTGGTTTGGTATGTGATGTGCGGGTCAGCGGGGCTGGCGTTGGCCCTAAGTTTCTTCACCCAGTCATTTGCGATGCAGCAAGATTTGGTTTCGAAACAGGGACTACGGACCGATTCCACCGCGTCGAGTCAACTCAGGGAAGAGGTTAAATCTGAGGTTTGATTTATTCGAGTTATCCTGTGGTTGACACGGTCAACAGAGGAAAGAAACATGTTGGCTGATATCAGATCTAATTCCAATAGCTTTTTGAGATATTGAGGTAGTTAAGGGAGATTGACAAGCTGATGCAATTGAAGTTTTTTTTTTTTTTTTTTTTTTTTCTGGCGAAGGTTTTGCCTACTTTCAGCCCTATACATGTATATAGTTGTAGATCTCTTAGATGCTGCCCCCAGGAGTAGAGTTTTTTTCTTGTTGGTTTGGCTTTTGAGCTTCATTACTGGTATATAATTTCTACTGTATATACACAGGTCACTCTCCAATTACGCCGTTCCATCTGCAAGACTGATCACCTTCTTCGCTGCATCCTCAAAGCGGTCAAAAGCATGGAGAGGAAGCCCACTCTCAGCAATCTATATACATACTCCAGTCAGCAAATCGTCTTTTATATTAGGAAAAAAGACGGAATATATCCACTTACCATCTTCTGTCCACTCTCCTCGTTTGTCCCCCGAAGTCGGACGACCACTGGAACACTCATGTTCAGATCCCGGAATGCCATGATGATCCCCTCTGCAATCATGTCACACCGTGTCAGGCCCCCAAAGATGTTGACAAATATGGCATTCACACGGGGATCGGATGTAATGATGCGGAACGATGCCTTTACTGTCTCAGATGTGGCCTTGCCACCCGTGTCTAGGAAGTTTGCGCAGTGACCGCCATGGAGCGAAAGTGCGTCCACTGTATTCATTGCCAAGCCAGCACCATTCACTATACAGAGTATGCTATTAGTCCTTTGCCCTTCACCAAATAGGACGGAATATATCTTACCTAGAGTCCCGATACTTCCTTTACCTTGTAGTCTATTGCGTCCTTATTAGTATTGTGATGGTATTAAGTAAGTTAAAAAAAAGGAGATTATGAGGGAGAGAGAGAGGGAGATGGCATACTTCACATAAACAATCCCATCCTTTTCAGCTTCTACCTCTTCTGGGACCTCCTCCTCCTTATTCCGCAACTTATGCACATCCTCTTGACGTCCAGAGCTTCGAAATGCCGCATCGTCAAACCCAAAACGTGCCCCCCGCACTTCTAGAGCGCCAGCAGAATACCCCACCCTAACTTCCAGCAGGTGAGCTTCCTTTTCCTTGAAAATCTCCCACAGTCCCTGAACCAGGCCGGCCAGTTTCTCATTTGCGGCCTCGGGCAGCTGGAATTGGGGGGCTATAGCGGCGACAAGAGGGCTCATGCTGTTAAATTCACTGGTCGTGTATGAAAACGGGAGTCGGATAGTGCTGGCTGGCTCAAACTCAGCACTCGATGAAGCCAGGATACACGGTGATAGTTCGTTCCTATCAGCAGTAAGAGAAAGAAATACATCTGAAGCCGACGCAGCCTTCTCGCTGACGGGTATGCGTTTCTCCTTGAGCATGTCGAGAGCCTGGAACTGCTTGATATACAATGTTCGGGTCTGTACTTTTTGGGGCGATACTGGCCGAACTGAAGAAGGCACACGTCTCATAGTATGGATGCCTCTCTTCTGGCCTCCGAAACTAGCGGGCTGTACATGTCGTGAGTATCTCCAATGATATAGCCACATGGGTGTAATTTTGTGCGTACCTTTGATCCCAAGGTGGGAGATCGATTGCCCAGAAGGGTCTTCATTCCCTCACCAAAATTCTCGGGGTGATTAACCATGACCGCGCCGGCGCACTCCAGGGCTTTATACTTGACTTCTGGCCCTGGCTCTCCCACCGCTGTCCAGGCTCCAACATGGCCCATGACACGTCCGTAAGGAGCCTGTAAGCCCCCAACAAGAGCCATTATTGGTCTTTGTTCCCTTGTTAGTTTCCGCATTCACAAGGGTACAGCGCTGGGGGGCTCATACTTGGGGTTTGCTGTTCTTTGACGGTAATCCTTGATCCACTCTGCTGCATCCATCTCTGCAGTCCCACCTAGCTCGCCTACCAGAATTATACCTTCCGTATCAGGGTCGTCCTCGAATACTTTCAGGGCATCGACAAAGTTGGTGCCCGCCAAAGGGTCACCGCCCATGCTGATGCATAGACTCTGACCAAGGCCAGCTCGGGTGGTTGAAGCAACTGTCTCATAGCTTAGAGTACCTGATTTTGCAACAATTCCGATATTACCGGGAGAAAAGCACGGCAGGGGCTGGAACCCAATTCGGCACTTTCCAATGGCAGAGATTATACCCGGGCAGTTTGCCCCAACGAGGCGAGTTTTCGATTGAGTCTTCAAGATCGAGTGAACCTATTCGCTGCGTAAGAGAGAAGTACCTTGCACTTTTAAATGGTGCCGCTTACCCGGAGAATATCATGGAGAGGTACGTGCTCTGCTACAGCCACCACCAGAGGAATCTCGGCCTCAATTGCCTCCTCGATTGCCTTGGCTGTCTGGTTTCCCGGCACGTAGATGGCCGATGCGTCTGGTTTCGCCTTCTCTTGAGCCTATATTTCATGAGATTACGTCGTCAGTCATATAATTTGGGAACGCTCACCGTTTTAACCGATGGGAATACTGGGAGTCCCAGATGCTCGCCTTCTACTCCCGGTTTCACTCCTCCGACGATCTTGGTTCCCCATGCCAATGATTCTTTCACATTAGCCGTGGCCTGGCAAAATTAGCTGAAATTCGCATTTGGATATTGTTTCTCGCCACACCTGTCTGCCTGTGGTTCGTTTGTCAGTGGAGGGTGTATAGAAAGTAGCCGAATTGACCCCTACCTGTAAATCCCTGGAATAGTACTCGAGTATGTGCTCCAATCTTCAGGTTGGGTAATGTATCCGCATAGTTACAATGCCGCGACGAGGTTGAGAAACGTTTCCCCTGCCTTGCAGAAATGCGTAGGAAGGGTGTTTGCTGCGCCCGCGCAGCCAGAGAGCACACTCCGGTCATCGCTGCAACGAGGAAGCGGCGAGCGGAGTATTGTCGAGTATATTCTTAAGATGTTCCAATTGCTGGATATAATCAACCGGGAACCAATGGAGCGAAAATATTTTACGTAGATTAGCAATTGACTTTTAATCACGCTGCCACAGACCGCGAGAGCTCTCAGACTTGGTGGAGGAAGAAACCTCGGGAGATCCGCCGAGTGAGCATGCCTTTTTAAGTATAAGGGAAACGACGGAGTACCCGCCGGTCTCGGACTTCTTTACCGATAATTTCCGAGGTCGTTGGGGTTTTCGAGAGGCTTGTATTCACTCTGATTGGTCATCTCGGAAAAGTCGGTTGGAGACTGCTTCTCGGAATCGTGGACTGCACGTGGGGGCTAACTATGCCTGAGGCAGCAGTTCGCTTCTGTCTGCCGCAGTCCAATCATAGGCTCTCCGACCAAAAAAGAGCATCTATAACCGCGAGTAAATATGGAATATGGCTATATCAACGTCATTTTTGACTTAATATCCCCCCCCCCCCCCCCTTTTGCCATCTTTTTTTTCGGGGGTTTATTGTCTTAAGGCGTTCTGGCACCATATTCCTGCTCTTACGAAGCACCTATATAGAGAATGTTCACGACTAAGGTTCCATTAGGCTAATACTGGACTTATTTAATTGATTGACGACCGGATCCCGATATTGCCCAATAGAGCCCCTCACGGGCTCGGGCCATCCTCCCACACAAAGGACTCCCGGACGGGATCCCCCTTGTGCCTGCGCCAAGGCATCCATTGCCCTGGGCCTTCATCTATGGAAGGCAAGTTGCGCGGACGATACATCGGGTCGGCTTGCATACGTATCAATGCTGAGCGATGGATATGGGCCCTTCGTGGAAGACTCCGCGACTCTCCACGTGGTATGGGCCACCGCACGGCTTTGCACTCTCCGTCAACAATACGAACTCTTTTAATAGGCAGATACTCCATGAGCCACCAGGGGAGGATAGAACTCAGTTTCAATTTCTTTCCATACTGGAGGTTATCGTGGAGATGGCCCTTAGCGCTGGACTCGTCCAGGGCTTGTATGAACTCCTCCCGCGCACGGACACTGGCGGGAAGCGCCTGAAGAGGGTCCTCAACATAGCAATGGAACTTCTTAAGCTTTTCCTCATCAAACTGGAGCCCTGCGTCGCGAGCCTCCTGCACCATCCACACAAGGGGTACGTGACTGAGTTGATGCGTCTCCCCTTCGCCCCGTTGCCAGCCTCCCCCCACATCAGCGTGGTCCCCAGGGAAGTACAGCTCCCGGATATCTTGAATGGCGCCCGGATCACGCACCTCGGGAGCGTCTGTCTTGCTAGCCGCCCTGGCGCAATTTTCGCCGTGGGTATCGGGCGTTGACTCCCACGTAGAGTGACGCGAGTACCTGCCCCTCCGTCCATCCGGGAGCAACAAAACGGGTTGAAACTTGGCCCGTCTCTCGTCGAGACTCACGGCATGCCGGATTTTCCTACACTGTGGCGTTCTTGCCGCAAATTCGAGCTCTGCAATGCTATTCACTGTATCAAAGAGGCCTAGGAAATGCACCCGCATGGGCGGTCGGCAAAGTGTCTCACGAACATGACGTATCACTTCACACGACTCCATTGAGCCCTCTTCTTCTTTTATATCATGCTTTGTCTTGTGAACGAGGAATGCGTTCCACACAAACGGGATTACTTCCTCGTTGTCGGGGCCCAGGAGACCCAGCAGATCTAGCATCTCGGCGAGAAACCAAGCGGTGTACGCCCCTCGGGAAAACCCAAATATGAAGATTTTGGCTCCGGCGCGGTAGTGGCGCATGAGGAACCGGTAGCCGCCGAGGACATGTTGATCGAATGATTCGCCCAGAGCCTGGCGGAAGGCTTTGGTGTTCCGGAGGCTGAATGGATTGTTGCGTCGGATGGTGGTGCTCGCGAGAGAACCTGGGGTGATATTGGTCCCGATGCCTGGTTGATAGTAGCAAAGCTGTTCATCTGTGCGGTGTAGCATTCGACAGATCCTGAGAATGTTCGTTTCGGCTCCGTCGGAGCGAAATGTGTTTCCGGTGCCATCAAAGCAGAGCACAATCTGCCGCTGGCCGATGGGATCCTCTGGCTGTGTCATTCTTTTCCACGATTTAGGTGTAGGCAGTTTGGGAAAGAAACAGGTACAATGGGTGATGCCACTATTTGAGATGTTTGGCTACTTGGTGTGCAGGTCAAGTCAGACCGTTCCCTATATGCATGATGCGGTGGACATGCAATATAGATGCACGGGATGCAGGGTAGATCCACACAAAAGAGAGCGAGACTCTGAGTCTGCCCTGCTGTGTTCCCTACCATCCCCTCGAGCTGCATTTACGTGGCTCATTTTGGGAGTACCCAAGTCCGGATTTGGAAGAGAGGACTTGCGTTAAAACACATCCGATTGACGGGTATCCGGAAGATGCATAATATGAGGCATGACACGGGAATGACGATTGGCCTGACTCCTCACTCCAGTATAGAGGGGATATGAATCTTCATAGACGCTTCACGCAGGCCTCAGGATCGCTGGTGTGCTCGCGAGCTGGAAAGCTGATGAAGGAAGGCAGGTCCACTAAGATGATTTCATATTTGCCGTACCCCATCCCATCCCATTAATGATTAGGGTCCCAGCTTAGGTGTTTTGGCCTTTGTTCCGGCGTAGGTTGCGGTACTTTATCCCGGGCTCCGGCTTTTCGCTTTTTAGAGTTGATAGGTCTTGCATGTAGTCGGGATAAGGAACAACTTTCGTGATAATCTAGGTTTTGAAATTTCTCCTTGGTACCACGATCAAACTGTCCCAAAAATTAAAGACCTTTCTCCTGGCCGTTGTTGCTATCGGTTGAGCTTAATTTCATTGCCTTTCATGAAGAATGGCGCCGCCAAATGCAAAATGGTTTTTTTTGGCGTCCCCTAGGAAAGTAAGAACCAAAACCACTCTTCACTAACCACCATTTGAATCCTCATCATCTTCCACAACAGGAAATGTAAGAAGCGCCGCGATTCCCCCCAGACTGTCCAGCCGTTTCCCGCTCTCATGTTCCGAACTCAGGACACGCACCTCGCCGCCCTCGATATCTCTCACCCGATCCACCAGTCCAACCCACCGTTTCCGCTCCGCAATACTCTGAGACCGGAACAAGCGGTTCGAGATAATCAGCACCCCACCTCCCCGACCAACTGCCCCTTGGTCCACAGCCGACTCAACTTCCCGCGGCCCATACGTGGCCTTGTTGGTCTCCTTGCGCAGCTGGTCGTGGAAGTCGTCCATGAGTTTAGTCTCGCGCGCGTGCTTAGTGTTAGACAGCATTGCCTTAACTGTGGGTGATTGTAAGACCTCCGTAAGTGAGTGTAGATAGCCTGATGCGGAGTGGACGACGACAACGCTGGGGAGAAGGCGTTTGAGGGCCGGGGTGGTGGTTGTTGCGACGGATTGAATGTATTTTTGGAATCCAGCGGCGACAAATCCTGGGGAAGCCAGAAGGACAGGGCGGACAGGCTCGGCGTTGCTGGTCATTGAGGTAGAACTGGTGTTGAATTCCATGTGTCGGAGTAAGGTGTCTAGGGTGAGTTGGTAGAATTTTGACATTCCCTGTATTCCGCATGACATTAGCCTCCCTGACCACTTTTTGCTCTTATAAAGGAAGAGAAGAAAAGAAAACTAACCTTATCATGATCCCCTCCCCCGTGCCGTTTTCTTGGAACTGAAATCTCAATTTTCTGTTTTAAAATCGTCCGGAATTGTCCAATGAAACAGATATGCGCGATCCCTTCCTGCATCACAACAGCAACCGCCTCCGCTCGCTGATTCCCTCCCTCGTCCACAGCATCCTTCAGCGCCTCTACCGCAATACTATCCCACCCACCTCCTTCGCTCTCAGGGCCCTCCCCCTTCTCCAGTGTGAACTGGCGATTCAGCTCCAGATCCAGTGTGTGGTGCTGCCCAATCTTTGTATGTGGGGTTTCATTCATAATCTGCCCGCTCACATGGAGCTGGGAGTTTTGCGGGTCGAAATCCAGGCTCTTTACGCGGATCAGGAGCGTTAAACGTATGCGGTGCGAGCTCGTTGATCCAACTGCCTGAGTGGTTGTAACGCGGCGGATAGCAGTGGCATGGAGTAGATCTCCAGGTCTAATGAGATTATATGCGTGCCACTAGGAATAAAAACAAGTTTTGTTTTTTAGTTTATTTCTTTTACCTTTTCTATGGAGATAAAAAAGGGAAGGTTGAAGGGGGGATTACCATGTCCTCAGGCTCCTCTGGAATCAGGGATACACTGCCAGAGCCATTATGCTCAATTTTATTCTTGACCAGACGCATTCCGGGCCACCGGGGGGAGCAAAGTAAGCGGAAGGAGGAAAACACTGATATTATATCCCTCGATGTGCAAAATAGGAGGAAAGTTGGTAGCAGAATTGCGTCATTCACAACATAAAAGGGAGGGAGGGGCTCAGGTTTTGAGTGACGATGCACTGCGGGACCAAGCCAGGTCCGGAAGGGGATTAGTGTGGTTCTGGATCTTATCGATAAGCATGTGGGGGCAGAAAAGCCCTAAGCCCTAGTTGCCAGTCATGAGCATTTGGAAAACCATGGATCCCTGACACACTGCTCTGCACTAGGTTCAGACCGCTTGCCTATTAGATCTAGGTCGAGGCAATTGTTGGACCTATCCAACTCGTTCAAAGAACGTGTCGAGAGAGACAGATAATCCTGCATGACGTATGGAGCCTTTTGCTTCAGGGCTAGGGGGGGGAGCAAATGAAGCTTCTTTCTGCGCGCGTATTTGAAGATGGGTTCCTCGAGGTAGAAGTATGCATCATGGATCACCGTCAGTGAGGTAACTTCTTTCCGTCAGCAAGTAACTAGGAAGCTGGGGCCGGCAAAATGTATCGCCGTGTACCACCCTCAGGCAACAAGAGCCTTCCTTTTTTGGGAGTTTGTTTGTGTACCTCATCCTCTCGGCTCAATATTTTACTATGTACTCGGCTAATGGGGTACTCCCATTATTGTTTCTATTATTTCTAATCCATCATCTCAATCTTACCTACCAGTAACCACACCCATGCCAATCCCCTCCATCCCACACCCTTACCATGCCCGATGACCGGCCGCGCGTTGTTCTCGAGAAATCCCGAACTGTCCGTCGTCGATATCAACGAAGTAACAAGCGATTCCAATTCACCGCATCGCAAATCGAGCGGATCGAACGAGAAGAAGAGCGCGAGAAACGCGCCCAGAAGCTCCGCGACAAGGAGAAAAAACGGGTCGCCAATAGGAAGAGGCAAGCAGAAAAAGAATCCCGCGCCCGTGAGGAACGTCTACGCCTTGGCCTGCCAGATTTAAATGCTCCCTCTGTGCCGTCGAGTCAGCCGCTGTTGTTTAATTTCATCAAGAAGCCATCGTCTCCCTCCGCGGCCCCCGAGGAGAACGCGGTTCTAACCAGTGAAGACGATGGGGAGGAGGCAGGCCCTGGTAATCCGTCAACAGAGAGTACGGAGGTAAATACCGATATTGAGGAAGAATCGGACCTGGATGAGGGAGAGTTGGATGAGGGAGAGTTGGAGAGCGTCTTAATGGCAGCTGAGATAAGGTCAGGAATGAGCCCGGCTATCGGTGCGGAACGTCCTATAACCTGGGATGTGATCGACGCGGGTCTTCAGAGAGATGAGGGGGGGAAAGGTGATAATGAGGACGAATTCTCCGATTGCTCCATCTTCGACAACAAGGATGCCATTAAAGAGATAGAAACCACTGTGGCTGCGGACGACCTGGGGATGGGAAAAAAGGACCAAACGTTAAAGGCCCCTAACCGCCCTGGCTCAATTGGTCAAAGGAACCCCCGTCTGCTCCTTAGATGCGAGTCATTCCAGGATGATACGGCCGCCTTTCTAGATGAGTTCGGACATGACTTTAATCTAGATGAGGAATTCAAAAGGGAACCGACTCAGCTGGACGGGGTCTGAACCACGAACCTTATGATACGCCTATAACATTACAACATCCTTACCTCTACATGGGCACTACCCAGTCGGGCACGCTCAAAGAAGAGAGCATACCTGGATAGAAAGGGAACCCACGAATCGCTCCTTAGGCGCCGTTACGCGTCATTCCTGGCTCTCAACCGCTCAGGGGATGCAGAATGGAAGGTTAATCAATTATCTTCGGCTAATGGCGAGGCGGCATGAATGTTGACCTATGTGGGTTTCGATCCTAATTTCCTATGGAAGGCTGATGAATAACTAACACTGAGGAAGCCAGATATGAGAGATGATCAATGGAATGTGGCCTGCGCGGCCGATTGTGCTCTGCCCGTATCCATTTTAAGGTCGAGAAAGAGAACGATATTTACATCCATGCCGCCATCTCCCCACCCGGTTTGAGGCCGGGATTTCATACCATGTCCTATAAACGGCCCCTCCTGGACGGGCGGGTGAAACATGGCGTTCAAACCCGGTTAGGGCGTAGCCTCTACGTCCGAATGCGCGGTTCAGGCAGGAGAGATAGTTACCCAATTTGGAGATGGGCGTCCAGAGTGGTGTTGATGGGGTGCAGAATCGGCATGCAGGTCAGGATAAAGTTAGTAAAGTACCTTAGGTTGGAAAGGCGCAAGTACCTTCCTTCGAGAAGGATTTATCCCAAGTCATACACACCACCAACTTTCGCGGCCAATCGCGGCGATGTCACCGAACTTCGCGGTTAATCATACTCTATTCGAAGCTGATTCAGGAAGGAGTCCCAGAATGACCCTCGTCCCCGGCTGTTCGCGGCAGATCCTGCCACCAATCGTAACCACTAAAGCTGCCATAAATCCAGCCTTTGGTTCTTGCAATATGACGTCTTTCTGGTGATGCCACCTCGAAATTGTGAGCGCTTGTGGTCCTTTCAATTCGCACTTATTTCCATCCTTTGGAATGATTTAATTGACACAAGCAAATCCACAATGGACATTAGATTCAAACCGCTGAAGAGATGCGACGAATTAATTACAAAAAATCTCTCCCTGGATGAGGCTTTCGTTATGATAATAACACTATTTCCACCCCTTTTTGGTGTTTTGACCCTTCACCCTGCACCTAGGTTGCTGAGAGATTGCTTACATCGACGCCGGGGAATGCTTTACGTTTTTCAAACGACGTACTATGCGTTGTTAGTGATGCTTCATTAATTTTGGGCAGATCAACTAACCGGGATGAAGAGGTAAGGAACTTGGCGCTCATATTCAAGCCATGCTTCGCCGTATCTTTCGCGACAACGCTGGATATCTCGCCGAGCGCGGTGAATGATCATTACGGTGAAGAATACCGAATAGAACCAGGGAAACGGAGATTGAAAACCGGTAATCAATCCCCAGGAAAATGCGAAGAACCAGTCGCAAGTGTAGTGGATTTTGCGACATATGCCATCTGTTTGATGTATTAGCTAGGGCAACATAACAATGCTGCATGCTCCGAGGCTACTTACACCATCCGTCACAGAGAATCAATTCTCCTTTCTCGGTACGAATTGTTTTGGGGTTCTTGACCGATCTCCACGGTAATTGAGGGAAGGTTTTTCGATCAACACTTGCTCCTCGCTCCTCTGCGCGGAATACGTTTTTCTGGCTGTTGCAGGTATCCCATATCCAGTACACAAAAACGTACGTGATCGCCCATGCGATGAGGACCACTGGATTCCACCGATAAGTGGACGGGTGGTGATTTGCCAAAAACAGAGTACAATGGCAGTAACTCATGGGAACGCCAGCAAGGTTCCAGAAAATAAGCATAAAGCCCCATTTCTCATAATACATATCCCTAAAGATACATTAGCTTTAATAAATAGAATATCGAAGGTAGGGGACGGCCAAGTGCTTACCAGGTGGGAATAATCAGGTCTTCGCCTTTGGCACATGCATTGGTATAAAGGAAGTGTGCGAGTAGCAGGAACAAAACTTCTCCCGATACATAACCAAACTCTTCCCACTGCTTGAGAGCAGTACCCAGTGTCAATAAGAACAGGATGAACCATGGGATCCGAACCTCAAAGAACATCTTCATGTCGATCCACTTGAAAAGCCTTGGGTTGAGCTCTGCACCCATGAAGAAGTCGTAGACATGAGATCCGGTCATGCGGTGTTGAGCATTCCGCAATAGAGCAGATGGATATGCCAACGCCGATACCAGGAATCCCGAGCAGATAGCCACCGACATCAAGGATCCAAACTCGGTAACGAGCGTATCGAGGCGAAAGAGGCCAGAGAAATGCAGAGCCAACGATAGGACTATCGTCACATACCATGAAGACACAGCTGAGCAGTAGTAATCTAATTGGTAGTTGTTTAGATGTGGCAAAGGCTTTCCCTTTCGATAGACGCCCGGAAGATACAGGTAACACGCCCCTTCAAAGACGAGAAAGCTCCAGTATATCACCCAAGCCCTACGATGAGGGAACGCGTGTGTGTAAACAAGATCAACTAAATGCGAAAGGAAATCGAAAATAGATTCATCGGATCGCGGAGTTGGGAGCTTGCCGTCGTAAAAGGTGGCTCCGATGTACATGTAGTACATGAGTAAAGGGAAGCCTATCATGAGCGCTGTCACTCCCAGTGCACCCCCGAACTCAAACTCGGGTTCATGCTGCTTAACATCCAATGAGGTCTCTGGGGAATCTGCAGGCCCATTGGAACGGCGGTTCCGAAGCGTTTCCGGGCTATTTCCTTGATGTTGGTATAAAAAAAAAAAAAAAAAAAAAAAAAAAAAAAAAGTTAAGAGAAAGGAAGGTGGGCGGGATAATTTCTCACCTCTTAATCGAGCTTGACGACGACATTATGAAGTCAAGTCAGAAAACTATGAGCCAGAAACAAACGAAATCTATCCCCTGAATTGACTACAGGAATCTGGTTTATATAAACCTTTCAAGGTCCTCTCTTCATATTATATTATATTCTTTTTACATTTTATCTACGTGTAGTCCGCGAATTCCGGGTTCACCGCGGACTCCGCGGCGACCCCGGAGAGCCCGGAAGGAACCTCCTCCACCCGACTTAAAACCAAACCATCCAGCAGATCCTAGGTTGGGAAAGGGGAGGGGCATTTTCCCCATGATGAGTGATCCAGCTGAGGGATTTAGCAACCTAGACCAATTAAGGTAGTGATAAACGCCGAAAGCCAGCGGCCCGGAAGGTCTCTCTCGCTCGTGCATTGGCTAGTGTATTCGCTCATTCAGTTGTGGCATAAACAACGCAGTCGTCTCATGTATAATATATAACCCGTTTTTCAACTTAAAGCAGTGCTTCGCGAAGCAAACCCTCGATCACTCGCAACGTCTGGGGCTTTGCTGTCACGCTAGACATGAGATAAAGCACATTCCCGAGTACTCGCGAGTGCACATTAAATTCTGGCACGCCAGCTGCCAACTTCTGTTGGAGACCCTTGGAGGCAGTGGATGTGTAACCTGCTCCTTGCGCGTCCCGGAGGGAAATGCTAAGGACGCTGCCAATGGCAAACACGCCGTCAACAGTGTCCGCATGGGACAAATCGCGGACAAGACCACTGGACCAGACGCTCCAGACGCCCGGGCAATCCTGCGATTGGGGGCCGCTCTCGCTCGATAAGGTCGATTGCCAATCTTGCTGATATTCGGCCCACGAACCCTTATCCTCCATCTGGTTCATAGTATGTAAGGAGTCAACTGCTACCTGACAGCCAACCGCGTGGGCTGTATAACTATGGCCATGCAGAAGAGCATCGCTCTTTTCGGGGCTATCAAAAGCGTGGAAGATTTCATCGCTCGCCAGCGTTGTACATAGGGGGATCAGCCCACCAGTGAGAAGCTTGGCATTAACCGCAATATCAGGGTGAACACCTAGGAATGAGGCTGCCGATCTCCGGCCAAGACGATAGAGGCCAGTAAAAACCTCGTCAAAAACGAGAGGAAGACCGGTCCACGATGATTGTGACCGTGTAATTGACTCGGTAATGTTAGCCACAGATCCGCCAAAGAGATCCGGGTTGCCACGGACAACGTCTGCGAGGCATCGTTGAAACAGCGGGTCGCAGAACAGCATCCCACCAGCTCCTAGAATAATTGGCTCCATGATAAGGGCACCGAATTTGATGCGCTGGCGATGAACCAAATCCTCAAGAGTATCCTTGATGTACTTCCTATAACGCGCGCCAGCATCTGATGAGACACGCTGTTCCAAATCAAACACCGAATCCAGCGAAGAAAACTCCAGGTCTTGACCTAACGATTGCTTCATGTCCTCTGGGACCTCCACTCTCCAGGTTCCTTGGGACATTTTGATCTTAGGAAAGTCAAACCAGTAGCCACGACCACGATACCACTCGACCTTCAGATTATATGTCGAGGGCTCTGAGCAATCCATGACTCCGATCGTGTCGCCATGATAGCTCCCCTTGAGGCCAAGAATACTGATCTGCTCTTTGGCGGCGTCCCACCCGTATCGATGACAGGCCGCTCGAAGACCCATCTTCACAGCGACCTCCATTCCAGTGCTGCCATTGTCTGTGTAAAACACTTTGGTTAGACGCGGATTGCCAACCGTTTTCAGTAAGAGCTCTGCTAATTGTAGTGCGGGTTCGTGGATATTCCCAGGAAACATAACGTGTCCGTAACGTCCAGCCGCATAAGCGGCCGATAAGGCCAGGTCCGGATTACCGTGCCCCAGACCCTGAGTCCACCAAGAAGCAGATCCATCAAATGTTGGCTGGAGCCTAGGCAGCTGTTCTGAGCCTGAATCTTCCGGGACATAAGTTTGGAAAAAGTCATCATGAGCAGAGTCTATCGGGGTAATATCCTGGGCCACCATGCCATGATGTTGTGTAAAGGGGTACCAAATGGTTTTCTGGGCGCGGCTGGCCATCTCTTCCAGGCGAGCGATGCGCAGCGAATTCTTGCTGGTGAGGGTCTCCAGTACGCTTTGGACGTCCGTTCCATTGGCGACAGAATGATAGTAGTTAGTCATGGCTTCCTTGTCTCGCGCCAGGAAATCCGGATCTTGTGACCGCGGCCGCGTGGGGGGCGGAGGCAAGTGAACCAGTGGAATGCTTTTGCCTTGAAAGTAATTATGTAAATATTCATGGTTTCTATAGTAGTCATCGCGGAATAGTAGTACGGAATCGACATCATACCCTCGAATCAAGAGGGATTCGTACGCGGAGATGGACGATGAAATCCCTCCCAGGCGAGAGTCAGCGACTAGGATAATCGGTAAGCGAAGAGGACGGTAGAGATCTGCCTGGGAGTTTCCGTTTGGCCCGGGTGAATGGACCCCGCCTGCTGTTTCTACGAGAGCGTAATCGATTCCAGTGTTCGCCCAGGTGGAAAGCGTCTTGTGGACAGAGCCGATAATGTCATCATCTCGGGGAATCGCACGTTTCAATTGCTGAGCAGCGATATGCGGACTGACAGGGTCATCGAACTGGTAGAGGCATTGAGTGAGGGTGCTTGGGGCGAAGCGGTGGAGATGCCGGTCGTCCGCTTCATCCAAAGGCCCAGTCGACACCGGCTTAAGGAAGGCCGCTTTTGCTCCGGGCTTCTGACGGTGAACCGCATTGCAAAGAACCGTCGAAACGATGGTTTTGCCAACATCCGTGTTAGCACCGTAAACCTGGTGGGCGCGCAACGAGCGCCAAAGGGCCGCTCCGACAGGTGCCATAACAAGGAATTGAAGGCTAAGGCTTCCTCTAGGGGACAGATCAATACCCCCGTCGGTCTATACCGGCGTTAGTGTTGTTGTTGGGCGTTGGGACTGTTGTTGAGCTGGCGGTGACCGGAGAATCGGTCGGCCCGGGTCATTGCCTGGAGGACCGAGGTTCATCATTCCGGTACAGGTGGATCATGGATCGTGACTAAGTTTGGACCTGCACAGAACCGGAACCATGGCGGGACAGCAGATAACTGGGCTCACCAAAAGCTTGTGAGATTGGGGGCACACTATACTTAGTAGTCGCATTGAGTTTTGCCTGTTTTGCAGCATTTCGTCGAATTTCAGCGTTCCGGAATCAGGTTCCCCCTTCTAACAGAGCACCTACATAGCCAACTTTCTACTAGGTAGGCTACATGAGGTCAATGAACTTGATTGATTGATTGAAGGAAGAAGGTCGAAAACTCGCTGGAGGATAAGTCGATCTAGGAATTGCCCAGGGCCTTGTCGACCCAACACTGCTAGAATCTATGGCTGGAATGCGGTTACCCAATCTTTCGTGCTCGACTTGGTTGTTTTACCACTTTTCATGTTTTCCAATGCCTCTTTCACTAACCAAGTGCTGATCTCCTGCATATCCTGTCCAACACGCCAGCTTCCTAGAACCACGCCCCGGTCCTCCAGGATCTCACTAGCTCGTTCCCAGCGTCGCCGCCAGAGCTCCTCCCGTTTGTTCGGGAGGGGAGGTGGAGTTGTTGCTGACAAATTTGGGGAGGCGGTACCGGAGGACGGACGGCTGTCTGTGTAACTGGTATTGCTTCGGTTCAGCGTAGGATTAGAGGCAGCTGACCGGATACTTGTCGCCTGGGTGGGAGCTAAGTTTGGACGTCCTGATGATTGGTATTGTGATGGTCTCGGCGGAGGCGGGAGTGGTTGCTGTTTCTGAGACACCAAACGGTTGACGCTCGATTGTGATGAGCTCGAGCTTACCATCGACGAGCTGGTGTTGGTCCGGCGAGGCGGGGGTAGAGGAGGGGGCTGCTTCAAGCCAGTAGAGTCGGGAGTGCTGCTATCAGAAGTTTGATCTTTTTCGCTATTTGGAGGCACCTGGGCGTCACTAGCTTCACGTGCCAAGGAAGGCCCTTGGTCCGCTGCACCGCGCCGCCTAGGCAGAGGTGGGACCGGTTTGCGTTTGATAGACTCCGCTGGTTCAGAACCGAGGGAGATTTTGTCCGAAAGATCAGAGTTGTTTGTGACGGAACGAAGAGCAGATGGCTTAGAAGGTACAGCGGGAGGTGTGCGTGCGATAGACTGCTTCTCGGATTCAGTGGGAGGGGGAGGTTGGGGTTCTTCACTCCAAAGATCAATGAGGTCAGTGTCAAGACTTTTAGATTCCGCAGCTGACTCCGTGGCAAGGTGTCGTCGGGGAGGCAAAGACGGCCGATTAGCAAGTGTATCAGACTCATCGGTCAACTGGGGGGTGCTGCGACTCCGAGAAGGTAAATCTTCCAAGTGATTGATTGATTTCTCAAAGAATTTTTTATAGTTGGGCGTAGTGATATCACGGATGAATATCCCTAGGATTCTCCCGGGGTTTGCCAGTACGAGGTCTGTGTAAACCTCCAGATCAGCCTCGCCGCTATCGCCAACCAAGATAAATTTGCGCTCGGGGAAGTCTTGTAAGATTTGTTCCAGGGCCCCTTTCTTTCTCTCAGCCGTGGGCTCGAAAAGACCCTGGAGCATGCCACTATACTGCTTCAAGTGGAATGATCCAGGAGGCAGTCCAACCGTTTTGAAGTAGCGGTCAAGTAAGGGGTACAGTTGCCATGGCGCGTTTGAGACGTAGTGAATATCAACCCCCATTTGCGCCAATTTGCGATACCAGTCAGCGACACCCTCAATAGTCAGATCAACCAGTTCACGGACAAAGGTATTTCGAAAAATCTCCTTGGCGCCGCTAGCGATAGCAGAATGCTTCACTGTGTCGTCAATGTCGCTGATCAGGCTCACACCCGCTGGTTCGATAATCTCTACTTCCTTCATCGCGGAAAGTTCCTCCGACGCCAAAACGCGAACTTGGGTTGGGATGAAAGGCAGCGAAGCCCGTAAGGAGAAATGACCCGCCTCGTTGGTCATAATATTCCTCGACTGGCTCCTTTCATTGTTGAAAAAGAATACGGTGACCGCCATCCCCACCATAGGATTTGTTAGAAAAGGGCGTATCCGCTCCATCAGATGTGCATTTGCGATGGAAAGTTCATCTCTTGATAGTTGTGAGGTCCCAGTTGACGCTGTTGTTGCCGACCGTTGGAGGTTCCTCCCAGACGTAGCGTCTTCATCGTCTTCCTGCGCCCCAGAGCCCTTCCAGGCCTGCTCGTTCCCATTGTCTACCTTCCGAATTATTGATTGAGCTTCCGTATCCACCAGTTCCTCCTCGCGTTTCGTTGTCACCCTCGGTAACTGTACATCCTGGCCAGATCCTTCGGTGTCGGGGGCATAGCCTGCTGGAGCTGGTACTCCGCTGAGCTTTCGAGCGAGTGCAATCGCCAGCCGGTGCTTTCGCGTCATCGGCCCGCGATGAGGTGCGTAAACCCAGCCACGTACGTCGACTGCAACAATGGCGTTCTCCTCCTTGTATTCTTCCCACTCAGATGACCCAAGTTCAGCTTCGTCTGAGAGACCCCGGTACTCATCGATCGTAGAGGAAGAACCCCGGCGTGGCCTGGGATTTGTAGGGGTCTTGACCAACCGTCTGGCATAGCTGGGGAATACCACCATCTCCTCATCCCCCGATCGAGCAATATCAACGTCGGGGAAAGCTCCGGGGGTATTAAGATAATCCTCGTTGTAGTCTCGGGCACTGCCGCTCTGCGACCACTGTGCGGTATAGGACTGGCGCAACTCATTGGCCGCCTTCAAGTACTCGTAGACCTTCTTGCGGCGAGCACCTGGTTCCCGACCACCACCCCCGGGGCCCCATGTAGAAGATGTTGGCGGCCGGTAATCTGACATTGCGATTATCGGTGCCACGCGTTTTCTCGCGCCAGGGGAGCACTTCCTTCCAACTGCTTGCGGTGCCTGCTCAGGTAGCGACGGCGATACCCCCACAGTACTACCCCCGGACGCGATGGATAAGCCCCTTGGCCGCCTTTTCCTTCCAATGAGAAAATCGGCGATCCCTAATGTCCCAGATTTCGATCTTTGTGCACGCCTTGCCTGTTGATTGAGAATCACTCGGTATAGCCTCGCCTGCGCCCGGTGCCGCACAGTGGGGATGGTCTCGTAGCGGAAACTCCAGAAGCGCAGGTGTGCGCGATGACTTGCGTTTTGTCCAACCAGAAGACGAAAAATGCGAAAGAGTTTCCCTCTACCGGATTGTGGATCTCGATTAAGGAAGTTACGTGGGGAAGGAAGAATTGGCTGGCGTGGTACCGGCCACCTAACAGCGAAGGGGGTAGGCGGGGATACGCGCCAGCGACCGCGAAGGAAGGATTTTGGAGCCAGGTTCTTGGTTGTTTGGAGGAAATTTCAAGTTCGAATGAACGAATTACCAGGCGAGGATCCTAGAATTTATGGTATTTAGAGCAGTTGGAGCATCTGCTATCGACGAGAAGTGTGGTATTGTTCTGTAGCATTTCAACCGGATTTCCTTCTTGTTCTCTAGCCTCGAGCGGGCCTGCTGAAGCAGGCAACAACTCCTGCAAGAATCTGGTTTTTGAAAATTCTCCACGAAGACAGGCTCGAATTATCCCAAAATTAGGTACCTCTCCCCTGGTCACCATCACTATCGAATAAGTACGATTTCATCGGGGTTTGTTGACAATGGCGACACCAGGAGCAGGACGGCAAGCTTTCCAGGCACAGGCAACGAGGGGACCCGACTCGGGATCTGCTGGCAGAATTCCTGATTAGGCTTAGTTGTAACCCCGGTCACTTGGGAGCCTGAAGGCCTGGGGCGCATTGGTTCAAGGTTGTGCTTTCCACTTGCCCACCCGCCCTTCTGAGCACCTTCCTAAGTGGCATTGGAGGGAATTATGAGGAAAGGATAACTGGTGGAGGAGTGACTCTCAACTAGATGAGACACGAGCTGGATATCTCAGCCAGGGCCAGCACGGTGAACGAATATATATTCTTGAGTGCTGCACTATCGAGAGTGTAAGAAGTCCTACATGAAAAATAGCTGGAGATAGTGCTAGTTATCCGGTCTTGAATCCTTCCCAAGAGTTTAATGCGTGGCTACATTTCTTCCACCACAGCGGCACTCCTCCTAGGTACAGCAATGGTTCTCGTCGCTTCCCCGGAATGTTGGCTCGGGACCACCAGGTATCAGCTTCGGAGTATAGAGTCGCATTGCTAATGGCTACGACTTCCTCCCGCCATGACTTGGATGCTTCCCACGTGGGTTCGAGTCGAGTTAACCCCTCTCCCTGCATCTTGGTGATTGCCTGGCAAATCCAGTCGATCTGCATCTCGATAAACTGGGGTCCACAAGTCCCGGAGCTCGGGGCCTGGGGGCCGTATAAAACGAAGAGATTGGGCATATCCGGGATCATCATACCAAGATAGGTCAAAGTGCCCTCTTTCCAGATGTCCGAGAGACTGTGGTGGTCTCCTCGTAACCCTAGGTCTAATAAACTGCCAGTCAGGGCGTCATACCCCGTCGCAAAAACCAGGATATCAAAGTCATGGTGCCTGCCATCTGATGTCACCACTCCCTGCTCATCGAGCTCCCTGATCGGAGCTCTTTTCAGGTCATGAACAGTCACACTAGGCTGGTCAATCATCTTGTAGTAGTCCTGCTCTAGACATGGCCGTTTAATCGCCCACCACTGGTCCTGTTTCAGAGGCGCTACGATGTCCATTTTGGCCTGGTTCTTCATCTGTGCGCGTACTTGCTGCGCCCAATAATCATACATGATTGCATTGGCCTTTTTATCAACCGTGTAGTCAGAGTAGGTAGAGAGGAGGGGGTCCAGCCACCACGTTGCCAGGCCTCGTCGAGCACCAGCTTTCGTTTAGACTCAGTGGCCTGCGTTGCTAGCCCGTACGGATCATTAAATGCGCATCCGGCCGTATTAGCACGGCATTGCTTAAACAGTGTATGATAATAGCCTTTTGCACATTCGGCCTCAAATGGGGCGATTTTCCGCTGCCTCATTAGAATCGCGACTGCCGGCGTGCGGGCGAAAAGAGTCAAGGTAGACGCTTGCTTTGCGAGTTCTTGGACGAGTTGCACACTAGATGCTCCAGTTCCAATAATCCCCACTCTCTTGCCTCGCACATTCAACCCTTCAGGATATGCGGAGGGGTGGATCTTGATGCCCTGGTAACGATCAATGCCTGGGTATTGAGGAATGTAGCTCTTATATGAGGCACCACTGGCGGCAACAAGATACCGACACTCAGCATGCCACCCTTGCTCTGTATAAACAGTCCATAGGCCAGAGACCCTATTGTACTGGCAGCTGGTGACGACTGTTTTGAAAAAGGTATCCTTTCGCAGGTTCAGCGTATCACCAACATGTTGAAAGTAGGAACGAAGCTCGTCGCCTCCGGGGAACCGCTCAGTCCAGTGCCAGTCTTTCCAGACTTCATGGAAACTTAGCTGATACATAAGCCATTCTCCATCAACGCGAGCGCCAGGGTATCGATTCCAATGCCATACACCCCCAAACTCACTTCCAGCTTCGATAATCTTTGTAATGAGACCTAGGCCACGGAGTCGATGAAGGGCGGCGCAACCACTAAACCCGCCTCCGATAATAATAGCGTCAACTTTGAGGGTCTTGATAGTCATATTCAAAGTGTAGCTTCTATGGCGGTGTTTCTGTGTGGTCAATCACTCCGTGTTTCCGTGACGGGGAGGAACTTCACATATCCCTGTGGGACTTTCTGGATACACAGGGTCCTGGCGGCGAGAGTAAATACTTCGAGTATGACAAGAGAAAAGGAGGATGTCCCGCCCTGGGCTATTCCCTTGCATCTCGCAGAGTTGAATACTCACTCGACTTGTCCTCATGCGCTAGTCGTCGTTTCCTTTTTGACCAGGCGCATGCCTAGGTCGTCGCTTAGATAGCTTACCTGTTGTCTTACATGCGCAGGCTAGCACGGGGTTATCACCATAGCTGCAGATTGACGCTTCCGGCTCCCCCTTACTGTGCGTCAATGGGCTGTCATTGCTCTCCAAAACCACTGCACATAAATATGGCCGCTATCGCGCACCAATATGAGTAAGACGATCTTGTTATTATTGAATAACACTCTAATCGTTAACCTCTACATCATTTGTTTCAAGTTAGTAGAACGGTATAAACATGTCGGACGTGGATTCATATCTGAACTTTGTTCCCAAGGAAGCACCCAGAGGAACTATCACCCAAGTCGAGGAATTATACGAACGCTTCTCCGATAAGCAGCCAGTTACCATACGAGATGTCCGGGATTCAGAGAATCAATTTAAATTAGACGTTAATGGCTTCGAGTTCTTCAACCAGCCGCTACCCAAGCTCCCTGCCGCCACTGAGGAATTCATCAAGGAGCTAGTGTACCCAGATACAGTGAACTTTCTCAAAGAGAAGTGAGTTTCCCAGTCAAAACCAACTACAAGATGCCTGCTGATCTTATCAGACTAGGTGCCTCACACGTTGAGATCTTCGAGCATGTTCACAGAACCGCACACACTGACAACCAGAGCGAAACAACTGGGCAGCGTGGACCTTCATATGTTGTCCACGTGGACCATTCCAAGGCAGGCGCCAATAAGATCCTCTGCGACACCCTCCCCGCGGAAGAGGTTGAGCGTCGGACTAAAAAGTGTTGGGCATTGGTGAACGTCTGGCGGCCCATGGCGCTGGTTGAAAAAGATCCCCTCGCGGTGTGTGACGCGCAAACTGCAAGAGACGAAGACCTAATGGAGTTCTTTGTGGACTTCTATGACCCATCTGCTGGACCAAAGAATAGGGCCATCAATGTGCAGTGGACCGCTATCTTTTGTAAGCACGCAGCGCGGCAGAATTGGTACTACAAGTCCAATATGACTACAGACGACCTGGTATGCTTCAAGATATTTGACACCAAGGACGATAATGATGTCTGGTGTATGCATTCTGCATTTCCAGATCCCAAGACTGTAGACTGTCCCCGACCTAGACAGAGTGTTGAGATTCGATGCTTCCTATTCTTTGATGACTGAAAAGGTACTGGATATTTATCACAGGTTCATGGGTTGGGTTTTCAGACAATCGTTCAAGGTTAAGGACTTAGCAAGCTTATGGTATGTTGTACTAAGTAAAGAATGATGTGTATTCTTTTTTTTATAGGCGTACAACTCAAAGTAGTGAGTTCACTATATTTTGGTGGATTACTGAATTCTTGTTCTCTCAAGAGAATCCAGTGTTGAAACTGGATTCGCAATACCTGCTCTCAGGAGCAGCTATCAATACAAACGTAGAACGAGGGCTTCGAGAGGGAGGGCAAGGGGGCAAGGCCTTCTGCAATCTCAGGTGCCACCCCTCCTAGAATGGGAACACCACCGACCATATCGAGCGATGTGGCATACCAACTTTTAGCTCACCTCCTTACCGGCTGGGCCCTTGCGGTGGGTCTCGCGGGGGTGAGCATGCCACCATGGAGGTTGCAAGCGGTTCTCGTAGGGTGGGCAGGGTTGTTTCGGGGGGGCAGGTCCTGAGTCCTGACTCCTGGGGCACGGGAATGTAGTTGATAAAACACTAAGCACCAAGAAGGATGAAACGCACTAGGATATCAATAGAAGGGTTATTCAAAAAGAAGCCATTAAAGCTTGAAACACTCATAAAAACCGTAGAAAATCGGGAAAAAAGGCTTGATATTCCGTGCTATTTCCTGGCGCGCGGCTCTTTGCCTTGGGGATTTACCACCAAGATTTTGTGGACAGGGGATGGCTTGTCAACAAGGCGCGGGATTGTTGGTCGAGAACAAGCTTTTATATGATTTTAATGATGGATTCGAACGCTAGCGCGAGGCGGATCACCATTTTTTTTTGGTTGTATCTCGCGTGGGTTTAAGTATTTCCTTCGTGAACTCGTATTCGCCCTTCAACACTTCATGTCTTTATTTTATTTGGCTGCCTTGGGAAGAAGACAAAAAGTGCCCAGATCGCACACTGAAAAGTATTATCAACAAATAATTCTGTTCGTGATCTATTAAAACCCCCCTTGAAAAACAAACATGAATACGGAGAAACCCGAAGACAATATGCGGCAAGAGGATGACATTTTAGATCAAATACAGTTTGAGCTCCATGAGGTCAAGCGAAGCATCGAGTTACTGAGTCAGGTACCCACGACATTAGACGACAAAAAAGACAGCTATCATATTATTGTAAATCTTGCCATCCGGGAGCTACCCAAAGTTTTCCCGCTCTTGGAGCTGAAGGGTGATTCTGTAAGAATCCCAGCAGAATTTTGTTATAGCAGGAGGGAAATTTTGGTTAACCTAGAAATCCAGGAGGAGCCTTTCACTCAGTTTTGGCTGGGACCCTCGATAGCCCAGGATGAGATGCGGGTACGCCCCCAATTCTTGATGACATCCTAATATAGTGATGAATTAACACTATATCTGCTCAGGGGGGCCCTGTTGAAGAGACACATATGCAGAGCTTTGGATCATGGCTTCGCTCCAAATTCATTAGTCCCCCACCAGATGAGTTATGGATGGTCATCCCGGCACTCCGGACTGCCCGAACTAGAATTCAAGGGGTCGCTGGGGAATGGCACGAATTCGGACTCAAGGCCAGGGCAACTGAACGAGTGCTCAAGGTACTCCAGGAGAGGCTCGAAAGGGCTGGCAAAGTCGGCTTGGAGAAAGAGTCCAACCAATCACGCAAAGTTAGTGACTTGAATCGAGACATCGCCTGCGCCCGCGAGAGAGTCGCATCCATGAGGGACTTGTCGCAAGGGTTTCAGGTGGCAGTGTATGGCCATTGGGAGTTCGCGGAAAAGGGAGGGGACATTGCCAACGTGTTAGAAATCTTGTTAGATCGGGCTCATAAGCCAGATCTTTCCCCAGATGAACTCCAGAGGAAGAGAATCAGTCTCTTCTGGATGATGGTGGATTGGGTTTGTCTTCTCAAAGAGTATCATGATAACTATTTTTTCCGTGAAAGAGGGGTGCTTTGGCGTCGTTTGAAGGGGATAGGGGGGACTATGGGCATTTCTTCCCCAGGTGATCATCGATAGTTTGGCCCCAATCCAAAACTATGCAGTTCCTCTTTAAGTTCCTTCCTGATGATGACATGATTCTCTCTCTACTTTTCTTTTTGCCTTCTCTTTTCTTTTTTTTATTACTAGTTTTAATAAAATATTTCATTTTTGCCCACAGGGGTAACAATTCTTGCGAGGCGCTCAAGCAGGGCTTTTATGTAGATTATCCTTTGCATTAAACTTGGATAAGGAACTTATTACTAAGCTCTCACCTGTGATCTGTGAAAAGAGGGAAGTGATTGACGATGCTAATTTCTGACTTTTGACCTGAGACTGCGCCTTTTCGAATCCTTTTGGTTGGCCGATCCATATTTTAAATCTCTAGAAATGCCGTCATAATCTTTTCTGCCCCAAGCATAATCTTTGTTCCTGGCCCCCGAGGAAGCGCCGGAGATTCAGCCGTGGACCCGAATTGCGTGGCTTCGGGGCTCGGAGTCTTTTCAGTGGGGCAAAATATCTCCCCAGCGGCTAGACTTTGCCTTGTTTGGTCACTGCCTCATGCTCATCTGTCGCGTTCTCCGTCCCTGTCTCGTCCGACTCGGGCGATCATCAGGATTGCCTCTTTTCTTTTTCTGTTTAAGACCCAGAGTGAGGGAGGCTGCATGGTCGATCGATTACCTGCTGCGTATTCGTGCTCTTCCTCCTTAATTCCTGACACACTTCATTGCTTTGCTGTCCGCAGGGATCACCTCAATCGCACTCCTTCTTTTCTCTCTCCAGAGAATCTCCAGATCTATTATTCGATTGTTAATATACTTATATACTTTTCCTTATTTTCTTGCCTCACGTTTAATGCGCGACGACTGAATAGCCTCCGTAAAAAGGCAGAAACGACATGACCCGTCTCCTCGCTGCCTGCAGCACCCTGCTGCTCGCCCTCCAAGCCGCCGCTGACGACTGGCCGTTTACGACCCTGCAAACCGCCCCCTACAACCCTCCCCAAGTGAAAATCACCAAGAGCGGCCCCACCGATCCCGGATACCTCTTCGTTGGACCTCGGGGGAACCAGGAGAATGGAACTGCCGCCCTGATTTATGATGAAGAATCCAATCTGGTCTATCAAGGCCCCGTGGAGGTAACGGCCAACTTCAAGGTCCAGAGACTCTTCAATGAGGATGTGCTCACCTTCTGGGCTGGCACTATGATGGATCTGGGCTTTGGGTTTGGCAGTGTCCACATCCTTGATAATACCTATCGCGAGATCTACACTGTCAAGCTCCCAGAGCACTTTGTCACCCCCGACGGCAAGACCCGTGACTCCTATATCGACCTCCACGACAGCCATATCACGGACCGCAATACCTTGCTGGTGACGGCATACAATGCGACTCGCGCTGACCTGACCGTGATAGGAGGTGGCCCAGATGACTATATGCTGGATAGCTTGTTCTACGAGATTGACATTGCGACCAATGAAGTTGTGTTTCGGTGGAGCGCCCTGGAACATCTGGCAGACATTCCGTTCGAGGAGTCAAGACAGCTCTGGGGGGATGATGTGGGATCTCAGGAGAAACCCTGGGATGCGTATCACATTAACTCTGTCGAACTTATAAACGATGGCTATCTCATCTCAATCCGCCATTATTGGTCTGGGTATTATATTCACAACAATGGCTCTGTCATGTGGCAACTGAGTGTTCGTTTTCCTTCCCCCTTCTCCTGAAAAAGAATCTAGTACTAATGTTTCATTGCAGGGTGAAAAGGGAGATGGTGATTTTGAAATCGACGATGACGCCGTCTTTTCTTGGCAGCATGACATGCGCGTCTACAATGAAACCGAGGACGGTTTCGTGCTGAACCTGTTCAACAACGCCAACACCCCCACCGAGAAAGTCGCCCCCACCACTGGCCTGAGCATGCAAGTCGATCTTGCCAAACGTCAAGTCCACTCCCTCCGTGTCCTGAATAATGAAGAAGATATTATCCACAGCGTCAGCCAAGGAAGCTACCAACTCCTCAGCGAGAAGACCTCGCACGTGGTGATGGGCTATGGTTCCATCGCCCGGGTGAAGGAATTCGACGGTGACAACAAGGAAGTCATGTCCATGCAATTTGGCGAGGACAACGCTGTCGCGTCGTACAGGGGCTTCAAGTATCCCTGGAAGGCTACTCCGTTCTGGGCCCCTGCCTTGATCGTGGAGCGGCTTTCTACTGGTTCCGTCCGGATTCACATGAGCTGGAACGGAGCTACTGAGTATGATAACTGGGCCGTCTACTCCGCCCTCCAGCCGGACTGGTCCGACAATAAGTTTGAGGCTTCCTTTGCACGTACTGGGTTTGAGACCACTGCCTTCTTGGACAACCTCGCCGGGGCTTACCTCCAGGTGATTGCCCGAAAGGGTGATATCCCTCTTGGAACATCCGCAATTTCTCAGATTTAGCTCAGCATCAGGGGTTAAAAAAAAGTCGCCGGTCGCATTTTTCTTTTCTTTTCTCTGCTTCTCTCTCTCCCTCTTTTAATTCAAGTTTGTGCGCTCTGTGATTCTAGGGGGCGTATCCGGTGGTATGGCGTTCAGGGAAACCGGCTGTGGATATATATTTTTGTTGTTTGTCTTCCTTTCTCTTCAATTATCGGTTCTTTCTAGACTATATATATTCTCACAATACTAGATCTGTAAGACCAGCCTTTATGGGTACATCCATAGCATCAAGTACGTAGATCCTGATGATTCCCCCGCGAATGAAACAGTCTAGTCACCAAATAGATTGTAACTCATTAAATACGCAGAGGGTCTCTAGTGAGTTTAATTGATCCTTAAATTCTATCCACAAATCTAGTATATCTCGAAATATATCCAACAAAATTGTACGCTTGAAGCAACTATCCGGCAAATACATCGGCCGTGCTCTACAGTTTCGACCCAGCCTTTCTCCGCATTTCCTTTTCTTGGTCTCGGAGGAGTCGTCGCAAGATCTTGCCGCTGGGGCTTTTGGGGATAGCATCAATGAATCGTACACCGCCCTTGAGCCATTTGTGTCGAGCTTTAGAATCGGCCACATGCTTCATGATCGACTTGATCGTTGCCTCATCATCCGAACCGGCGGAAGGTGACTTGACTACGATGGCCTTAGGGACCTCACCAGCCGATTCATCGGGAATAGCAATGACAGCGCAATCGGCAACAGCGGGGTGTGTAAGGAGGTGAGCCTCGAGCTCAGCTGGGGCAACTTGTAGTCCCTATGAATACAAAATCAGTTAACGACGGCCTTTTCTTGGAAAGGTTCTATGGGTGGAAAAATGCATACCTTGACCTTGATCAACTCCTTGATACGATCAACGATGAACACGTGCTCGATACCACTGGGGGCAACCCGGACGACAGCCTCATCACCGGTGCGCATCCACCCGTCTTCGAAGGTTTCTTTGGTAGCTTTCTCGTTGTTCAGGTAGCCCAGGACGACACTTGGGCTGCGAATGAGAAGTTCTCCGGGGGTGTCGTAAGTGGTCACTTCCTGGCCATCGGGAGTCACAATGCGGGCCTCGACTCCAGCGACGATCCAGCCGGAGGATCCGAGCCAAATATCCGAGAAGTGAGTAGTAGTAGCAACGGTGGATGTTTCAGTGAGGCCTAAAGCTGGGTATGAGCATCGACAAGCAAGGACCACATCCTTCAAGTATCAAAATTCTTACCGTATCCTTGCCTAACAGCGATCTTCGGGTAGGCCTTTTGGAAGTCGAGTGCTGTTTCTTTACCAAGAGGCGCAGCTCCGGTGAATAGGGAGATGGGCGCACTCAGGTCGTACTCGGCGCAAATCTCTGGGTTCCGCAGCATGGTGATAATAATCGGAGGGACCTAGTGAGGCCTGTTAGAATCCTAACGTCGCATCTTACCCTGTATAAACCATGGTGTCGCTTACCAAGAATAAGCTCGTGATCTTGAAGTTTTGCACCGCGGCCAGGTAAGACCTCAATTCGAATTTCGGGAGAACGATGACCTCGTCACCTCTGAAAGGTCCAGCATGGCACATAACAACTAGAGCATAGATATGGCTTTGGGGTAGAAGACCCAATGCGACGTCGGTGTAGTAGGGGCCTCCGGGATGGGACCGCTCGTCACGCCAGGTCTTTTCAAACGCAGCGAGTTGT
Source organism: Aspergillus biplanus (assembly GCA_027569045.1). NCBI lineage: Eukaryota > Fungi > Ascomycota > Eurotiomycetes > Eurotiales > Aspergillaceae > Aspergillus > Aspergillus biplanus. The sequence goes on from JAPDEJ010000014.1 coordinate 33,839, forward strand.
AGAACGTTGGCGATCACATTCCTGTGGGCGATCATCACACCTTTCTGGAAACAAACGTGGTGTTAGATTATCTCATTTCTCTTCCACCTATGTAGCCGGGGTTTACTTACCGGCATCCCCGATGTTCCGCTTGAATAGCATAGGAATGCAGTCCTACGAGCGCCCTCACCTTGGCTCCATTTAAGCTTTTCGGGTTTGGGAAGCGCCTTCCCGGACTCGATAAGTTGAGAGACTGTCCTGTACTCTGCGGGCATTTTCGCATTACCACTAATCTGAGATGGGACCTCAATGAGGTAGATGCGTTCCTTTGGAAGGCCTGCCATAGCAGCCGCCTCGAGAGATGTTTGGAGAAGGGGAAGACAGGTAAACAAGGCTTTTGCCTTGGAATCGAGGAGCTGGTGCTTCAGTTCGTCTGCGGAGTATGCCGCATTGGCAGGCGACACAATACCACCCAGTTCATGTGTGGCCCAGGCCAACGGAAGTGTATCGATCTGGTCGCGAAAAAAGAGAGAGAAAAGGCTGTTAGTTGGGAATCAGAAGTTTTCGTTTTGGGTGTAGCTTGGCCCTACCGTGTTTAAACTGAAAACTGCGATTGTCTTGTCCCATTCGGATCCCTGATTTGGGTGCCAGTTGAATTCCTTCGCGAGAGCCCGGGACAGGTAGTCCACTCGCTCCTTCACCTCAAAGGTGGAGTAGGTCTTGCCAGTGAGACCACAGGTAAATGGGTGCCTTGAGGTCGCCATGGGATAGCGTCCATTGGCATCAGAGAGCATAAACTCACTGATCGGGATATCGTCCGGGATGGGCGGCAGGACGCCCGCCACACTGGGAGCAGTAAAAACCATGGCGGCTAGGACAATAACCTAAATCTAGAGGGTCGAAGTCGGTGACTGGATGTTGAAAGGTGAGAGGAATAAGGAAGAGAGGAAGGAGAGGAGAAGGAAAGGAAAGGAAAGATAGAAGAGGAGAGGAGATTTCCCGTGGGGGATGAAATCTCGGTGGATATTATGGCGCATGCATGAGCAAGTTACTAACGCCCTCAGGGAGGTCGAACCACGATTGAACTTAGGTGGGAAGAAATAGCCGGGGTGATGTTCCTTGGGGTCGAGTGCGGGGAAAGCTCCCACGCTCTTCGGCTCAACCGCGATGTGGACTAGGTTGAAAGAGGTATGCCGATAAACGATAAACTATGTACTTCCGGTGGATAACAATTCGTGCCGATGAAGCAGGAAAATCGCATCAAAAGAAACAGTTAAGTGGTCCAAAATCAATCAAAATCAATTGACCAGGTTGAAGTCGACCATCCGAGCGCTGTAATTTCCCGGCGAGAAATCCAACGATTGAGCACAACGTCCAACGGCGAAAGTCCCCGTGAATGGACATTTTGGACAGCCACACCCTTGGTGCCGAGGGGACCGTGACAAACTTGGAGTACCTGGCCGAAATGACTGGATCCGGTGGAACTGAGATGCCCTGACTCCGGGCGATGACTAAACTGCCGAGGCCTCTTAGGTCGTTCCCCATCATTTCCACCAGCCGACCCTTTTGCCACTGACGATATAAAATGGTGAGGTGCCTTAAAAATGTTATTCAAAGTATTTTAACTAGGCGTATGTAATATTAAGTATAGATGGCAAGTCTCTGTGTAGAACGATCTTGTCTGGTAGAGCCGGACCGGGACAACAGATGATCCTGATTGCCTCAGGCAGGCAGGTGCGGGAGGCACCAGGCAGCTGCTGCCTGAATAGCCTCAGCCGGCTGCTTCTATGTATTTAACCATTAACCATCACCTTCCCCAGCTTTCCCCCATCGCTAGACGCTCATTTGAATATTCATATATTTAGTGCTGCGCGGAATCTGGTGCCATGCTCCTAGATCTTCCCCCCGAACTTGTACAGCTCATTTTGCTAAATTCGACAACGCCAGCATTCTTACAAGCGGCGTTCGCCTGTCGCGCTCTTTATGAAATCGCTACAAATTGTCGAGAAGTTCTTGTTCACCATCTAGAACAAACACCGGGCTTCAATTTAGAGATATCCTCTCTTGACACAAGCCTGCTCTTTCAACTGGTAAAAAAGTACGCGTATCAGCAGTTATATGGCGCACAGTTTCACGCGGACTGTGTGGTTGTCAATTCCACAGAGCAAATACTCGATGTGAGAGCATCGTCACTCGCTTCCTTGGACGACCAGGTCCTTGCTATCATTGCCTACCGGGACCGAGGGACCGTTGACGTTTTCCACATTGAAAATGAGCAGGTTTCCCGTCGAATCCAGTTAAACATTGCCTGGAGCGAGCCTGGGGTGGTTGAGATACTAAAGACAGCCTTTGATGGCGATGATGATATTTACGTTCTTCAGCGGTTCACTCCATCTAGAGATGAGTATACCCCGGATTCAGAGCATCCTTTTATCAAACAGGCCATGCAAACTAGGTCTAGGGGAAGAATCTATCTCGCTCGCCATTCTCTTGGAGCCATAAGTGAGCCTGCCGAGCTGTGTGCATTCCCCGACCATGATGACTGGGAGCCGTCTGGTCTGGCTGTTGCCGATGAAGAGACATTTGCGATTGCTTGGCGTCACTCCTACTATTCGGACTATGAGGTTGTTCTCTACACAAATGTTATTAACTCAGGTTATGACTCTACGTCCAATGTTGATGGTATGCCACTCTAAGTTTTTTCCCCTTTGTCTTTGGCTCATGCACTTCTTCGCGGAGAGCTATTACCTATCATTAACCCCAAACCTGCTAATACCGCCTAGCTCTATCCTATACTCCCCACCTCTATGTTAACCAGTCGACCGACAACCAGTCTACTGCAGGCCGAATTGGCTTCCGGGGACCAATAGTGGATCTTGCATTCAACGACCGGTCAACCCAGTTACTCTATTACTATCAAGCGCAGTGTTTATACGGCTCATTCCAATCAATCAACCCGGAAACTCCCCCCGAATCCGTAAGGTTATATAATAATATATCTCCTGTTCAATTCTCTGACTCTCTGAATCTTCTTTTTTCGATTGGCGTGCCTTTTTTCGGTACGCACGAAACACTCAACAACAACGGACTTGAAACATGTCGATGGAAATACCTCGCTCTTGGAATCGCCACCCATCGCGAAGAAAAATGGACCGTGGCATGTCTATTAAAATCAGAAGCTATCTGCCGAGCTACCAACTGTGGCCATGTCTTGCACCTTGAGCGCGGAAGACGCTTACAAGACTGGGTAGTGATGGCACGGCTTTGGGGATTTCAAGATTCAAAGAATTCAGCTGGCTGTAGAGCCGCTACCTCAAAATGCGGAACACGGATCGCTATCGCAAATTGGAAGGCCGTTTACATATGGGCCTTGGAACCTGGCGCTTTGATCGAGGGGAATGCAAACGGATACTATCCTGCTTCATTTACATCAGCTAGCACTGGGCTGATTGAACTGCAGCCTATTGTTCTGCCACTCGACGCCGTTTGCTTTCACCTCCATTTCACGGACCAAGCAAACGAGTTAGTTGCATTTACGGATCGAGGGCTTATGCTCTGGGATCTCAGTCCAACTGGACAATCGCGCAGAACGTTCCAAGAGCTGGCTGTCTAACAGGTTGGAAATATTAGTGGGTACCAGGGCAACTTGCAGCTGTTGAACAAGAACCAGCGCAAAACCGATTTACCATACAAGACCATTCGAAAAAACAGGTTTGGATTATTAGCGAGGCGGTGGCATTGTTCGCCGGTTAGGCTTAGAGGCCTTGATGCAAATCGAAAAAAAAAATCTACCTGGCTGGCCCAGAGGTTCCATAGCTTTAGAATAATTTTGCAACAAAGAAAAACAGGAACGGGGCAACCCTGTCTGCTATTAGTGAGGTGTAAAATATCAATTACTTTGCGGACCCTTTTGTTGAAGAGACTATAGTTGTAAATAGGTCCACCACCAAGATTCTAATCATGTTTTAATTAAAGGATAAAAACTTGGAGTCCTTTTAAGATATTATAAGGAACAAGAGGCTAAATAGAATGCAAGGGGGAGGTCTAATTTGGGCTCTAGTGTGAAAGACCCGCTGCTGTACCACTCAACCACACGGGTATAGTTTTTTGACATGTTGCTTAACATACACATGCCTGGAGAATACCAGGGATGTGGGTCCATTAGATAGGACAGCATTTTTTACTTGATAAAATATTAATTAATTTTTTTTACTTATTGGTATAAGTATTCTATATATGTACTCCTCCCGGTTCTTTCCTTTCATATTTCACCCAACTTATAAACCGCGCTTCATCTTCCACTGCATAATAAACGAAGCGAATGGGAAGAGAAGGATGGAGAACCCGATCCAAGCAAAGAGAATGCCAAAATCAAGGCCGATGCGGGAATGTTTCCCGAAGAGAATAGTGCGTAGGGCTTCAACAACTATATATCATCCTTTGGTTAGCTACTGAATCGAAAGGGGGAAATAAAGAAAACAAATGGAAGAAGAACTCACTTCTATGCAACGGCCAGGCGTAGCCCCACGCGAAGAAACTGGGCGCTAGGTCCAACGCGTAAAAGCCAGTTGACACGTTGGTAATGACCCAGAAAATGAGGAAGAGCGAACTCCACGGGAATCCCAGGACCATGGCCATGTTTTCGCAGGGGAAGCCTAGGGCGCTCATGCCAACCCAATTAAGCATCCAGAAGACGATAAAGGAGCCCTTTCCATAGGCATTAGGGTTCGCCGCAGACACGGTATCCGGGGCCGGAGAGTTGGAGAAGGGGATTTGAAAGGCGAGGGACACGAAGGAGTAGAAGAGTGAAAGGAAGAAGTAGGCGGCAAAGTTGGATAGGATACGCCAGAGCAGCCACTGGGGGATCTTTAAGGGTGGGTGGTCGCCCTTGATGAACTGCGCGTGGATCGGGATCAGGAAAGGGAAGTTGAAGAAGGCGATGATGATCAGGTAGATCAATCCGATTGTGACGGATGGGGTTGAGACGGCAGGGGCAAACGGACGAAGATCCAGAGTGTTGAAGGCGATGGCTGGGTTTACAGCCTGCGGCACACGGGAGATGTTCACAGATTGATCCTGGGCCAGCGTGAGCACCCACCGCGGTCCGAACTGCTCGCGGAGCCGCAGCTCGAACGAATTGAGCTCGGGGACAATATAGCTGCTGTAGGTGCTTTCGTCGCGCGCAGAGATGATGACGAACTGCGCAGCGTCGGCGGGATTATATGACGAGTTCCCGTTTGTCACGGCGTCATAGAGGAGGGAGGTTGCGTTGGGGTTAACAATAATTGCTGCATATGCATGCTCATCGTACACTCCCTGAATAACAGCCACGGGATCATAGTTGAAATCGAGCGGCTGTTTAACGGTGAACCCGATATGCGGGGTATCGGTCTGCAAGATCTGGCCGGTCAGGTTGGCGATCGCGGGCCCAACGATAGGCTGGTTCTGGGTCGGAGAAGAGTCCAGCTGGCCGTCGAAATCGACGACCCAGACGGTCAACGAAGGGAGGTTGTCTTCGACGCGGAATTGGATGGCCCAGTAGAGGGAGAGGACGCAAAGGATGAAGACGCATAGCATTAACACTGCATACAATGACCATCTTCATTAGCCCTGCGCCCACGAATAAAGACGATGAAATACATCATCATTAAACTAGGTAGGGATGGGATGCGAACCTGTGCGAGCCCAGAGGAAAAACACGCGACGTCTTGTTTCCTTCAGCGCAGGGTCAAAGAAAGAGACTGAAGCGGGTGGTGACACATCCTTCTCACCCGCTTCGGTGATCTCGACTTTTTCAGCCGACATTTTCGAGTGTAGTCTATGAAGCGGCGCAGGATATCTCAGAACAGGGAGATGTTATCTTCAGCCATAGACGAGGGTTCGATCGAGGGATAATGAGCTCTCAGAGTATATATACAGCAAAGCGAAATTTGCCTGCAGGGATGGTCTCGGGATATTATCCGGATTTGAGTGACTGCTCAGACTCCAGCTCCAGTTAACTCCGACTCGGGGTTTCCCCTCGGTGGGTTGCTGGTATAATGATAATAATAATCTTCAAGGTCCGAATTTTGAGGCCAGTGATTATAAATTGGTGAGACTTTTAGACCTAACAAGAGCTTCTCGGATTTAGACTCTTTGGGTCGGATATAGCTTTTGTCGACGGTCGGAGACGATGAGGGAGGATCCCTCCAACTGCCATGGGAAAAGTAACAACCGGGAGATGGCGCCTTAAACTTAGTGTTCCGCTCCATCCGGAAAATTCTTTCCAAGGGAGTAACTCTGGCATCTGCATTCGGTCCAATAATCTAAATCCACACGTGCAAGATTTAAGATTTTTTTTGAACCAGTGCTGTTGAGTGTTCACTTTCTGCACACGGATACTCCGGTCCACAATTCACCGCCTGCTGTTTTGGATGGATCTGCGATGACCAAGCATTTTATGGCTTGAGCTCAGGAGGTGACTAGGTTGTTTGTGGTTAGTGCAAACATTAAGCCTTAAACAGCTAGATTCACGGTCTATCAGGCCTCAGGCCACCACAAGTGCGGAAGCTGGAGCCCCGGCTACGGCAGACCATTGCGTCCACTCTGACAAAATGACAAAAATAAAAGACCCAATCAGGCTTAGTCGCTGCTCCCTCGGGATGTTGGGGTCCACATCGGAAGTGGAGGAATATTGCGTGACTGACCAGGTTTCCTGGGGGGAACTCGTTAAGAAGATCGAAAGGGGGAGGAAGAAGGAAGAAAGAAAAGTACAGATATTTCGATTCTATATTTCATTGACAAATATCTCCCTATGCAGAACGGTCCCGAACACTGCGACAGTTTATCCACGTTTCCTCAGTACTCAGCCCACATACCTTTTTCCAACCTATTCTCGAGGGGGGATAATCGGCAGTGTAACATAGTTGTCCCCATGGCCAAAGTTGATATGGTTCAGACCTTGGAATTTCTCGGGTGCCCTATTGAGATATATTAATAAACTGAACCAAAATACCGCCATAAAGAACGAGGTGAAAGGGATAACTTACCGATCAATAGGGGAGTTGTGCTGGAAAATTCCACTGCCCTGTGTATCCCCCGAAGCAATCTCAAGAATGAGCTTGGCCCCCTTCTCTACCACCACATTGGTTGGCCACACCTCGATATCCACGGGATAGACCTCACCCGGAATCACCGGAAGCGCGTCCGTGGAGTAATAGTCACGGTGAGGCATCCAGGCTCGATGACGAGGATGCTCGGCATTCACCTTGCGCATACTGGCTCGCAGCCAGCCTTTGCAGAGTGGCACGGGGTCACCTGCGGTGCCTGTGTAGTATACCTCCTTGCCTTCAGGTGAGATGTATCGCAGTGTCACGAAAAGGTCAATATCGCGTGGTGTGGGGGCTCCCGGGTCCGGGCTCATGGAGATGTTAAGGTGCGTCACGATGTGACCTGTGATTTCTGTCTCTTGCTCAAAAGGCGCGGTGGTGAATTGAACCAACTGTGGGTTATCCAGCGTTCCTAGCGCCCGGTATGTGATCTTCACGGGTCGCTCCTCAGGGCTATCTGTCACCAGCTCGCGATTTGAAGTCAAGTAGTAGCGGGTGTACTGAGTGCGGGCAATCGGCCATTCGTTCTCCTGGCGACGAGGGTATTGCTTCTCTGCTTTGGCGTTATTGAATCCGACATCACCTTTTCGAAGCACCAAATCAACCTTGGGGGCGGCCCCTGTCGACCACCCATCACGATCATCCCCCTTGAGGAAGGCATCAAGGAAGCTGCGCTGAATTTCAACCTCTTCCTTGTAGTAGAATGGTAGGTCATGTCGACCCGTGATAAATCTCAAGTACTTAAGCTCGCTACCTGCTTGAGTATATCCTTCAACATTTCCACGTAGATGCAGGAGAATTCCACCCCAGTTAGCGACAGAGAGGAGAGGCACCTAGTCAATGTAGAGTCAGCTACAAATCGAGCCAGACATTATTTAAAATATTCTGAGTTAGTGACCCACCTGGATATCAGACATGGTATATTCCTTGCTCGCATAGTAGAGGTCATCTCGATAGTTATTCGCGGCATTGTCGATGGTCTGATCTTGCCGATTGGCCTCCAGCTCCTCCTCAGGGAGGTTTCCTTCAAGTGTATCTGGGCCCCAGTTCCGCGCAGCACGTCCTGGGCGGCCATATTGATTGGTAACCACCTGGCGGTTCCACCAGAACTTGATGAAGGCGTCCGACAGGATACCTCCATGGCGGCAGCGATCGCGATAGTAATCCGACATACCCTCCCAGGGGATCATGCAGGCCAGTCCCTTTGGCTGCCGCGCACTGACCCTCCATTGGCTCCCCGCGTAGTAGCTGATACCCAAAAGACCAACCTTTCCTGTCGACCATGGCTGCTCTGCGGCCCATTCCACAACGTCAAAAAATGCCTCGCTGGTTTCTCGGGACATTGTATCTAACTTCCCACGAGACTGGCCGGTGCCTCGCTCATCAGCCCGTACTATAGCATAGCCGTGCTCGGTCCAGAACCCAGGATCGGGAGTCTCCCACGCGGAGTGAGGGGAGTGATGCTCGGGGTTGACTTCACTGAAGGACTTGGGGTGGAAATCAGCGTAAGGGATGTCCTTGCCGTATGGTCCATATGTCACGAGAACAGGTGCCTTCTCAACACCCTTGGGTCGGTAGACATTGCATCGAACAAGACCTGATTTGTCCTTCAGTGTAATTGTGAGATTCTGCTCGAAAATATAGGGAAAGGAAGTGTCATCACGGGTGGTGATGTCCTCGCGGATTGGATTCGGCATGATGGGAGAAAATGGGAGAGCAAGAAATTTCCGCACAGAAGAATAGAGAGGTCCAAAATTGGCCCAGCATGTGGAATAAGTACTTATTTTTTCATCTTCCCCTCCCTTTTATCTCCGGCCGCATCCTCATCACCAGGCTCGGCTCCCGAACGTGGAGCCGAATTGGGGGAGCCGATGCTGGCACAACAATTTCACCCGCCACTTCTTCTCAGCAATCTGTTCAACACGCTCTCAAAGACTTTTCAAATCGTCCTTTTAAATATTGGAACATATAATCGCGCCAAGGTTCAACCTATTTTGATAGGTAGGCAGATGGGTATTGTGATTTTGAGTGTCTTCTTCAGACCTCCCTGGAGGCTGGGACTCTTGGGCCTCCTTAAAAAGTCAAGACAACCATTATGGCAAAGGGGGTGTCGGACAATCAAGTCGGTCATAAGGGACCATATTTGCAGATTGAAAAAGCCTTATTGTTTTATAGGTGATATTGAAAGTAAGCATGGATAAAGTCCTGCCTATAGAAGCACCTGTCCTAGTGGTATACTCCTAAAGACTTGGTGGGGCGCTTGTTCCTGGGAGATAAGAAGCCGATAAGGGAGTAGAGGGGCCATTTACCCCGCGGTCCCGAACCGCGCCGGCTTAATCTTCTCCAATTTCTCTGAAGAATTATTTTTTTCTTCTCGAAGTTGGCTTCTATATGCCAGGGATTTGCTTGTGTGACTCGATTAATTAATCCATAATAAGTCCAGAAAACAAAGGAACGGTGTAAGCTGGTGTTGGGGGGATGAAAGTATAGTTCATGCGGTTCATAATCAAGTAGGAGAAAGGAAAATAAAGGAAGAGGCTCTATATTTAACATCGTGATCAGAAAAAATGGAAGAAAATCTAGCTAGAAGCTTCCTTTATATGGAAGCTCTTTAGTTTATAAAAGGCATTGAATGCCTGCGGGCCCAATGAGCATCCCAGACCCGAGTTCTTCCAGCCAATCCATGCGAGATCCTGGACACGGTGAAGTCAGTATATCAATCATCCAGAGAAAAAAAAAAAGGTAGGATACGCACCGGGCTAGGATAATCGCATCGGTTAATGAAAACAGTCCCCGCTTCAATCTGCTCAATTAACTCTTCTCCCCGCTCGATATCTTTGGTCCAGACGCTTGCGGTCAGTCCGTACTCGCTATCATTCATTAGAGTTACGGCCTCGTCGTCACTGGACACCTTCATAATTGGTATAACGGGCCCGAATGTCTCATCCTGCATGACAAGCATGCTGTGCGATACGTTCGTCAGAACGGTGGGAGCAACATAGTTGCCCTCTGCGGGGGCGGAGGTAAAGGTGGGGTTTTTAGGAGTTGAATCGATCGCTCCTTTAGCAAGAGCGTCCTTGATATGAGACTGGATGTTGGAAACGGCCGCTTTGGAAATCACGGGTCCGGTGGTTGTTGCTTTGTCTTGGGGATTGCCGAGCTTGTAGCTGTAGATGTCTAGGTTAGCTACTACCCCTTACAATAAGGCCACTCGATAGGCTTTTTCTTTCTTTAATTTTCATAAAACGGAGATAAGAGAAAGATGAAGGAGGCAAGGCCAGGTGAAAGAAAGAAAAACACGATGCGACTTACGATTCCAGCTCCTTTTGCACTGCAACCACAAAGGCATCATAGACATCAGCGTGAGCATAAACCCGCTCGATTGAGCAACAACTCTGGCCGGAGTTGAAAACCGCTCCATCCACAACTTGTCCTGCAACGTATGCCAGATCTGCGTCCGGGCGGACGTACGCCGGGTCGTTGCCTCCTAGCTCCAGATTAAGTGGCACAACTCGACCGGCTGTCGCCTGCTGGAGGCTGAGGCCTCCTTTTGTAGACCCGACGAAGGAAATGAGCTTGATCTGGGGGAGTTGAACGATCTTCTCAAGGGTGGTCTGGTCACCCACGTGGATCAACTGAAGAACGTTAGGCGGAAGACCAGCCTCCTGGAAGTATGAGACGAGGCGTTCGCCGACAAGAGGAGTCTGTGGAGAAGGACGGAGGATCACGGTATTTCCAGCGAGAAGGGCGGGAACAAGAGCATTTATCGTGATCAGGTAAGGGTACTATGTATCGTAGACTAGTGAGTACTGGGATCTAAGGCCCAAGAACCTAAAGGGGAGATGAACAGGCTTACATTCCATGCAGTCGCGATCAAAACGGGGCCAACGGGTTCCTTCTTCACAAATCTTTTAAATCCATCCTCGGGTGTCCCAGAAATGGCCTTGAGGCTCTCATCTGCCAAATCAAGGAGATAATCTGCGCGCTTGCGCATGGTGGTGATTTCACCAGCAGTGTAAGAGATGGGACGACCCATTTGAGCGGTGAGTTCTTGGGCCAGAGTTTCCTTATTCGTATCGATGATGTCTAAAGCCTTGACAACTATGGCTTTGCGCTGGGAGAGAGTGAGGCCCTTGTATGACTTGAATGCATCTCGGGAGGCGGAGGCGATCTGACGAGCATCGTCGACCGTGGCTCCGGGGCGCTCGAAGATGACTTGGTTGGTAGCGGGGGAGACGGTGCGGATCTGATTCATGGTGAAATTCGTTAAAATTCTTTGAACTTAAGGAAGTATTTAGTAGTAATTGGGCATATGCGTATGGATCATGAGTAGAGTAGTAGTAAGTGGTTGGATGGATAGCAGTTCCTTTCGTTTTTATATATTGCCCCTCAGCGATAAGGCCTAAGGCGGCGGGGGTGTGCGGTCCCCGATTGGCGCGCTCGCCGTAAGGTGGGTGCGCGGTCTCAAGCATTTATACACTCACTCCCTCCGCTCCTTATTTCTGTTCATGCAAGTTTAATCTCTTTCATTTACTTCTTTACGTTTTAAGGAGAGACTATAAGTATCGCATATATGCTACCCAGGAATATTCGAGTCGAGAGAGCCTGTACCCATACTGCTTTTATGAAAACTTTACGGAAACAAGCGCATTTTAAGAGTCCAAGTAAGCTCTCCAGGACTGATAAGCGCGGTCCCGCTCGTTGGAGCTCCCCACAGCGCGGTCGCCCTTCTTTCTCAGAGTCGATATCAAGATGATGTCAACCCCAGAATTTCCCGGAATTTCGCAAGGTTCTTGCCAGGAGGAGGACTTCTCCCAAGTCAGAAAGGATTTGGTTAATAGCCCCCGAGTTGGTGCAATTAGTAGCATGGCGGACCTGCACTCAGGTGAAGCTGACTTCGAGCCCTCCTGGCGCCGTCGATCCTGGTTCGACTCCAGGGCTCGGGATCACTTTTTGCACCCGTTCAAATCCAGCTCTTAGCACTTCTTTTTTTGGTTTCCTGAGATCTTTTTGAAAACTCGGAACACTTACTTATCTTACTAAACTAGTTCGATAGTTAGATTAATTTTAGCTTTAAATATTATATAGAGGTAGTAGATATTAATAAATATTTAACTGAAATAAAGTCACCAGCTAGCCTCGATAAGTTCTTGGATTCCCAAGATTCCCAGCCTCATGGTAATCAATTTTTATGACCAATGTCGAGTTGTGATAGCTTTATTAAGCTCGCCTCATTGCTCATCTCCCCCGCTATACATACACCTATGAAAAGATTTTATAAATATAGTAATTCATGGATGGCCTAAGTTGCTGGCCGATATCGTAGGGAACATTCCCAAGTAATTCAACAGCCGCAACAAACCACGAGCACCAATAGTACAGGTATGCATTGACCTACAATTCATCCTCAACTTTCTTTCAAACCAATAACTTGAAGTTGACTGCCTCACCCATCATTCCATACCTCCCATCTGGAGAATATTTCGGCTGATCGTTTCCCCCCGCCCCTTGTGGTAGCCCAATCCAGGGATCCGGATAAGAGAAAGACCCCACTGCCCCTCAGTCCAAATTTACTTATCTACAGAAACTACTATTTATACTTAACTTCTCCAACTTCCCCTCTCCGTACCTGGAAACATCCAACAATTCCATGATCCGGACATCCAAGTATTACCCATAGCTATATATTTTTTGCTCAATATGGACCCTCAATCGTTCATCGGCCGTCCAGTCAAGGACCTCCCCACCCCGTCCTTGGCCGTCAGCAAACCCATCCTCGAAAGCAACATTAACCGGCTACACCAAGATTTAAAGGCCTTGGGAATCCCCTTTCGTCCGCATGTGAAGACACTCAAGGTCCTTCTTTCCCCGCCCCTTGCTTTTTTTTCGAAGTGAAAAAAAAAAACAGCAAAACTAACAGAATATTAGTCTCTCGAAGTAACTAGAATGATGCTTGGAAATGGTCTCTACCGGAGTATCATCGCCTCAACCCTCCCCGAAATCGAGGGGGCACTCCCGCTGGTCAAAGAGGGAATTCTTGATGAGGTTGCTCCTGACCCTCCGTTTCCCTACATACCTACCTATATATGCTAAAAATTGGACAGGCTCTCTATAGCATGCCCATCTACCCCAGCATCCTTCCCCGCCTATCTAAACTATCCCAATCACTTTCTATCCTCCTCCTGATCGACAACGACGAACACATTACACTCCTCGAAGATTTCGCCAAAACCTCGAATCGCAGTACACCCTGGCCTGTCTTTATCAAAATCGACGTCGGCACCCACCGCGCAGGCGTAGAAAACTCCTCCTCCACTCTCCCAGCGCTCGTCCAGCGTGTTGAGGCCTCCCCCGCCGTCTCACTGTATGGCTTTTACTGCCACGCGGGACATTCGTATGCCTGTCGTACACAGGAAGAGGCTGCGCAAGCTCTAAAGAGTGAAGTCGAAGGGGTGGTGAGCGCGTCGAAACATTTGAGTGGGCAGGGACAGGCAGGGCGGAAGGTTGTACTTTCTATTGGTTCGACACCAACGGCTCATGTGGTGGATACGCTGAAGGAAGGATTAGCGGGGGATATGGTTTTGGAGTTGCATGCGGGGAATTTCCCCTGTAACGATCTCCAACAGGTTTCTACGGGCCTGGTATCCGAGTCTCAGCAGGCAGTGAGGGTGCTCGCGGAGGTGGCGAGTGTCTATCCTGAGCGGAACGAGGCATTGATTAATGCGGGGACGATTGCACTGTCAAAGGAAACAAGTGATACTCCTGGTTATGGCAAGTTGGCGGATCTGCCGCAGTGGTCCGTGCTGAGGACATCGCAGGAGCATGGGATTCTGGCGACGAAGACGGAGGGGGAGAGGGTAGAGAAGGTGTTCCGGATCGGGGATAAGGTGCTGCTCTATTGTAATCATGCTTGTATTACTTCCGCGGCCTATGGGGTGTATTATGTAGTTGACAAGGAGGATATTGTGAGAGAGGCGTGGGTGCCGTGGCGAGGATGGTGAGTTTTTTACTAAAGAAAATGTATATATAGATATAAAAAGGAAGGAATTGGAAGGAATTGGAAGGAATTGGAAGGGAACTTGGAACCTTTAGTATTGTACTTTCCGAATTAGGAGGGTGCGCTGTGTTTCGAGTCTCGACCGGGAACGCCTGATATAGTTTCACTGTCGCCAATGGAGGGCAGACCCTCGGCAATCCTTCGGTGCCTCACTGCTGTCCGCTTAGCGGTCAAAAATCCTTTGGTTTAATTCTGCATCATGATCGACACCCCCCCGATCCTCTGCCTCCCACACGGAGACTCATCCTCCGACACACGTCGGACACAAACTCTCCGGCCGACTCCCCGCATCCCTCTTAAATACCGCCGACCCAGGACAACATTAACAAACCCAAATCACTCATTCCAACCGATTATTTCTCTTCCCTCAAAAAAATCATTTCAATTCAACCGAGCCATGCCCCTCCCTACTAAATGCGACGTCCTCGTCGTTGGTAGCGGCAATGCTGGCTTCTCCTCAGCCATCTCCGCTGTCCAATCTGGTGCCCGGTCCGTTGTCCTCATAGATAAATGCCCCGAATCATGGGCTGGCGGCAACTCATACTTCACAGCAGGTGCCTACCGCACCGTCCACTCCGGCCTCCCCGACCTCCTCCCGATCGTCAACAACATCTCGCCCGAGCTAGCGACCCGCATCGACCTAGAACCCTACACGGAGGCTGACTTCGCCGCCGACATGCACCGGGTCTGCATGGGGCGGTCGAACGCAGAGCTCTCGCGGACTCTGGTCCAGGAGTCGAATGCGGCGGTTAAGTGGCTAGCGAGCAACGGGGTGCGGTTCCAGCTCTCATTCAATCGACAGGCGTACGAGGTGGATGGACGGTGGAAGTTTTGGGGCGGAATGGCTCTCAAGACGCAGGATGGAGGGAAGGGGTTGATTGAGGACCACCGACAGGCGGCGAGGAGACATGGCGTGGAGGTATACTGGTCTACAGCGTTGAAGGAGGTGCGGCATAAGAATGGCTTCGTCGTTGCGACGGTACAGCATGGAGGGAAGGAGATTGAGATTGAGACGCATGCACTGGTGCTGGCGGCTGGGGGGTTTGAGGCGAACCCGCGGCTGCGAGCGCAGTTCCTGGGGCCTGGGTGGGATATGGCAATGGTGAGGGGGACGCCGTACAACACGGGGGATTGTCTGGAGCTGGCGATTGGGGGTTTAGGGGCGCGACCGGCCGGCAATTGGTCTGGGTGTCATTCTGTGGCATGGGATGCGAATGCGGAGCCGAATACCGGGGATCGGGTGGCGTCGAATGAGTATACCAAGTCTGGGTATCCGCTCGGGTTGATGGTGAATTCGCAGGGGAGGAGGTTTGTGGATGAAGGGGTGGATTTGAGGAATTACACGTACGCCAAGTTCGGACGGGCGATTCTACAGCAGCCGGAGCATATCGCGTTCCAGGTGTGGGATGCGCGGACGCTCGACTGGTTGCGAGGCGAGGAGTATCGGGAGGAGCGGGTGGAGAGGATTACGGCCGCGACGCTGGAAGAATTGGCGGATAAGTGCGCCGAGCGAGGTCTCAGCAGTCGGGAGCAGTTTGTCAGGACCATCCGCGAGTACAACGAGGCTGTGTATGCCAACCGCCGGGAGAATGAGACGGCCGGCAAGGAGATGGTGTGGAATCCCGCGATCCGAGATGGGCTGTCGACTCAGTCCAAGATTATCCAGCTAGATATTCCCAAGTCCAACTGGGCCCTTCCACTCGATCAGGGGCCGTTTGTGGCCGTGAAGGTCTCGTGTGGTGTCACCTTTACCTTTGGCGGGCTGGCCATTGACCCGCAGACAACACAGCTGGTGCAGTCTGGTACAGGTGATGCCATTCCGGGGGTGTTTTGCGTGGGAGAGATGGTTGGGGGACTCTTTTATAATAACTATCCCGGTGGCAGCGGCTTGACGTCGGGGGCAGTGTTTGGACGACGGGCAGGACGTGCCGCAGCAGAACTGGCATTGAAGAAGGGGAATACGGGAATGGCAAAACTGTAGCCGAAGGGCTTTGAATATGATAGAATAAAACTGATTCCATTTGTTTAACTCTTTGAGATCTATGAGCTCATTCTGTGGGTTCTTGAAAATGGCCACAGCCTCAGCCACATGCCAGGATCGAGTCTGGAGAGAATCGATCCACATGGACACCATGCCGGGGAGCGTCCACCAATCTCTGGCCAGTGGAATCATGCTAAGTGAAGCTAAGAATGATTAGGCACCGCCGCAAGAGTCACTGGATACGAGGCTCAGCCGCAAATTTTCCCGTCTCTTCCTCGTATTTGTGGGCTCAGCCATGGTTGATCGTGGAGGATAAAAATGTCCTGGACCCCCTCGCTGGGGCACGCAAATGATGCTTGGATTTCACAAGCATTCTTGAAAAAAACGGCCAGTTCAGCAAAATGACCCGCTTTATCGGACGCGATACCCTCAAGGCCGAATTACGCGACAAGCTCCTCCCTGATCCGTCGCCCTCTCGCAAGGTCGTTGTGCTGCACGGCCCAGCGGGAATCGGGAAGACTGAATTGCTGAACGAACTGTTTGGCAAAAAGGGAGACGACGCCTTCTCAAAGATTCTCTGGGTAGATGGGAGCTCTCGTGACGGCATCATCACCTCTCTTGCCTGTGTGTATCCGGTCGTGCTCCCATACCCGAACGTCTCGGGAAAGAGTCACCCTGAGCGACTGGCTCGGATTGTACTCAAATGGCTGGGAGAAGAAACGAACACCGACTGGCTTCTGATTTTCGATGGGCTTGCCCAGTACCAGGATTCTGGGGAGCTAGGGTTTGATATGGAGGAGTTTCTCCCTAAGTGCGCCCATGGATCGGTCCTGTTCACAACCCGATTTGATAATGTCAACATGGGGGAGAAGATGACGATGAACAAATTCTCATCCGATGAGGCCGTCGAGCTGCTACAGAGCAGCGCTAAGATCCAGAAGGAATCCGACACAGATCTTCCTCCAGATACGCTTCGACTAGTTGAAGAGCTGGACATGCTGCCCCAAGCCATCGCGACTGCCGGGACTTATATCGCCCGGACTGGAGACAGCCCGTCTCGCTACCTGGAGCTCCTCCAAGAAGTCAAAGACAAGGAATCTTGCGACAGCCTCACTGCTACCTTTGCCTTGTCATATCAGGAACTTCAACGTAACGACCCTCTCTCCGCGAAACTCCTCACCCTGATCCCCTTCTACAATAGCCAAAGTGTCTGGTTCGTTCTCCTTTCCAACGCCCTTATTTTTGCCGAAAGGCCCGTCTGGCTCTCCGAAGTCACTCAGAGCAGGGAGACGTTCTCGACGGCAATCGAACCCTTACTCGACCTCTCGCTCCTTCGATACAAACCCAACTCGCGGGCCTACCTCATGTTCCCAGCGCTACGAACCTGGCTCAAAAGCCGCACGCCACCAGACGAAGCAACAGAATATATCAAGCTCGTGTTGCGATCCATCGCATGCTCCATCCCGCAGCCGCTGAATCTCGGCGCGAGGTTGGATCAGCTTCACCTCTTCCACCAAGTTGACGCCATATACGACGATCTCGCAGGAAACCCACGCATCCGGGATGATCCTAAACTCGCCGCTCTCTTCAAAAACCTCGGCCACCTGTGCATAGACAACGACCGCCTCTTCGGGGCGGAGCATTTCTATCAACTCGCGCTTGCCGGATACAAGAAAGAGCCCGGCGTAGACGATTACCCCATCTTCGACTGCATGAATAACCTGGGCAGCGTGTATGAGAAGTTAAAGCGGTTCGATAAAGCAGAGGACATGTTCAAGCAATCCTTCGACGGGTTCAGCAGGGTCATGGGACCGGACGACCCAAACACCATCCTGTGCTGGGATGCGCTGGGTGGGGTATACGAGGCCCAGAAACGGTACGACGAGGCCGAGCAAATGTATCGGCGTTCATTGACTGGGTTCCAAAAGAAGATGGGCGGCTATGACCAGCATACCATCCTTGCCATCGACAATCTGGTGGGGTTCTATGACGGGCTGAAACGGCCCGAGGAGGCAGAGGGGGTGTTTGAGCAGCTGCTACGTGACTACCGGGAGGAATTTGGACCGGAATATTCCGCGGCGGTTGACGGTGTTTTGCGACTGAATGCCCTGGTTGAGGATGTGAAGCGCCTGGACGAGGCGAAGAAGCTCGAGCCGGAGGTGGAGGCAGCTGTGCAGGGCCTGGGGCGGAGACATGGCCGCACATTTGTGGAAATGAAGAATCTAGCCGTCGTGTATTTCCGGCATGGGAAACTGGACAAGGCAGAGCAAATGTTCCAGCATGCGGTGACGGGGATGGAGTTCGCTTTCGGCTGCCGGTCCTGGAAGACGCTGGAAGCCCTGTTTGGGCTGGCCGTTACCCGGAGGTTGCAGGGGTCGTATGCTGTTGCCGAGATGGAGTTCCGGGCGATTCGGGATACTCGTCTGGAAGATGCAGGGCCCGATGACGACCTTGCTCAGGATGCTATGGAGCAGGTCGAGGAGCTTCAGGCCATCAAGAACGGACAGACTCCTGACGCGGCTGTCGAGCGGGGATTGAGGAATCTGCGGATGATGGATCGACCGTCCAGAATCCGGTCACGGCTTTAGCCTTTTTTTTATATGTGCACGTTTTATCTCTACCTGTGATTGATTAATTAATGAATGAATGAATGCATTATTCGGCTCCCGTCTCGGGACATAACATCCAGATTCTACAATGACAACGTGTAGTTTCGTATAAGGATTGACTTTTGGTCCATTTTATAAGGCACCGTGCCTCAACTAGTCCTACCCTAGTAGTTAACATACCCAACATAATTCATAACTCGTTCTAAAAATCCTACCACCCCCGAGTCGCCACCGCCGTCGGCGCCGCAAACCTCCCCTGCACCTCCGCTCGAACCATCATTCCCGGGGTCGGCGTAGGTGTAGCCGTCGGTGTAGGGGTAGACGGCACTGTAATCACGTCTTTATCCAGGGCCACCATCGTCACTGGTGGGATATACCAGTCCGCATCACACGCCGTCCATGAGGGATCGATCCCACGCACCTCCTCTGGCAACAGCATCCAGGGCACATAATCATCGCGGATCATGATACAGGTATTGTCGTCTGGGATGGGGCACTGAGATCCACCCCGGTACTGCGGCCAGGGGATCAGAGATTGTGTATAGGGTCCAAGTTCGTGGGGCATGAATTCGGCAAAGTTGAAGGGGTACGCCGTCCCGATGATGGGGTATTTGGCGTTGCGGTGGCCGCGCATGGAGGTGGCGTGGGTGGGGTCTACGGCAATGACGGTGTTGCTGTGGTCGACGCCGCATTGGCTGCCTGGGTGGGCGCGTCGGTTGCTCCAGGCGTAGATACTGGTAAAGGAGAGGTAGAGGGTGGGCGAAATGAAGGTGGAGCCATCGACGACGACTGTGCTGGGGTCTGATGGGCTGGGGGGAAGAGTGCTGCCGTCCTGGCTGCAGAGGTCCCCGGAGGCGGTGCTGACTGGCCAGTAGAAGAGGGTTGCAGTGCCGGGGAGGAAGTGGCAGTTAGAGCAGGGGTTTTCCTCGGGATAGGAGCGTATGGTCTGCGGGCAGTCCCATGGCGGGATGGGGCTGTTGGTGTCACCTGGGATTACAGTGGTGACGGACTCGTAATAGCTACTGGAGAGGCTAGAGTACGTCTCCCAGATGGGGATGCATTCTTTCGTGTGGAGGGAACAGTGTGGTTTTGGATGTGGCTCCCGGTAGAGGGTTGTGGCTTCGGAGTATGTTTCATAGCCAGTGACACAGGGTCCAGTGCCTGGGTAGTAAGCCGTCACTGTCTCGCGGGGCCCAAGAGCACGGGGGATTCCGTCACAGAGCGTGGTAAGAGGGCCGGAGTGGGTGTCTGACCAATCCTCCGGGGCAACTGAGGTTCTACAGGCGCCCTGGCTTGTGGCGTAGGAGCCAGTGGAGGTTGAAGTGGCTGTGGGACCTAGAGAGCGAAGGCCAGATGAACGACCCTCCCACTGCACCCACGCGGCGTTGCAAGAAACCACGGATGCTTTGGGGCCGCTGGTCGGGCCGTAGAAGTAGTTAGTCGAGGTTGGCCAGAATATAGTGGTATTCCGAGTGATCAGCCATTGGCTGCTGGTTGTTCCTAAGCCTCACCGTTAGCAGAGGTCAATTGGCCGTGTTTGGGAGTATTCACTACCATGTTGGGCGGCTGCCAGACCGGCGAACAGCGTGAGGAGGAGCATGGCGCATGAAAAAGATCGTGAGATCGATAAGAGAGGGAAAGTGGATGTCTGACAGAGGGCTGGAAGACCATTTTTAAGTCTTTCGAAGGCCAGGCCACGAACCCTGTCCGAAGCCCGTCAGCCTGCATGCCCCGCCCCATTGGCTGGAACTTTGCAGTTCGTCTCGTATCGGCAGATGCGCTGCAACCTGGCGCCCTTGGCAAACGATCCAGATTGGCTTTCGGGCCGATCCAGCTGAGACACTTTCAAGAAGGCTGGCAAACTGGTCCAGACTACCTTGAAAGTTGTCTCAGCTGCGTGGCATCGTTGATGGGATTGGTTGGCATTGGCTGGGACCTTGAGGGTAGAGTATCGGAAAAAGGACCGAGAATAATGAGGAACCATAAACCCAAAAATACCCACAGGACAAGACCCAGAATTGAGAACTGTGAGGGATTTCGACCTGAAAGCTTCTTTCTCTCTTAAGCGCCGGGTTCAGCACCTATGTTTGGGTGTCTCCCGAGGCAAATCATTGAGCCCCGATCCAATTGCCTCGCCAAGTACCCCGTTACATAAATACCCAAGTAGACGAGTAAATATATTCATATGAATAGTAATTGTGAGCAACTCTTGTCGGTGGTTGAAGCATTTGAAGAGAGGAAAGACAAGGAACGCAAAATAACGGGCCGTTGATGTTCCGGGCACTTTCTCTCAACGCCATTCGATCGCTTCCTTCTGCTTCCCTTTTTTACTAAAAAGCTCAACACCGTCGGAGCAGGGGATAATATCTCACTCAATCCGCGACCAGTCTCATTCTCAAACAGCATGACGGGGACCGACCCACCGGATCCCGAGCCAGTATGTGTGGCTTCGACACTTGATAGCGATGAACCGAAGAACGACAGTCCACCGGAACCCATTAGCGTTGCGGCGGGTAGTCGTCTAAATTATTTCAAAAGCGCAGAATGGTGAGCTCCCAGGGAAGCTATCTAGTTCAAGGATGAAAAGTCGATAAGCTCTGATAATAATATGTGATAGGTCGCCAGACGGGACCACCATCATCACAGACTCAGCGGATCACCATATCCGAACCTATGTTTTGTCTGTACAACCCTCGCAATTTAAAAATAAGATAAGCTAACAGGGTACCTGCAGGCCTCCGGATCTTTTAGAAGAGCAGCAATGGCCGCATAAATTAAAGCCTTATTCTGTTCTTCCTTCCACAGAGCCAACTTATGCCTCTGCTTTTTATCCATTTTTCTCGCTTCAGGACTCAGGCACCACTCTGTTTCTTTCCTCTGTTAGGGATCATCCAATTAGACTCTCATCGGCGCTGGCGCCAACTTCCCTGGCCTCCTACTCCTTGGTCAATCCTACAACAGAAGCTTTTATAACTCCTCATTCCATGATTTATCCATCTAGTCTTGGAGGAACGCATTTTCTCACCGGATCCGACAGTTTAATCTGCCGCTTTGATGTTTCCCGCCCAGGTAAGGACGGTCCCGTTGCTTGGATGCCAACCATCCCAAGCAAACGGAAGCAAGCCGTGGGCGGAGGTGTTGGGATGAAAGGCATCGTATCAGCATTAGCGATCAGCCCGGCTGATGACAAAATCCTAGCGGCCGGTACCTTTTCAAGAAATGTTGGGCTCTACGAGTCCAGCGGGTCTGGGCAATCTTTAGGAACTTTTAATGTTGCCAAGACAAGTGCGGATCATCATATCGGTGGATGCGGCGTCACTCAGCTTCTTTGGAGTCCGTGTGGTAGATACCTGTATATTGCTGAGCGCAAGAGCGACGGAGTGCTTATCTATGATATTAGAGTCACTGGGCAGTTGCTCGGATGGCTCCAGGGACGCAACGCGCTCACCAATCAACGTATGAAGATCGACATGGTTCCTGTAGGAAATGAAGGGTCGCATGAAATCTGGGCGGGGGGCAGGGATGGGTTCGTGCGAGTGTGGGAAAACCCAACGCATAGTGTCGGGGCACAAGAAGCAAAATGGAAGTGGAAGGCTCACCAAGGCAAGTATATGTTGCGTACTTTGTGATCCCAGAAGACGCATTGCTAACGTTGTGTAGATGTGGTCAGCAGCACTGTGCTTCATCCGATGGGGAATGTTATAGCTACAACCTCGGGCCAGAAGCAATTTCCAGGTGATCTAAGCCCGGACTCTGAAGCATCTTCTGCCCCGAAAATTGAGAGTTCTCTAGCAGTATGGTTTATGCCGTCCCTAGGTGAAGATGGTGAAGATTCTGCTTGATCGAAATGACTTCGATCAAGAAAATCATTTCGCGTACCACATCCGTGGCATATCGGCAGTTGCAGGGTGAGAAACTTTTACCCTGGAAACCAGAGTGTTCTCTATACTCCCCTCTGAGCCAAATGCACCCGGGAATTTCCGGCCTGCGTTCGCGGTTATGCCGAACGGGACGGTTGCGCGGTATTCTTACTGCTTTCCTTTTTCATTTGTGTTTTCCTTCGATTCACAACACAGATCTCCTATTGCCGGGAGCTGCTCCCGGGGACAGACCTCCAGCAGAGGAAGGGTCTTAGAGAATCGAGCTCCTGTGGTTTAATGAGGAACCCAAGAACGACACTGAAAAGATGGGGAAAGACAAGGGCAGGTGCAAGTCTGCTTGCAGTATTAGACTCCCACCCACCAATCATACCACCCAACCTGCGATCTCTTAAGATCCAAGAAGCAATTTCAATGGAACGACCCAATGAACGCTTGTCATGCCACCTTGGAAGCATTTTCCAATCCATCCTCCCGCAATTCCAACTCCCAGCCATTCAGCCAATGCAGTTTCATTCCAGACTCCAAGCCAAGAGCTTTTATCCTTCAATCCGCCTAGTCCGCTGGCAACGCCTCGAATGAAAACTCCCCCAGTGGTGGATCGCTCTCGTATTCCGCTCTTAGCCCGCCAGATAGTTCCTTGGCGGTGCCATCAATTTCACCCTTCCAAAAAACATTTAAATACATTCATTGCCCCCTCTCCGCCCCTATCGGCGCAGCTCCGAATCAGGTTCCAGGGTCCGGGTTTGAGAGCAAAATGAAGCTATCCAGAGTCCTTCCAGGGCTCTTTTTGCTGCTGGTCCAGCCTGTTGTATCGCGTATTGCTCCCTTTGATCCCGACGACAATGTGCGCCCGGACAACGTGACCGGGTTGGATTACAAATATTATGATAAAATCGGATCGTAGGTTATCCCCAATTATCATTGAAACTGGAGAACAATGGGGGGTTTTCTGCCCTTCATGGTTAACGTGGGCTGTGTGAAATAGGTACTACAATGGCACCCTCACCCTCAAGATCAGCCCGGTGTACAATCCCTCCCCCGGCCTCCGAAACGGTGAAGCATGCCAGGAATTCGAAAATAAAACGTTCGAAATTCCTCTGAAAGCTATCGCGGGCTTCCAAGAAGTCGCTCCGAAAGCGCGATCGGTCAATCCGTTTTTTCTGAATATCAACGCGTGGGATCCAGCCTATAACCTCAGCAAGCAATACGAAACGGCCAACTATAGCGAATACCAGGAGTTCCTCCTCAACACCAACAATTAGTATGCCTTTGTCTATGTCATCACGGAATGTGAGAAGAGGGATAAATATAGCTAACCTGATGCCTCCTCAGCTCCCAAGATAACGCCACGTACGTCTTCAACCTCACCAACAACGACACTTCCACCTGGTACAACTTCGCCGGCCACATGGATCAATATGCCATTCCGTGGGAGAGTTTCAAATTCAACGTCTCTGGCATCTGTGACGAGACGTATGCGGAGGACATGATCTTCTCTGCTAGTTTCCCGCAGGTCGACGATCGAATTGACTACGACTGGATGGACACTCCGGTCTCTGTTCCAGTGATCCAGGGCGGTTTCACGCCGCAGCAAGCGTCGATGAATCTGGAAGGGCTCTTCACGGCGACGAGCGACTTCACCGAACTGGTTGGGAAGATCCGGATTGAATTTGAGGGATTGATTGACCCGGACCGGTCGGACCAGTTGCTCATGGGTCAGAAGAAGCCGGCATGGAATGCAACAATGGGATTTTCCGTCGCAACTGTAGATTATGTCGATACGTCGCCTGCTCGGAGTGTTTATGAGGGTCTGGGATCCCGGATCTGGGTCAGCTCCTATATTTTGTTGGGTCTGAGCTTGCTTTTCATTGTTGGATAGAACTTAGGCATCTCGATCTTCATAATGTTTTCTTTTTGTCCCTTCATTGGGGCGGGGGTGGATCCCCTCTGTATATATTTTAACGGCCAGATGGCATCCTATGGCTTCTGAATAATGATAATGAACCCATTTGCTTATTTATAAATTAACCCTCCAGTAAAGACGATGCTGCTCTGGCCTGGATGGATTAACTCCAGGGATGGACGGGGAGAACCGCAGTGGGTCGCCCATGCAGTGCAGTGGGGCACGAATGGCACGAACGAGCCAATGCAAAGTTTGACGCCGTTCAAGAACAGCTGCAACATTTCAGACTCTCTCTCTAACCCGTTTTATCCATTCTCGGAGCAAGATCCCATCTTCGAAGGGTTCAGCTTTCCCTCTCTTCTCCCCTAGAATGAATCCCTTCACACCAACATCCCAGACAGCAGCCTGGCGCCGTGTCGGCCTAGCCTCCGCATTCCCCGACATCGGCACCGACAACGAAGGCTGCCAGATCACAGCGAGCTGTAAAGCCTTCACCATCCCGAAGACCAGCGGTCCCGCGGAGCCCAAATCCCTAGTCCAAGCAGACCTAGACCAACCAAAAGAGTGGAAAGACCAGGTCCTCATATTTAAATATAAAGGCAAATTCCACGCGATTGACCATGTGGGTTGCGCTTCAGAGCCCGTATCCTACAACTACACAGAGCTCATAACTGACCTTGTCTCAGCAATGCCCACATTCATCATACCCCCTGTCGCAGGGGAGTCTCTTTGATATCGAGGACTTTGGCGTCACCCTCAGCGCTGGACTTACGTGTCCCAAGCATGGCTGGTCGTTTGATCTGTTCTCCGGGCGCGCCGATCGGGGTAACTACAAGCTTAAGATCTGGGAGGTGCAGCTACGTGATTGTGCCAGTGCGACGGAGGGGGGACCCGACTCTTCTGACCAGGAGGTGTGGGTGAGGCGAAAGCCGCGCATTGGATGAGTGGCGGTTGTGTTGAGTTCCGCCCGCTTGTATTTGGAGACTCTTCTATGCGAGGTCTCCCACTAGCGACCCCATGATACAGGGAAACCTACTCGATTGGAATAGTGGCTCTGGGTATTTACCATGGGATGAGATGGGTATCCAGAGCTCTCTACTCTATAATCGCGGATCTCTCTACGGTGATGACCACTGCGACAGCGCCCTGACTGACTATGATTTACTACAAATCCCGTTACGGCTTTTTTGAAGGCATTGGCGGGCGAGATGGCTCGTTGGCGATCCTGCTATTCACCCCTCGAGGCAGACTCTTATTTTCCGGTCGCAGGAACCAGGTCTCTAACACCTAAATTACCGATGCCAGTGAAGCAAAGCAAATATTGGTCCTTGGTATCTTTTTACTCAAGGTAGAAAGGTTGGCTCTATAAAATCAGAAATATAATACAAGACTACTCCGAGACTCCGAATCAAATAGCGGATAATGCCTCCATTGATATGCCGCCGCCCTACGTCATCGAGTGGAGCATAAAATATCACGTCGAAATTCGGAGTTACAATGATCCGAAGGGCGGCAGGATTCTGCCTAGATGGAAGGCAGCCACAAGATAAGTCCTCCATACCTCCAACTCGCATCCTCGCCATCAAAGGCAACATCAAAAAAGGGAAGAAAAGAAATATGGCAGGAGATCGTCCGTCAACACCGCCACGACCGTCGGGGAATGGTGGCGGGCCATCATCTCTCACCCCAGAGCAAGTGAAGAGAATCGTAAGACCCCCAGCTCCAAAGCGAGAACGCTTCATTAATTCCAGGCTAAGGCTAAGATCGGTCGCGCAAACTAGGAGATCAACCGGATGAAAGCAAAGGCGTTACGAGAGCAATATGAGGCCGAACGAGCGGCATCAACGTCAATACCAACCTCTGGCCCGAGGACCTCCGGTGTCAAACGCTCGTACTCCTCCATCACGGCGGCCGATACGCCCGCCACAGTTCGCGATGGAGGCTCTGTCAATCGGCCCCTGAACGCCATCAAACCCGCGCGGAACTTTACGAAATTCGTTGAATATGATTTCAGCAAGATGACGGACACCAAGGGTGGATTTCTGACGGAGGAGGATGATCCGCATAACCGGGCGTTGCATGCATCCAACGACAAGGAGGACCAGAAACCTGCGAACATGACACAGAAGGAGTGGGAGCGGCAGCAAATGCTCAAGTCGCTCCAGCGGGAGCGGGCGGGGCCGTTCGAGCCGGGGATTAGTGTGTTGGATGAGAAGAGCAAGCAGAAGACGTGTCAAGAGTGCGGAAATCTAGAGATTGATTGGAAATGGGAGGAACTTCTCCGCTGCCGGGTGTGCCATGCCTGCAAGGACAAATTTCCCGAGAAATACAGCCTCCTTACGAAAACAGAAGCCAAGGAGGACTATCTCTTGACTGACCGTAAGTCGTGATGCCTACGATGATCCTCAAAATATCCTTTTGAAGACGACGAGTTGCTAACCAGGAGTCTGTTTTATTAGCCGAGCTTCGCGACGAAGAACTCCTTCCGCATATCGAACGTCCGAATCCTCATAAATCGACATGGAATAACATGATGCTTTATCTACGATATCAGGTGGAGGAATACGCATTTTCTTCCAAGAAATGGGGTTCTGCCGAAGCGTTGGATGCGGAATTTGAGCGGCGCAAAAACGAGAAGAAGCGACGGTCTGAGGCAAAGTTCAAGACAAAATTACAAGATCTGAAGAAGCGCACGCGGGTCGAGGCATATCGACGCAACCGCCAAGGGGCTGCCGGGGGTAGTTTTGGCGACGATATAGGCGGGAGTGGGCGACACGTCCATCAATGGGGTCGCTCCATCCAGGACCCGGACACCGGCATCGGCGTGAAAAAGTGTGTGGATTGTGGAATGGAGGTGGAGGAGCTGGAGTTTTGATGACGAGAATATACCTGATTAATGCTTTGTATGGTTAGTTACGATGAGACGAAATGCGACCAAAGAGCCCCAAACCATCAGATTGAGAAGAACCGGGTAGTTGGACGGGTAATTGGGCGGGTTTTTTTCCCGGCTCCAAGGGAAGCGGCTATTTGCGGTGCCTCCGCGGTGAGCCGCCCCCGACTGTTTGGTTACTGGTACTCCCTCAGAGCGCAGATAGAACCAGATCGGGGCTCGGCTGCAGGCGGTGATGGAATAATCCAGACTGGTCTTCTGATGACCTCAAGTCGAGGTTGGCAGACCAACGGCAGAGCCTCGAAAGAGTCTACTTAAGCATGGGAGGGGAAGAGGAAGAGGAAGATCGAGATTGTTTCCTGAAGACAACACGGATAACACGGCAAAGCGGTGGAGTGCGGCAATATACAACGAATTATACAGACTGTCGCACAGCACAAAAAAGCAAGGGAACTAATGAGGATAATCTTACACAATTGGTAGCACTACTTACTACGATCCATTGGACTCTGCCATTGTTGAGTCATCGTTTATCAATCCTCGAAAAAGGCCCACTGCCCCAGTATCAATTCCACAATATTTATCCGCCTTGCCATCCAAACCTTTTTTCTCTTAATTTTTTCCTCTTTTTTTGCCCCAGCGCAAATCCCCCACAACGGACCAGCTCCTTCGTACTCCCTCGTACTCTCTCCTCCTTCATTCCAGTCACTCAACCCATCCTCTCCCCAATTGATAATAAGCATATCCTGCGACTTGCCACCATGACTGTCCTCAAGACCTTAGCTCCTATGCCCCCGGACGAGATCTTCGCCCTGAACCGTGCATACATTAATAACCCATCCCCGCAAAAGGTTAATCTGGCTGTCGGTGTCTACCGCACCAATGATGGCCAACCCTGGCCTCTCCCCGTCGTCCAGGAGGCAGAGAAGCAGCTTCTGGCCGAGAACAACCTGTTCCGCCATGAGTACACTGCCATTGAAGGCGACATGGCCTTCCTCGAGCTAGCCCGCGATCTCATGTTCGGATTCCCCTCCTCAACATCCTCATCCTCCACCGACAAGGTAGCCACCACCAAAGCCCGCATTGGCTCCGTACAAACAGTCGCCGGCACCGGCGCAAACCATCTAGGCGCCCTCTTCCTAGCCACCCACATGAAACCCCGAACCGTCTGGCTCTCCAACCCCTCGTGGGCCAACCACCTCACCATCTGGGACCTCGCGGGCGTGCCCCGCAAGACCTATCCCTACTATGCCAACTCCACCCGCTCCTTCGATTTCACCGGCATGATGGCCACCCTCGAAGAGGAAGCCCAAGAAGGCGACGCCATCCTCCTGCACGCCTGCGCCCACAACCCCACCGGCCTCGACCCCTCCAAGGACCAATGGAAAGCCATCGCCGACCTCTGCGAGCGCAAGAAGCTCTTCCCTTTCTTCGACTCCGCATACCAGGGTTTCGCCTCCGGATCCGCCGACGAAGACGCCTGGGCCGTCCGCTACTTCCTAAACAACAAGCCCAACATGGAAATGTGCGTCGCGCAGAGTTTCTCCAAGAATTTCGGCCTCTACGGCCAGCGCGTCGGCGCCTTCCACTACGTTCTCAACGACGGGGCCCAGAACCTCCGTGACGTCGTGGTTAACAACCTCTGCCATCTGATCCGTGGAGAGTACTCCATGGGTCCCACGGCTGGTTGTAGTATCGTTAAGAAGGTCCTTACTGACCCTGAGCTCACCGCTGAGTGGCATGAGGATCTGAAAGTCATGAGCTCCCGAATCATCTCCATGCGCAAGGCATTGTACGATGAGCTGGTTCGACTGGAAACTCCTGGAACCTGGAAGCATATTATTGAACAGGTATGTTTTTTTTCCCCCTTCTTTCTTATTTTTTGCGCTTGAGCAGATGAACTAAATTGTATATTTCCCCACAGAATGGAATGTTCTCATACACGGGCTTGACCCCCTCGCAAGTATACGCCCTCAAGGATCAATATCACATCTACCTGCTCAAATCCGGGAGAGCTTCTATCAGTGGCTGTGAGCTTTTCTTTTCCCTGATCAAAATTACATCATGCAGGATATTCTAACAAAACCCCCGCAGTGAGTCAGAAGAACGTCAATTACGTAGCGCGCGCTATCAACGATGTCGTGCGAAATGTCAACTAAGTTTAGAAATATATGTCCTTTAAAAAATATGAGCTGGGAAATTGTTGGTCCGTTAGGTTTTGGTTATCATGTCATATAGAGTTAGCGGATACCATTTTGAACCATTCAATATCTAGATTTTACAATCCTATCCTCTATTAAAGAAGTGCCTATTGAGATATTCTAAGATTGTAGTTACGGGCTCGGATCTATAGAATATTAGGTGGGGAAGTCCCAGACCGTCTATGCCAAATATTACCCGGATCCTGCGCTCTTTCCATCCGCTACAATCCTACCTGGCAGCATATTAGTAGTTTCTGCCATACCAGCAACACACTTCATAAAGCAGATCCTTGGATCCTACGAGTACATCCATAAAATGAGGCTACAGTGGCAAAGGCGGATCATCCCAAAAGGGAAATCGGCCCGCTTACCTCATTCGGCTTCCCGACAATTCTCTGCCGATCCCCCTCAGGTATAAAAGAGCTGCAGGGGATGCGGGACACAAAGGAAATTAAAAAAATACGCAAAAGATAAATCCAGGATCAAGCTTTAATATAGGATTTTACACCATGTCGATATCAAAACTTCTCATGAGGTCGGGTGTCCGCGCCGCCTCTACCACTGCTTCAAGCCCTCAACTTACCAAGGTGGCGGGCGATATCTCCAGCGTTTTCCCCAGTTTACAGCCTGATTACCAGCCGGAGCCGCTCCCCTCTCGGTTCAAAGACCTCAAGACTCAGCTGTTTGAAAAGAACGAAGATGCTCTGAAAAAGAGTTGGATGAGGCTTCTGCCGAGCCTGGAAGAGGAAGTTGATAAAATCAAGTCCAAAGGAAGCGATGTACGTGCCACAAAGCCACGACATTAAATTCATAGTGCTGACGCAACTCTAGATCATCCCTTCTGTGGAGTACTCTGACATCGTGTCGGGCAAGGTATCAGCGGAGATGCTAGCAGAAATTCGTCACCGTGGATCAGTGGTGATCAGGAATGTATTACCGCGTGAAAAAGCCCTGGAGTGGAAGCAGAGAATCAAAGACTACGCAGCCGCCAACGAGGAGAGGGTCAAGGCCTTCCCTCCAGACTCACCGGCAGTATACGAGTTGTACTGGACCCCATCACAGGCAGAAGCCCGAGCCCATGCCAACGTGCTTGATACGCAACGTTTCCTGCAACGACTGTGGGGTTCATCGGATCCGAAAACACGAATCTCCACCCGAAACCCCCTCTCATACGCGGATAGACTCCGAATCCGACAGCCGGGAGACGGTAAATTTACCCTTGGACCGCACGTGGACGGCGGCTCGCTGGAACGCTGGGAGGATCCCGAGTATTCTCAGGTTTACGCGAAGATCCTCGAGGGGAAATGGGAGGAATATGATCCCTGGGACGTCAAGCACCGGATCACCGCAAATATGGACCTGTACAACGGGGCCGGGGCCTGTTCCATGCTGAGGTTTTTCCAGGGGTGGCTTTCCATGTCAAAGACCGCGCCAGGGGAAGGCTCACTGCATGTTTGTCCCATGCTCATTCACAGCACAGCCTACACCATCCTTCGGCCCTTCTTTGACGCCGAGACCCTAGAGCCAGCAATGGATGCCACTTTCCCAGGTGCTGTTCCGGGTGCATGCCAGGAATATAATCCTACCACACACCCACATCTTGAGCTGGAGGCAACCATGGTATCCGTTCCGGAAGTCGAGCCGGGCGATTATGTCGCCTGGCACTGTGATTCATTGCACTCAGTTGATAAGGAACACAGGGGCAAGACTGACTCCAGTGTCATGTATATCCCGGCTACTCCCCTCTGTGACATGAACGTTGATTACCTAGTCAAGCAGCGCAAGGCGGCGCTGGCTTATTCTCCACCCTGGGATTTCCCTGGAGCTGGTGGGCCCGGTGAATCCGGATTCCAGGGTGCGCTGGATTGGGCCTCCATTAGCGCTGAAGGTCAGCGCGCGATGGGAATGGGGAATCAGCCGTGGGAAATCACAAGTGACATGACTGAGGGGGAAAAGCAAGCCATTATTTATGCAAACAAGACCTGTTTTGGCCAGGCGTGATGAATGTGATGAGTTTTCTTGCCCATAGTCTAGTATGATCATTTTTCCCGAACCTGTTTATATGTTTAGCCAGCATTTAGTTATCCAGTTGTACCTCTACCAAAAGTGAAAGGGCATTTTCTTACTACAATCCCCTAATTATTTCACACATTCCTAGTGTTAATAAACGTAGTTGAAGGGCCTCATTAGCAGTCAGAAGCCTGTGGATGACATTGGCCTTCTCACCAAGTCCAGGGACATGGCCGATGGGAAGGGACTCGGCCCTTCTTTATCTCTGGTCCACGTACCACCCCGGTTCCCCAGGTAATCCATCGTTCTAGGGAGGTTCTCACCAGCAAACTCCCGAATCCTGCACTGTTTTGGTCGGCCTCGGTGGCGGAGTCATGTGTAGAAGTACATTGTCGGGGATGAAAGTTGAAATCACTAGGGATAGTTAAAATCGGAAAACACCATCTCGCGGCTTCTCCAAGTGACGGTAGCAGAGGTCTCCGTCCAGCGTGAATCACAAGGAGCACTTGTAGCAGAGAAGAAAGAGCATTTCATTCAGGCATTGAAGCCTTCGAAGCCTTCGACGCCTCAGGCACCAGAGAAATACATTAGTGCTAATATAGTTAGCCTAATTATGAAACCTTGGCGCAATATACTCACGTGGCTCTCGCGTGTTGGCTAATCAGCTTGGTTTTTAATCCCCTGTACCTGAGGCAACTAAAAAGAGCGACTCGGGAGTACCTTCGACGAGTAGTACTTTGCTTTCCGACCGATTTTCCAGTTTGAACTCACAGTATCAGCTCAGAGAGTCATCACTTTTGTGCGACTACGAGCCCGTCATGGCTGCTTCAACGGGGAATCCTTTCCCCTCTCCCCTCGTCTCTCCAAACGAGCTGCACGCTGCGCTCTCCAATCCGGCTGCCAACCCCCGCCGGATCATCCCCATCGCTGCTGGCCGTCCATCCAGCCTTCCCTCCTTAGAAGCTCATCACATCCCAGGGTCCCTGTAGGTTGACCTCCATCATCATCTACCTAAGATGTCACTGCTACATTGGTAAACACTGTGGAACAATTGATTAGTTGACTCTGGAAATCAGCCTCTTTGACATGGATCTCATCAGCGACACCACATCCCCCTACCCGCAGATGCTGCCATCGGCTGCCCATTTCGCATCCTGTATGGCCATGCTAGGTATCCATCCAGATGACATCCTTGTCGTCTACGACACCCTTGAAGTGGGGTTCTATTCGTCTCCCCGCGTCGCATGGACCTGCCGTCATTTCGGCCAGCGCGACGTCCATGTCCTAAATAGTTTTCCCCGTTACGTGAAAGACGGGTTTCCCGTGGCTACCGGGGCATTCTCCGCGCTTCCTCCTTCCCAGGAATCGTATCCAGTGCGAGAGCCTCTGCACCCGAAGGAGGTCATCTCTTTCGAGGAGTTGCGAGGTCTTTACTTAGAGCACCAACCCCCATCTCAGACCAAGTACCAGATCATTGACGCTCGAATCTCTGGCCGCTTTTCGGGCAAAGAGCCAGAGGCCAATCCGGTTCTGCGATCGGGACATATGCCATCTGCTTTGAATGTCCCGTTAGCTTCGCTCTTGGGCCCGGATAAGGTGGTGCTAAGTGGTGGGGAGCTCAGAGAGCTTTTTGACCACGCTGGTGTTCACAATACATTGCCCGCTGTGCTGACGTGCAATTCGGGTGTTACAGCTGCTGCCCTCGAGCTGGCATTGCGGGTGAGTGGATATACAATGGAGAAGAGGGTGTATGATGGAAGCTGGATGGAGTGGACGCGGAGGGTCGGGGATGAGGGATTGATAAGCGTTGACTGAGTTATATACCCTTACTTCCGTGAATCATGATACCCAATTGAAGAATGCTGAACTCTCAGCCCATATCCCCGTTGCCTACAAAACGGTACCTGTATATCTCAGGTATAATTAGTAATCAGCACTATCCCCTGCACAGTTTCCAAGCGGGGACGTGTGGGCCGCAGACGTTCCTCCTCTGATTGGCCAACGGCTTGATCACCTCATTTTTTTTTTGAAGAAATCTTCTTACTAATCATGGTACGATGCGAACTTCAATTTCTCTGCATTTTATCTTCCTTTTTTCCACCGTTTTTGGGACATCGACGTGCCACGTGATCGGGGAGAAACGAATAGACCCGTGGAAGTGATTCATATTGTGAATTTGCGAAAGAATCAAGGTTATAATCACCACTCACAACCATGTTCAGCAGCCGCCTTGCGTCCACGGCCTGCGCCGCTGCGCGCCCCGCCCGAAATTTTGCAACTGTAGCATCGCCTGTGAGCTCAGCGGCCTGGGACCACAAGGTCGTGGTGATCGGCGGCGGTACCGCTGGTCTCGCGATCAGCCACCAGCTTCTGCGCACCGGGAAGTTTGTGCAGGATGATATTGCGATCGTTGATCCCGCACTGTGGCATCATTACCAACCGGGATGGACGTTGGTTGGTGGGGGTCTCAAAACCAAGGAGGATCTGCGTCGGCCCATGCACAGCTTGATTGACCCGAAGCTCAAGTTCTACAACCACGACGTGTCCACGTTCTCTCCCGAGAACAACGTGGTCACTCTGGGCAATGGCGACAAGCTCGGTTACCAGCAGCTGGTCGTTGTTCCCGGCATCAAGATTGACTACGGAAGCATCAAGGGATTGCCTGAGGCCCTTGCCGCCCCAGACTCCCTGGTCTCCTCTATCTACGGTTACGAAACCGTCGACAAGGTTTTTGGCACATTCGAAAAACTCAAGAAAGGCACTGCCATCTTTACCCAGCCTGCCGGCGTGATTAAATGCGCTGGTGCTCCCCAAAAGGTGATGTGGCTAGCGCTAGATTACTGGAAGAAGGCTGGCCTCTACAATCCCAGCAACCCCTCCAGCTCCCCCATCAATATCAGCTACGCCACTGGTCTCCCAACCATGTTCGGCGTGCCCAAGTACAGCGCCAAGCTCGAGGAGCTGCGCAAGGAGAGGGGCGTTGAAGGCCTCTTCCAGCACGACCTCGTCGCCGTGGACGGCAACACGGCAACATTCGCCCTTTCCGATGGCAAGGCGCAGGTGACCAAGGAGTTTGACCTACTGCACGTCGTTCCCAAGATGGGACCCCATGCGTTTATTAAGAACAGCTCAATCGCAAATGCGGCTGGCTTCGTCGACGTCGACGACTTCACCACCCGCCACAACAAGTTCCCCAATGTCTGGTCGGCCGGTGATGCGTCCAGCCTACCTACCTCCAAGACGGCGGCAGCTATCACTGCAGAGGCCCCTGTCGTGGTGCACAACCTCCTCCGGTCCATGGAGGGCAAGGAACCCGAGGCGACCTACGACGGCTACACTTCGTGCCCGCTTCTGACCGAATACGGCAAGGTCCTCCTGGCCGAGTTCAAGTACGGAGGCGTTCCCAAGGAGACCTTCAACAAGTGGTTCGACATCGACCAAATCACCCCGCGCAAGTCATTCTATCATCTGAAGAAGACCTTCTTCCCCTGGGTGTATTATAACTCCATGGTCACCGGTACCTGGGGAGGGCCGAAGGGCTGGTTCTGAGGGATTCGCCAAATTCTCCCTGTTGAAAGGCAAAGGCATTAGACAAAAATTAATGTACCACTTTTAGGCGTCTCGGAGCTGGGAATATAAAAATTTTATCACTTACTCTTTATGCATTTCTTTTGGTAGTAGTGAGTTACTAGTAAGACGGTGTCGTCGCCAGAAACACGGCTGACGGAGATAATATATTCTGGTTGATCTTCTAACAGGCCCCAGGAATTGACAAATTAAATTTTATTTCTATGGTACAGAAATACCTTGTCTTCACACCATAATTAGCTTTGCGGTACGCCTGAGGCTGTCGCGTGTTTTGCGTCGGGTGGTTGCCACCCCATGAAACGCCGACGAGTATGATAACCTCTCAAAAGGCCAGTTAATATACCCAGTCATGTATGAGCATAGCCTTCCACCATCCTCTCTATCGTGGCAATGCCACTGAGAGTGGGTTGGGTTGCCGAGAATGGCCGTGTGCCTATTGCCGACCAAGGGACTGATTCACGACAGGCTGATCAATGCGGTAACTATACAGAACCGAAGAGTCGTTGAATTGTAGCCCAAATGGAATCCCCGTAGATTATCACCACGCATGCGGTTGCGACGACGAGGAAGATTCGTCCCAGCCACTTCTGGTTCCTCCTCCGGTTGAAATCTGGACTATCCATGAGCCAGTCGACGGTCAAGAGGTTTTGCTCCGGGTTGTCGGGAGAAAGGTCCATGCTCTGGAGAATGACGTAGTTGTGTTGATGAGAATATTGTATATCCGCGGCGGTGGGTTCGAGCGGGTTTGAAGAAAGCTCGTTAAGGGGAGTTTTGTTGTTCTGAGCATTTGTTTTGGATTGGATGGTGGGATTGATCGTGTGCCATCAATGAGGGGAGGAGGAGATGGAGAGAGAGAGGATGGAGGAAAGGGAGGATCAGCTCAATAATTGTTGGTCAAAGACCCATGATGCCTCTACTTTGGGGTGTGAAGAAAGCAAAAACCAGAAGTGGAAAAAAAAAAAAGTAAGTACGTTAAGCAGGAAAGAAGAAGAAGAATCCATGATCGTCGGTCTCTGTGCGGGAATTTAGGTCCAGTTTCAGAGTTAGAATCCCCGTCTGTTATCCATCCATCACATGGCTGCTCTCCTCATACTAGTGAGTACGATCCCCGATTAATCTGCAGGGGAAGTTGGGTTTTATTGGTTTAACTAGAATATTTCCCATACTCGACAGAGGATTGGACATAAATGGAGGATTTCCGCCGGGGTGCTTGGTTAGTATTGACGTGAGAGGCAGGATGATTTCCCCCGCCCTATACTAACCTCTACTAACCTATACTAGCAGTCTCACTATCGTTACAAGGAGGAGCGGAGCAGTGTCTCACCAAACTTGATTTCAACCGGAGAAAGGGGAAAAAATAAAACAAAAAACCAATTGAGCCATAATGGATAATTGTCCATGCCAGGTTTCACTGAAAATTCAAGATACCTGGTGATGCAATGGTTGGGGGAGTGTTTGCCCCGCCAGAGAGTAAGGCATCCTACTCCGTTCGTGTTGTTTCCACGTCAAGACTCTAACTCCTTAGTGAATAGTGGCAGGCCTGGAGTCTTGGATGCTAATTTAATGGGGCACTACCATTGAAAGAACTCTGGATAAAATACCCGACCACAGCGGGGACGTGTACTGGAGTACTCTCACTTCTGCTCGAATGGTACAAGACAGCGGTGGAGTGGAATTAAAGAAGAGTAGCTTAACGAGTGGCTGCCACTGGCTGGCGGATATCACAAAGCGCAAAGTTTAGGAGCAGTAAATCCAGGGCTGAGGCTTTGATGAAGCTGATGAAACCTAACGAGTGAAAGACGCTGGTTATATTTGCCACAAGCTCGCAACTATTACTCCAGATCTCCAGGCATTCCGGTTCCTCCACAGAGTCCACACTAGCAATCTGGCATACATCTTCGAGTGACGCTACCGATAGACCCTTTGTTTAGCGTGCCCCGAATCTTGTGACGGATACTCCCTCGCTACCGTTTCGTCGTCCCATTTTAAAACGAACCCTAACTAAGAAATCTATGAGAATCGAACTGCCTGACAGGTCTTTGACGAATTGTAGTTGCATCCAGGTTCAGACCTTTTTTTTTTCATAATGACCGAGCTGTCTTGCCAGGTAGGTAAGAAATGAAAATTTCTAAGAAAAACCGAAACTTTTCAAGAGTATAGAGGTCTAGAAAGAGAAGGGATGGGGCGCAATGCGGACACTCTCCAAAGGTCGGAAGACCACTCTCAAGACTTTGAGGGATCAAGATCTTACACCTACGAAAAACTTGTGACGACTTTTACTTCCTCTAAATGACCGGGTTTGGCCAACTTGAAAAAGGGTATTTATGTGGAAAGGTTTTCTCCTATAGCCAGATTGTCTCTTTTAACCGGATTGCAGTATACTAAACATTTGCCCGCGTACATCCCATTATCCCCCAAGTCCAAAGTTCACAATATAATGTCAGTCTACCTTGCTTTGCTACTAGTACTAATATCTATCAGGGTTAATCTCTCAAGCATCCATCTGCTCAAGAACCCTATTCGTATACCTCCAAATAAGGCTCGAATAGCCCGAACACCACGATTGCCCTGTCCAAAACGTATTGTGCCGGCCTTGTAAGGCATACAGCTGCCTGTAAAACCCGTCTCGAACATCATCGGCGGTAGCGCTCATGGTAAGAGGTGTATGAGACCCCCACCGAACAACCTCGGGCGTATGCGCATCTGGGTACACGCCCGTCCTACCCAGGCGCTCCACACTCTCCATTAGTAACTGATAAGCTTCAGCGGCTGAGAACGTCTCGTTGCCAACAATCTTGAAGGTGTGATAGCCCGGGGCGACCTGAGCGTCAATACGCCAGATCATTGGCTCTTCGGGGATATCGAGGTAGTTGTCCGGGTCGAGGTTCACCTGATTGAACTCATCGGGAATACCACTGTTATTGATGATACCGACGTAGTATGAATGGTAGTGCCATTTGCTGAATAGCCGGGTTTCGTCCTCATCGAGGTTTAACGCCTTGAGATGGTGGAGGGTTGCTGGGATTGTGACCAGGAGCTGTTTCGCCTGGATGAGCTTGAGCTTCCCGTTGGAGGAGCGCACGAGGACTTTGACTCCGTCGGAGGAGCGGTGGACCGAGGTGGGGAGCGTGTTCAGAAGGACGTCAGGGGATAGCTTCTCTCTGGCTCGCGTGTATATGCCAGCCAGGCCGTCTACGGGTCGGATGTACCCACGTTTCAGCGCGAGGGCGTGAGGGATGCCGATATATTGGATAACATAGAGGGTCATCATCTTGAGCACATCGCCCTCTACCTGTTGGAAGACAGCAAATACCGACTCTTGCAATTGGTATTTCTCCATGAATTCGCCAAAGGGGAGGAGTAAATCCTCTGGCACTGGGTCCGGGAGGTCATAGACACCGTCTTTCAGGAATTTAAACTGGGCGATGGTATCGAGATATTTCTTGAGCGTGGATATCTGATGGTTAGGGGGCTTCTCGGGTCTTGTCCCGGTCTGCAGGTTGACATAGTCGTTTTCTGACGGAGCGAGGGTGAGGGGCTCATAGGGAACCTGAAGCCTGGAGAAATAGTCCCACGTAAGACTCTCGTTGAAGACCCCCTG
The DNA here is from genome assembly GCA_027569045.1 of Aspergillus biplanus. NCBI lineage: Eukaryota > Fungi > Ascomycota > Eurotiomycetes > Eurotiales > Aspergillaceae > Aspergillus > Aspergillus biplanus. Next base: position 72,627 of record JAPDEJ010000014.1, read on the forward strand.
CACGCCATAATCGATCGGCGTGTCTAGTGTAGGGTAAAATGTCTCCGCATGTCCTCCAAGGTAGTCATTGCGCTCGACGATGACGATCGATTTGCCTCGGTTCTTCAGGTATATACCAGCATATGTTCCCGAGCTGCCTCCTCCAATAATGACCACATCACGAGAGATGACCTCATGGACAGAGAGCTGGTGTATGGTAGGTGAGGCGCTCAGGGTATGGGCATTTAACCATATGAAGCTGAGGAGCCCACCCAGCTTGACCCAACTTAGACTCATTCTTGTAGGTAAAGCCTAAGAGAAGGAATGGAAAGGACGGCCTTGAAGTACATGCTCTCATGTTCGATTCGGGCGAGGGACATATATAGCAATATATCGCCCTAACAAACTCCTGCAGCGGCTCCCAATCCCCATCTATCCACCGCGGTCCATGCTCCCCGAGCGATTTGAAAACCGTCCAAAGGCCCGTCTTTCGGCCATCTGGGCCCCTGTCGGGATTGCATTGCCAATCCGTCTGAGAGAATCACTGCAGGCATACAGATTCCGCCCACAGGGGCCACAGTGCATGGACAACCAGCTGACGCCGTTCCAGACGGAATCCAAATATCCTTATATCCTTCGTAACCCAAATATGCGCCAAGATCTACGCATAATGAGTCTTTTGGGATGTCAGTCTAGAGGTGACCTGGTTACACACTGGTCGGGGATTGTCACTCACCGAGAGCAAAGAAGCAGAAAGACAAATTAAACATGCCAGGGCTGCCAATTGGCCTCATGGTCATTAACAAGTCAGGCGTCCAAGCAGATTCCAAGGATCAGTACCAGGAATAGCCTGACCTAATTCATTGTGTAGCCAATGCTACCTGTGTCGTGATTCTTTATTACTTTGGAAAAAAGATCCGAACGAGATCTCAGATGTCCCTCTGAGTGTTTTCTGTTAATGTAGCCCTCTAGACATCGTAGACATGGGGGATGGCTACTTTTTGTGGCCCTCTCCCGTGCTGGACAGGTGGTATTTACTCTCCAAGAAGCGGATATAGAGATTATAAACAAGCGAAGAAAGAATTTGCCAAGTTGTGTCAAGCTTTTCAGTGACGGTTAGTGAGTGTGAAATCTCCGCTTATCTAACCCCCCCTTCTCCTCCTCCTCCTCCTCCTCCTCAGGTTTGGCTTCCTGCCCCTCTCGCAACAGCAACAACAATAACAACACAAACATCCGCATTGTCGCCATCTTCGTAATTGTTATCACCACTCCACCTTCCAGTCCTTCTTTCCCACCGAGAAAAACCATCCGTTTTGGTATAAATATCCAGCCCGAGCGTGGATTCAGAGAGTGTGGTCGCGGAATGGCACGAGCGATACTACACCAACCATCAGGGGCATCCTGTTGTCCTTGAGATATACATGAACTATAATACACCCCAGGAGCGTGATGACATGGTGCCATCCTCATCTATAGTAGTGTCCTACTAAACCTGGATCACACCAGTCTTTGTAGTTATCTTCTAGGGATGTTTAAATATAAGGTACTTTCCATGCCGGAGTTCTACTCCTATACCCCATCCGATGGCTTTTATTGCATTGAGTATCATTAGCAGGAGATTGCCCATCAAAATTACCTACATGCAGGATTAGCAGCAAGTCCAGACTCCACAGACGCTATTCCACCCTTGATCCCCCGCCTCTTTCATGTAAAGGTAGACTATGCTCCCATGGGAGTTTGTATCCTGATTAACTTATACAGCTACTGCCTGGGCTTTATCTCCGATAATCCAGAAGCAGCGGCTGAGGGCCTAGGTCTAGACATGCGGTGTCTCCTGTACCTTCACCCACCATCTCACCCAGGTGCTGGAATATAGTTAAGAGGAACGGCCGGCCTTTTATTATAGTTATACTAAACCAGAAACCATTTTTTCCAAGGGCTTCAAGTTAGAGATTTGGCGCATGCGAGATTAGACAATTATAGAATATATATTATGCTGAATATCTTTTAGAATTGGGATTTAAGTATGGCCTGCAGGCAGTCTCTGCTGGATTATGTACTAGATGAGAATAACTTACTGTAAATTGACCTTTATTTAACCAAGATGCAATAACAGAAATATGCTGAGCTATATTTAATTCCACTAGAAGGTAAAAAAATCTCTTATAAAATTCAGTATCTTGTTTATAATAGAAGAGGAATTTTCTTTGATGTTCGAGCAGTTGAAGCAAAGGCTCAAACTCGCTATGATAATATATCTTAGAGTCTCGCCGTAGAATCTTGTCCGCAATGGGTAGTATCTCTTTATTCTGGAGCCTAAGCACCACTGGAACCGGGCCAAAACATAAATATTGGATTTAATGATAATTAGTGATTGAGCGCCCTGGAATGACCTCTCAACCCCTTCCCCGATGAGGCGTGCTCCATGGAGTGTGATGCCGAAGAACGGATGACCATACCCATAATAGCAAGGATCGCCATAAACACATCACGTGTGCCCCGTGATTTAAACACGTGACCTAGGTCTCCACCTGCAGTGCGTCACCGATAAGTGCCTCAATCGCCCTGTGCCTCGGACCTGCCATCGACCATCTGTGCCTCTTTCTGCATATCCTTCGGTTCTGCATCATAGATCATCAATTTTGCAATGAGAATATCCCATAGACGCTCCAGGGGGCGGCTTGTGCGGGATATGGGCTTCTCAACCCTCCTCATATCCGCCGCCCTGGTTCCCAATGCCGTCTCCGCTTATCAACCTGTATACTTCGGTTCATCCCCCTTTCTTCCTCCACAGATTCCCCTCTCTGGAGGACCGCCCCTTTCTGGGACTCATGAATTTGTAAGTTTCTTTCTCTATTTGCCGTGTTTGGCTGCAGTCGATAACCGTAGGTGTAGACCCTTCGCCACATTGTTCAGCGAGGGGCTTACGAGCATCCGGAGCTACACAGGAGGCTGGACATTAAACCACATACCCAACTACGGACCATTTCGGAAGACGGACTCGAAGAAACCGAGCCTGCCGACCTTGATTCGCCGTTAATTGCTTCTTCCCAACCCCTCACTATCCAACGACTTGCCGATCGACGTCTCTCGGTGATTAATGAGCACCTAACGGCTGCAAGGAACACCGGGGAGGCCGTGACCCTGTCCTCATCCGCGTGGGTGATGGACACTCTCGCTGGACCCAACGTCACAGATAAGAATAGCGTTCTCACGTTTGCTCAGATGACGGCGAATGACTATATCGAGGAACCAGGCACGGAGGATTGGGAGGATATTCACGGATCATTTAACTACTCCTCCAGCTTTGGTTGGCAAGGCGACGGACTCCGGGGACACATATATGCAGACAAGACAAATAGCACCGTTGTCATATCTCTAAAGGGAACATCGCCTGCCCTCTTCGATGGGGCCGGAACAACGACCAATGATAAAGTGAACGACAATCTCTTTTTCGGCTGCTGCTGTGGGCAAGGGGGCTCCTATCTCTGGCGACAGGTTTGTGACTGTCAGAAATCTGCCTATAATGCAAACTTGACCTGCATTGTCGAAGCCATGAATGATGAAAACAAATACTATCGCGCTTCGATCGACCTTTACTCGAATGTCACGGAACTGTACCCTGAAGCGAATGTGTGGCTGACCGGGCACTCGTTGGGCGGGGCCATGGCAAGCCTGCTCGGATTAACCTTTGGACTACCGGTTGTCACCTTTGAAGCCGTCCCTGAAGCGCTGCCTGCAGCGCGGCTCGGCCTCCCTAGCCCCCCGGGACACGACTCGAGATTGCCTCAAACACGGAAGTATACTGGAGCCTATCATTTTGGACATACTGCCGATCCCGTGTATATGGGAACGTGCAATGGAGTTAGCTCCGTATGTACGTGGGGTGGATACTCCATGGAATCAGCATGTCACACTGGTCAAATGTGCGTTTATGATACCGTTGGGGATAAAGGCTGGCGGGTTGCGATCGGTACACATCGCATTAAAGCAGTGATATCTGATGTCCTTGATGTATACGACGAGGTCCCCGTGTGTGCACCGGAAGAGGAGTGTTACGACTGTGAGCTTTGGAAGTTTTTCCGCAGCAATGGATCCGAGATCACAACCACCCCCTCCGCTCCATCCTCCACTACCACCACTACCTCGACCAGCACCTCCACCTGCAAGACCCCTGGATGGTGGGGCTGCAATGACGAGACCACGACTACCACTGTCACCACCACCACCAGCACAGTCACAACTACAACATCAACCTGCAAAACGCCGGGCTGGTTTGGATGCAAAGACCCCACGACGAGCACTGATGCGACTCCACCCCCGACGGTTACTCCCACTGAGCCGCCTTCGATGTCATCAACCTCGACATGCAAAGACCCCGGCTGGTTTGGATGTCGCGACCCCACAAGCGTATCCCCCACCCCCCCGCCCGGAGAGACTTCCACCTCAATGTGCAAGACCCCCGGGTTCTTCTGGGGGTGTCACGACGCCGAAACACAGAACCCCCACCCCATCACACAAGCACCCGCCCAGCCCCTATGAGTGTCTACTTCGTAGGGCTATTAGAGTTCCGGATCCATGAATAAAGCATAGATTGTCTCCGACTTAGCTTCGAAGACTGCAGTACTACCATTGTGTAACAACGCTTTGTATCGGTTTGTTGCAAGAAGTCATGAACGTATACGAGCAGCCAGTCGATGTTTTTATTTTCTTTTTCTTTACTTTTTCTCCCAGCGGGCGCGACATATTTGAGCTGCTAATGTCTCATTCATTTCGATATACAGGGTTATGGCGTTCTGCCATTCGGCGTTGTGACAAGGTTGCATTGAGCTTGCGATACTAACATATACAATATCATACACTTCTGAATTTATCCTCCTAACAGTTATTTATTGGCCGCGTAAAGTGTACACCTAAGAAAGGCAATGCAAATTATAGATACTCTTTATTTCATATGATACAAGGCGGTACCCCGTCTATTCCGAGGCACAAGAACTAACAATATATCCAACGCCAGCTGAAAGCAAGTATAGTTATCTCATCGCAAGGGTGTCCCGGCGTATCCATATACATATATAAAACCAGCCACAGCGAGTAGAGACTTTTTTACTTTTAAAAATCCGTCACTCGTCCTCCATAACTCCAGTCCCCTCCAGAGCCCCATCGGAGTGGCTCATTCTTCGGACCTCCTATTTCACCAGTCTTAGGGTTCTTCTCGCCATCAAATTCTGGCTGCACTCCCGAGCGCATGTCCGGATGTAGCTCGCCTCCATTCTCACTCGCCTGAGCTTCAGGAGCCGGCTCGGAATCGGGGGATTGGTTGATCTTGGGGGTTTGGCGGGGAGCGCTGAATGCACCAGTGGACTGTTTTTGGAGCTGCTCGAAAATCTCCTGCTCTTCCTTGGGCAGCTTAGGAGGGGATGGGCCCTGTCGGAATGCGAAAGATGGGCCATCGTCTGCGGGAGTGCGTTGGGCCGAGTTGATGGAGAAGAAGGCGCGGGTGGGGAGGGAGACGCGGGCGTGGCTCAATAGCCGGCGAGGGACCAGCCTAGCAGCAGCCATAGCTTCTTTTTTTAATCTGATTGGGACGTGGGGTTAATGTGGACGGAGATTTAAAAGAGACGAAACAGAGAAAAGAAGCGAAATCTGCACGGTGCGATGGTCGACAGGACAAGCGTGGGATTGTTGAGTCACAGAGCAGGAGGAATAATTTGTGCGGAGTGGCGGAGGAGGTGAAAACAGCGACCGATACCGGGAACTTTTCATTATTATGCGGCATTTTGACTGCTGCGGGATTTTGGACCTCGACTCACCTTCTCCTCACTCCTCTCTTCTCATCATCATCCCCGCGCTATTTCTTGTCTTTCCTTTCTATTCAGGTTAATTGTCTCTACACTTCTTCTTATCCTCTTGATTGAGCTGCCACCCCCGAATTTGCAATGGCGTTTGTCCATTTGACCTCCCGGCGATTGCCCTTCGCCCAGAGGTTGGCCTCGCGGGTTGAGTCACCACTGCGACGCGGATATGCCTCTGCAGCGTCGGGCGCACAGAAATCTCAGTCTTTCGTACGTTCTTCGTGCAATATTTCCCACGGTATTGAGTGCTTACACGGTTGCAGAATGATTCAGTGCTCACAAATCCCGACCCTACCCCCGACTCCGCCTCCGTCGCTTTTATCAAAGACCGCACGCCGTATTTGGTGCCAACCTATGTCCGCCCCAATCCTATCATGGTCAAGGGGAAAGGATGTTATCTATGGGATATGGAGAATCGGCGATATCTCGACCTCACAGCTGGAATCGCTGTCAACTCTCTCGGTCACTGTGACCCCGAAATCACGAAAATTATTGCCGAGCAGGTTCGTGTCTGATCTCTAGCTGGTTGGGCAAATGAGCTTTGTTTCTAATCATAATGGCATGCTACAGGCTGACACCCTCCTCCACGCCTCAAATCTCTACCACAATGCCTGGGTCGGGGCCCTGAGCAAGTCGCTGATCTCCCTTACTCGCGAGTCAGGCGCCATGCGCGATGCTTCCCAGGTCTTCATTTCCAACTCCGGCACTGAGGCCAACGAGGCCGCAATCAAGTTCGCCCGCAAGGTCGGCCGCTCTCGCGATCCCTCCGGAGCCAAACACGAATTCGTCTCCTTCCACAACTCGTTCCACGGCCGCACCATGGGCGCTCTCTCTGCCACCCCCAACCCTAAATACCAGACTCCCTTCTCCCCAATGCTTCCAGGCTTCAAGTATGGCAACTACAACGATGTGGAGCAGATCCCGAGCCTGATCACCGAGAAAACCTGTGGTGTGATCGTGGAGCCCATCCAGGGAGAAGGCGGGGTCAATGTTGCGACCCCGGAGTTCCTGCAGGCTCTCCGCAAGCGCTGCGACGAAGTTGGAGCCGTCCTGATCTTTGACGAGATCCAGTGCGGTCTGTCCCGTACCGGCAGCTTCTGGGCCCATGCTCATCCTTCCCTCGCACCCAAGTCCGGCGAGGCGGCTCACCCCGATATCCTGACCACGGCCAAGGCCCTTGGAAACGGAATCCCCATCGGTGCCACGATCGTCTCCGGAAAGTCGGTGGCCGACCACATCAAGGCCGGTGACCATGGTACCACCTTTGGCGGCAACCCGATGGCCTGCCGCGTTGCGCACCATATCATCGAGCGCCTGGCGGCGCCCGAGCTGCAAAAGGCCGTGGAGGCCAAGTCCGCCTTATTGGTCGCTGGGTTCAAGGATCTCCAGACCAAGTACCCTGGCCTCATATCGGAGATCCGTGGACGTGGCTTGATTCTGGGTGTCCAGCTCTCCGCCGAGTATGCGCCCAAGGCATCCGAGTTGATCACGGCCGCGCGGGAACGGGGAATGCTCATCATCACGGCTGGCGATGGTTGCATCCGATTCGTCCCTCCCCTGACCATCACTGAGGAGCAAATCAAGTCCGGGCTCAAGATCCTCGAGCAGGCGATCCAGACCGTTACTACCAAGGCGTAGAGTTACGTTCATTGATTCGAGACATCTATATACCACACAGTTACCTTTTGTTCATATTAGTTTTTCGATTAGATAGTAGATATACATAGAGAAAAGCAATTTTTCTTCCCTCTATCGAAATAGCTATATCTTTCCTTTCTATCGGAGTATCAATTTGTTCCATAGCCGAGGAAGCAAACAGATGACGTCATTTACAGGGTGGATTCCAGCGGGATCGGAGTTTGTTGGAGGGCTCTAGCTAGGTCTGGCAGGTGTCAATTGATCAACGACGCCAGCGAGCAAACCGTCTCTGGATCGAGGAGGGATGTTTGACCAGGGCCTCCGATTGTTGGGGTGACTCATTTTGGTTGAGCGGGTCTCCCAGACTTTCTCCCGCTTCATCGATTCCTCACTTCAAACTCTGCCCTTCACCAAACCTAAAATAAATCATTGGTGCCCCTCGGTCCGGCGGGTGAGTACGAGAGCAATTGACCGTATTATTCCAGAGGACGGGAGAAAAGCGAAATCCTCGAGGAATTGAGTGTTTTGTGAGAGAATTGGTTGGGATCCATCTAAGCAATACCTTAAACCGAGCTCTCTGTGGTTCCCCGATCCGCATCGCATCCACCCGTTGAATGCGGATCCAGACCACCGCGGCTCTCTTGATTCACCGGCTCCAGCACTGAGTGTCAATCTGCCATGCTTGCCTCGGGGAGCGCTTATCGCTGCTAGTGGACGAAATCCTCCGATCAGCCTGGTTGAAATTCAAATTGGCGCTGGATTTGCACTGTAAGTTGCTGGTCCATCACGTGCGGGGTTGCCACAATTTCCCTTCTTTCCTTTTTCTTTTTCTTTTTTTTCTTTGTTCTCTGACCTTTTTATTTATTTTTCTTCTTCCCTTGTAGAATCGAGTGAGTTGGTCCATCCGTGGCACTGGAAGGCTTTCTCTAATTGTGGCAGTCTCGAGTACAAAATGTCGCTCCAAGACCCTCGTGCCGAGGACGGAGTGGAAAAGAGTCCCGAAAATATCCAAGAATCGGCGCAGTCGCACGCAGTTCTCGATGATGTGGAAACTGGGAGCGAGCCAGATGTTGCTCAGATTGAACGCATTTATCGGTAGGTCATCATCCTCTTCCTTTTCATCACTATGGGGAAAAAACAAAAAACGAAGGAGAGAAAGAAAGAAACTCATCCGGCGCATAGAAAACTGGATTACCGCATCATCCCCCCGCTCTGGGTTCTATACTTCCTCTGCTCGGCCATTCGATCCAACGTCGGTCTGGCACAGACAATGAACACCGAATCCAACCATGATTTGGGTTCCGTGCTGAACTTGACTCCCCACCAGATCTCGACGGGTCTGGCCCTGTTCTACGTATGCTATGTGGTCTTTGACTTGCCCTCTAATTTGATCATGACGAGATTGAGCCCCCATGTGTGGATGAGCCGCATCGTAATCGGGGTCGGTGTCATTGGTAGTTGCATGGCCGCGATGAAAGCTGCATGGAGCTTATAGTATGTCTGCCCCAGCCAATCCTGGCCCTCGCCTCGTATGCCAAACCACACACAGCTCACCATTGAAATTAGCCTCCTGCGCCTACTATTGGGTATTGTGATAGCGGGGATGTGGCCCGGAATGGCATACTACCTGACCCTATTCTACCCTCCCTCTCGAACGGGAAAGCGTATCGGCCAATACTACACCGCGGCGCAACTCTCCGCTGCCGTTGTCGGCCTGGTCTCTGCCGGATTCCAAAAAATGGACGGCGCCCGCGGTCTGGTCGGTTTCCAGTGGATGTTCCTCGTCTACGGGATCATTGGTATCGTCGTTGGCATTTCTCTCCTCTGGTGGCTTCCCGACCGTCCCATTCCCCCAGGCCAGGAACCCCCCCGCAAATCTAGATTCCTACAATGGATCCCACGCAGCCCGCCTGTCTTAACGGGTCGGGACGCCGAGATTCACTACAGGGACTTGACACGGGTCTACAAGCGTCCCCGATGGACGCTCCGCGACCTAGTAAAAGTCATGCTCGACTGGAGGCTCTGGCCGTTGCTGGTGATGTATTTTGGGGTCGTTGGCGTGGGCATCGGGGTGCAGAACTACAGCACCATCATCATCCAGGGCATCAACCCGTCCCTCACCGGCATCCAGCTCAGTCTCCTCTCCGCGCCAATTTGGATTGTATGCCCCCTTCCCCTCCTTTCCTCCCCTTTACTATATAACATATAGTAAAAAAAGAACCAACCAACTAATTAAATTTATAGATGGACCTCATCGCGATCCTCATCGTAACCCCCATCTCCGACCGCTTCCACCGCTACCGCGCCGTCTTCTTCTCCATGGGCGTCTGCTTCCAAATCCTCGGCCTCCTCCTCACCACCTACGCCGGCACCGAATCCAACTCCTGGCCCCGCTACGGCGGCCTCCTCATCGTCGGCTTCGGCCTCGGCCCCACCGTCCCCATCACCATGACCTGGACCACGGAGATCTTTCAGCCGCGCCACGGCGAAGTCGGCGTCGCTGCTGCCTCCGCCGTCGTCTCCGGCTGGGGTAACCTAGGTAGTATCATGACTACTTATGCATTGTACTCGGGTTGGGCTAGTGATGCCGCTGCTGAAGGTCGCGCTAAGTACCGCAAGAGTAACCTGGTCATGGTTGGGATTCTATGCGGGAGTATCCTAGCTGCTGCTACGATGCATACTTTGGTCCGGCTTGTTGATGGGCGGAGAAGGGGGAGTGATGCTGCTACTGAGGATGATCAGTATGAGGAGATGGATGGGGCTGCGAAACGTGAGGTGCAGCAGAGGGGGTTGGATGGGTTGGGATCTGGGTTTTTGAGGGTGCTGGGGCGGAGGAAACACTAACCGTGTCTCTAGCCGGAGATAAAAGTTAGTGTTAGTATATAAAAGGTTTTACATAGAGCTTGAGGGCGAGAGGATTTGTTTTGTAGGGTATCCTGTACTTTTTTTCTTCTGCCTTGGCCATATCTGTCAGATATTAGACATAGATAACTATAATACTGCTGCGCATAATTCTTCGATTACATATACTGCTCTCTACGCGGAGAAGCCCCCATGCATCGATGGCGTTAATAGGTAAACTTGTGTCTACCAACTGAAATGTAAAAGAAGAAGAGTGAGGTCATCATTGTATCCAGTGATCAATTCTATTAAATTTCGTTGAGTAGCCGCCCCGCGGGGTGACACTGTTATTTATCCTATCCACAAATAAACAAAAAAAAAAGATTAGGTGGTAGATAAAAAAGAAGAGTTCCGTTTTTTCGTTCATAATACGGGCATTATTATCAAAAGGAGGTCAAGACTGACACTTTAAACCAAACGCTCGAGGCGGCGCAAAAGACCGTCCGGTTCCGAGACTCCCTGGCTGGCGATTGCGTCGGCACGCTCCTGCTGGTCGGCGACAGAGTATATGCGGAGTTCATCGGCGTTGCCAGAAGGGCGGAAGTGCGCGACATCTCCGTTGGCAAAGAGGATCCGCACCCCGTCGGTATAGATGATGCGGGTGATTGGGGAGAAGCCAGATTCGGCGGAGAACACGGTTTGGAGCTGTTGGCGGATCTGGTCGAGTTGTGCCGCTTGAGGTTCTGTTACTTCGAGCTTGGCGTGGTCGGCATCATAGGCGACAATAGGGTCGGATTCGTATGAGACGCCCTGCATGTCGGCGCCTGGGGGGGAGAAGCGGGCGATAATCTTCATGCTCGTTGGGCGAGGGAAATTCCGAATCAAAGCAGCGCAGCTATACCGGGCGGGTAACGTGGCAAAGATTTCTGGCAGGGTGATGTGCCGGTCGTGTGCGGCGAACAGAGCACAGAGCAGCGGCAAGACTGCATCACGAGTTGGGAGTGCAGTGAGCACTTTCCCGTTGAGTTGGATGTCGGATCCCGTGAGGAAGCCTCCATTGGCTTCCCATCCGCAGACGCGGCGACGGCCCTTGGCGACGGCCCGTTGCATGCCTGCAATCACGTAGGGGCTGCCAATCTTGGTTTTTGGTTCGGTAGCAGGAGCGAGAGAGCCGCGATCAATGGCATCGTTGGAGCTGATCGGGACGACGGCCGCATCTGCTTGCAAAAAGTCCGCGACGATCATGCCCAGCCGGTCGCCGCTGAAGAAGCGGAGTTTGTCTCCCTCGGGGGCCACAAGGAGCGGGCGATCACTGTCGCCGTCCGTTGAGATGACTGCATCGAAGGGCCGACCGACCTTGCTGCAGTGTCCCTGGATCGTATCGAGTTGAGCCTGATCGATGGCCTCTGTGTCAATGGGCACGAAGGTATCACTGCGGCCAATCGGAGTAACCTCTGCGCCAAGTCGCTCAAAAATGTCCACCACAAGGTCGCGCCCAACAGCAGAGTGCTGGTAGGCGAACAGTTTTACACCCTGCAGGGACTTGCCCTCAAAGAAATCCAGGTAGCGCTGGATATAGGCCGTTTTGGCTTCCGGAGAAACTGGCACCAAGCTCGACGGCCGGCCGCGAAGCATACCTTGACTATCGAAGAGAGAGTTGGCGTACGGCTGCGAGAGAAATTCTTCACGGGCAATTGCGACCGCATCGTTGATTGGCTGCTCGTCCTTCTTCAGAAGCTCTCCTTGGGAGGTGTTGAGCTTGTAGCCGTTGCGGTCGAAGGGGATGTGGCTGCCAGTGACCATGATGCTGCCCTTGCCCTTGCTCAGCGCAAAGCAGGTGAGCGCTGGCGTAGGAATTGCGCCCAGGTTGATGGGGCGCATGCCTCCATCCTTCACGGCCTGTTCAACGGCCTGAGAGAGACCACCCCGGTCATTCTCGACATACGCCGTGGAGCTAGGCCGGAGATCGTACGCATAGTAGAAATCATCCCCAGCCTGGATGCCACCATCTGCGAGCGGGAGCGACTGCAGATAACGAATCTCGGCACGGACGTTAGTGTAGATCTCCAACTGGGTCAGGTCAACGACCAGGCCACGGCGGCCGCTGGTGCCAAATTTCAGGACTTGCGGCTCATAGGCGAGATGGAGACGCAGGGCGTCCATTGCAGAAGGGGCGGACATGGCTTTCTTTCTATTTCTGCAGGAATTGTCCCTGAAGGCAAGAAGTTGTTGTCGAGACAATGCGGATGAGGGGCGGAAAGTGAAACTCAACGAGGGGCACCTGACATCGGTGCCTGAGGAACCAGCCCGAACGCGGAATAACTAGGCCATGTTAGGACTAGCGTCAGGGGCGGGGCATCCTTCATCAAAAAAGAAGAATTCCGAGAAGAACAGCTAATCAATCCTGTGGAGTCCTGTTTTGGGAGCAATTTACTAAAAAAAGCATCAACTGAAAGAAGGGATTCGACCTGGTTATTCCTCGACTGCAATCATTTGTTCAAGTGAGTGTTTACCACTTGAGTGCAGCTAAGACTTCATTAGCCGGTGATTGAGGACCCCGCTCGGCAGTTGTGATGCTAGCTCATCTTGGACTGGACCATATGACGAAGTGATGCTTGAGTGATGCCTCGGGCCATACTCTCGTTGTCCGGGATTCAACAACCTCTATGAACAGACAATGAACATGAATAATTCAGCGGGAGATTTTTCCACTTTATCTCTATCAGTGACTTACCATGACCCATGTCCCTAACTGGCGCTGCGAATAGCTGCAGAACAACACCGGAAAAAAGGACTTGAGCCACCATGGGCCCAATAACGTATATATCAGACCCATCTTACTCTCCGGGGTATTTCTAGACAGGAATACCAACTGATTTGTGCACAGTCCAGATAATTTAACCTCCCAAGTTTTGCGTACCTAGTACTACACGGTTGCCAGGAACTATGGTTTCTACGAGGCAAGTTGCTTATCATATCGACGAAAATCCGCTCCCGCCAAGTTAGGCTCAAAAGTGTTCCAAATATGAAGATAAATTATTGTTGCTTTTAGATGCATCATGCATTCCTCTTCGTGGAGGCACTTGCTTCCATCAGACAATATAAGTCATATATCAAAGTGTCATTATAGACGTGCGACGAATCATAAACAAAACCAATCTCCCAGATTACCGGTGGAAAACGCCGCAGAATTCGAAAAACTAATAAAAGGGCTAAGAATGCAAGGGGACAAAAGATCAGTCAAGGGCTGCAATTTACAGCTGCTTGATGACCTTCTCAACGCTCTCTAGGAGGATATCAGCTGTAACAACGGATTAGTATGACTGTGCCTTAGGAAATTATAATGTGGGAAAGAGAAAAGCTTACCATGGTGCTTCTGGAAGATCAGCATGGGCCTGAGGCGAACGGCATTCTGTCCGCTTCCACCAATGTTGATACCAACACTCTTGCCCTTGACCAGGAACTCATCACGCTTAGGAGTATCCCAGGCAATGAAAGTTCCCTGGCCCTTTCCACGGAGGTTCTGCAGGTGCTCGGGGTATTGCTTGGCGAGGCGCTCAAGGCCGGCGAAGAGGTAGTCACCGGTCTGGGCAGTGTTCTGAACCAGGTTGAGGCGCTCAATCTCCTCGATGATACCGCGGAAGATGAGGGCACGGGCTGGGTCACCCATCCAGGTGTTGAACTGGCGGTATGGCTTGTTGGGGCGCAGAGCAGGGTTGCCAAAGTAGTAACCGGCGGTCTGGGCCTTCTTGGAGAAGGTGACCATATCGGGAGGGGTCTGGAGGTTCCAGTGGTCGTGAGCCCAGAACTTTCCAGTGGCACCGACACCAGTCTGGACCTCATCGACAATAAAGAGCACGCCGTTGCGCTTAGTGATGTCACGGAGACCCTGGAAGAAAGCGGGAGAAGCATGGTTGTCACCACCCTCGGACTGGATAGGCTCCACAACGACAGCGGCAACGGGGTTGTGCCATTCCTTGATGAGGCGCTCGGTCTCAGCCAGGCAGCGGGCTTCCTCCTGGGCGTTCTCCTGTGCATGCTCCTCAAGGGGGTACTTCAGGGAGGGGAAAGGAGCCTGGGGCCAATCGAAGGCGGGGATATCGAGCTTGTGGATGGCCTTGCTGCGGGTGGTGGACAAGCTGCCGAAGAGGCGACCGTGGAAACCAGCCTTGAAAGACATAATGGATAGCTGGGGAGATCCGGGAGACTGGTTGTTCATGGTGGACTGGAGTTCCTCCTCGGTGAACTCCTTCTCCGGACCACCGCGCTGCTGCTGGCGGTAGTACATGAAGGCGGCCTTGTAGGCGGTCTCGTTCGCATCGGAACCAGCCATGGCAGTGAAGACCTGGTCGAGACCCTTAGGAGCAACCTTCAGGATACCAGTGTTGAGGGTATGGGCCCAATCAGCAGAGGGGAAGTTGCCGAGAGCGGGGCGGTTGATCAGGGAAGTGGCCATCTCTGGGGAGGCGGCCACCTCCTTGAGGTGGGGGTTGTTGTAGCCAACGGGGATGGAAGCAATTTGAGCGTAACTGGCGGATCACTTTGTGTTAGGAATGAAGGGGACCAGTAGGGAGAAGAAAAAGAAGCATCAGCAACATACACATCCAGGAGCATGTTTCCATCGAGATCAGCAATACTGGCTGACTGTTAGTCTTCATCCACCCAAAAAAGAGACGGCTTCACCACGGATAGACCTACTAGTTTCCAACCGACTTGGAGTAGTCGGTGAGCATGTTCAAACTGCGCACATCAAAGACCTTATCGAGCTCAGCGGTAGCGGCCTTGTTCTTGGGGCCTGGAATGGCCGTGGCGACGTTGGGCGCAGACGGCTCAGAGGGGAAATAAGGTTTCTCTGCCGCTCGCAGGTGGGGAGTCGTGGCGAGCGTGCGGATAGCTGGAAGGCGAGCGCTGGGGCGCAGCCTGAAGCTGGAGCGGAAAACGGCAGCCATTGCGACGTGTGTGAGTTGTAATATGAAGGGGATGAGGGGGTGGTGAGGAAGAGGAGAGAGGTGTAAAGTTGGAGAAAGACCCAGATAAGAGAGCTTCCCACGCGGAGATAAGAGCTATGCTTGCCAAGACACAACCCAATCGAACAAGACGGCGTATACAAGGGAGGGAGGAAGAAGAAGTATGATTCCAGTGAGATATACCAAACTCAAAAATAAAACAGGGAAGATGTGACCCCTGCCTCGTCCTATATATAGGCTGCGTCTGCTATCTGGAGCTCCATCATTGAGGCATTCGTGATCTGGGGCTGCGGAGATCCAGACGCTCTTCGGCGATTGTGGCCAATCAACGCTTGGTTTACCACCGCCTGGTCGGCGAGGAGGAGGCGCAACCGCTGGTTCAAAGCTTCACCTTCCAAATCTCTGCTGCAAGATAATTCCGATTAATAACAAATTTCCTATCATGAGGCTTATAGTCCCCCATCTGCCCTTTTCTCCTGCCAGTTGTGGTCCTGACCGCTCCACTCCGCGTCGGCGGTTGGCCACCAAAATTGCTGAATCGGACCAGTTCCCGAATCCCGACGAGCCAGAAGAGTCTCTGAGTCTCGTGGCCAGGGAATCCACCTGGAAACAGAAAGGGAGAGAGAATAATTCCTGCCATCTTGTCGACTTGGATTTTCGAGCTATCGACTTACACATTACTATTAGCAACCCTCCAGGATACGATACTGACTCGGTCCAGACTCACTCAGTAAACTTTTAAACCAGAAGATTCTCCTTTTGAGAACTGACTGACTATATTTTCCTCTCATCTCCCCCTACCGCTGACACTGGAACGGGGAGTTTGATTTTCATATAGTTCTTACTTCAATCCCTGCCATTAAGTGAGAATGATAATAATGAAGGTCCAAGACCTAGGACCAGTGGACAACCTCGGCTCCGAGACTGAGAAGATCTAAATACCAATATAACAGCATGTCTAACACCTTATCATCTCAACTAAACATGAATATAAACACCAAAGATCTGTCTTTCTTCCTATACGACTCGCTATCTCGAGCATGTGCAACCCCTTCTCCCCGGGGAACAGCTATTACTCCAACATGATGAATTTCGCGCTCTCCTCCTGCTGAGATCACCGTGGCAGAAGTTAATCACCCATCTCCGACAGGTCTTGCTTTACAGGATGCTTGGCAGGGTACTTTAAATAATGTTTATTAAGCCAGTCGAGGATGTGCTTATGATGACACTTAAAAGCCTTTCAAGCAATGAAACCAAATGCACTACTGCTAGACAGCCTGCTGATGCTGCTTGGCTTCCCCATGATCGGTGGTCATGTGACATACCGTCCAAGTCAAGGCGTTGTCCTTGCGTTGGCGGCCCCTTCTGCATGTCAACCACTCCCCAGTGGACGAAGAAGACACGAACAACGACACTAACAAGGATGGGATGGAAAGAAATCAGCTAGTCACCCCTCTCCCCCATGCCTCCCAAGAAAGCCACCCCGGCAGCCACCGGCAAATACGGAAAACTACCTAGTCCCGACTCAAACGTGTCGCGTGGTCCTTGGCTTTTGGTTGTACAAGTCTCGCTGTTGGACGCTCTGTTGCGACCAAGTATAGCCATCTTCAATGGCGGCATTCACCACTTCCCTACCAAATAGTCACAGGCCATACCCTCAGGGCTCGTCCTCCTTATTGCTATGTCTCTTAATGGAGTTATCCCCCTCCCGAGCCACAAAACACACTTTCTGAGGAACAACGCACCAGGATCATACCTTCATCACCTTCTTTACTTTTTCTAGCACCACCCTTCTCTTCCAGCCACATACCTGGCTAACACCCAGGTGCACCAACTTTTGACTCATCTAAACGGCCTTATGCACACCCCCATTCCAAGTTCTGGCGTCACCCCTCAGACACCGAAGCCACATCCATTAAACCTTCTTCCACAATCATCAAAACCCCCACCCAGCAGGTTTCACGGCCAAAAGTCTAACAAACCTCTTGGTGTCAAGGGCCCTTCTTCCCCTCCGGATATCTTACTCGGGCGTCGTCGAAATCATGCCGCGGTCGCAGATGGGGATCGAGCTGCCAAGACATGCAAGAGAGCACCCTCCTGGGGTGGGCGTAAGGAGAAATATCCAAAGTAAGGGGTCGGATTACACCTTTTTTCCGCGGGACGGTGAGAAAACAAGTGTGTCAGGTGATATCACAGGCTGTGGCCTCGTAGAAAAGTAGAACTTGTCAGCTTATCCCCCCACGCCAAACACGGACAATCCCTGAGTGAAGGAGCCCGAAAGGCTATCTATATTGATTAAACAGGGATAATGAAGCGGATCGAGCGTGTACCAGTCGTCCTGAGTCGTTGTCCAGGGTTGTTCGCTATTGATACCTGACCCATAAAGTTCCGTCGATATGCTAGTCGTTATTCTTCCCCTCACTCTACGGGGTATTTCTCTCATGGGTTTCTAGCACCACTTCGCCATTATCTTTCAGTAGTATTGGTGCAACTTCATAAATGGCTGAAAGGCATTATTTATAATCGTTTTTCAAACAGTTATTTGGACTGCTACCCACATTTTGCTTGAGCCACACCTCTAATGGACCGTGCCTCAAGTTTTAAACCTTATGGGTGGAAACCAGAGCCAGGGAACCGCGGAATACCGTGCCAGTGGTATCACCAGTGGGTAATGGTACGTACAGTAACCTCCACTCGTGGCGCGGGCAAATCAAAAAATGGCCACCACCCACGCCCAGCATCGGTTCGTCCAAACCGGGGGCATGGAACAAAGTATTTCCCGGCCCCCCCGGTCTTGGTCGATTCCACCCCAAGCATGTGTTGTAGACAGCCTTGCACAAGCTGCATTCTCTGCTGGTCCTCAGAGCCAATTGTTGCCGCCTCTGCCGTGCATCCTTCATGGTCATTTGTCCCCCCTCCTTGAGCCTCCTCCTGGGTTGGGGTCCGCACATATCCGCAGGTCCCGCCACTGCTGGCCCGCCCTGAAAACATTCGTTGATCCCCATGCACTAAAACCGAACTACTTGTACTGGACTGGACCCTCCGCTCCACCGGCCACTTTCTTTCTTGCTCCTCTCATCGCTCTTTCCACAGCTCTTCCCTCTCTGACCCGGACACGTGCTGGCTTTCATTGACTGCTGCCTCTTCTTGCTCTTCCGTTCTTTTCTCTCCGGTTCCGATATCTCCCTCTCATACTTCCTCTGCGGATCCGTTTCGCGTCCTGTTAAGCCGGCTCAAGTGGAGGACCATTCAGGTTTCCTACCTCCCAGAAATCCAGTGACTCGTAATCCCTTCGCTTTGGCTGATAACTGACACATGGCGTCATTTTCTTTGAAGTTTGATTTGAGTCACTCCTTTCCTCCCTCTCGCTCCCGCGTCCACTCTATAATTTGATTGAGCCCTTGCTCGAGAGTATCCGACACTCTTCTCTCTATACGTTGAGTCTGTTGGTGCTGGAGTTGATATCTACAACAAACCCTTCCCATATTGTACGCCACCAACCGACAGGCGCTCGCTAAATTGGGTATTTGCTCCGCCGGCTACTCGCCTAAAGTTTGGCGCTGGTTTCCTGCAGTCATTCAAACATGAAGTTTGGCCGCAACTTATCCAGAAATGTTGTCCCCGAATGGTGCTCGTCCTACATTAAATACAAGCCGTTGAAGAAAATTATCAAATCGATAGCGGATCGTGTGAAGGCGGGTCACGAGGCAGATCTTGCCGGTGAGCCATTGACTTGATGCGTCGTTTGGACCGCGAAGCGGCCCCCCTAACACAGTCGTCTAGGCTTTTTCTATTCCCTCGACCGCAACCTGGAGGATGTTGACCACTTTTACAATAAAAAGTATGCAGACTTCTCGCGCCGCTTGAAATTGCTCGCGGACCGCTACGGCCAGCTCTTGGATCACAGCCACCTGGATTCTGATGATGTCGAGGATCTTTTGGCTGCGTTACTTGAGTTGCGTGGCCAACTCCGGAAACTGCAGTGGTATGGAGAGGTGAACCGTCGTGGATTTGTCAAAATCACAAAAAAGCTGGACAAGAAGGTTGGCGCTCAGGCCCAGCAGAAGTACCTCGAGACCAAGGTAGACCCACTGCCGTTTGCCTCCAATTCCCGGGTTACCGAAGCCTTGAAGAAGATCAATGACTGGCTGTCCGTTCTTGGGGAGCAGAAGACCTTTGACGATGCCAGCTCAACGCGATCCTCGCTCTCTCTGAAGCGGGGTCCCGCTCGACCAGATCTTAATCTCCCCGCAAGTATGCTTTTTACAGTTGATGAAGCTCTGCGCAAGGATGACACCCACGTGGTGCTCGAATTGCTGGAGACCCTGAAGGCTGCTGCTGATGAGGTTGGAGAGAATGTCTTTCCCAAGGTCCTTCGGAGCCTCCTCCAGCGGTCGATTCATTATCGTGCCAAGGGCTGTATTTCTATAGTTCTCAGCCGTGTGGATTCCCTCGAGGAAGAAGACGATATCAACAAGCGCAATTGTATCCACCGTCTAGTGATTGCGATCGGTCGGGCGCAGACCACTACTGACTCCGAGCAGTCTGCTTCCATGGTACTTGACTTCCCGCTAGATACCTCGAATTACATTACTCCCGCCGCTCTTCCAACCATGCAACATGCTCGACCGGTAGTAAAGGAGTCCGATCTTCCCCAACATCTAGAACGATCCGATCCGTCTGTTTCGCTTTTACAATATCTTTTGGACGAGCTCCATCCTAATCAACGGGACGCTTTGCTTTCCAAAGACCTTGCGGGTCGCACCCCACTGCACTATGCAGCGCAATACGGCTTTAGAGTTGTTTGTGAGGTTATTATTGAACATTTGCAAGCATGGGATATGTTTGATGTCAATGAAGGGATCGATGCCCCGAGTTGGCAGGATAATGATGGCTGGGCACCGCTGCATCTGAGTGTGGTTGGTGGCCACCCATTAACGACGCAGGCGCTCCTCAAGGCAGAGAACTGGAGGGGGAACAACGAGGACAAGGCAGCCATCCGCAAGCAGGTTTCGCGATCTAGCACCGTGCTTGCGCTGGCCACCAAAGCCAACTTTGTTGATATTGTCCAGCTCCTGGTTGATGCCGGGGTTGACATCAATTACCAAGACGAGCAGGGCGAAACTGCCCTACACGTTGCCGCCCGGTTTGGACACGACCAATGCGCCCGGATACTGCTAGCGGGAAACGATGACCAAAAGGCGGATACCGAGCTTGTGGAGAATACATATTCCTGGACGCCTTTGTTCGTAGCTTCTGTCGATGGGTGTCTCGGTGTTGTGGAGTGTTTGATTGAAGCTGGTGCTGACCCTGAGAGACTGGACTCATCCGGATGGACGGCGAAGGAGCATGCAGCGCTAAGAGGCCATCTTGAGATTGCTCGAGCCCTCGCACAGGTCACCCCCGAGCCCGAAGTTCCTGAGGCAGAACCGGCTGTCCCCCTCTCAACCCTTTCGTCCTCTCCAGCTTCACAGTCCTCTCTTTTGGAGAAACGATCGAATGGAGGGACCAGTGTCGCTGCGAGTTCTACTTTACGGAATTCTGACCCTATTAAGTCATTTGGACACCGGTATCTCACCGACGAAGCCATGATTTTGGTGAGTCTGGGCACCATGGACATGCGGAAACACGCGGAGCCGGTCAACCTTGACCGTATCCCAATGGAAAATGCCCATTCCACGCAGCTTGATACTGCTCTGTCCATCGTTGTTTCAGCCAGTGGTGCTCATGGCGAGCCGGAGATCATCGACCTCCCTGTCCAAGAGAATATCTCCACTGAGCCAATTGTGTTCCACGCGGCAGATGCAGCCAAGGTTAGGCTTCTCTTTGATCTTGTTCCTACTTATGCCGGCTCGAAAGATCAGATTGTGGGCCGTGGAGTTGCCTTGCTTTCTAGCGTTAAGCCGACATTGGGGACGCACCGTACCAACCTCCAGGGTGATTCTACAATTCCCATTGTGGCAGCGAACACTCTCGAGGTTATCGGGTCCGTCACCTTCAACTTTCTTGTTATCACGCCTTTCATACACCCAAATCTCTCTGTTACCGCGGATCGTACCTACTGGAAGAGTGTAGCCTCAACGATGCTCATAGGACACCGTGGTCTGGGCAAGAATTTCGCCAGCCGCAAATCTCTCCAGTTAGGCGAAAACACCATCCAATCATTCATCGCAGCAGCCAGTTTGGGGGCCTCGTACGTTGAATTTGATGTTCAGCTCACGAAGGACCATGTCCCTGTCATTTACCATGATTTCCTTGTGAGTGAAACAGGCATTGACGCGCCAGTTCATACTCTCACTCTCGAACAATTTCTTCAACTGGGTGATAAAGGCCCGTTCCGACCACCTGCATCTCCTTTGTTGGCGCCGGCTGCCACTGGAGAGAAGAGTATTCCTGCAACCCGACAACGATCAATGTCTGTCGGAAACTCCGAGTGTGATCCTGCGGAGCAGAACGAGAGGATCAAGCATACCCGTGATTTTAAAAAGAAGGGGTTCAAGGGTAACAGCAGGGGACATCACATCCAGGCACCGTTTGCCACGTTGGAACAACTATTCCGGGAGCTTCCCAAGCCCGTTGGATTCAATATGGAGTTGAGTGAGTACCCATCCCCGAGGTCTCCCGCGAGGCCGACCAAAAAACTGACAACCGTGACAGAATACCCAATGCTCTACGAGAGTGAGGAGGAAGAGATGGACACATATGCTGTGGAAATAAATTCCTTTGTGGACACAGTTCTTGCAAAGGTGTACGACTTGGGCCAGGACCGGAATATGATCTTCTCGAGTTTCAACCCCGATGTTTGCCTCTTGCTTTCCTTCAAGCAGCCATCGATACCCGTGCTTTTCCTCACAGATTCTGGATCCTCCCCCGTGGGAGACATCCGCGCCAGCAGTTTGCAGGAAGCAATTCGGTTTGCGTCGCGGTGGAATTTACTTGGAGTTGTTTCGCAAGCCGAATGCCTTGTTCTCTGCCCCCGTCTTGTGCGAGTGGTGAAGGAATCTGGTCTTGTTTGTGTATCGTATGGTACCCTGAACAACGACCCTGCCAAGGTCAATGTGAGTTGTGCCCCTTTACTTCTATCGACAATTCACAGTTTTCTAATCTCGATGATTAGCTTCAAGTTGCGGTGGGGATCGACGCGGTCATTGCGGATTCAGTGCTTGCTATCCGCAAGGGCTTAACAGAGAAGGAGAGCAAAAGTGGATTGACACCGGGTGTCAGCCCGCAACCCAGTCCGCTTGCTCAACCTACCTCCGAAGCCCTCAAGGATTCCTCTAAAATCCCGGCCCTCGACCGAACTGAGCAGAAAGATGATCATCTCCACGTCAAGTTGGATGCCATTCTTTAAGTCCTTGTATAAGCTGATGATACCCATGGAGTCGTTCAACAGACTACCTGTCATATGACTGCGGTGATTGATTCCAGAGAAAGGTGGTGTGGTCTGTCTAGCGTGTAAAAAGTATTAATACGTTTTTTCTTTTTTATTTTCCAGAGGAATCGAATCAGGAGTGGCTGGTTTTAACAACTGGCAAGATTTGTCTATATGTGACTGTGAATAATTTTATAATAATCTAAGCCCTCGATGAACCATCTCATACGGGGCTGGATGACCAAAGTAGATGATATGTACAGTTTATGGGCATCGCCTATCATGAGCTCTCGTGTATACTTCCACAAGAACAAAAATAAGAATTGCGGGTGCAATTCCATCACCGCAGCAGACGAGTCATCAGAACGGGGAACATCAGAAGAAACAGCATAATCACTAAGAAACGAGACAGGTGGAAGGGGGTGCTGGATGGTATTCTCTCAGCCAGCTCAAAGAGTCGGGTGGAGAGGAGATGACGGATTTGGCCGGGGTTGCATTGGACGAGTTCGATATCTCTAGGGATATCAGAGGGACATGCCTTTCTCCTTCTTTTGGCTCCGTTTTTCTATAATCGGGTGGTCGCACTCCCGGATGGTATGCTTGGATTTCTTGTTGACTGAAACAGTAGACATTCGGCTATATACATAGAACATAGGGATAGGTAAACGCGGTTGGAGCCCTTCACTTCTTCCGAAAGCGAGAAAAGAGCGATTTTTTCGGCTCGGGCTTCGTCTCCTGTTCAGAGAGCTTGATGGTGCCCATACGGAGAGGCCCACCGTACCGCCTCAGAACCTGGTCTCCGTGATATTTGCGGTACTTTTTCGAGGCATCGGTGCCGGCCACAGCCATCAAAACTATTAGACGTTAAATTCAGGATCTCTGACACCAGCGGAAATGAACATGAACATACTCTTCTTGCCTCCTGGATGATCCTCCTGGAATTCACTCAGATTGTAGACCACATTCTCGACGATGACCCACAGATCGTCCTCCTTGTTATGGGCGAGGATGTCCTGGCGGCTGAACTCCGTCTCCGGCGGGGGTTGCGTCTGGGTTTCCGTCTGGGCTTCGGACATGGTGTAGGGCGTGTGGGATTAGATTCCCAAACTGTGGTATGGTTCAGGGGTTCATATTCATTTATAGAGGGAAAAGAGAAACCGGAGACGATGAGCTTAAAAGAAGACCCTGAACCTGAATGATGGTCTGCATGTGCTTTGATCTCTAGTTCGGTAAGCCTTGACGCCGAGGCGAGGAACCGCAGATGCCGGCCCTAATTCACGGCCATGGCGGGGTTATAACTTATTTCGCCCCGAAATGACAATGAACGATCATCGATTGGTGGGTTTGTCTATCTTGATTTACTTTTTTCTAATGTAAAGGCGCATTTGGGATGGAGTTGCCGTGTTGCTATTTTCATTTGTCCTGTTGTGTATACTATCCCTGCCCAAAAGAATGAATCGAGCTCTTCATCTACATAAAGGGCCAGAGCACTCCCAGCCATACGATAAATAAGTCATATCAGAGTACGATCACAATGTATATCGGAAATCCACCGATCCTTCCAGAACCTTCAACCCGCGATCTGCCTTGCGATTCGAAACAACGAAGAAGATCGTCAAACATGACACAACCACGATAATCACCACAGACGCCCTAAAACCATAATCAGCGAATACCCCCCAAAAACGCATAGGAATCGAGAATGGAAAGGAAGGAAGGGGAAACCCACGTAATCGTCGCATAAATCCCCGGATAATAACTCGGCGCATCCTGCGAACGAAACACCAACGACCCAGCAATCCCCCCAATCCCACCCATGCCCACCATAATCGCACTCGAGAGCGCTCTCTTCCACTGTCCCCGGATATTGTTCGCCTGGTACGTAAGACTAGCCGAGACGCTGGCATTTGTCCCACTCGTGGCGAGGAAGACGCCGAAATAGCGGACCGCGTTGCCCTCCACGAAGCCCATGAGTGATAAGCCCAGGATGGCAATAACCGCGTTGAACAGCATGATGATGCCGCGGTTATGGTATTTGTCGCCTATCCAGCCCTGGATGAGCATGAGGATACCGGCGGCGACGTAGGGGGGTGCGGTGAGACATTGGGCGGTGCCGACGTCGTAACCCATGCCGTTGCGGAGGATGAGGGGGAGGAAGAAGGTGATGGCGTACATGACGGCCATTAGGCAGCTAGAGATGTATTTCGTGGTTAGTATAAGGGAGTTGAAAAGGGGGGGAGAGAGTGGGAAAGTACCAGAAGATCAGGCCGTAGCACCAGACGCGGATATCGGCTGCGTGACGGAAGAAGCCCTTCAGTGTGAATTCCTCGGGCATCACGTCGTCGCGATCGCGGTTCAGGCGGCGCACGATGAAGGCACATTCGTCCTGGTTGAGGAATCGCCAGGTTTTGTGCGCTCTGTCGGGGAAATCAGTGACGAGCATGTAGGTCATTATTCCAACGCAGAACGTGATCTACATGATGGTTCATTAGAGGGCTTAAAACAAGAACCTGGAGGAAAGGCATACGATTCCCTCGACGATGAAGATCCACTTCCATCCGCGTAGACCAGCCACGCCCTCCATCTTGGTCAGTCCAAAGGCCAGAATATTGGTCAGGGCCTGGGCGACGAGGCCGATGCAGTAAAACAAGGAAAATCGCTTATGCAGCTCGTCTTTCTGTAATGTTAATTTTGAACCACTTCTTACCTAGGTAGTAACCAGCCCTAACTCACATCGGGAATACCACGTCGACAGCAAATAAACCACACCGGGGAAGTAGCCACTCTCCAGCACGCCTAGGAAGATACGAGCGGCCATCAGATGCTTCCATGACTTGGTGAACCCAATCCCCTGCGCCTGTTAGTTTCCTTTCATATAACCTACAGAGCCTGATACCAAGGACAACGCACAATGGTAATAGCGGCCCAGCCGATGATCATAGTGGAGAGAAAGATCCTAGGCCCGATTTTGCGGATCAACGCCGTCGAAAAAGGCTGGAAGAAGACGTAGGGCACGAAGAAAATAAGCATCACAAGAGACTGGCTCGTTAGTATTATGCTTCTGTGGCTGCAGGGGGAATACCTACATAGCGATACCCAACCGTCATCTCCAGATCATCCGTCATTCTATCTCAGTGTCAGCCAAACTCGCAACGAAGGATGAGTGAGCTACACACCCTGCAATCGAAGCATTGGACACATTCGTCCTATCCATCAGATTAATACAGTATCCCACCGCTGTGATAACGACCAGTCGTCGATCGACGCGGTGGATGATTTTGCGCTGCTCTTCATAGCTGTACTTCTCGTCGATGTCGATGTCAACAGGGCCCACGGTTCCATTCTCAACTTTCTCGTCGATAAACGACGGTGCTGGCGACGGCTGCTTCTTCTCGGGCTCCATCTCGGGAGCTAGGCAATTGGATTCGGAATAATAAACAAGTGTAATTATCAGGAGTGTGGATCTGGGGGAGATGAGAGATGTATCCAGGAGACCCGGCGGCCCATTTAAAGCCCCTCGAACAGGCGGTTATCGTGCATCACAACCCCATCTTCTGTGCCATGAGCTCCCCCTCATTATAGCGATGCAAAAGGTATCGGGTTCAGATCTGGGGCCGAGCCGCGGTGGGCAGCGAGGATCGTGGGTCCGGCTGGTATCTGCATCTGCATTTATATAAGAAGGCGTTGCGCCCAGAGAGATAGAGAGATAGGCCTGGAGATACGATAAAGAAAAATGCTATCCTCTCAAGCACCAGAACAACAAATCCAGGCCTCATGATCTCTTCATGATGTCTATATGGAAAGAACCCGACAGTTTGGTAGCTCTGATGTTGCCTCATCCAAAACAGCCCGTGCTGGACATACCTACTAGTATTCCCGGGGATCCAAATCCAAAACCCCTCAGCAGGAAACTCTATGACATATCAAACCCTGATCCTTCAGCCGCCTTTTAGCCAGGGATAACCCTTATCAGCGTGGAGTGTGGGGTTGATAGACGCTGGAAAGGATCCCTTTTCCCGTTCGAGTATCCCTTCACGATCGATTAATCGCCTGCGCGTCTCCTATTGGGTGATAGGTTGGGGCTAAGAGTACCAGTGACATCCTTCATGCCAAGCGTGCTCTTGTGGTGTTGGATATCTAGATGGACAGCCTCCTCGATTGGAATGACAGGTTTGACCGGTCCGGTCTGTTCGGCTAGAGGTGAGGTCATGATTGGCACGGCTACGTTCTAATGAAGGTTGACATTGCCCTCCTTCTCTCTCCTCTCGGGATATAGATTTGAATTCCGTGGTTTATCAGTCCTGGTTCTTACTTTTCGGTTACAGAGAGGCGGGCGTGTCATATCTGGTGTCTTTCTGTGATTGATCTTTTGAGTTCGTCGTTAGTATCGGGTGTCTGCTTCTGGTTCTTTTCCAAATCTTTCGTGTTGATGCATTTTACTCCAGGGTGCGCTCATCAGGCTTTGCTATCTTTGACTCATATTCTTTTATTTTGTGGAAGAAGAAGAGGAGGGAAGAAGCTACCCTGTCGCTCATGCGTCAGACTTGCCCGTAGTCGTCCATTAACATCCGGATGGCTGGAGATCGGAAACTGTCATAGGACAACACCAGAGACGCTCATTATTCGATGATTTCATACAACCATAACTATATGGCGGTGACTTGATATCCGACGTCAAGGTAGGTCATCTCGATAAGTTCTGCCAGGGTTCTCCTCGAGAAAAGTCACCTTCATACCCCCATGTTGTCATCCGCTTTGCAACCTGTTTGTCCTGGTTAATGTTCGTCTGCGAGTAGCCATGGCAAGCTATGAAACGTATATCTCACGCAGTGGCGCAGTGGCTGTGTTGCCAGGAGACCTTGAGGGTGGACCCCTGATGAGCCAGCCCATATACTCCTGGTTTTTATAGCTGTCAAACAACTTTGGGACGCATCTACCGACTGAGGCAGCTCAGGTCCACTGACAAGAACAATGCAAAATCAACCCCTTTTGCGGTGACATTGTTGGCCGTCCTCACCATCAGACAGTCCTCCCCAGATCACATCCACATCAAGGTAAAGGTCTTCATCTTCAAGTTCTTACCGTGGACCACACGGGTGGAGATGATTGAGTAATAGTGTCCGAGACTATTCCCCCCCTGTCCAATTGACCGCTCTTTCCCTTCCCTCAACGTGGCAAACATGGCAAATGGAGAGAGCATTGCCACTTCGGGAGACAAAGTTGGAGAGCCCTGAGCCAAAGATATCGCCGCCTCCATCCGGACACACTCCAATCCAGGAACCACCCGATAAGCCACTGTTGAAGATATGCTGAATTATTAATCCCGAACTACGAGCTAACCGCGATTGTGCAGAGAGGGGTGAAAAATAATTGGAGACGGGAACGATCCACCCAGCCGAATTGAATTTGTATGGTGGCGCTTGGCGGATTGGAGAAGGCTCAGTCCCCCACAGCGAATGAGAGAATCCGTGCGGAAACACTCCACCGGGAGTAATTTTAATTTTTTTTCTCCATTGCTTCTTGAAGGATCGTTAGCTTTTGTCACTGTTAGATAGTTAGATCATAGTGTGAATGGATAAGTGTGCAGTCACTGCAGTGTATAACCCCTTTCCCTTTTTCCTCTTACCTTACCCTAAACCCCCTCTCCCCCCTATACAATCCCTGATATCCCTCGCTCCCCTTCCATTCCAGACACAATAATATAGAGTCAAGAAAGAAAGGAAAAAAAAAGATGGCGTCCTCCAAACTCTTCGAACCAATGACAATCGGCAATGCCTCCCTCGCCCACCGCGTCGTCATGGCCCCCCTCACCCGTTTCCGCTGCGACTCCAACAACGTCCTCCTCCCCATGGCGGTCGAATACTACGCCCAACGCGCCTCTATCCCCGGCACCCTCCTAATCGCCGAAGCCACCCAGATCTCCCCCGCAGCCGGCGGCCTCCCCAACGCCTCCGCCATCTGGAACGACGCCCAGATCGCAGGCTGGAAACAGGTCACCGACGCCGTACACGCAAAGGGCAGCTACATCTTCTGCCAGCTCATTGCGCTGGGACGCGCCGCTAGCCCAGCCGCCCTGGAAGCTTCGGGGGGTTATGAGGTGTGCGCACCCAGCGCTATCCCCATGGATGAGGACGCTGTCGTGCCGCGCGAAATGACAGAGGCGGAAATTCAATCTGTGATTAGCGACTTTGCGCAGGCGGCGAAGAATGCCATTGCGGCGGGGTTTGATGGGGTGGAAGCGCACGGGGCGAACGGGTACCTGATCGATCAGTTTTTGCAGGATGGGACGAACCAGCGGACGGATGGCTGGGGAGGGAGTGTGGAGAAGAGAGCGCAGTTTGCGGTGGAGGTTGCGCAGGCGATGGTTGGTGCGGTGGGTGCCGAGAAAGTGGCGTTTCGGTTTAGTCCGTGGAATACGTGGCAGGGGATGAAGATGGAGGATCCGAAGCCGCAGTTCTCGTATGTGGTGGAGAAGTTGCGGGCGATGGATCTGGCGTATTTGCATTTGATTGAGTCGAGGGTGAATAACTGGGCGGATGTAGAGAAGACGGAGGGGATTGAGTTTCTGCTGGAGATCTGGGGAGGGGAGAAGCCGGTGATTGTGGCGGGGGGGTTCAATGCGGGCAATAGCTCCGAGGCGGTGGATAGGGAGTATAAGGGGTATAATGTGGCTGTTGCGTATGGAAGGCACTTCCTGGCGAACCCAGATTTGCCTTTCCGGTTGGAGAAGAATCTGGGGCTGAACAAGTATGATCGCGATACTTTCTACACGCCTATGTTGCCAGAGGGGTATGCGGATTATCCCTTCAGTTCTGAGTATCTGGCTGCCAAGGCATAGGGGGAGCTGGGTTTGTGATGATGGATAGACTATAGATATCTTTGCGCTTCGAGACTAATCATTGATGAGATATATGAAATCGTTATCGGCTATTTAGAGCCTTTATGCCTAGGAGGATCCAATTGCAGTTGTTGAATATATTACAGTTTCAGTTCAGGTTAAAGAAGGTTTGGTATGAATATTAATTGTATTGATATCTATCTTGGGACTCGAACGGCGCGGGGCCGGTTGAGCCCATGGCGTATATATTGTAAACTCAGGCACGAGAGACGGCCTCGCGAGTCAGCCAACTTGGAACTTTAGTCCCAAAGCCAGTCTGCCTCCGAGCTCGAGTCTGTACCGAGGTAGGGGTACTTGGTAGAACCCCCGCTGTTCAAACTGGAAGTCCCTCCAAATAAGAGAGAACAAGATGCAAACCAAATCAATGCCTACACGACCGCTGATGGAATGATTAATGCGTCAATATGCTGCTGGTCAAAGTCATTAGTGATCATGAGTAACCGGGTATCGTGTTTTTCCCTCTTCGCTAAAAGTAGTTCGTTCGGGTGCTTGTGGGTTGAAGTTGTCGCGCCGGGAGAAGGGACAGTCAACGGAAAGCAGAACGGAATGGAGCAAAAATGTGATAAAAGGAGAGAGAGAGCTCAAACCCGTTTCTCCAAAAGTAAAGATCCAGACGGCGACTTGACGCAGAAGCCGTCATCCCGGCTGAAGATCTTCTCTCCGCGCAACCAGGTCTCGCGGACCAGGCCACGGAGCGTACGGCCCTGGTAAGGCGAACACTTGTTGCGGAACAGCATGGTGCTGGGCTCGACAACCCACTCAGCGGAGTCATCGAAGACGCAAATATCGGCGTCGAACCCGGGAACCAGGTCACCCTTTTGTTTTTGCAGGCCGACCTGGGCGGCGGTGTTCGCGCAGCAGAGGCGGACGATATCCTGCAGGGCTTGCTTGGTGTTGGTGTCCTCGGGCGAGGAGGTGAGGCCCTTGCGCCGGCTGAGTTCGGTCCAGAGGATGGGGAGACCAAGTCCGACGGAGGAGATACCGCCCCAAGCAGAGAAAAAGCTGCCCTCGTTGTCGGTCGAGGCAGTGGCGGTGGATTTAGCTCCCTTCGAACAGCTGCTGTGGCCGCCGGGAATGTGGGAGGGGAGGAGCTTCAAGTCCGGGGTGCAAGGGGAGTGGTCGGAGACGACCGTCTTGATGACGCCGTCCTCGGCGTGGCGTTCAAGCTCATCCCAAAGGGCGTCCTGGTTCACCTGGGAGCGGATGGGCGGGCAGCACTTGTGACGGGTGTCGCCGTCACGGATTTGCTCGGCGGCCAGGGAGAGATAGTGGAAGCAGGTCTCGGCGGTGATGGGAATCCCCGCGGCGCGGGCCTTCTTCAGGAGCGGGATAGCCTCCATGGCGGAAAGGTGGACGATGTGCAGGGCCAGTTTCGGGGCCAGATGAGCCAAGGCCAGGATCTCCTCGACCGCGCAGGTCTCATACGCTGAGGGGCGAGAGGCCAGAAAGGTGGAGTAGGCCTCGACAGGGCCCTCAGGGGTTGGGTCTGCTGCAGTCATAGGGGGAACCATCTCAGCATGGAACATGAGGGTGGTGGGCTCATCCGCTAGTTCGGCCATGGCCTTGCGGATATCCTCGGAAGAGACAGCTGGGAATTCATCGACCTATGGGAGGTGTAAGAGAGGCCAAGAGACGATGATAAGGGCCGGCAGGGAAGGGAGGAGGTTTGCTTACGCCACTGTCGATAAGGAATCCTTTGAAGCCACGAACTCCCTCTTGGACGAGGGCCTTCAAGTCGCCCGCATTACCGGGGATAATGCCACCGTAGAAGCCAACGTCCACCCAGCACTTGCCCTCGGCAGCCTGGAGCTTCTCCTTGAAGTTGGCTACCGTGGTTGTAGGGGGGATGGCGTTCAATGGCATGTCAATGACCGTGGTGACACCGCCAAAGGCCGCGGCCTGGGTACCAGTGTAGAAGCCCTCCCATTCCGTACGGCCGGGCTCGTTCAGGTGCACATGGGCATCTACCAAGCCAGGGAGCAGGACATGGGGGGAATAGTCAGTATAGGGAGTGCCCTCGGGGAAATCCGCGGCGGGGATGACGGAGTCAAAGACGGCAGTGATCTTGCCGGTGGTCCGGGAGATCACAATGGTGGCAGAGGTCAGACGGCCCGAGATAACCGCTCTCGAGGAGGTAATGACCGCGATAGACGGGATCTGGGGGGAGTCCATGGCTGGTGGGAAGGACTTTAGGGGCAGGACTAGGAGAGTTTGGGAGGAAAAAGCAAAGGAGAGGAGAGGAGGAGGCTAAAAAAAGCGAGGAAGGAGGAAGAAGCGGGGGATTTTGGAGCAGTTTCCAGAGCAGAGGGTGCGATAAAGAAAAAAAAAGAGAAGATAAAGATAAGCAGCCAACTTGGAGGCCGGTGATAAGAGAGAAGAAAGTGATTTGACGCCACCAGAGCACCAAGCAAGGGCCGCCCCCGAGATAAGAAGATATTTATATGAACAGCCTCGCGCTCTGCTAGCCACGAATAGGCAATCGATCGAGTAACAGAAAATGCATCGTCCCTTTCTGGTGTCGTTGGTGAAGAATCCGCCGTTTTCTCCCCGTTGGTCTCGGATCCACCAGAACCACCCGCCTCTTACTCGATCCCATTACTCGAACTTAACTGTCCCTTCCTCGGTTCTGTTCGTTTTTCTTTGGCTGTTTGCCGGCGTCAGATGGGAATTTAATGCATTCGTGTGATCCGGGGCGATGCTTTGACCCCGCGAATACCCTCACCGTTACCTATTCAGGGGGGACAATCCTGGCCCCAAGAAAAGAGAACAGGCGAGGAAGGAGGGAGGGGGAACGTGACAGCCAGAATCATGCTCACCGTTTGGTTCTGGCCAATTCATCTCGACCGTGGTTCAATCCATCGGGCGCCTCCGGTATCCGTCATCGGCTATCTCCCGGAATTTCTCACCCCGTTACTCGATCAAAATTGCCATCTCCTCCGCCTAACCTCGATGAAGTTTCCTTTACTCGATGGAAATCCGATCGCCGGAGCCAACAATGGAAAATCGTCCAGGACTCCTCACGTACCCGTGCATGATAGGCACACCCTGCAATGGGGACAAATCAGAGGGCGTGGAGATCCGGGCTGAGCAGGAACAATCCAACGGCGTCCTCCGTTTGGGCCCAACCATGGTCCGTGGTTGCTCTTGACATGCAGCGCATTGCACTAAAACTGGATACATACTGTGAGAGGGGGAGCGCGTTGTCTCGTATTCTTATGGATAGTGAGCGTCTGACCGACTCCAAAAAGAGATGAAAAAAAGTGAGACGTCGGAGTAATTCCTCCAACCATCTGCGGCAGAGAGTCCAAGGTGGGAGGCCCAAATTGGCAGGGATCACAGGTTTACATCCTTTGCGAACGTGTGCAGCTGCTGTGAAACACAACTTCCATCCAAGGGATGCATTCCTACTTAACTTTCAAGTCATCTAGAACCATACAGACTCCCAGGCCACCACAAATTTTGGCATCAGCTGACGAGAGGTGGTCGGGGGCCAAATCGACACGACCCGGAGAGAGGGGTTCCTGCTGGGCGGGGTGGCAAGGGGTCGCTCGTCGGATAATCAGACTCGTCGACAGCGAGAGTAAGTATTATTAGGTTTATGCTAGATTATTCTAGCCTCTCAACTAGTGCACTCAATCGGGCAGCTATCATCCCATCCATCAGGAGTTCAGGATGAGCGTCGAAGAATAACTTCATCTCTCCCAAATCAGGTAACACAGCGCGAAATCCATCCTCCTTTTGTTTAGGGTGGTTTTCATCTGCCGGAGTACTACTCCTGCACTGACTATGAAGGCCTCCATCATCAAAGATACACTCTTTGAAAGTCGTCTTCTTTCCTGCGACTCATCCAGCCATCCGGATTGCGGGCGGCGCCGCCTGGAACTAGCACACTCATGTCAACAACCCCCCAACACACTCTCCTTCTTAAACCTCGTAGTAAAGCACCTGCAAGAATAAAGATTAATAAATATCTTAACTATTATTTGATTTATCTTTTCTCCCTCGAAATCCCTGGAAAATTTTGACGTTGGCTGGTCACCGCTTTCATTTTTGGTTCGCCAGTTGCTCCCACAGTGTAAATCATCAAACCAGCATCTAGGTAACCAATTTTCCTCCTTCTTTCTTCTTCACCCTTAATCTTCCAACTTTAAATATTATTGTCCTATCCCACCTCGCAATTTGGGTCTTCAACATTAAAGTAGCATAGCCTGTGGAGACGTGGTTGATGCTCACCTTCCCCGGGCTTGGCACCAGATCGCGGCAGAAAAAAAAACATGGTTTCTTCTCTCTTCACCAACTCCACAATTCCAATTGCTCAAGTTTACGAGCCAGCCTATTCAGATACTCCCTATTTAATGACTTCTATATAACTGGCGCTCTGGGAACTAATGCTTCCATGTCCGTACTAATAGCGTTCGCCCCGCGCTCAATCCCAGCACAGCTGGCTCTCAAGCCAACTCCCCTTCGACGGTTGCTGGGCCGTCAGCAGTCAGCGGCCGCCATTTTTCAAAACCACAGCACCGGGCGCAAGTGGATTCAATCACAGCAAGCAGAAGTTGCTCCTGGTTCAATTTCCGCCTGTTCCTGGCTGACTACAACACCCGAGGAGATAGTAGGCATCCTTATTTTATCCATAGCTAACAGACAATTCACTAAATGTTCAAGACTCCAGATGATGTGCTTTCAGCTTCTCCCACCACCCTATCCAGACCTACCTCGAATTACATCCCAGTCATTCTTATTACCCCCGCCTTTGCTCACTGGGTCGATCCAAGCCATCCGTTTCTCGAACAATGGATGAACCAATGCTATCCCTCTTCCCCAGGGTCTGTCCAGGCCATGGTTGCGATCGTCGATAGCCTGCCCAAACCCCGTCCGGAATCCGAGAAGTTAACAAACAACCAATCTACGGAGGATTATGACGGGCTTTCCATTTTATTCGTCAACGCAGACAATGTACGAGGGAAACCAGTTCCACCGCGCCAGGTTCGCTCTGTGGAGAGTGAAGAAGCCTCATTAGTATTTTCCTCCTCGACAGGAAGCGGCCATAGTCATGAGATTGGGTTACGTCTTGCCCGTACGATATTCGTGAACGGAAAAGAGAATACTCTTTTTGTAACGCAGTGGACTTCTTCAGCTGATTCAAAGAAACTTGTTTGGGAGCGGTCCATCGACCTCTCAACATGCTCAGTAGCTTTGACCAACCAAGCCGCCCCCGACTCACTTCAACTCCCATTACATCCCGTCGGTCAGCGAAGGAAGGTTATATCTAGCATGGGAAATATACTTCGTCAAGTAACGAAACATGTCGACGGGAAATCAAATGACCCAATGCCAGCCTCCTCAGACTTAGAAAAGGAGCTTCCTCGATATATTTCCGAACACGATATCACCAGCCAGAGAATTTCCGTCTGGGCATTGGTTGAAAAAGAGGAAGACAGCCATATAGCCAAATCGGGGTATTCTCAGAATATCCTCGCGAAATCAATTCAGATGGGCGGAAAGCTTCACCGCGTGATGAGTGGCGGCGGTGGCTGGGGTAAGAAACAAGGCCTCCTATCGCTAGATCCGGAAACAAGTTTTGTCCAAACCGGTGAAGAAGACTTGCTTGCCATTGAGCATCTATTCTCCCCGTCTCAAGGGATATCGTCACAAAGTGACAAGAATCCAGATCCCTTTGAGAAGGCCCCGCTACTAGAAGATCTATCAACCTTGTCCCAGGTGGCAGAGCCAGGGGACTATATTCAATTTTTCGCCTCCGCCGAAGCAAACAGCACGCAGACAAATCTTGAAGTACCGGGTTCCCAAGAACAGCGTCTCTCGTGCTTGTTTGGGGTTGTATCCGATGTTGAAACACCCCCTAATCCAGGTGTCCAACATAAAACCTTGGAAGTTACCCCCAACTATTTTGGTGCGTTATCGGGCAACTCCATCACCTATATGCACCCAGTTGAGCCCGGTCGTGGCAGACAAGCCTTGGAGTCTCGTACTAAGCTAGATGTCCCCGGATCTCGTGTTGAGCTATTTCTCAAATAAGAAGGGGCGATCCGTTCGCTAAAATCTCTCGATTTTGCGATGGCTGTATTTTTATACACACTTTGTCCTATAAATACTCATGTACAATAAGCATAGCGATACTGCTAGAAACGCAAGAATAATTTATAATTGCTACCTCGATCTCTTTGCAATCTTTCTTCTATATACACCGGTCTCCGGGACACAGTAAGCATGGCCTGACTACCCGCGGGCGTTGATATCAAGCAATCCACGGGAAAATACGTGCCATCACGGTACAAAATCCTTCATCTCCATAGATTCATTAACATGTTCATTCCCTCAACACACAGATTGAGATACACAGATTGAGATACACACATATATACGGAAGTGTTAGCTATGCCCGACGCCAGAATTAGAGCTTACTCCCAGAAGATTTTCCAAATTCCAAGACAAGCTTTCCAAATTGCTTGCTATCCTTCATATCCTGGAATAGCCCATCAAGGGCTGCAACATCGCTCAAGTCGGCTTGCACAGCGCGTGACACCACAGGGCGGATCTTGGTCGCCTTCACAAAGTCAACCATGTCTTTAAACTCCTTGCGGGATCCCATAGTCGAGCCCCGGACATCGATATTCTTGAGAACAGCCTGCATCGTGAAGGGCATAACAGGGGAGACGGTCATCCCGTAGACGGAAAGGACACCACCAGCCTACAATCATGTCAGTGACGCTGCAAATTTTAAGAAAAAGGAATAAAAGGGTTCCAAGAAGACATACCTTGAGCAAGCGGACAGATTTCTCAACCGAGTTACCACCAGCCCCATCAATAATAGCATCGAAATTCTTCTTTCCCGGCGGAAGCATACCCAGAAGCTTCTTCTCCCAGCCATCTTCCTTATAATTAACACCCCCCTTAGCACCCAGCTCAATTGACTTCTTGATCTTCTCCTCACTTGAACTGGTCACATAGACATCCGCACCTCTCGCCGCCGCAAAAAGGAGAGTGATCAACGCAACACCTCCTCCAATTCCAGTGATCAGAACCGCCGAGCCCTTGCCCGTATTCCTCTCTCCAGCCTTAACAACCAGAGCTCTCCAACCAGTCAACCCAGCCAGAGGTAGAGCAGCCGCCTCCGCATCCGAGAGATGCTCCGGTGCCTCCTCAACCTCCGACTCTTCAATGGTCAGATATTCCTGCAAAGTACCCTTATTGTAAAACTTAGTGCCGCCCATGATCTTATACCCCGTCGGGCTCTCCGGTCCATCGGGGGAATCCTTCCACCCAGTGCCAGGGTTAAGGATCACTCGCTTTCCCTGCCATCGCTCAGGGTTGGGGACGCCGGAGCCCGCAGCGACAACGATTCCGACACCATCAGCACCCATGGGAACGTCAAATGTCAACCCGGGGTAGAGATGTTGACGCAGAAAAACATCGCGGTGGTTCAAAGCCGCTGCGCTCATTTTCACAAGCAGCTCCGTGCCTTGTGGTGCTGGCTGGGGCACAGTCTGTAGGGAAAGCGGATAGTAGACCTTGCCGGGCTTGCCCTCGGCTTTGCCGAGGAAGATGGCTTTGGACATTTTGAACGAGGAGAGTGGTGAATAGGGGGATTGAATAGATTGAGTTGAAGGGTAAAAGGGGGTTGTTGATGTGTTGGAGGAATTATAGGCTCTTGTGTAGTTCACATTCATAGCAATGCACTGCTCTGAGTAAGCAGTCTCGTGCGGGGATGTTTTTGGTGTTATCGATAACCGAGGCTGTCCGGCGGGCTCAACCACGGCGTCACGGCGACCTGGCTATCATTCTAGATTTCTGACTACCGTTACTCCGACAAAATAACTTGAGAAATGGGGTTGGATAAGTATTAGTGCTAGGCCTATTATGGCCTAAAGTACTCTGCATCTTTCAAGTATAAGCGCTCTCGAGAATGTTTTCTTAGCCATTCTTCTAGGCAAAGTATATAGAGATGCCGTTTCATGCACAAAGGCTCTAGATCGCCCAAAACACCCGTATTGCCAGCTGCTCCACATGATTCACCCAGCCCGGGAACCGTGATCTACCCCATACCATTATCGAGTCTCCAATCTCCATTTCTCGGACCTGCTTCCCATCTAACGTTGCTCGACCCCGGCCGCGGGCCCGCTCAATCTCAGCCGCCTCCGGCGAGTCGCCATCGATGTCGTCGAGGTAATCCCAAACAATTGTGTGCTCAAAAGCCTCTGTCTGGCGAGCACGGTTGGATTGTAGCTTACGAGCTCTCGGGAGGAGCAGTGGGTCGTCGGGCCCATAGTCCCCGACATGCTTTACTTCCGGGTGTAGTTTTGCATTTGCTGCCTCCTTCTGCGTCGGTTCATGTGCATTATGGATTATTTCCGTATCGAACCATGTCATTGAGCCCTCGTAGGGGTTTGGTTGTCCCCCGCCGCCTTGGTCGTGAGAGAGGATCCGGAAGACGATTTGACGGCATGGATGCACTGTTCTGTGTGGAAGTAGACGTGGTGAGGGGGTATCAAGCGTCTATAACCACCAGTTACCGATCCCAATTTCTTTAGCAGAGCATAAGGTATTCATGAAAATAAAATGATTAACGGGGAAAAGTGGCTGGACCTACCTTCTCGTCGTAGCATAAAGGGCGGGTCATCACCAGTGCCTCATCGACATCCTTCCGGATATTTGCCCAGTTCTCCATTCGCACCTCAACCGACGGCCAGTACTCAGCCGCATCGACAATCATGTCCACCACCTCTGCTGGAATACCTTCCCGCGCGACCTTCCAGAGCAGGATATGTCTAACTTTGAGGACATCGTAAACCCCAGGGTAGAATCGATTATCTTCTTGTAACTCTGGCCGAGAAGCCGTCCGGGGGGGTGCCCGACGGAAAAAACCACGACGAGGAAACATTTTTGTTTGTTAGAAATCCAAACTGACGGAATTTATCAGTGGAAAAGATGGCGCAAAATTAGTAATAGGGGCTGAAGACCGAGTCGTTAAGGTTGTAGACGTAGGTTGCCAGGTGATTGGGGTATTTCGGAGAAACGTAGTTCAAAATATATCGAAGTCGAATATTCAGGGTAATTGAGAAATAAAAAAGCGCACTCTTTCTCCGTGCGCAAGGCACCAACGCTAAGAGCTGCTATTTATCTGGTACTGGGACTGATAGAGTTCGCTGGACTGGACAGTTCCGTTTTAGATTCAGAAAATGACAATGAAGCCATCGAATATGATTACTTACTATAAATTCACCAGCAATCGAACCTTATGGTTCCAGGCTTGATGCTGGTCGATCCAGGTCGCACGGCCGAAGTACCCCGCTGCTTCAGTTTGGGATGAGAAAAGGAGTCTGTATGGGAGCCCAGAAGGTCAATTACCGACTCAAAGACCTAAATACCAGTGCAGTTAAGGGCTAGTAGTGCAGTCTAAACGAAACGAACAACACTCCAGGTCTGTCAGGGGATGCATCTTACATGGTGGTTGATGCATCCAGGCGGGTGGATGAGAGCATGACGTCACACTATCACAGCGGCTTCAGGCAGCGCAGAAGCAAATATCAACCTCACCGTCCACCGCGATTAAGAGGCGCTAAGAACAAGAAGTTGTATTAGTAGTAGTTCAATTCTACTATCAACAATGGAATATCTTATCTACATCAACCCGACATTGGAAAATAAAATCGCGCCCGGAATGGAGCATTTATGCTATGCGCCTTTGGTAATAATAGTTCCCACAAGTACATAGCTCTGCTAGTAGACATAACCCAAGCTGTTTAAATCAGAACTTTTGCACCTTTACTGCCCAATATTTGCCCTTCTACCTCCTGCTTCCTTATAAGCCGCCGCGCGTTTGCGGCTACGGCTGTCCCTTTTGGCCTTGTTTCCGCGGCTTTTCGTCTTCACTTTGAAACGGGACGAACCATCAGAAGTCGCTCGGTGACCTTCGAACACCAATGAATTCTGAGAAATTGACTTCTTTTCGGACTCCTTCAATCGGTGTGCACTCGATCTTCCGAATAACTTTCCAGCGCGGCCGTGGAGTGTTTTGTCTGTGTTGGTGAGTGATTTGGCTGGACCATCATTGTCCTCCCGTTTCTTCAGAATCTTCTTGGCCCGCGAAACGCGCAGTTTTCGGGGAAGCATGGGGGGAAACTTCTTCTCGTTCAGTAATAGGGCTTCCTCAACGCAGTTCGGATCATAGAATTGGACATAGGCGAATCCTTTCCCAACACGGGTCGCGCGATCACGGACAACTCGCACAGACTCGACACTGCCCTTTCCCGGGTGCTCTTTGGATGCGGTCGTATGTTCATTAAAAGTCCGCCATAACCCTTCCTCCACATCCGCCGGTGCCCTCTTTTTCTTCTTCTGACCATCCTCGCCTGCGGGCTCTTGATCAACAAAATCGAGATTTCCAACGAAGACACACCGCTTATGGTCAACTTTGGATGGATGCGCGACGCTGTCCGCGCGAATATGTCGGTCCAAAACCACTGTCCCGTTTAAAGCGCCGGGAGCCTTTCGGGCAGCCTGCACTGTGCTGTACACCACATATGCATTAGTGCTGGGAGTGGTGTCATCTAGAACTTCCTGCTTGACAAATGAAGCTCGTTTGGGGATATGACCACCACCAACAAAAGCCGTAGAGCGAAAGCGTATAGTGTCAACTTTATGAGGACCAGTTGATTCAGGAAGGGTCGATAGGAATGTGGAGACGTGGCTCATAAGAGTCTTCTTTGCTGATTTCGATG
Organism: Aspergillus biplanus; assembly: GCA_027569045.1. Lineage (NCBI taxonomy): Eukaryota > Fungi > Ascomycota > Eurotiomycetes > Eurotiales > Aspergillaceae > Aspergillus > Aspergillus biplanus. Next base: position 112,916 of record JAPDEJ010000014.1, read on the forward strand.
TGATTGCCTTGCTGGATACGTTGCCCAAGAAAACAGTCCGGCTGGACTTGTCCAGCTCACTGGCCTCCGCATCCCCAGTCTTCGTCTCATGTTTCAGGACAGGCTCCTCATCCTTGTCTTCTTCGGCGTCATCTTCTTCAGATGGTGATGTTTCATCATCTTGGTTCTCATTATCAACCTTACGTTGTTTGGCTTTCTCGGCGAGTTGCTTTTCCTGTTCCTTTTTCTCCTCCTTCTCAAGACGGCGCATGTACGAGTCCTCCAGATCGTCTCCGGCGGCTCTCTTTCGTTTGCGGCTTGGGGCGGCCACTGAGTCTGTCGTATCATTGGAGTCCTCAGGGGCATCTTCCATGGATTCGTCCTCCTCTCCTGATTCGCTCTCTGGCTCTGAGAGTTCGCCGTTCGCTTTGTCATCGTCTTCTTCTAGGTCGGGTTCTCGGGTTCTTGATGTAGGGAGAACAGGCTTGATTTCAGGAGCTTTTACCGGGCCAGCCTAATGGAATCAAGTTAGAAAAGGTAGTTTTTGAGGTAGTATAGTAGGAGATATATTGGTAACACACGCTCTGCTCAAACAAAGAAGCTAATGTTGGATCCACGGAGGTTTTCCCGCCGAGGAAAGGAAGAGCAGCGCTGGCGTCCGCAGTCGCAGCGCTCGCTGTCTGTTGCTTGGATTTCTTGCCCATGCTGCCTAAATATATTCTCGAAAGTCTTTATTCCAGATGGGTGGTTGTCAATCAATTCGGTTGGAAGATGTGAGTTCTTAACCGTAGTGGGCTGGACATATTTTTTCTGTTATCTTTTTTTTTTTTTTTTTTTGCTTCCCCAGTGGTCTTGGCATGAGGAGCTTGATGCGCAATCACGTGAATCACCAATCTTTTTGGCAGTTTTCTTAGAGAAGAGTATATAGGGAACTTGGACTTCTTATTCCCATAATAATTGAATCGAACCCAGTTCTAGCTACGGTATGCTCTCCTATCTTAGGCACCACTATCCTGTTCTCTACATCCAAGGCGGTGAGGGGTCCTCATGGAAGAAGCCGAGATAAATACCCCGTAACCGGCAGAAAATCACAAGCCACATGCAGCCACAGCAGTGACGGCACCAGCATCAGGAACTCAGCCCGATAATGGTGATACATGCCCACCCGGAACCAGAATTGTTAGATACTCGAAGCGCTCTGTCCGTCCATATCCCGCTATTCCAAAACCAAAGCAAGTATGTTCAATCGTCATACATCCGTCCCGTATCATACGCAACAGAACCCGATCATTATCTCAGACTCTGACGACAGCGATGACGGCCCCGAGCCCGACACAATGCAGGTAGAATGGCCTCAACATGGTACGGTGGGCTACAACAGTAAGCGAACGCCCTCCCCCTCCTTCCTACAAACTACACAAACACAAAAAATCACTATGAATGCAATATCAATTTGAACGTGGACTGAACCCTGCGCTCAGGATACAATCCCAGCATGAGCCAACCCACGGATCACCTCGGACATCCTATCCCCGCCTATCATAACCCGATTGAACAAGAGAAAAAAGCTCGCAGTCAAATTCGCGAAGAACGCCATGCTGCGCTTTGTATTTTGATGGATCGCGAGCTCCTAACCATTCAAGCACTAGCCGCTCAAGAGGTTAGTTAGTGTGCTAGCTATTCCCTCCCCCCCAGAGAGAAAGCTGTTTTTATGCCATTGCTAACTCAGAACAGACTCTTCCCCAGGCCCGGAGACGATTCCTTGCCAGGTTAATGGCGCCAGAGGACCCTGATGCCGCAGCGGTCATCCGCGCCGACCAATTCACTATCCAACAAACACCTACCGGTCGCCCGTCCTCCTCCTCTCCAATGTCGGCTTTCCGCGCAGGCCCCCATATTGAACAGAAGAACATCTCGAAGGTCGTATCCCGGGGTATTGTTGATGTGTGTGAGACGGATGATGCGAGCTGGCGCCGCCCGGAAGCAGATATGGGTGGTGCGAGTACGGGCCCGTCATCCGGCATGTCAACGCCTGCGATGTCGTCAAAAGCCAAGGGGAAGGTGACTCCTGATCGGACACGGAACAAAGGAAGAACTCCATCAGGGCGGCACCAGCAGCAGCGGGAGAGAAGGAGGCGGTGGAGTGGAGCTGAACGGGAGGGTCCTGGGCTTCCTTTTCATGGATTGCCGTCATGAGTTCGTCTTGTTGGTGGTGGCATCATGCTTTTAGAAGCGCTTATGAGTCTAATGATTTCTTACAGTATTGTTTTCTAGCGAGTTTATTATTATTTGCAATTCATGGGCGTAAATTTTGAAACTCTAGGTCCATATCCGCATTTTCACATATTTGACTCATTGTTTGGCCTTTTTTTTTGCTCCCTCACTTGGCTGTCCAATCGCTGATCCAATCCAATCCATAAGAATAACCACAATAAACCAAAATGAAAGTAAACTATAATACATACATGTCAAAGAGGGAAAGAGTAAAAGTAAGATATATGCCAGCGAGAAAATGAAGAATGTGAAAGAGATAAATGGTGGCAAAGACACGCTCTACCATATGTACAAGTGCAGGTTGCCAGAACCACCCAAAAGAGAACTTTTGTAATTCTCCTTTAATTGCCGCCAAAGGGTATCTCGTGACCGCGCATAAGAAACAAACCCAGTCCCCTTTAGAGTCTAGCAAATGTTGATCAAGTCAAGGAAATGCCTCATCACACTGAGGAGCCAATGATAGGATAAGTAAAAGAATGCTGGCGACACAGGCCCATGCATATTCGTCCAACGATTGACGGATGTCAAAACACAGTTAGGTAAATTCGAATGTCATTCACGCCGTGACGGTGTGGGAGGGATCTTCGGCTGACGAGGCCCCCGCGGTTGACGCTGTTGGCCGGAAAGTTTAAGGGCACTACTCGAGAATACAATCTGCAAGCAGCCGCCTTATTTATGGAGTTTCTCCGCATTGAGCAAGCTTTCCGCATCTCCAACCTGCTTGCGCTCAGAGATTTCCCTAGTGCGCATTCGCGCACGAACGGCTTCCATATTCATCGGCGTCAATCCTTGGGATGGTGCTGGATCGGGTTCCGAGTAGAAAGGATGAAGTCTGTGGGAAGTAGAGAACCGAACGCGACCGTCCCTCATGACTGGTAGTTGTCATTGCAGGGGTTCTGAGCTCGATGAAAGGCGGTTAAGATGGAGATAAACATCCGTTCCATATCTAATATTAACAGTTAGTTTTAAGCCAGTAAAACTTCTATGCTTTGGGGTAAAATAAACGCACCCTTCCATGCTGATCAGCTTCAGGTCGCCGCCGAAATACCGAGCGTACAAGCGACTGATAGGTAATCCATAACCAAATCCAGCCATTGGTGCTTTGAAATCGCTCTTGTCAAAATCCGGGTCTAGGTTGGGTGTCTGCTCCACTGTCGTGTACATGTATGTCCAAACCAAGGGAATCGCCGATCGGGGAATACCGCCACCCTCGTCAGAGATCTTAATAGTGATGTCCTCTCTGCCCTCCGCAATTATGACCTTGGTAACCGGGAAAGCGTCCTTGTCTGCACCATGGGCCTCGACCACAGCACGCAGAGAATTCTTTAAAGTCTCAAACAGCATGTGGGAGAGGTGTCCAGGAACATACATGAAGTTCAAATCCTCTTTACAGACGAGTTGCACCTTTGGAGCCTCGAAAAGTCCATAGTAATCCTCGCAAACGAAACGGGCGTTTTCGATAGCTTCAAGAGCGACCTCTCGAACATTTGTTTTGGTGCATATAATTCCGACATAATTTGGATGTCGAACATGCGTTTGTTCCGTTAAAGCAATGTGTTGGCCAATTAACATTCGTATACCTATGCGGGACATATAAAACCGATCGAGGAAGGACTGTATGGTTGAATCAATTTGCAGACGCTGGCGTTTTCGTTTCCATTCGAGGATACCTTGAGCCACTGTTGTGACAACGCTATCATGGCGCCGCTTGATCTGTTGCAGGGTTTTCGCGAAACGTTCGTTGTAGTCGTTCAATTCCGGGGGCCAATTGCCTGCGTCGTCAGATGGAACGAAATATCTTCGGGTCGCAGCTCCTTTGCCATTGCCGTTACTATTAACCGAGGTAGGAGAAGACCGATATTGGCCTTCACGGATGCTAGGGTTTTGGGTGGTCTCGGAAAGGATCTTTGAGATCCCTCCATTTGTTCTCCCCGGGCGCAGAAGACGAGCCTTCACTTCCTGGGTGAGAGTCGGTCGGGGAAGGTTGATGATTTCCTGGAAAACCCATCAGACAAACGATCCAACTGAGGTAGGCGGTATGAGTCATACTTCGAACGATTGTGCATACCAGTCCTGAACCTTCTTGATGGAGGGCATTTCACTCAATCCATCAGGAAGTTCTCCAAGGTCCTGGACACGATGGGCGAGGCGAATAGGTAGTTCCTCCGAAAGAAACTGCGAGGCACGGAACAGGGTACCTGTTCGCGGGACCAAACCGAAAGGTCAGTCAAGGCCGGGAAAAGAAGGGAGGGACCGGTCGTGCTCACTCGGACAATACCTACCAGTTGAAGGTCTATCCCCAAATTGAACCATCTGGCGGAGGGAGACACCGGTAGCTGGGAAGCTGGCATAATGCCTGATGGTGTCCATCAGCCTCTCCGACGGCTTCCACATGGTTAGCGATTCAGGCCGGATGGCCGCGTTGCGCCCGATAAATCCCAAGAATTAAATAAAAGGGGAAGAAAAAATAAAATTGTGGTTAAAGAAGTAGTAGAGAATAGAAGAGAGATAGAGCTTGGAAAGGGGACGAATATCGGGTGATTTTGGCTGTTCCGGAATTGTAAGGTGGAAGAGCCTATGACTACCCTTACGCACTACCGAGGTTGAGGAACCAGAGTGCGGCAAAGTTTGAGCAACCCCAAAGTAGCGTTATCGGCGAGTGTGGCCGGAAATCGCGAATGGAGCACACGAGCGGAAGTAGAGGAGAGGAAGCGCTGGGGTAGCTTAGCTTCTGATATGTCGGGTTCACTACTCCTACCGAAGGTCTCATATAGCCAATATAGCCAGTTCCGAAAAGTGGATGGACGCCATTAATGACTCTTTTGGACTTGCGGAGAGACGAAAATTCCGGGGGGTCACGTGTGGGGGGTGATCCCGTGCTTGGCCGAGGAAGCAAAAAAGCAACACAAATCAAATCAGGCCACAATCTCGACAGTTTGTTTTCCTTTTTTTATGCTCCCCTTCACCTTGGGTTGTTTGTTTATTTGGATATATCTCGAGACTTTCTTAAAAGCACATCCCTGCTGCAGTCGCCCGCGTTTCTTTTCCCCAGTCCATTTTGCAATCCTCAAGCTGTTCGTTCCGCGGATCGTCTCGAACCCGCGGCAGAGCAATTACTCACCAGCTCTTCACCCCCACCTTCCACCAGACTTCGACTGACGTACCAGCCAACAACTAGTGGAAATAGCCGACGCGAAGGTGAGCTTTTCTCTGGATCTCCCCTTCACCCGAAAATAATAATCGTCCAAATCATCACCCGGTGTGACTCTTTGCCCAACCGAGATGATCGGCCTCTCATCCTGGTAAATTCATCTGATAATACCCATTGATAATAAGAATCCTGCAAGTTGGAGGAGGAGTTAAGCACACCTGACACATTTTTAATAATACTTTATAATAATTATGCTTCTGTGCCTCCTCCAATCCACTGCAACAGGAAAATATATTTGAGGAGCTCTGATAATTTCCCTGCCCGCAAGTATTGAAGATCATCCAAGCTGGAATCATCGCCAATATTAATCCCTACAATCCCCTGGTTTCCCTCTTTATATAAGGTGAAGGGGCATTCTTCAATTACCCTTTGAGACGTAATTATTTTAAAAGAATCTTGTTTATATTCATCTATATAGACTTAGGTTTCTAATGAATGTATTATTTACGGTTATGTTTAATCCAAGAGAAGATCCAAATTATATACTGTGCTCGATGAGAGGGAGAATGCGGAAAGTCCATGCTGGGGAGGTGAGGTGGCATCCATGATCTGGGGAAACAAAACAGGCTGGAGGGAGCTTTAGGAAGGTGTTGGAGGGTTGGAAGGACTTAACTTATAGGCCCTAGCTCTCCGAGGGATATCGCGGCTGCAATCGACTCTCAGGATTTTTAGGTAGTCTCAATCAACTTCGTGTCCCAAAGAAACTTCACTCTGGTTATATTTCTGGGCAATCCTCTGACCCATTCAGTTCCATCCACTCACACCATGTTTCTTGACTAAATATACAAGCCTTACAGAAAGGCGTTCGCCACGGCCTAACCTCCTGTCCTTGAGTGGAGTTACAGTCCCTAGTCAACCACTACGGCCCCAGTTTCCACAGCGCTGGGATTGATCGCGGGGCAGAAGTGGGCATTAATCCAATTATTAACTGTCTGCCACCTGGTTTGGAACTTTGCAGAGGAGCTGGTAAGCCTGGTATAAAAATTGGAACACGAACACCCCCCTCGATTGGGCGCTGATGATTTTCGACTATTTTGGGAAGCGCCTCAAAAGATTATTTCGGTGCTATTTTTAATCTCCGCAACAGATGCAGGGCGTGGGACAATGCTCAAAGTTAACACGAACTTGGCCATGGGATGATCGCCCGTGGCATTCAAGGTGCAGTTTAATTGGTGGCAATAATGTAGGGCAGTGATCAGCCCTCCGTTGGACCCCCTCTCTGTACCTCCGACTTTTGCCAACTAGGCTCCTGTTGGTATCCTTCGCGCTTCGAGATATGACTGGTGCAAATTGCTTTAAGCTTGAGTGATAGTGAGTTCGACAATCAACATGAAAATGGGTGATGTCATTGTTCGAGACTTGAGTGCCCATTCCTCGTATTGGGCGCTGATCCCGACAACCATATTGGCAGAGATTGCGATCTGATTCGCCTCTTCCTGTTCCAGCTTGCTTTTGCCAATACAACCCTTTCTCAACTTGGTAAATCTGGACTGAAGATCTCTCTGCCAAGTGTTCACTGTGATTGGCTCCTGCGTATCACCGTCAAACCAGAGGTTTTGGAGAAGTCGAGATGTGAGACCCCACGAAAGCCTAGGTACGAATTTCCATTTAATAACATTGGCGCAACCTCCACTTGTTGCTCCCATTCTCCAAGGTGACAACAAGTCCACCAAGCCGTTAACCTCTTCCCCTGCAGGATGTGGTGGCATACCGCATTTGCTGTTTCGCTCTATGCAATCGCAATCTTTCCTTCCACCCATGCATGGTCTTTAACTTGGACAAAGCCGGACGGCGAACCAGTTGTCGAGCCGGGAGAATGGTCATATCTTGCGCATCCCTGCAAAGAGATCAACAACCAAGCGGGGGACTGGTTCGAGTTTGACGGCCAAGACGATCCAGTAACACTTTACCTCTACACAAACCGCGACTGTTCTGGTACGCCCATGGGGGAAGCGGAGTTTGCACTTGCTAAGAATGCCACCTACACTATCCGCTCCTACAAGGTCGTTGACCGATCCAAGACAACAATGACAACGACCACTTCCGAGCCGGCGACTTCGACCACCTCCAGTACCACCACGTCGACACCGTCTACAACCTCCCCAGCCTCTAAAATCCCCGAAACTATTTCGCCCTCACCATCGTCCAGTTCATCTCTGTCTGCCGGCGAAATCGCTGGTATCGTGGTCGGTATCGTCATCGGGCTGGGTCTCATTGGAGCGATCATATACCTCGCACGACAGCGAGGGAGGGCTGCAGCGCCTAGCACAGCACAATTCACCCCGGCAACTCCTCCGAGCGCGCCTCCCCCAGTGTCACCGGCACCACAATCGCCAGAGGAGGGTCTGGAGCCATATGTGCCCAAAATCGCCGCGACCGGACCTGAGAAGATGGAACCTCCTGTAATTGTTGCCAAACAAGGACGCTTCGCTGAGCTTGTGGGGGATACAGGAACAGCCGAGTTGAGTGATACTCGAAGGCTGAATGAGATGGAGGCTAGCACCAAGACACCGTACTCATGAACCTGTAGGCCTGTGATGGATTGTATGAATGAATGAGTTTCAGAGGCCGTACTGTGACGAAATCAATGGCGGCCACCTAGCTAGTTAATGCTTCTATACGATCTAATACCCGTCCTTAAGTCCTTAAATATGCAATCATGTTTATTCTTTGTCCTTGGTCTTGCTGTGGATATCCCTGGAATACATTTGCGCCATTAATGCCATTGATGGAATTGCATATTAAGCTATAGAATAGTCAGGATTCTATCATCGACCAAAAAAAGGACATCATGGTGTGCAAGTCTATCTATCAGCATGATACGTAAAAAGAATGCCTCTTAAAGAAAGCTAAAATACTCCTCCACCCACTGTGCAGCCTTCAATCCCTCCCCGGCCTCCCATCCCCTCACTGCCCCGATATACCCATCTGGCCGCGCAACCACCACTCCCACCCGTTCCCCACCCAGTTCTTCCCCCATCCACCGCTTGATACACCCATCGTAATTGTCTAGGTACACCGTCCAGCGACTCCGCTGCAAAACAGGCGGCAGATCCGTTAACTCGAACGCTGCCCGTTCCGACCCAGTCACCATGGCCACCGTGAACAGCTCCGAGACCGCTGTATATCTCTGGGGCACCACAAAATCGTCCGATTTCGCATACCCTCGCGCTTTACCTTGATATGAACGCTGTGCAAGAATTGAGCTCTTTCCAAGACACGAGGCACTCTGGCTCCAGACTCCGCATATTGTCTCTAGGAAGGCTCTGGCAGGAACCACGTCTGGAACAACCAGGTAGAGCCGGAACTGGCCGAGAATGGGGATGTCGAGCTGGATGTCTACCGGGTTGGAGTCAATATAACGTGTTACTTTAGCTGGGATCATCAGGGCCCCGGCACGTAATCTGTCGGTTGCACTCGGGCAAGAAGCGCAAGCGGAAGAGGATGGCGATAGAGAAGAGGGAGGCTGGGTTAGTAGACCGGAGGAGTACTCCGCCCCTATGCCCGAGATAAACCGGATGTTTTCGTCAAAGTTCTTCGCTAGGGCTGCCTCCCCTTGTTCAAAGGCCGCGCAGTGGCCGAGGTCGAAGGCGATCAGGTCGTTAGCGATTTTGCGTCGTTCCTCCTCGTATGTGGCTAGCAGAGAGGGGTTGGCCAGGCCGCGCGAGACGAGGTTGATCTTCCATGCCAGGTTGAAGCTATCGTGCATGCTGGTATTTGCGCCTTGGGCCGCGAGTGCGGAGTGACAGTGACCGGCCTTCCAACCTTATTAGCTTTTATTCTTTCTTTTCAGTTGATTGATTTAGAGAGGGAGCAAATTGTTATGAGCGTACATCACCGGCGATAAACACCTGCAGATTTGGATCGGAAAAGTGACGGGCTACTCGCTGCCCAACGACATAGTTTCCGAACCATTCTTGAATGAATCAGCATGGCCCAAACACACAAACAGAGATCAAAAAAAAGGAAGAAAATGGGAGTTACCGATGTTCTTCCACTCCAGGTTGTACGGGTGCATTGCCTCCTTTGCCCGTGCCATGACGTACTCTGGCGTGGCCTTGGCCTTGTCGACGCGCTCGCCGTCCGTCGAGCTCAATTCAACGTATAGGCGGGTGAGATTTCTCTCTCGGGGAATCCAGAGGATGGAGCCCACTGTATGCGTGCGGACTGCGACTTTGGTCCATAGATCGGGGAAGTCAGTTTCGATGACGCCTGCTCTTTGTTAGCTACCTTTCTTGCACCCCAACACAATTTCTCATAGAAATCAAGAGGAGACAAGGTACCGTCGAGAACCCCCCATGAGGCATTGGTCATTTCACCCTCCAGCTCAGCATCTGGGATGAATGTTCGCACTTTGGAACGGGCACCGTCGCACCCTACAAGGTAATCTGCCCGAACCGTCCGGGTCGTCTGTGTCGTGCGGTCTTCGTAGGTCACATCTAACATGTTGGATCCGAGGACGCGTGAATAGGACACAAACGCGCTGTTGCGGGTGACGTAGACGCCGCGGGCGTTCAGGTCGTCGATTAAGACATCCTCAATCATTCCCTGGTGGGCAAGGAGAATATAGGGGTCCGAGGCGCCGACGAGGTGGTCGGGGTAGTGAATCTGACGGCCTGTTCGACGTAGCGAGTGATCCGGGGTGGAATCCTGCATGCATTAGACTTTCATGATATTTAAAAGAAAGCGAATTCAGGGGCAACGAGATACCCAAAATGAAATATCGTAGACTCGAGCAGCCGTGCGCAACAGTGGATCAGCAAGTCGCATCTGTTTAAAGGTCTCGATGGTCTTGGGCTGCATCCCATCAGCCTTGCCCGTGGAGGTTTTATCGGGGCGTTCGTCAAGCAAAAGCACGCTGATACCGAATCGGACCAAATTGACGCTTTTTTTTTTTGGTTTAAAATTAGTATCGGACGACGAGCAAGATCATCATAGTGGGAGGAAAGGGAGAGAGAGGTACGCAAGCATCAACCCCGATGGGCCAGCACCCGCAATAACGACTGTGGTGGCATCCGAGGAGACGGCGGCGCTGAAGCCTTCGTGGTCAACACTGGGGGCCATGTTGGGCGCATTGGTGGAATTCTCGGAGGGGAGATCTGCCTGCGAGGCAGTGCGCTTCATCCTGGCAATATATATGTCTATCAAGGGGCCATGGAGTAGCTCAAGAAGGGCAGAGCGAGAGAGAGATGGCGAGAGTGCGAATAGTGGGAGAGTTGGAGAGGGATTCGCAGCTCTGGCCGACCCCCACTTTTGGCATACTCTCGTACCGTACGATGGGCAAGAATCATGATGATAATAGATTCCCGAGTAGGTGTACAGCTTGAGAAGACATTCTACCGAAAATTAGCTTGTACGACCGCTGCATCGGAATTTCCCCGCCTGGAAATCCTCTTGTGCTCCCTACCTAGAGGTAGTAAGTAAACTGGGGATCTACTCCGGCATGTATATCATAGCTGCCGCCCTTTCCCCACGCACGGGTAGCAAACAATCGCTCGAGCAGGCAGATACTTGAATATTAAGATTGCATATTCGGCATTAAGCAGCGTTAGGGAGTCTCTGGTTTCCGACTTGTCTCGCATGGTGCATATGGTGCAATGGAATGGGTGGGGGTTAGTGGAGATATACTTGGAAGTTGGGACCTAGATCCGACACCAAGATTATTAACGAGGCTGCGATTAAGAGCCAAGAATATACGATTAACTATTTCGAAGTTTAATTTAATTCAAGGAAAGGTTATAAATGTTTTTATAATAATAACAGATAATAATTAATGGTATCAAAATCGCAGACACATTGAAACGACGAACAGAGAAAATGAGATGCGACTTAGCCAGAGTGAATCAGAAATAGTATCGACATCATAACCGTTGGCTGAACTTGAGACTGCCGTACATCAATTCCAACGCTGAAATGCATTTGCTCCCGCTATGCAGACAAACCAAAGCCCATGCTTGATTATGACATGACGAATGAAATGGTAAAAATCAACCTCGCTTTTGTCGCTCGCATTTGCTGATGAATTGGAGATATCTGAAGACGTAAAACCCACACAGAAAAAATACAATGAAAGAAGATAAGTTTGAACCTTCGGCATTCAGGTTCACTTTTTGAACATGTAATGTCCGTATATTCCGCCCACATCGCCGACGGCGACAGGAATTTTTCTCATTCCCCACCAGCGAGCACCCATCTTCCAGGAGCGGGCGCCATCGTCCGGAACTGCATCCGGCATGGATGCAGGATCTCGGACGTACCATCCACGCCGTCCCAGCTCACGCACGGTCCAGCCGGGAGAGGCTCTCGCGTTCTTGGTCTTCTCTCGTAGGGGAGATATGAGCTTGTCGCTGAATTCGATCACCTGAAGAGGATAGCTCTGCTTAGAGAGAAGCAAGCAGGATCTATTGAAGATCGAGCCTATAGAAAGCTGATGAGCTTTGTTAAGATCAAGGTAGCAAAGTGTAGGCGGCACCCAAGCCACAGTGTCTTGGGCGGATTTGGTCGAATCTCCATCAACAGGCGGCGGAGGTGGTGCAAAGAAACTATTCAGGTCCTGGCTGGACAGCTCTGCTGAGCTCAACCCCAACTCTTCAAGGTGCTTCGTCAATGGAATTAGGGCCTCGATATGAGATGAGGTGACCTTGGCACCCCCAAGGTTGAGAGAGCGAAGAGAGGATGGAAGTTTTGGCAGGAGCATGCCAACATCTTCTTCCTCGAGTAGACGATAGCGAGCAGCATCCGTCATCAGGTTCAAGAATACCAATGAATCACATACAGCGGGATGACGACCCAAGAACTCGACTACCTTCGGTCCCCGGAGTCGAATGCACCGAGACAGACTCAGATGCGTGATTCTGGCGGTCTCCGGAATTGAGAATAACGCCTCCTCCGTGATCTGAGTGTGGGTGACATCAAGATGGGTAAGGTTAATCAATCGGGGAAGAAGGATCTCAAAAGCAGAGGAAGGAATGCTACTGCATTCATGCAACGAGATACGCTTCAAGTTCGGCAAGGACAAGGGGAGGCCAGGGCCAGATGTTAAGGCCTGCTGGAAAAATGTCGAGAAGGACTGGGTAGAGCAACCACAAAAGTCAACAGCACCTAGATTAGGGAGGCCGTTGAACAGTTTCTGGATTACTTCCACACTGAGGTCACCTTCAACATGCTCCTGGAGTAGACATTCCTTCAGGTTTGGCAGCAATTCCAAGCACCTCAAGAGAGTCTTGGCGGTGAGATTCTGGATTTCGGCATTCATCTGTTTGGTGCGACCAAGGCCAACCGATGAGAAATGGGAGAAGTCTAGGCGACGAACCAGCGTGCCTAAAGCCGGATACTGAGTCATATGGTTGAGAGCCTTTGAGAAAATGACCGAGTGCGGAAAAGTCATGTTCCTGTATAACACACTGAGGGTCGCCGCGTGCAAGGTCCGGGATGTGAGAAGACACGCAACCAAATCCACATTTCGAGGTGTGTATCCATTTGGAGGAACATCCAGTGCCAAGTGGGAAATGATTTGATCTACACACCGTCAGTAAGACATTCAAACAATTCAAGGGGTGAAGTGAATTGGCGTTCTTACCAAGTATCTCGGGGGGGAGCTTTTCTAAACGGGAAGAGCCTGGCTGTGGCCTTCGCTCTTTCGGCTGCGGCGATTTACTCGCAGGACGGACAGGAGGGCTCGTCTCCCAGGCCCAGCCGCGCGAGCTCATGCTCCCCCCAAGTGCTCGCAGATCCCCATAACTCCTGCTGAGGCTTTTCCCCCCTAGACGAATCTGCTTCCAGCCGAGGAATCCTCCACAAGGGCAGCAAAAGTCTGGGGCATTGTGCATATCGAAGTCTGGTTTGTTGGTTTCCTTTGGTGGTTGATCGATGTGCGTATCAACGAATGATTGCGCAATGCCTATATCGAGATTGGGATCCTCCTTAGCCATTGAACAGGTACAAAGTGACTATGCTGAACTGCAACGTAAATAACAGAAGTGGCAATACGTACCGTCAATGTCCTCCTTGATTGAGCCAAACGACGGACGGCGGCTGCTTGGCCCGGAGTGATCAGGAGAGGAACAAGCAGGTGAGTGAGGGGATGAACTACGGGAATCGACGGCGGGAGAAGTGTTCCTCGAAGATGTTGAAATATGACCGAATGACCCCTTCTTGATAGGGAGGATAGGGGAGGTTGTGGTGGCAGTCATGATGGGCAGGTGTTGGGAACGGGCCTCTATATAACTATAGGTGCCCGTTGCGGAATAGGTTGATCAGAGGGAGGTAATAGTATTACTATTGGAAAACCTCTGGAAGGGAAGAGGGATGCAAAGTTCAGAAAACGCAAATCAGGAGAGACGAAAAAAGCTTTTCTTTCTTTCCCCGGATTTCGTAAAACTTTTTTTCTTTTTCGATGCAGCTTGCAGCTAGCGAGACAAACCAGAGAGGGGTGGCGGAGACACCAAGGCCAAGGAGGGTGAGGAGATCCGAAAGCTGTTAGTCACAGAATGCAGCGGATGGGCCAACGCCGCGCCCAGAGTGGGCGCACTATCGAGCGTAAGGAATCCGGTCAGGAAATGAGGAGATGTTGGTCAATTATTCGCTCGAAGCACGACACGACAATGCCCTGTGATTCAGCCAGCGACAGGGAAAAGGCAAGACGAGCGGGAGATCGAGGTGGTGGACGCGAGGAGGGTTGGGCTGGTTGGAATGGAGTGGAACAAAAGGTTGGAGCAAAAAGGAAGAGGCTGCAGGAGGGCAGGGGAAAGTTCAGTTTCTATGAAGTAAGTGATATACAGTGGTCAGTTGGGGAAGAGATGACAAGCCGATGACTATCAGGTTAACGAATACAGAAGAAGGGAAAGTTCGAGAGCCATGGAAATGGAATTAATACAACCACGAGGGGCGAATTATTATAAAGGAATTGAGAGGGGAAAGAAACTTTGTCATTCTTTTACTTCCTGGTTGCTGAACCTTGGAGGCGAGGTCGTAGTAAAAAAAAAATACTTAATAATTAAAATCACACTAAAAGGCAGGAGTAAGATGATGAATGCGGCGAAAATTTTTTTTCCTTTCCTGTTCCAATCAGTGACACTGTTTCCTCTGACTCAACGAACATCTGGGCAAAAAAAGCTCTGTCCTTCGGCTCTCCACCAAATCCTTAGTCTATAAAATGATTGGAACATACAAGGAATCATGCATACCCCAGCATCTCGAACGAGTAGTCGCTTGAGCAATCCTTCTCGACGTTGATGCGATCGCTGTCGGTAAGGCGGGTTTTGCTTTTTTCGGCACTGGATCTAAATTTAATGTTTATCAATCACCCGGCCCAAATTCCCTCCGCATTTCCAGCTGGAAGCCACTATTACCTCCGGATTACGTTTTGGTTTGATCGGAATAAATTGTTTGCTTACAAGAATGAGGTTGGATTGGGGTCAGATGATGGCTGGGCTTCAGGAAGTGCCAGTGCCAGTGCCCATTCCACTCCGTGTCAGTTGTCATTTCGAACGCTGATGACTTGAGGATTTGGGGATCGCCGCCTGCATTTTATGACATAATGGAAAACCGCCTCATGCAGCCCCATGTGACTAGGAAGCTTTCAGAACAGACCTCTTGGCCGTACCGCCCTGTATTGAAACTTTGACTCTCCCGGCCGACTCGCATTTGCGATATCCGATATCTTCCCAATTGCTTCATTTGAGGAGTTTTTTTCATGAATGTTGGGCCCTTGGAGCCTTTTTCTCCTGTAGCATTTCCTAAACCCGTATTCAGAGCTCCCACGCCGAGAAAATAATGGCCCAGCGCCCTCAATACCCCCTGCTGGTGTAATTGTGTACGGAATAATACCAGAGGCAAATTCCTTACCTAACAGTTACTACTCGCCGGCCCGCCATTTGTGCTCCAGCGGGGTCCCGTGATCGTGCGGAGGAAACGACTGGCTCACTCCGTCGTCATCACCGCCAAAACACAGGCTGTTCCGACCCTTGTCTCCTCATCGATCATAATTCTTGTCTTGTTTCCCCGGGGTGCATGATCACCCCTTCCCCTGGTACTCCGTCCTCGTACTTCCTTGTCTTCCCAGTTCCGGAGCACATGGGAGGGGGAACCAAGCTGAGCGGTCCAGAACTTCCCACCTGACGGTGCCCCTTTCTCCCCAACTTGGGCCGGCCCAGCCAGCCAGGCTTGAATGCAAAGATGCCACTAAGCTACTTACTCTTTAGAGCCCATCCTCCATAATTATGGAACCTATCCACTTCGTAGGAACTTCCTTCTGCAGTCGACCAACGGGTTTGGTTCCTCCTGCAGTGGATGATTTGCTGGCATCAACCCAAATAGATCGGATAGCCTTATTTCTCCTTCATGATTGGCCCCCTTGAATTTGGACCTTGGAGTTGGCATTCTTCCCCATCCTGCGATCCTCGATCAAAAAACAAATACGTCACAGGGCCTGAGGGATAACAAATAAAATCTTTCTTGTCCCTTGAGAAAGTCGCACGCAAGCCGAACAATCGACAATATTGAATAGATATGGTCAGTTGTACCACCATGCCAAGAAGAGATCTCTCTTCCTCTCCACTATCTATTGGCCTCGCTGCCGGATACAGTAATTCATATGCGTCTGCTTTGTATCATTGCATCCCTTGATTCTCTCTTTCATGCCAGCTGAGGACAATTGATGATGTCAAAGTCTGGCCAGGATGTCGACCCTCCAAATCTTGGCATGGAATTCCTTCGTCCCTGCTAGTGGCAGTGGGAGACGGAACAGCCCAGAATGTCCATGGATTCAATCCCCGTCGCCGACTCCAAAATCCCACGACCTGTGAACTATGCATCGGCCACAGGCTAGGCTGATAATTATAAACTCATACTTGACTAGGCACCAAAAAGCTGTTTGTAATGGTGGCATTATCCTTGGAATTCAACGAGCCGTCTCGATCATTGGCGAAGTGGAGGATAGGTCCAGCTACCTCCACACCAAATTTGCAAAGGGTACTACTAGTAAATCAGGATTGGTAATATCCGTGCCTCATTTTTCAACCCTTCAAAGTTCAAAATGGGTGGCTTCAATCCGGACATCACACTGGCGCTCCCAGTGCTTTTGGCAGGCCACTTGGCCGGGGGGGTGGGGGGCATATTAGTTTTCGGAGCTCCTCTACAAAGCTCTTTTGGGATTTTTCTTGATTAAAACCTCGCCTTCAAAGACCGTCCTATTCACACCCAACTCCACAACCGAAAGACTACCGTTTATACTAGCGGTCGAGGGTCCTACCAAGAAACTCTGGTACGCCTTATTCACACCTCCTCTACAAGCCTACTTTCCGCCTTGCTATTTCCCCCACCAACACTGAGGCATCGGTATTTGCTTTTTTTTTCTTTCTCCGTTATAATTAAGGTTCCCGATTACATGCGCTCTGCGTCTGAGAAACGTGCCTTTTAAGCTTCGGAATTGGCCGAGAAGTTCTGATTAATTCCTTAACTTCATTCACGGCCCCAGGGGAACTAGGAGTTGGTGCTTAGATGACGGTAGTTGGAGACCCAATCCTCGCGCGGCATGAGGTACAACACCAGACTGACTGGGCCCCCAAATCCGAGCCGGCGCCCTGTCGCTTGTTATTGCATTGAACCTTCTAAGGTAAGCCGTTAAGTGTAGTCCCCCTTCTCTTGAAATCTAGGCTCAATTTAGGCCATTGCGTAATCCGACGCCCGTTTTGCCGGCTCGCTCGTTGCCAGAGTGCTCTTCGTAGCTTATGGGTATCAAAGAAGGCCTTTTATTATACACTAGGCAATATATGCTTGCATTGTTGTTTGGTGCCTCAATTGATACCCCCTGCACCTTCGCGATGATATTCTCATAGAAGAGCTCTTGCATGAACTCCAGCAGATTTCATGATTGATCCATGATTTCTAGTACTGTATAAGATGGAACTGCTGATTATGACGGAAAGAGGATGAGAGATCTTAAATTTGCCCAAGCTTTGGATTTGAATTAGCTGAAATAACTAGGCTAAAATGGCGAAGGAGGTACTGGAGAAATTATCGCACAATATTTTATTATCTTGCTTTAACTAAAACAATGATTCTATACTTCTACTAAAGGGATCGCCTGCTGATTCTTCTTAGGGCAATATCTGAATATTATAAGTTAGAAGAACAGTTCTATATATGAAGGAAATTAAAAGCTAAATCTATTGAATAAATCTGTATTTTTACCGGCATAAATTTCAATTAACAAGAATAAGTAGCTGAACAGAAGAACAAAGAAATACAAGAGCAAAATAAGCCAACCCACCAAAAAAGGTAACAAAAGAAAGGAAAGGGGGAAAAAAGATATCACACTGTCCACTCCAAAATGGTTTGAGCAACCACTCAGTCCTCGCACCGGGCGATAAAAGAAAAAAAGACAGACTAAACGGGGAGCGAAGAGCATGGAAACCCTAGTCAACACGTTGCATACCGCCATGCAAACAATGAGTTCCTGCAGCAACACTGCCCATATGAACTGGGCGGCCTTCACTGCAAAGCCACCAGGTTCGACCGTCATGAGCGCAGATAATAGTGCCAGGGATGCAAGGGGTGTTCGCACTCTCCATATCAGAGAGGTTATCGGGGCGTGCAGTCGGCATGGTGCGAACTGAGGAGGATGAGTGCTGAGCCCCAAATGACGAGGCGAGCTTACTCGAAGGTGAGGCGACGGCAGAGCTGGAAGATGGGGAGGGTGTCGGGATAGGTGAAGCACCGACAGCCATGGACGTCATAGGGAAGTGTACAGCGCTGCTGGGGAAGCTTAAGATGGAGGAACCAACTGGGGAGTTTGCCGCTTTCTTGCTACCACCTTCGAGGAAGGGAGCAGAGCCTGAGCATTTATAGCCCTCACCCGAGAGACTTCCCTCAACGGATGGCCCAGGCACAGGGAAATTAACTTCCTGACCCTCAACAGTCTTACATTGGCCGGGTCCATTGACGTTGGCTTCAAAGAGAGGAGGGAGACTACTGAAAGCCTCTCGACGAGAGATGGCCTTGAAGGACGGCTTGCGTTGTCTGGATCCCCCAATGGTAACCTGAGCACAGTTCATGTACATTTCACGATTTCCCACCTTGTTGAACCAAGTCCAGGCAAGCAGAGCCTCCCCGGATTGTGCGTCGGAGGGAATGCTGAACTTGTAGCTCTTCTGTATTGGACATCCACCAAGAATGGAGTGAATGACCTGAAAACTCTCGCCCTTGTCATAGGAGAGGGCAATCTGGCACGACCCGCCACCATGTGTAGCGCTTCCCTCCAGCTCAAGGTCATACTCTTGTCCAGGGCTGTAAGTGGCCACGGAGTGGAATGGGTCGCCAGCATATCCTTTGCAGGGGTAGTCAGAGCCATCTGTAGATAGTGGGTTTGTATATGAATAATCCTTGTCGCCGCTTGAATCCTTGTTCAGAGGACTGCGAATGGGAAACGGTTTGGACATTTGAATGTGTCCGTATGTGGACGAAGCCAAAAGGGCACAGACAAGCGCGAAGCTCTTCATTTTGCCTGATAAACGACAGAGAGATGGTTCTTCAAAATTCAACGGCAGTGTCCAGATGGAAGTATGGCTAATAGTTGAGAAGAAGAAGAAGAAGAAGAAGAAAAACCTGTTAGTCCATAGAGTCAATATTCATACCTTAGGGATAACTCACAATTTGGGGGTAGCAGCACAATGGTTCAGCAAAGATAAAGCTCTTCACGCCACTGTGGAGTAGAAAGAAAGGAAGAATATGATGATGAGATCTTATATCTCACCCTGGGATGCTTGGTATTTGACCAGACCGGAAACCTGTATAGGCCGCATTGGCCCTAGTAACAGCCATTTTTCACATTTTTCACATTACTGGTATGTTGCGAAGCATACCATCCATATTTGAAAGCTCTTGAAAGTTAAGTGCGATAGAGTTGCTATACCCTTTTTGGTTTTTTCAGACATTGATTCATCAGCGATATTTTTTTTTCCTGTTGTGAGGAATGCTGCCACAAACAGTTGGCAAAACAATGAGCGCGGCGATGCCAGGTGATCAAGGTTTCCATGGCTAAATAGTAAATAGAGAAATATTATAAACAATCAATATAAACTTTCCAACTGAAATTTTGAGCCCCTCATCTTCTGGAGTCGTCTGGGAACAGCTAACTCGTGCTTTTGGCATAGACTCCTAGTTCTAGACCATGGTTGAAGAAGTGAAGTTACCTCAAAAGAAGAGACAAAGGCAACAATGAGGATTCAGAGATATAGCCACCTTGACTGCGATAGATGTATAGAAGCTCAAGAGGTAAGTGGATGGCATTCACAGGCTGTGATGGAGGAGGGGAAACTCTGTCAAGGGTTGGGAGTTCTTTCCAGGGTGGGGTCCCAGCGCTTGTCCTTTCATTACCCAACTACCGCTAGTAGTAACAGTAGGTACCTACAATAAACAGCGCCCCGACTTAATCATGCTACTTATTACCTCAGGGTCTGGCAGTTCTGGTTGATCTTTTGAGGTTTCTTTGATTGGCTTATTTTATCCTCGTTTCTCTCCAGAGATCAAGGCCGAGAACAGTGTTTCCTTCAATACTCTTTGGCTATTCTCCCTAGCTTCCCGGACATGTACGCCACAGACTTCAAGAATTAACGCAAACTCAATCTTAAATTCAATTTGCAAGATTTTAGCTGAAGACTTTTAGGCATACCTCCCTTTGCATGAGCAAAGAAGGTTTGTTTGAGTTTGGTCCGTCCAGCATACCGGAGGTTTCCATAGTCGCGGGGAAAAGAGTATACTAGGTCGTCCACCATCTGGCAAGGGGAGTTGCCACGATTTGTCTGCCTTGTTGACCATGAATGGCTCGTATGGTTACTGTGGCAATTTCGATCGCTCCCTTCCCTTAGCCTCGTGCTCGAAGTCGTGTGTTTAGCTTGGTCCGCCGTGCGGCACATTCCTCATCGCGATGATCGACGCTCCAGCTTGCGACGATACAATTTCTGACGTTATAGTTACCCCTTCCCTGGCCCCCTTCCTTTCCCTTTTCTTTTCAAGAAACCCGGGGGTCCCTCCGAGCCACAGACGTCCGTCCTGTATGGGGAACTTATCAGCCTTTGTGAAAAAGCCCCAATTGAAGACTTCAATAGTCACTACAAGTAGTTAGTTGGTGCCACCCGTGCGAAGAATATGAGCTTCGATCACCGCTATTGAACTACTATCGACACAAGAATGTACAATCGAATGCGATAGACCTTATCCAGAATGCCTAGATTATTCGAGGGGTTGAATCTTCATATCCTCTTGCCTGTGATCCGCGTGGTGATGATGCTGTCGCCAATTGCCCGACCCGCAATTATCAAGGGACTTTAGCTTCTGGCTGGTTTTCAACGGCAACTTGCAAGCACACATTATTATTACCACAGAAGACCGGCTTTATTCTTAAGAGTTCTTATCGATAATAATCCGTGTGATATTATCGTGTGGCGGGTACTCCATCGTCGACACTGAGGGGATGGAGTCGGCGGTTCTCCACCTGTCGGCTTCCAGAAGTAGCTCCGGCGGCCGAGGGGAACTCGTCACTCGCGACTTTTTAATCCCACGATGGCGAACGTTTGTGGATATCCTGGAATATTGAATTCATTCACTTACATTTTCTTCTTCGTCTTGTTCTATCCTTGGTTTTTGCCCAGGAAAAGATTCTCTAGCGGAATATGACGACGCTACGACTTTCGGCCCTAACTCTGTCCCGGAGGGTAACAACCCTTGCGCGCCCTCAGCTCTATTTTAAGGCGTCATCTAGAATATCATTGCTACCAATTGCTTCCACAGCTCGCGCAAAATATTCCACATCTAGCTCTACTATCGAAAAACCTACACGGGCTCCTGTAATTGACCGTGGAGCTTCAAAGTTGTTTAAAAATGCGGATGACGCTGTCGCTGATATTCAAAGCGGGTCGGTCGTTTTGAGCTCTGGGTTCGGGCTCTGCGGTGTTGCAGGTATATAGTCAAGTTACTTTCGGGACGTTGGTAAATTCTGAGATCTAACCTATACTGTCGCTGCTAGATACCCTGATTAATGCAATGAGCCGGAGGGGTGCTGACAAGCTGCATTCCCTCACTGCGGTGTCGAACAACGCAGGTGCCCCCGGCAAAGGAGGGCTTTCTACTCTTACACAATCTGGCCAGGTTAACCGTCTGATTATCTCATATCTGGGCAACAATAAAGCACTTGAGAAAAAGTACCTGACCGGAAATATTGCTATTGAGCTGTGCCCCCAAGGGACCCTAGCGGAGAGGCTGCGGGCCGGCGGAGCTGGAATTCCAGCATTTTTTACAGCAACTGGAGCCCGTATGTTGCCCACCCCTCATATTGCCTGATTCTTTTAGGAGCTTCTCTCATGGTGCATAGATACTTTCCTTCAAGATGGGAAGATCCCTGTTCGTCTCGACGAGTCCGGCAAAGTGCTGGAGCATGGAACACCACGAGAAACGAGGGTCTTTAACAATAGAAAGTATTTGATGGAAACCGCCCTCACCGGTGACGTTGCCATTCTCCGTGCTTGGAAGGCAGACGAGGCAGGAAACTGTGTGTTCCGGTATGATGATCTTATTCGCTGCATGCCTGTTAGAATCAACATACTGATATGTCTGCTACGTTAGTTACACCACAAAGGCATTTGGCCCTATTATGGCCAAGGCAGCTGCGCTTACTATTGTTGAGGCGGAGAATATTGTCCCCGTTGGCTCTATTGATCCCAATGACGTCGATTTACCCGGAATTTTTGTGGATCGGATTGTCCCCGCGACGAGTGAGAAACATGTTGAGATCCGGAAGACTCGAAAGGTGGATAAAGAGGGTGAAGTGGCTTCAGAGCAGGATCCCGCGATACTGCAAAGAAACAGAATCGCTAGAAGAGCTGCAAAGGAGCTCAAGCAAGGATACTACGTCAACTTGGGAGTTGGTAAGCCTGCTGTGCGTCTCTCTTGTTGACTCATACTCACGACTGTTTAGGAATCCCTACACTTGCGCCTTCCATGCTTCCTGAAGGGGTTAACGTTTGGATTCAATCTGAGAATGGAATTTTGGGAATGGTAAGGCCAGAGACCCACAGTCTGCGATAAACGCATTACTGAATAACGAAAAAACACACAGGGCCCGTACCCCACTGAAGATGAAGTTGATCCGTAAGTGTACTTTGACCAGCGAAAAGATAGCCGTGCCCGCTAATATATTTAATCAGAGATATTATCAACGCCGGAAAGGAAACCGTGACCTTAATGCCAGGTGCTTCTACCTTCGATAGTACTGAATCATTTGGCATGATTCGAGGTGGACACGTTGATGTGTCAATTCTCGGGGTAAGTAAAAATAGTCGTAGTGATTCCCATTGATCCGTGCAAATAGTTGTACTGACTTTTGTTAAATAGGCATTACAAGTGAGCGCCAAGGGAGATTTGGCGAACTACATGATCCCTGGGAAGGTTTTCAAGGGAATGGGAGGAGCTATGGACCTGATTTCCAACCCCGACAAAACTAAAATTGTGGTTGCTACCAGCCATACAGCAAAGGATGGATCCCCGAAGATTGTATCTGAATGCGCCTTGCCCTTGACTGGTGCTAACTGTGTCAGCACAATCATTACAGAACTCGTAAGAACATATCTCATACAGGGAGGCTTTTTTTCATATTGCTAACTGATCTTTACAGTGCGTTTTCCAGGTGGACCGGGCTACAGGTGAGCTCACGTTGACCGAGCTCGCGCCAGGAGTAGAAGTTGAGGAGATCCAGGAAAAGACTGGAGCTAAATTCCAGGTCGCAGAGCAGCTGGAGCTCATGGAATGATTGATTGATATAGCATTTGCTTCTCCTACCTATGTTCTATAAGGGCTGTTAGGTAAGCTGTCTTTTTTCTTATTGATGACGATACCCTGCATCTATTCCCACAAAGGACTTGTTGTATATAAACATTCAAAGATTGGTTTAATTTTGAGGATGGGATGTCCCTCCGCCTGTATTTATTTGAGAAACTATTGTTCCATGCACGATGACATTGTATATTCCACAAATTGTCTTCATAAATAATAAAATAAATATAAATAAAATCCACTCCTTTAATTCTATAATATTATATCAGCTTCCCGTTTAATTATGCATTAGGATGCATGTTATTAGCGAGTTAATGTTAATAGTGCTCTTAGTTATGTAGTTTATTCTGGGTTGTGATTATGTGTAGGATAGGAGATTGTAAAAAAAGAGAAAATGTGACATATACACATCAAACTTCCTAGGGCAATTAATATAGTTAGTGCACATTGCTCTCACAGTAAATTATGGTTCTTTTTGAATATTGATTATGACCTTCCAGCTGGTACCTCATTCATTGATAGACCAAGACAAGAAACGCATGGGCATAATTTAGGCAGAAGAAAGAAAGGAAAAAGAAAAAAGCGCTGGTTTGCAAAGTATATGTCAAAGAGTACGCTTGCTGGCAGACCTACCGGTCTTTTATTAGGCCTCTTTGGAGAGATGGCTCATTAGTAAAGCAAGCAGCCAATGTGTCACAGTATGTATGCTGAATATCAAGATGATCAAATCACATAAATGCTTGTTTCATTACACGTAGTAACCACCGTGCATCTGCCCAGCCTCCTTGCTCCCCGGCCTTTTCAGTCACCGTCAGAATCTCAGAATTGGTATCTGACATGACCTCATCCTCATTATCGGATAATATTGGAGGTAACTGTTCATCCTCATGCCCTGGTGTTGCTGAACGGGGCCTCGCGGTTGGGGCAGTCCCATCAGGTCCCTGATTTAGCGTTCCAGTCGCAGAGATGGGCCAGTCATCAACACTGAACAAGGTCCATTCTACCATCCGGTCAACCCAGCTCCCAAGCCCAAAGCCCCGCTCGCGCGTTAGCCGCTGTAACTCATGCTCGTCGATTTCCTCGTCCTCCTCCGAGTCCCAGTCTTCGTCTGACAATACTGAAAGATCGTCCCCTTCGTCCCGTTGGATATTCCGCATCTCCGCACGAATCCTCTCGTCGACAAAATCGGGCACGAACGACCGCACCTCGTCATCCGTGGAACTGCGCACCGGCTTCGCTGTCGTCATTTCTAAACCAGTCATAGCTAGATCAGGTCGGCTGCCCCTCCGGCTGATCGCACGCGACCGTGATCCCCGTCTTGAAAACGCAGCAGGCGTCGATCGCCCCGACCTGGATCGTCGGCTCGTCCTTCCAGTCTGCCCGGTGGCCGGATCCACATCGTACTTGTTGGCGTCTGAGACCAGACTTGTAGAGCTCTCGCGTTTCACAAGCCAACTCTGGCCTTTCTCCTCGCGCGCCGATGATGCTAGTGCGATTCCCGCGCGGAGCATCCATTCTGAGTCCCTGGAATCGGACATGGGGGGGCGCTTAGGTTTTCCGCCATGGTTCTGGTTCGCTTGGGGGTAGTGGTGGAGCGGTTGGTCGACGTTCTGCTCTTGTAGGTTGGAGTCGCTTAAGTGGGTAGGTGTCGAGCTCTTACTCCACGCATGGTGTCGTGCGCGGGACCCGCTACGGGAATGCGAGAGCACGCCCGGAGTTCCAGGGACGGAATAGCTGGAGAGATAAGAGGTTCTGGTGGGGGTGTCAACTGCTTCGTCCTGGGGTGAAAAGTAGTCTCGAGGTTCTACATCGTCTCCGTCATCGTCAATGGGAAACCGAGGGGTTAATGGAGCCAGAGAGACATGGTTTAATGATGGATATGAGCGGCGAGAGCGAAAGCCAGACTGGGATTGGGAGAGCTAGTTGGGAACTTGTTAGCCGGCTCGGTTGGGACTAGGTGGGTTCTTTATTCCCTACGCAGTACCCGGACCGGAGGGTATACATACATCCATTCGGAGGAAATATTCCAATGACAAGGCGAGAAGCCAAGATATAAATTATCTGGAGGAAGAAAACCGGATAGCCGGGAGTGCGAGGGAGTGCGTGGGAGCGACAAGGAGGGAAAGGGATCATAAGAGGTTGTGTCGCTTTGGATCATCACCGGCAAAATGATGACTCCGCCCGTGCGCGCTTTTTTGCATGTGAAAGGCGTGTTGGGGATGTTATTATTCTTCACTGAGATTGTCCTGGTTTCTCTAGTTCTAAAACCGACACTTAATTAGCATTGTGAACGATTATTTTTCATGAAATAATAATAATACAGAGCCTTGGATTAAGCACGCCACGAATGATAGATTCAACCATCTCAATGAGTAAATTTGAAAATGCGCAATTAGTGATGGCGACTCCCGCTCTTGGAGAAGCTTTCCGAGAATTTTTAATTTTATGTATTTTTATAACCATTTTCCCTTTCTTCTCTTTTTCTATATCATGCTAAAACCCCGCAATTTTCACTCGATTTTCCCTTTGTTGACGACAAAGCCCTCCAAGACAGAGATCGCAGCCCACAGTCGGTTTTCGGCCTCGGGGAAGACCAATGATCGGTCGCTGTAAAAGACGTCATCGCTCACTTCCTCAGGGTGTCGTGGTAGGCAGTGCATGAATTTCCACCCTTCATTTGCTCCTCCTTGCTCAGCAAGTTTGGAGGTCACTTGGAAGCCCGCAAATTCCTGAATCTTCTTAACCTTTTCCTCTTCCTGACCCATTGAGACCCAGGTATCTGTCACGATAATATCTGCGCCCTTCACTGCTTCTTCCGGAACAGTGGTCTGGACGAGCTTTCCGGGGTTCGGGACGTCCTTCCCAGAAGACTTGATGAGCTCCAGCATGGAAGTGGGGATCTCATAACCCTTAGGGGTCGCAACGGCCATATCGACCCCCATCTTGGTGGCAGCAATAGCCATGTCGAACAGAACATTATTGGCATCGCCCACCCAAGCAATCTTGAGCCCTTCCAAACCAAGGCTGGAGCCGTTCTGAGCCTTGGGGGTGAAATTCTCGTAGATTGTCTGGAAATCGGCAACGGCCTGCAGAGGATGGTAGGAGTCGCACAGGGCATTGATTACTGGAACAGAGGAGTGCTTCGCCAGATCCGCAACCTCAGCATGTTTCCCGACTCGGGCCACAATACAGGACACCATCGATGAGACGACAACCGAGGTGTCATACAATGACTCATTGACCCCCAATTGGATGTCATCCTTGCCCAAAAACATTGGGTGTCCTCCCATCTGCACCACAGCTCCCTCAGTCGATATCCTGGTTCGGGTGCTTCGCTTGCTGAACATCATGGCTACCGTCTTGCCCGTCAAAGACCCTTGTAGATTTTGCGGAATGGATCCGGACTTGATGGATTTCTTGTGCGACGAGGCATTGCGAACAAGAGTTGCAAACTCGGTGGGGGAGAGGTCCGCAATGGAGAGAAAATGCCGGGGAGCGGCTTGGGAAGAATATTGTCGCATGATGCTGTTTCGTAAACTCTGACTCCTCAATGAGATTCGGATTGTGGACATTTGGAGAGCGCAAGGCATGATGGGGAAAAAGACAAGCGACCAGAAAGACGGGAGTGAATGGAGAAGCGGTGGACAAGGGAACAATCAGAGCTGGAAGCGAGAGGGGGGAACTGGGACCAACTGGAAAACAGCATCCGTGCACCAATGAAGAGAGACTTAATTGCGGATTATCGTGGAAGAGGCCCCAGAGGGCGCCGGACTGGCTACGGCACAGTAGAGCCGCCACACCGACCACTCCCACAAGACTGGGGAAGGCCGACAAAACTCCGGCAGATTTCCGGTGTGAAATTCGGAAGCGGTGACCTCGGCGGTAAAATCTGCGGAACTAGGAACTACTGCCTACCATAGTACACTAAATCCTAAAATGGGTTAGACCGGCCGATCTTTTTTAGGGCCATTTGAATCAGCCGAATCTCCACAACTTCGATCTATAAACACCAGGATACCACCAGCACAAGGCTCCAAATTGTGATCCAAGTTTGATATTATTAGCTATTAAAATTGAAAGTTACATAGTAATTCTGCTTAGGGATATCTATTTCTCTTTCCTCTTCTTTTTCTCCTTTCCCTACTTCAGAGGCTAACTCAACCAATTTTTGTTCTTCCTAAAAACACCATGGTTATCATGATCATCATCATCGTTGTCGTCGTCGTCATCATTGTCAGGCCGGTGGCAGCTACTTCCAGTTTTGTTGCTGCAGAAGTTTTCGATGCCGATCCTATGCGATTACTTGCAAGGGCTGTGGCGTTGCCCACCCAAGCGTTCCAGTTGGTTTGATTGCCGGGGCATTCATCAGTAATATTCCGGCCATGCATCTGGGCCAGGAACCGATCATTTCTCGTCAGTGTCACGACCACCTCTCCCGTACGATCTCCCATCGGAATGCTCCCATGGTAGATCCCTCTGCCACCAGGAGGCACAGTTGCCCAAGTGGCGCTCCGATTCACTCCGCCAACGCTAACCTGCACCTCCGCCGACCCCTCCAGGAGAGCTGAGAAGAAGATCTTATCCTGGAGCACTTGCGCCGGTGACATAGTCTTCTGTGCCTGTTGCACGGAATTCCCCTCCGTTTTCCCGTCATCACAGAGCTTCGCCGGCGTCACGCGATACCAGACCGTCAACCCCTCCGTCTCAATCTCCACCTCCTCCCCAGGCCCTGACTTGAACTGTTGAATTACATATGGCAGGAACGTCCGCCAAGCATCATGCGGCATATCAGCCGCATAGTCAAATGGCGCCCCGCCAAAGTAGAAGATACTCATGTTATCCTCATGCATGGGGCCAATGTAGTGGGACTCTCCAAAGTCATTCCACGTCAAGATCTCCACATATTCCGGGTCAACCTCCAGTACCTGTTCCCACCGCGTGAACCACAGGTCATCGCCCTGCCACACCCAGTTCTTGTGGAAGCGGATTAAGTTTGTGTAGAACCACGGTGATACGGGCATTATGTAGGGCTTCCCCGCTAAGTGCTCCATATACCCTTCGTCCTCTGTGGTGTTCATGGGTGTGGCGCCGTTTGGCCACGCGTCCCAGCTCATCAGGCCATCAATAACGGATGACGAGCTGGCTCGAGCTGCCCCCTGGGAAGTCCAATCCGGGATGAAGACGCAGTCGATCTTTTTCTTGATATCTTGCCAGTCGCCAGCCGCCTCGGCGCCTTCGAATGTCGACACGAGCGGTTTTCCGTCATGATGGCGGTAGTATGATTCGCGCTTTGTGTAATTTGAAAGCCAGGTGATAACTTGGTCTTTTGGCCAGTGACCGTCACCGGAGTAATCGAGCGAGAGAAAGAGCTTAAAGTCAAGCTCGGCAGCCGCATTGAAAGCAGCGTCCAGGGATCTGGCTGTGTGTATCATGCCGTAGCCGGTGTTCATGGCGAAGGCATCGATATGTGCTTCTTTGGCGGCTGTGATATCAATGATCCAGTCATTGTGGGTGAAATTTTCGCAATTGGGGACCTTTAACCGTCAGTTAGCATTCTCTCTCTTCCCTCTCTTTCTCTCGCTTCCCTCCTTATTCTATATTTTATTGGTAAAAGGTGAGTTGACCTACCATGAAATGGGCAAACACCCCTTTTGATAGCACGGGGCGGACCACTGTGAGGATTGCCACCACGAGAACTAGCCAGAACATCCTGATCAAGGTCCACACTCAATATGTTTCCAACTAGAGAGAAACAAAACAAAAGTAACAGGGAAAAAATGTAAATAAAGAAGTGGAGGGAAAGAAAGAGAGAAACGGGGGGACCATGGCTATAATATGCAATGAGCCACCGGAGTAAAAAAAATCTTCAATAAAAGTCAATAAAATATTTGTAATCATCGAACAGGTAGGTACTTTATCCATCTGTATATAAATAAAGATATAGACAGATGTTCCCAAACAAGGATTCGTTGATTCGGTTCTAAAAAGAGAAAGCCGAGAAAACAAGAAAAAAGTCAAGTTAAGGTGGTGCGTGCCTGCGTTGGCAGTCATACAGAGTTATTATAAGTAGGGATAAGGTACATCCGATCGATGAGCGGTCAATCAAGCCTCTTCCTTTTTCTCGTAGGATTTCTTGTCGGCGCGCATCATAGAGGGGAGAGGGAAGCTCTGAGTCTAAGGTCATATCATGAGAGTAGGCAGCCCGGCATTCACCAATTGATCTAGGTAGAGAGGATCATTATTATTTATCTTGACATTCGACATGTTAGTCCCAGAAAATCCGGCCAGGAGTATGAATGCATTATTGAAGGGAAAGTTCGGCTACTGCACATTGAACCAAACTATTTGGCTGTCTGACGTATCATATGCAGCTGGTCCAAAGTATATATGAAAAATAGGGTTACGGATGAAGCCTACTACTCTTTGACTCGCGCCGATATCAGGTTAAGCTAACTGTGCTGGCTATATACGAGCACGTATGCTGAGATCTATTATTAGTAAAGACTACGTCTCGACAATTTCTATATTCATCTTTCAATTTCACTTCTAAAAGATTACTGTGGGCTGTATAAGTAGAACATGTGGAGATATGTGGATATGAAGTATCCTTACCGACATTTCTCCTAATTACTACGTATCCTTGCAGCGACAGGCACGAGTAAAGAAGAAAAGAACTAGAACAAAAAAAATGACATATAAGATGATGCGTCAACATACCCCCTGTGTCTTGCCTGTCTTCTCATGAACCGAATGTCGCTCGTGGAGATAGAGCTCATGTCCCAGTGGAGCCTGATGGGTACTATGTTCATGGCTGTGCATTTTTTTTTTCTGCTGGCTAGACGGTTAGATATTGCATCAGACAAGGCAAATAGTGGAAGAGAAAACGCACTGGATGTACTGGTGGATCATGTCTCTCTTATTCATTCATCCCAACCAATAATTTCGACGCCATAGTAATCGCTATACCAATTGCGAACATCAATGCAGCGTGAAATCCTCCTAGACCACATCTCCTTTACTTTGACTTGGGCGTCACCATGTACGCCGCCACCAACTACCCACAGCAGCACCGACAGCGGAAGCTCATCCAACATCCGACTGTCATCCATCAGGAGAAAGGGCACGCAGGTGTGGTCAAAGTCCCCGTTCAGGCTGACGAGGTCTCAGAGCCAACACGCTGGCTATCTACGTCGGATTTGACGTAACGGCCATAGGACATGGTGGTCCAGCCGGATAAGCTGGCAGTACTGTGGGTAGCCGATGACGGGGGCGGTTCCATGGGAAGAGCAGAGCGCGAAAGTGATCCGCTGCACGTCCGGGTGATTGACATTGTGGTTCGTCTTTTCGGAAAGCTGCTCCTTCATCCGTCAGGTTACCTATTTATTATCCGCTAGATTAGGCCACCATTCCCGCTAGATACGTTGATCGAGACGATTTTGAGCGATCATTCTATTCCCTCTGATAGCGATGCTAGGAATGGCCCTCTTTACCGGACTCTCGTGGTTATAGTGAAAACAGAAAAACACGGAGGGGGAAGTCGGAACGCTTTAAATGGGAGCTCGCCGAGAAGCTACCTCGAATCATAACCTTGGGAATCCCTACGGCATAGCGGCCAGTAGCACACCTCGGAAGAGATTAAGCATATTGACTCTAAGGCTATCTCGACCAGCTGCATTTAGTCCTTCATTTAAGCCTACTCGACTAGTTGTTTAGATATGTGCTTGCGGGGCCGCAAAACAAGGCGCTGGAGAAGTTTGTATAAGCTATGATATTCATTATTTACGTTGTTCCTGCTCTCGGGGATCCAACCCAACCAGAAAAGTCCCCACGTCTATAAAATTCTCATTAATCGCTCAGTATTCTAGTGTTTGCTTGATGGCATCGTATATCCCTATTTCCAATATTAGCCAGGCTCATCCAGAGAAGAGGTGGAGAGAAACATACTCGCAACATCCGGCAGGATGAGTTTCTCATACGATAATCCAGTGTGAGTACTCCACCCTGCGACCCGCTTTACTGGGGCTTCTAGCCGCAAAAATGCTCCCTCTTGAATCGTAGCCGCAACCTCGGCGCCTACACCATAGTTAATCATGCTCTCATGAACAACTATCGCTCTCCCTGTTTTCCTAACACTATCCAATACTGTCTGTCGATCCCAAGGATATATGGTTCTTAAATCGATAAGCTCCACACTCGCATTGAAGGCCTTTTCTGCAGCGGCGATAGCTGCTGAGCAAAGATAAAGGGGCTGGCCGTATGATATTATCGTAATATCATTGCCGGGTTTGATCACCTCTGCTTTATTGAGTGGAATGGTATAGTATTCGCTTGGAACGTGTTCCACGGCCGCCCGGTACAAGATCTTGGGCTCCATGAAAATAACAGGGTTATTACTCTCGAATATCGAGGCAAGGAGAAGACCCTTTGCCTGCGATGGAGATCGCGGCATGACCACCTGGACACCGGGCACATGAGCAAACAGCGATTCGGGGGACTGCGAATGGTACCTTGCAGAGCTTTTGTTAGCAGTCGAATCCCTGTGATAATCTCCCTTGAATTTTGCCCAAGATTGACGGAAACTTACAGAGCACCGTGTCCAACAGCGCCACAAGGCATTCTCACCACCATGCCACCAACGTTACCTCCTGTACCACCCTCGCGATACCTAAATTTCGCCGCCTCATTGACGATCTGGTCGAACGCTGGAAAAACATAGTCGGCGAACTGAATTTCTGCTACAGGTTTCATGCCTTCTGCAGCGGCACCAATCGCAAACCCAACTATCCCCTGCTCCGTCAATGGGGTGTTGAACACTCTCTCAGAGCCAAATTCCGTCTGTAGATCCATCGAGCACCGAAACACGCCTCCGAATGCAACATCCTCCCCAAAGAGCATCACCTTATTGGATGTAAGCATAGCCGTTCGAAGAGCGGCATGAATGGCTTGGTACAGGTTCAATGATTTGGATGTGGCGGAGCTGGGTAGCTCAAGGGAATTGGACATTGAGGATGACGTGTGATGGAGGAGCGGAGTAGACTTGTAGTCAATTGGGAGGTTTAATCGTGTGGAAGGGGATACCGCCGTTGAGTACCCTCTCCGGGGCAGCCGGAAGGACCGCTGTGGTCGCAGAAGAGATGCCATTATTCGCAGTGAAAGGAGATATAGGTAGAATACAAAACTTCCCCTTTCTCACTGTTCCTCCTTGGATTTATTGCATCTGACAAGGGGATGTCATCAAGCGGGGAAGGCCGCGGATAACCGAGCATATTGGTGCCTTGGTGCCTGGCTTAAATTGTTGATGCCTGAGACGTAGACTGGATGCCTTATCTACTCAGGCCCGATTTAATCTTTTACGAGCTATTTATTTACTCTCCTTCCACCAACAACCCGGCAAACCGATTTCCCAGCCCGCAAAAACACTCTTTGGATCGATCTAGGCCTTCATGTACCTCATTGGCCCCACGTGTACCCAGAAGCTCTTCCATCGCCCAAGCAATTCGTTCTGCCCCCAGTCTTGCGCCCTCCAGATTCGGTGCCCCAGGCCCCAATCGGAGGGCTGCTAGCCGTCCCGTCAGAAACAGCGGCACCTCCGCATGCCACATCAGGTCGTTTGTCAGACAGGGTAGACCGTTTTTGCTCTCGATGGGGTAGTTGCGGTGCATCTTCTGCAGCAGGGGTAGCTCGTTGACATCCATATCCATCCCTGTTGCGAAGTAGATATAGTCGATATCTGGAAGATCCTGGATGGGAGGGTCTATCACAAGACGCCACGTCCGACTCGCATTGCACCATTGTCTACTTGTGATGATCGTGCGGGGCTGGATGGAGAGTCGGCCCTTGGATACGTGCTCTTTCAGGATCTTCTGGTAACGGGGTGTGATACTCCCACCGTTCCGAGCAGCTTTGATCATTTCCATGCGCTCGTCGTCGGTGTCGGCGGACCAGAAGGCAGCCTTTTCATAATTTTTGAATTTACCCATCCAGTTGAGTGGGATATCGAAGTGTTTGACTGAAAATAGATATAGTTAGCTCAGCTCCTTCTCATATGTCCTATCGTCATCGAAGGAGTTGATGGAAAAGTGGAGGGATATGCGTGGGTGATACCTTTAAAATCAGACCTTAGGAGAAACCACACTTTGCTGACTCCTCTGCGAATAGCCATATCAATAATTTGCGCGGAGGAAAGCCCTCCCCCCACAATAACTAGGTTTGTCTCCTGCCTCTGCTTGATCTTCCGCTTCACATTCGGACTTGGGAACTGCCGAATCTCGGTGCTGTGGCACGCGCCTTCCGTCTCATCACCCACTGGAGTGAAGGGAAGGATCTTCTTCCCACCGGTTCCGATAGCCAGTACCACCACACGACTATAAAAAACATCACCGTCGCTTGTTGTCACGGTAAATATTCTCTTCGACGGAGAGAATTCTGCGTGGAAATCGTACTGGATGCCCACCACTTCCCGTTTCTGGATTATCCCGGGAGCATCCAGGCCATAGCGGGACACAATACTCCCACAGTAGTCGGCGAAGAGGCCTGTCGACGGTGAAAAATAGTCCTTGCGGTCTCGTTCATCGATATTCCCAAGTGTTCTACAGATGTTCCACCACAAATCTATCTGTTAGCATAACTGGCCTAATTTATCCACAAAGGAAGACAGGGTGATGGGGAAAAGAAAAGAGAGCAGAGATGGCAAAAACTGAGGCACTCACTGCACTTTCCCCCTCCCTTTCCGCTTCATCTTCTTCTGATGCTTACTCAATTCCTTCCCCACACACCCCGAAATCTCCCAGAGATCCTTCTCCCTTCCCACTTCTTGTGTATACGCCAACATCCCATCACGGTCCCCAGGGTCCACATGGAAAAACATCGGACTCCGCAGCTGTGCAATCTCCAGCGTCCGGAACCCCCGATTCCACCGCTCCATCCACTCGTCTCCAGAACTATCCAGCACGAGCATCGATAACCCACCGTTTCCTTCTTCCTCACCGTCATACGTAGAGTCCAACTCTTTTTTAGTCTCGAACGTAGATGAGGACGGTGACGAGGACAAAGACGGCACGGGCGACGACGAGAACGAGGATGATGACGATCCCCGACGAGAAGAATTGGAATGGGACTGCCACTTATCGGCCTTGACTCCATTGAGTTTCTTTCCCTGGGCGCGCACGAGATTCATTCGGCCCCGGTGTTTGTTGATCCAGTGATAACGCTGGTGCTCCTCGTCCGTGAACATAGCAGAGGGTGTCTCCTCTTTGAGTCTCGCAGCTACGGCCAGACCGCAGGGTCCAGCACCGACGATGAGAACATCAAGCATGGAGGGGTAGGTGGCCATTTTCTTTCGTTCTTTCTTCCTATAACCTAAAATGGAAAAATGTCATGCGATCAGTTGAAAAAGATTCCGAAGTTAGCGTTGTGTTCCCTTTGACTCATTGCACCTCTACATCTCATTATCTACTACGGGGCCCTTTAATAGGTGCTGTGCTATGCTTGTGATGTGATATTCCTCGGGGCCCTTGTGTCCCCAAGGTCCTCGGGAGAGCTCAACAAGGTAGATACTAGTGATTTTGTGAGACGATCATATTTGGGGACCTTGGGGGAGGCTACCCAATATATTGTATTGTACGCTCTCTTAACCCCTCGCTCTTGCTTGTACTAGGAGTACTAGAGATTTGAAAATAATATTTATATAACGTAAGGGGAGATTACATTACTATGGTATATCACGGTTTCCCAGGCCGGTAGGCGATGCAATATTCAAAATAAAAAGAAAGAAAGTAAGATTAATATCGGCGCATGTCAAATGCCAAGCCCCCAACAAACTATTTATGCCATTTCTTCTGTCTTGATTCCGCTCCGCCTCGAGAACGGGGGACACCTCCCCCCTCGCGGCGATGCCACGCATCGTGCGGCCATATCCAGCCACGCACACGCTTCGCGTCCCGCTTTTCCCCAACCTGGGGCTCGGGGATCCATTTATCCTTCCCCTCGGGAAGCGTACGCTGCCGAGTTAGGGTTCCCGGCCCACCAACGTTGAGGTGTGACGAGGGCTGCGAAGGCAGGGGCACAGATTTGGACAGCATCAGCAGGAAATAGAGCGCCAGAGTGGCCGTCATCGGCACATCGAGTCCATCTGGTGCGGGTGCGGCAGGGTAACTGTCCTGCGGAGGAGACTGACTCGCCAAAGAGCTGTCAGTGGACGGAGTCGGGGAACAGGGGGAAGCGTAATGAGCGGTTGGTGGCACTTCCGTCCACGCTGGGGAGGCCGCAATGTTGGTGGGGATGGGCGCCGAAAGTTCCAAAAATCCAAAGTAGGGCACGTCGTCTCCTTCGTCGCAACCCGCTCGCACACATACAATCTCAATTTCGGTGATTATGAACCCATATCGACAGGAGTGTTCGCGCATGCATCGCTGCAGGTGGGCCAGGCCGTTGAGGTACTCGACACGTCGGTGAGGCGCTTCATTGCGCATCCCTGTGTTCCACCGGTCGAAGCTCTTGGCGATGCCCACCAGCCGCCCACGAGGTAGGCCGGAGCTCGTTTGTTCCGCGTCGGATGAATAATTGGCCAGGAAATGAGGTCCTCCATAGTTTTTGTTGTTGGAAGTGCGGCTGATAGGGGCGGAATAAAGAGATAAGTGGTCTGGACCCTGGGATATCGCCAGGGCCGCATTCACTCGCGGGATATAAATATCTTGGATAAGGTTGATCAGTGCAGCTTCGGAATCTGGCGATAGCCGGGTGCTAGGGACCATGGTCAAAGGGGTCAAGTGCGAAGGGATTGCGGTTTT
The DNA here is from genome assembly GCA_027569045.1 of Aspergillus biplanus. Lineage (NCBI taxonomy): Eukaryota > Fungi > Ascomycota > Eurotiomycetes > Eurotiales > Aspergillaceae > Aspergillus > Aspergillus biplanus. The sequence goes on from JAPDEJ010000014.1 coordinate 148,994, forward strand.
AAGGAGCTTCGTAAGTCCGTGAATAGAATTGAAGGTGCTCAAGGAGAAAGAGCTCCAACTCCGAAGGTTCCGGATATCCCACCAGAAGTAGTCATGCATGCCCCGAGTAGGAATTACGCTCACGTTGCGGACTAGGTTAATGGCCTGCGTTTGACTAGTCAGATACGAAAGAAGGGTTGTCGACTGCGGGCCGCCCGCCTCTTCCGTGTATACTGGAGAGCACTGAGCACCTGGCACTCGAGCATAAGTGTAGGGGGAACCTGGCAGCACAAGAGGCACCCGAGCAGAACTTTCCTCCACAATTGATTGGGAGGGCTCAGCAGGAGAAGATCGCGAGTGAGGGGGGTATACGATAATATTCGGAGTAGCCGGCGTTATGGGCGCGGTAGGAGATACTTGGGGTCGAGTGCTATACTTAGGAAGTTGTCGATAAGTGGGATAACCATATTTTGCCAATGCTTCATCGTCAATGCTAGAGACAGAGCCAGATCGAGAGTGTCCACCGGATCCCCTGCGTTTCTGCAACACCGTTATGTTGACGGGGGACGCTAGTGTAGAACCATTATAGGATGCATAGATAGGGGACGCTGAAGCAGACGATACAGAGGCGAAGCAGTCTGATACCTCAACCACGCTGCGCTGTATTGCAGGCCGCCGGGGAGGATATGGCACGAAACCTGGAGGGTTCCGAGTATTAGACAAAACCCGACGATGTCGTTGTGGCCCCCCTGTAGGCGCAGGCTCAATCACCACATCCTGAGATCTTATCTTGGGAAGAAGAGCAGGTCCATGGTGATAATGAGGCGGCGAGTCCACCGTCGGACTTGTGGTTGGTGTCACAGCAGACCAAGGGGATGAGCTGCTGGAGTATATAGAAGAATCAGAAGCGCTGCGGCTGTGAGTCGCTCCAACCAATTCCTGAAAAGGAATCGCCGGAGGGGTGGATGGCCGATAATAAGGAAAACCCAGAGGCATAGTCTTGATATAATAAGATTAATTTATAAAGCCAATATAGAATAAGATAAAGAGGTAGAAAAGAGGAAGAGTATTAGTGTGACGAGGCTCGGGTTGGAAGAACCAGCTTCCAGCTTGATGTATCAAAGAGTAGCTTCTAAGTCAAAGAAGGTGAAGAAAAAAAATGAGTATAAAACAGTTGTCGTGCCAAAAAAAAATAGGTGGGAAATGGTTGGACATTAAATGCTTCCAACAACAGGAGTTCACGGGCCAAAATAAGAAGCATGGGGAAAACAGACGAAATCTAGGGCGGCCAACATGAAACACGCTGAAGCTCCATAATCCTGACAATTGTGGGTGTATCTAGCAGTGATAGCAAGAGCCAACGCCAGGTTCGTGAGGATCTGCTACGGATGATCCGCAAAACAGAGGATACCCGGACAAGGACGAGTGTTTCATCTGGTAGTCGCGCGTCAAAATGTTACTATATTTTGCATCATCTTGATATCTTCAGATCAGCTCCAGATCATTGACTAGCCGCTGGGGAGAATGGTTCGTCCAAGAAGAGAGGAAAATAACTAAAATTAGCAGCACGTGTGTTTGGTCTATTCTAGGTAGCAAGGGACGCTAAATTTACGCGGATTCAGTTACCGCCCAGGGATGCCATCAGTCGGCGGCAAACATATGTCTAGAAGAGAGAATGGCGAGGTTGAAACCAGATGGGGATGTCCTCATGGTGCGTGGTTCTTGGAGAGAAGGCTGTAAGCGCCGAGCTTGATATTGTGGCCGATGGCCCAGCAGGGGGGTGCAACAAATGCCACCACGCAGGAAGATCTAGCCCAAAATAAATTTAGATAGAATCAGCATGTGCGATAGTTTCAGGGCCTGTTGCTATTCTAGGAATGCATCCCGGGTGGGAGAGGTTGAACAATCGAAGTGGTTGCAGTACGCGCCGACAACACGGCCCAGTACGCGCTGGGCCCAGGGAGTGGTGGTCAATGTTCTTCTTCACCCACATGCAACAGCCTTGGCACACCTGAAACGAGTGAATCAGCCCTGCAAGAGAAAAAAAAGAAAAGGAGCGAGAGGGACAAATAAGTAATGTTCCCTGGACGGGATTGGGTGCGGCCAGGATAATGGAGAGTGAGTGAGGTTTCGTTGGTCAATGGCCAAGTTCTTCAACCACAAGAATGATTTTAGCGTCTATCACGCATTCTAAATGGGGAACGCGTATAGCAGCCTGAGGCAGGCAGGTGTCCTTCGGGCGGTTAAATCTCCACAGCGGATGTACTGAGCTCTTGAGTACAGTTGCCGAACCAGTCGACAAGATCATGAACTCCCCAGTTTCACCAGATGAATCTCGCATACATGCGTCATATGATAGAAGACTGAAGAAAAACGGGGAAATGTACAATTATGCAGTAGTAGGTCTTGTATAATTGCGTCTAAAATGCCCGAAATGTCCGAAGTATGTCCGTATGTCCTGGAAGTTCCATATGTATTCCCAACGCCAATTGAATTGTTCGCATCCAAAAATGCCTCCTCCCATTCCCTCAAACAAACGCAAATAAATACAAAGAAAGAAAGAAAACAAAACTCCACATTCCGATTCCATAAGTGAAGGGGGTTAACGAGAAGTCGGAGCGATTCCCACTTCTTTGTATGACAGTGCCTACACTGACACCCCGTGCTTACCACCGTCGGCCATAGACTGAATCTTCAGGCCCGCGGATCTTCTTCTCTGGTTTCCGGTTTTGATCCCGGGAGCTGTCCCATGCATCGCCCGAGCGCTGGCTAGCCTCGTTGCTAGAAACCAGTAGCCCTCCCCGCTGTGAGGGTTCAACGTTGCCTCGCTCGTTGTTATATCGCGATTCCGCATCTTTCCCAAAAAGGGCCAGCATGTCTTTCATCGTGAGTTTAGCTGCGGCTGTCTTACCCTCAATCGTGACATTGGCCAGCTCCCGCTTCCGATCCTGGAGATCAAGGATTCGCTCCTCGACAGACCCCTGTATAATCATTTTGTAGATCTTCACATCCAGGGTTTGGTTGAGACGATGCACTCGGTCAATGGCCTGTTCTTCGACAAACTAGAGAGAGAGGTGATTAGTTATAGGACTGCATAAACATCTGTCGATAGATCCTGCTTACAGGATTCCAAAAGGGTTCGAGGATAACCACCCGACTTGCCGCAGTAAGATTTAGGCCCAGTGCCCCAGCTCGTAAGCTGCAGAGCAGCACCCTAGTTGCCTTGTTGTATCGCAGCTTATCAAGGCTAGCCTCTCGTAGGTTGTTTGGCATGCTACCATCATATCGTGCAAATCCTACGCCGGCACGCTTCAAGAAGGGCTCAACCTTATCAAGCATAGAAGTGAAGAAGGAGAAGACGATGAACTTGTGATCAGCCGATTCCCGTCGAAGAATCTTCATTAGGTGCCGGATCTTTGTAGATGGTAGAACCCGGTTATCATCGTCTCCGGGATTTAGGTAGATGTCATCTTCGGATTCCTCTTCTCGAGAACTCTTCTTAGCTAGTCTTCGACTGGGTGTTTCGGGGCCATCGTTGTCGGTTTCCGAGTCTTCTGAGCCAATCCATTCCCCCCCTCCCTCAGCGTCCTCGTCATCCGATCCCCCCGCCGTCCCAAGAGAAAGGGCTGTTCGTTTGTTTTCGGGGACAATCCATTCACCATCCTCGTCATCCTCGTCATCACTATCCATGACCACCTTTCGGTTTCTCTGCACGCGGGCCACCCGAGCTTCAGATGGACGACCAGAGGGCGACCGAGTAAGATCCACAACTTCCTTCGAGCTTTTCCGGTGGCGTCTATTGGTGCCAGAGTTGCCGTTGAAGTCAGTTTCACACTGATTACACCTGCTACCACCGGCCGCAGATTCTTCTTTGCTCAGGTCCATTTGGCAAATATCGCATTTCTTTGACACGACGCTAAGTGTCCCAAAAAGATCAGCCATAGCATCCAAGTCGTTCTGTTTCTCGGGCCCGGACTGGCTGCTCGGGTTTCCGCCTTGTAGGAGGATATCTTTGTCCTTGGCGAGATCACTCTTCACTAGGTCAGGGTGGTTACAAGACTGTCTAAGACGCAAAAGAAGCACCAATGCCCCGGCGTAGTCAAGTTTCGAGTCGCCCATCATCTTCTCAAGGCTGTTCTCCGTCCGTTGCTCGAGTCTTTTGTAAAAGTTCAACTCCCCAGGCATGAATTCCACTGCCACCTTGATAACCTCGCGTTTTGTAATCTGGAAGCCAGGTGATTTTTTCTTTCCGTCTCCCGGGTTTCCTTCACCAGGTTTGAGGTTATTGTTAAGCTTCAAAACATCCTTGGTCCGTCGCTTCATGAAGGCTTTGAGAACGACCTGCAGACGCTCAATTGCAAGACCACCTCGGCCATTAGCCAGGGGTCTGGTAATCTGATCTTTCCAGGCCGCAAGATCATTATATGGCTTGATTCGGAGGAACCTAATCAGACTTTGCAGCTCGTCGAGGTTGTTTTGCATTGGAGTCCCTGACAAACACCATCTGTACTCAGCATCTAACGCATACGCGGCCTGCGTTGCCTTGGCGTTCCGGTTCTTGATGGTATGAGCTTCGTCAAGAATGATCCGATACCAGTATACCGAAAAAAGCCCCGTTTTTTTGTTAGCTTTGCTAAATGCCCCGTGGTCGGAGGTCAGGGTCCCATAAGTGGTAATGACCACGTCATAATCCTCCAAACTACCTGTAGACTTGGTACGTGCCGTGCCGTGGTAGACAAGAACCCGTAACTTATGAGCATCCTCAACCTTAGATTTGATCTCAGATTCCCATTGCTTAATCAGGGCAAGAGGAGCAACAACTAAAGTGGATTTGCTGAGGCCAGGGGGGAGTTGAACGCTCTTTGTTTCTTCATCCTCACTAGCCTCCGAGTCGTCTTTATGTTGAGTTTTAGCAAGTCGTCGGCGACCATTCGAAGGTTTGGGGTTCAACAGCATGAGTGCAATTGCTTGAACAGTTTTTCCGAGGCCCATATCATCGGCAAGAATCCCTCCCTTGGGAAGGACCCCTTTAACTTCTCCTCTTGCATTGCGGTTTCCCGTTTCCTTTTCACACATCCAGTTTACACCCTGGCGCTGGTGAGGAAGAAGTTGAACCTCTAAGCCTTCCACTGTGCCATCATCCTCTTCATCATCCTCTTCGCCTTCTCCGTCAGTTTCATTTTCTGATCCCTCCTCACTTGCATCTTGGTCTACCTTAGAATCTTCTTTGTCGCTCCCCGTTATCGATTTTTCAGCGGCCGGTGTCGTCTCCACAGTTTTGCTATTATTATTACTCGGCTCATTAACACTCACACCCTGCAATTGAGCAGCGAGATCATCAATTTCTGAAGCCTCCCGCTCGGCCTTCGATTCGGCCTGGCCACCCTTCTTGCTTTTCTTCTTCTTGCCGCCTCTCTTCTGATTTTTGCCCTTGGACTTCGGCTGCTTTGCATCTTCATCTTCAAAGGCTCCTTCAAGTAGAGCTTTGATATTCTCGTTCGCTTGTGCAGTATCCACATAATCATTCCCTCCTGTAGAGCCAAATACTGCACCCCCTCTATACACGGGGGCAGGAGAGAATCCGCCTCCGGAGGTCAAATCAACAAAATTCTGCAGGTTTTTCACTGCATAGTTTGGCTTCATGGCGGATGGCTTCGAGGAGTAAAAGGCTTTCGGGGCACGCGGGGTATTGAATGAGATATTCTCAGGGCGGCGAATCTCCACAACATCATTATCAACTGGACGCGATGATCGGTTGGGATTGTAGGCAGACGGACGAACGGGCTTAAAAGGGTCAAACGGCTCGTTTCGCCTGGGGGTTGACGTAACCACTGGAGGAATGGTGGGACGGTATGCAGACGACTGAACGCCGTGCTGCGGGGGGTTCTGCGGGCGTGACTGCTGCTGCGATCTATGATGTTCAGGTCGCGGACGATTTGCTTTAGGGATGTTGAAGGGATTGCCAGAGGAGTTATTGTGAGGATAGGCGGGGCGGAGAGGGGACGGTTTCCCAAATTCTGGCTGCAAAGAACGGCCAGTTGGTAGTTCTCTAGGTTTCCCGGGCGTGACGGGATCCGTCGGGGTGCTGCTTTCTCTAGCCATCCTTGGGATTATTGAACTATAGAATTTCAAAAAGCATGCACACGTAGGTTCGACACGAGTGCGAGGTTCGCGCAGTTGTTAGAAGTCGAGAATGTGGGAGCGGGAGAGAGAATGGCCCCGAGGCAGCGGCTCTGCACACGATGATCACAGAGGGTAAGGATAAATATCAGGTATCAGTACTCCATCTAAGGCTCCATGCCTCCAAATAATACCTTAAATATAACGAGTGAGGAAAGGTGGGGATGAATTTAGCGGGTTTTAACTTCTGACACTTGCCAGAACTTGAGGGTGGTGGGATGTGTTGCGGAGTATTATTGATAAAAAACAGCGCTAAACTTATCGCTTCGTTTGTTTGGGATTCTGCCCCAGCAACGCGACCCAACTGGTACACCATCACAAAAACAAGGATCTTCCACTGTCCTCTCACTCAATTTGAAAATTATCATGGTCATGGTTATAGTATTATACTATAACTGCTGTTGATTTTTGGTACCCATATATCTGAATAGATATTTTTCACACCCTCAAAACAGATTCCTTTTATCCTTACGCAACTGTCGCCCCTCCAAAAAACCCGGCCGCAGCCTTAATAGCAATTCCTAATCTATACTAGGGGGAAGAAAGGCAAAATAAAAACATTTCAATTTGATTTTTTTACTAGACTCGAGAAAGGAACCGAAAAGGGAATCTTTGAGGGCATATTCCAGCCTCATACCCAGACATTTATCCAACTAGCCTCGACGACACAAGTATCACCGATCAGAAAACTCACCAGAAGCGTTTATTTTAATTCAAACCGGTTCAGTTTCAAAACCATGTACTCCTGCCAGCGGCTTTTCTCTCCATTCATGGGGATCTGCTCCCCATCCTCATCATAGAGAGTGTAGGTAGGGGCAGTGAAAGAGACATCTTTGGAGTCCGAGGGTGAAGAAGACGATGCACCCTTTGGAGGGAGGATCTCAGCCTTGGTCTTAACAGCGGCAGTAGAAGTCAAAACACGACCGTTGGCACCGACAGCCTCCGCCGCCACAGTGTTAAGGGTACGTCCCTTCAGGGACAGAGAAGTCTCGAAGCCCGTGCGCTCCGCTTCGCCCAGGAACTCCCGGGAGCCGTATGCATCAACGACGCTGTAGAAACGCCAGACCCGAGTCTCGGTGTCACCATTCCAGGAGACGTAGACGGTTGTGCCGTCATCATTCTCGAGGGAGATAATTGCCGGGGCCTCGTTGGGGAGACCGGTCCAGTTGTAGCGAAAGCCACGGTAATTCTCTACACCAAGGCCCAGAGAGCCAGAGTCCATATAGGCGTGGAAGATGGGGGTACCATCGGCGCGGAACTCGGTGAGGGCACCCTCGGAACCCCAGTTAACCATCACGTTACCGTTGGGGAGAAGCTGAGTACTTCCTTGGGACTTGGAGAGGAGGCCGTCAGGGGGCTGGAAGGCTTGCACAATAGTGGCCTTCCAGGTGGCCGTGTCGACTTCGATGATCTTGCCTTGTGAGAAAGGGTGAGTGTGGACCTCATGACCGCGGCCGTCTTCAGTGCCGTGAGCGGAGTTATCGTAAAGGGAGATGACTTCCTTGCTGCCCTCCTTTGAGGCAAAACGTGCGTGATGCTGGAAGCAGAACTTGACATTGGGGCCCAGCTCAAAATCAGACTTTACCCCTCCAAGACGCCACATAATCTCTCCGGTGACTCCGTTGATCTTGTGCACGGCGCAGGCATCGCGAGCTGAGATTAGGTAGTTGCCCTCAGAGTCCTTGTCGACGGAGTTAATGTGAAAGTAGTCCCACGCATCAGAGGAGTTGTAACCAGACCCCGCTTGGCCGGGATTGATAGGGAGGATGGCCTCTGTAGAACTCTTTGTAAGTCATGCTATCAATTTTATGGTGATTTTAGGTCTCACTAACCATCCGGAAGGACATGTTCCAAACTAGACCATTCGAAGAGAAGTTCGCCGGTTTCAATGTCAAGCTCTAATAGGAAGAATTGTGAGCCGTGATATCGTACATATGTGTTCGCAAATGCGGATCATACCTTGAAACATGGCATCCACAATCCACTGCTGTTCAGGACTGGCACCCCAGGGGGTAAGGTCCATGGGGACTGGCTGATAGATTTGAATGACAGCAGTTTCCTCGTTGATGACGTGAAACTCATGCTTATCCGTCAGCTTGTGGTTGCCCGCACGTAGCTCCCGGATGGTTTCATAATGCTGATCCATAATAGTGGTATGGCCGTGGCCATGGCCATAGCCCGCATTATGATCTCCCTCAAAGCAGAAAAGGACATCCTTGCCCTTCCAGCGTGCCTTCTGGAAGTTTGTGGCCCAGATAGAGTAGTACGAGTACCCAGACCAGACCAGCTCTCCGTCATCACGGAAAATATACGGTGCCGCCTGGCGGGGTCCGTGCATCTCCCCAGCCTTATCCGGGAAGCCAGCAAAGGGAGCAACAAAGAGATATCCCTTCTCAACGTCTGCAGCGGCAGGAATGGTGATGTTCAGCCGAGGGGGAGCTAGGTCAGTCCGGGACTTGAACTGCCAGTCCGCCACGGCCAGGGGCAGCAATGCGGCAGCCGACGAAAGCCAGAGAGAACGCATGCTGAGTGCTAGGTAAGAGCACCATGATCAGCCCTGGAACGATCCATTATTTTGCTTTCAGTGGGAGGGTACATTAACCTTTGGTAAATACTCTGCACTGGGCTGAAAAGTGGTTTCGGGTTTTCCAATCGAAAGTGAAAAACGGATGTTACTCAAATAGATAATCGAGAGTAACTTCAGAAAACCTCCTCCAGTTGGGAATTGGACCAGTATTTATGATGAAGAAATTAAAACTGCTTGAGCATACTTGTCGCCCGAGAATTGCGCCAAGAGAGTGGCCCATGACGATATCAACGGGCTCTAGGGAATCCTTTCCTATTTTGGTGCCCGACGTTTTCTCCACGACGAAAAATAAACCGTCTAAACCACACAGGGATTGTAACGTTTGATAAGGTGATTCGTCATGAATGGCCACAGAATCAGTGTAGATGTTGTGATGCGGTCCGAGATAGCCCAGCTCCAAAATATCTTGCACAAACACGCAATGGCGGGGTCCATTTCGGGAATGAAGCTTTACATTGGCGGCCGTGGATATCACCTTTCCTTCTTTTGTTTTTCTTCCCTTCAAATTTTGGGGAGATTATCCATTCGAGCTGCTCTGGCAATGGCCGATAAAGCCGATAGAGCTGCCATGAGTAGTGATTGGTCTGCTGGCAGTCCTCGTATCTCACCGTCAAGCTTGATTCTCTATCCTGGCCCATGATGAATTAACCCTCCATCACCAACATTGATCGAGAACGATATTGTTTTACCACTACTAATGAATTTTGACAAGGTGAATCTAAGTTGGAAACAGCGGCGGCTATCATACATCCAAAGACACGCATCTCATTGGCAGAGATTGGGATACACAATACCTTCCTGGTGGAATACTCGCTTAACCCTCGGTGGATTATGTTTATTTGATTTCCTATAATTGGCAAAGGGTATCCTTTTTATTTTTTGACGCCCATCCTGTGAATTTCGGATGGAGCCGTTTGTACCTTTCATTTGTTCTCTCTGCTGTCGTTGCCTTAACAGGTCGTAAATAGTAGCTCCCGATCCTACTGGTGCTGACGTATATATCTTCCGTCGAACCAAAACAAGAGGATACGGAAGTGTAATGGTAATTAACACTGGAATGCAACACCAGCCTTTGTTGCAATATTTCCCCCACGTCCAGCGAATCCTGTTCCCTCAGAGCTAATTTCTACCAAGCCGGGTTGGATCCCCTCCTTGTCCTTCTTTTTCTTCTTCTTTTTTGCTCCCTCCACCGAGCCATCATTTTTTGTTGCTAGGGGAGTAAGATCGGTCTCGCAGACATAACATAGGGTCCGACCATGTAAAGAAGCAGACTTCTCTTGTTCTTCCTTCGTTGCATGCGGATCAGGAGCGTCGTGGGGTATCATGAACTTATTAATACAGGGCTGGCATATAACATGACCACATGGCTTGGTAACTAGCGGGACGATTAAAACTTGGTTAGCCGTGATTGATATTATAAGTGTGGGGAGAGCCCACTCACGCATCACCTTGAAGGTATTTGACAGCATCTTCTTACAACTTGGACACACTCGAGACGTAGATCCGTCAGCCCCTGCTTCTTCGGTAAAATGGACGTCGACCAGCGACTTGAGCGAGTAACTATGCGGTTTAGACTCGGTTGATCCCGGGCAGACCGGGGTCAGCTTAACAGCCTTATTGGCGGCAATCTTATTGGGATCCGTGTTCGGAGTCAGCGACGGCACCCAGAAAGACGGCAGAGCCGATTTGCTCGACTCGGACTAGATGTTGACCATCATGTTAGCTCCCGTGAACAAGGGTTATACCACTCTTTTAGAGGGAAGGTGAAGGGAGCAACCTTTTTGAGTTCCTCTTTTAACCTCTCCTGCTCCTTCTGAGCCACTAAGGCCATCTCTTTCTCACCCAGCTCAAAAACTTTCTTGCGCTTGCCATTGCCAACATCCACGTCTCGGGCCTTAAACGCAGCCAATGCCTCTGTCGCTTCGGCTTTTCGCTTCTTTTGGTTCTCATTCTCCGGTCCATGTTTCGCACTGTCTTTCTTCCCCGCGGCTTCCAAGCCCATGCTGACAAGTTCAAAATCGTGTAGATCTCGCATGCGCGCCTCCGCTAGTGTCCGCTCATCATCTTCCGCCAGGCGCTTCTTGGCCTCGTCCCGTTCGCGCTCAAGGCGTTTAATCTCTTGCCGTTGTGATAAAAGATCGTTGATAGCACACTCCCGGCAAAATAGGTCGCCATTTGAGGCACAAGCTACTGTTGGGGATCGCGCGGGGTGCAAGCAGAGGCGACAGGAGCCGAAGGGGAGGAAGGAATCTCGACCGATGACCCCTCGTTGGGTGCCCCATGAAGCTCGTAGGAGGCCACGTTCGTAGGATGTAAAATGTGGGAGAGAGGTATTACGTTTTGAATGCGCCATGGTTTTGCTAACAAGGTTAATTAGGACGTTGCTTCTCAGAGAAAAGATCGATAGTTAGTTGCAGTCGCGGGATCGGCAGTGTCAATCGAGTGCGGGGGGGATAATTAAGGGTTCGTATAGAATTCAATTTTGGAAATAAGATGCCAGGTAAATTATAACATCGTATTGATAAAAGGATACAGTAAAAATAGCCGATTTACATGATATCGAGCGAGATATTCAGGAAGCAGAATCATGAGTTGGGGAGCTGCTGATATCGGGGAAATCCAATTTTAAACCTCACCGCCTCCGGTGCCTTCTCCGCAGCCTGGGCTCATCTCACAGCAATAATCTCACCACTCTGGGTGCCTGAGGAGGCGCTCAGTCGAGGGCGCCTCGCATGTATAAATATCAATTATGCATGGACCGACTGGGGAGTTTGGTACATTGGCTTGAAAAGACCGCATTGGATCTATAATTCGAACTCGATTCATTAATTTGTTGCGAAGTCCCCAACGCATGAAATATTTCTATTCTTCGCTCAATAATAAAGAAAATGGATTTAACCTCGCTATTGTACAATACTTTTTCTAGGGGAATTTTGACATTAATTTCGCCTTTCTCTCTTCTGATTCTACCCCCCCCAAACAACCCCTTTTTTCTAGCTTATATCCGAGGAGAGGATTCCAGTTTTCGCGCCCGGTCTTTGGCAATATCGCACATGGCCTATTATTTAGTTAGCACTTCCATCCCTGATGTTCCTCCGGCAAATAACTAAAACTCATGCCCACCTGAATGGTTTCTTCTATCTCGCGCTCTGCATCACCGCGATCAATCCGTTGACGCATCTCGATCATGATAACATCCCTGCTTCGGCCATTGACAAATGACCTATAGAAAACATCAATTAGCCCATCAGATTCAGTCATCCACACACGGACCACGGGGCGCATACACAAATCTAAGCCTGGGGAACTTCTCTTCATATTCCGCATTCAGTAATCGCAGTTTCTCCGCTTGCTCTTCCGCGCCAATATTCAAATTGGCCTGTTCATTTTTGCTGAGCTCGCTGATATGCTCTGTCTGGGCTGCCTTGGGCCGTCCAAGTCGAGGGTGCGATCCCAAAATCCCCAGAAGGATGGCCTTGTTGGTTGGTGAGTTATCGGCAGCGAGTGCGGACATTTTACCCCCCACTGCGTCAATTAAACTTGTGTATGAGGAGAAAGATTGATTGACCAGTAACGGAACCATAAGACTGTGTAGCTCGGGTGATGGTTCAAACAAGGTGCTCAGAATCTCCAATTGTTGCTTCTGGGGGAGCGTTTGGATCGAGGACGCCAATGGGAGAGTGGAAGACATGGTCGCGGATATGCCCTATAGGAAGCTATTCTTGACTTAGAAATATTGCAGGTGTGATTATTCACTAAGAATTTCTTATTCTTCTTTTTTAAAGAGCGAGCAAAGAAGAGAATGGGCAAGATAAATGTCTAATAGATTTCTGTCCCCGCATCGGCAGTCTCCGAGCATTCCTTGGTAGCGGGGCGGAGACCTCCAGGAGAAAATGTTCGATGAGAATGAGGGATGTTTCGTTCAGCGTTCTGACAATAATAATAATGCTTAACTTAATGTTAAACCTAGGGGGCTATGGAGTAATAGGATGCACCATTGCAGAACGTCTCTCTCGTATTCAGGCCTTTTCAGCCATAACCTTCGAAAGAATTAGCGAAAGCTTACTCGAGTCCCGCAAGTCAGCAACCGGTAAATCCAAGTATTGGCTACACTTTAGGACGCAAATTTTTACTATTCATTACAACCTCGACGACTTGGATCATGGATATACTAGGTAGGTATGTCAGAGTATTAAGATTGGCCTTTGGCGAGCTGGATTTTGTGGTCAATCGCTTTAATTCATGGGTTTTCGAGAAAATATATATCTGCGTACAACTCTGCCGCGAAGCTGGATCAACAAAAAGTGAGCGACACAAATTACAAAAATTGGGTGTCTAGTATTTCTAGTACGGCTTATACCGGCCCTTTTCGCGACCCTTCCTCTCCGTTGGCCGTGTTGTCGTCTCCATCATATCCGATTCGATCTCCTCACCACCCTCAGGCTTCCAGGCACGAACAAAACCATCTTCACCACCAGTGAATACTGTTTTCGTCTAGGAAGAGTGAGCTTTTATAGGCCAATAATTCATGCTAGAAATAGATCCATACCTGCTCATCGACGTAGACGGAACGCACAACCTCATCCCCATGGGCGCCGGGAAGGCGCCAGACGCTTTGTTGGTCAAAGCGCCATGAAGGCGTTGGAACAAGAGGAATCAGGTCCAGTTGTTTCTCACTGGGATCATTAGGAAAGGGAAAAGAAGAGCACGACAGATAAAATCAATTAACGCACACTTTATTTCCAGCCGCAATATATGGGCCTTGGCTGCTGATGCATAGCTGGGCGATATACTCGCATTCTAGAGGCACTCTCAAGTCACCGAATTGAATGGGATCGGGTTCCTGATTGGGATCATCTGGATCCGTAGCTGGATGGATTGAAAAAACCTCGTCATGGCTGAGGGCGTATATCGTTCTGTTGTCGAGAAACCCGGCGTGATGCACGGACCCGTGATTGATGACCTGCACGAGAGCATCATCCTCATCGGCAATAGAGGTGTTATATACATTTACCAGGCCGTCTGTACTGCCGGAGAGCAGGATATTGTGACGTGTGGGGTGATATTGAAGCTATAAATAAAGGGTGAGGGGTATCCTTTAGCAAAGGTCACCGACTACTTATTTTGGATTCAAACGCACCTCTGTCACATCATCATTGTGACTTTCTATATACTGAAGGAGAGGCTGACCCGAAGATCTGACATCCCTGCCGGGTCAGTTAGCAGCTCGTGAATGTGACAGCATGAGTGAGACATGGTAGATTGGCTTCCAGTCGGATGGCATTCAAATGCACTTCTGTACAGAACTCACCAGAATGCCACAATAGCTTGGTGAGAAGCAAGCTCAGTGCCAACAACGATTTGATTAATGTCGGAACAACCAGCGATAGACAACACGGGAGCTTGGTTTGCTGTTATAAGTTTCCAATTAGCAAGAACTTTTTATTTCATTTTTGTCTACACGTCCCAGGTGGAGGGGGGGGGTGGGGTGAGACATGGAAAAGAGAGAAAGAGAAAGTATTGGTAGGCGAAGAGCTGGAGGATTAAAGGTGGGCTTACTTGTCTCTACCATGACAACTGCAGAATCCCTGCTATTGCGAAGATCCCAAAGCTTCGCCTTCCCGTCTCTACCACCAGTAGCTACTAGCTGCTGGCTCGAATCATACGACCGTTGCGAGGTAACTCCCTCGTGGGCCGTCCCAGTAATGGTAGATACATGACTTAGATCGTTTGCATCGAACACACGAAGTGAATCGTCGGAAGAGATAGCCGCAAAAGCTGTCCTTGATGATGGCTCAATAGAATAGATATAATTATCCTCAGCAAGAGACAGGGAAGAATAAGACTTGGCTCTGAGGGTATGCATGACTCGGTCGTGATGCCTGAAGCATTGATTTTTTTTTTCTTGCCTTGGTTGGATCGGTGATCCAATTAGAGTTGGGACCGCCAACCTAGCCCCTGGTAAAGCGAAGAAAATGACCGTGATAAAGCACCTGAGAAATATAATATTATAGATGCTTCTACTCGTGGAACCGATCTGTCAGAAAATATTCCGAACTGGGATGGGTACAAAGGCAGCTGAAGGGGAGAAGGAGTTTTTCCCCCTTGGAGAACTTCAAGCCTGGGTTTTGAAATATGATGTACCTGGATCTGCTAGGAATACCTAGCCAGTATATTAACACTGCCCAGGGGCTGGTTTCCTTCTGGATTTGATATGAAGAATGATGGTTGAACGAGTGGGCAAAAAGCCAAGACCACAAAAGAAAGGAAAAAATAGTTTTGCCTTATTATTCTGGCATCATTTTGAGAACCCAAAAGGAAACCGATCGGTGTGGCCTTGGGACGGCTGGATCCAGGTGCACCTCCTCCACTGTTGCTGAGAGACAAATCAATCACGCCCTAAATTGTATACCTCAGGGACCTACTTTACCCTTTCGTGTATCCCAGAGTCTTCTATGTTATCCCTATTTACCGGTTCCACCTGCTAAATCCATTCACTACCATTGTTGGAACATTGGTGATTACTATTCCCTCACCACCACCAAGTCAACGTGATTGATTTGCAAGCAAATCACAAGGGACATCCCCCTCAGCGCAGAAAATCCCTCAGGTCATGGCGCGCTTTAAACTTGGAATAACCCTAGAGTAGCAGATGAAGGGGGGGGCCCTACACTTGTGGCAGTTGAGGGATGAGGGAATAATTCTCCCTCGGTTGTCCCATCCAAAGCTATGCACAGATGCCTTAAGAGGGAGCTGCTAACTCAGCGCTTCGCGGTTTGCTCTTCAGTCCCCAGCAGCAGCGTTATCGGCATCCGCGGCGGGAGAAGTCGCCCATAGCCGAGAGCGGAACGGGAACAGTGCGTCATTGACTCATGTTCATAAATCTGCATCGACCCATTTTTCCTCTTCGTTCCCGGCCCGCGCATTGCTCTCCCCACAGTGCGCTGCGATCTCCCATTTGCCTCCATTCTGGTTTTCTCTTTGTTCCTGGCATGGGTGTAGCTTTGACCCAGAAATGAAACCATGAGCTCAAGGGCGTTGACCTGGCCCCGGACTGCTAAGTCCCCTGCAATTCAGGTACCCAACCCTCCTCGGTGATTCTCGATTGGAGCCCGTGTCTAATTTATACCTTTCGCCTACATAGCAGCGTCATGTTTTCCTTAGTGGCTGTGGTGTTTCTGGTGGTGGTGGCTGTCAATTAACCTCAACGCCTCTTCCTCGTCGCTGCTTCTCCTCCTCGTGCGATCGCGAAACCCACCAGAGCGCCGGTTTTTCGTCTAGTAGCCAAAATTATGATCGTCTTGGTCATCGAGCGAAGGAGAAGCTGTTAGATCGGGTATGGAATTGGCCCAAGACTTGAATTATTTACATTTGTCTATCTATAACTCTCTTTGACTTCCGCTCATCGGTTTTCGTGGTCCTACAGGAATTCTTCTTGAGCTTGCTAAACTCTGCGTCGACCAAGCGAGAGGCGAAGTCCTATCTGGCTCGCCTCAAAGCCCAACATGAACCAAAACTACCAAAAAAGCTGTCCAGCAAACAGACAGAGGGTATAACACCTCGGCCATCATCTTCCGGCGTCAATTTGGGGTCGTTTTATGGGGCATCGCGCTCTGTCTATGATAGCCCGGTTTTTCGACAAGACACCACCCCAAGACCCCCACCCCAAGAACCAACGGAGCGACTTCATCTAGCCCTGATCAAAATAAAGTCACCTCAGCTACTCGACGATCAATCTCTGGATGGAGTAGCTAAAACCCTGGCTCAACTCAATCGCCTAGGCATGGCTTGCTGTGTTGTAGTTGATCCTGGTGCGGACGGTGATACTAATTTTTTGCGGAAAGTCGCCGCAGATCAAGCGGACAGGATTTCAACCGCGGTAGATGCTCAACCCGATTCCAAGTCTGCTCATCTGGATTCTGTACTATCACTCTCCTCCACATATGCAGAGAAGCCTACTGTTTCGTCCCGGAAGGGGCTTTTGGGTCCATTGAGGGATGGTCAAATCGTCGTTCTTGCCCCTATTGCCTACACCGAGGACTCTCCCAAAGCAGTGTTTATACCTGCGAATGAGGCAATCCTTACTCTGACCAAGGAGCTTGCGGGTTTGGTAATAACACCCGACCCGGATGAGGACCCATTGGTTACAGCCCAGACAATCAATGCACTACAGAAAGAAGTGTCATTAGATCGAGTCATACTGCTGGATCCACTGGGGGGTGTTCCGGCTTTCAGTGGGCCCCAGGCATCACATGTTTTTATCAATATGGATCAAGAGTTCGACAGTATACAACGCGAATTGCTGCATATCCGGCAGTCTGTAGCAGAGACCCAATCTGCCGATAAACTAGCCCATTCACTTACTGACAGCAATCCGATCTCAAAGTTTGCAAATTCAGAAGCCGCGACGGTGTCTCCTGGTCAAACTCGAGGCTTGCTAGCCAGCAAAATTGAAGAAAGTGCCATCGATGGGCATTTAGGTAATCTAAGATTGTCACAGAAAGCACTGGCTATGCTGCCGTCGGCATCATCTGGCATTATAACGTCTCCTCTTGAGGTTGCGAACTCGGCACAATCACCTGAGGGTTCTGCGTCCGACTTATCGGCTGTGGGGACTCGACGGCAGAGGAATCCTCTGATCCATAGTCTCCTAACTGATAAACCGCTGCTTTCCTCCTCCCTTCCTTTAAGTAGGCGGAAGGCATTGAATGGAGGACGTGGCGCGATCGATGTGCCCAGCCCTCATACAACGTTCGTTAAACGTGGCATGCCTCTCAGCGTTGTTCCAGACCCCCGAGTGCAAGTGTGGACGGCCCAGACCCGTTCCAATCTAAGCCTGGAGGACCCCCGTATTGATCTCCCGCGCCTTGTTTACTTGATTGAAGATTCGTTCAATCGTAAACTGGATGTGAAAGACTATCTGAGACGAGTTAACGGCCGGCTTGCTGGCCTTATTATCGCCGGGGAGTATGAAGGCGGTGCGATTTTAACCTGGGAGCTACCCCCCGGTGTGCCGGATGATGGAAGTGAGGCTAGCGCCGCTCGAATGGTACCTTACCTGGATAAGTTTGCAGTTCTTAAACGCAGCCAAGGTGCCGGAGGTGTTGCTGATGTTGTGTTTAACTCCATGGTGCGCACATGTTTTCCAAACGGAGTGTGTTGGCGTAGCCGCAAGGACAACCCAGTGAACAAATGGTACTTCGAACGGTCTATCGGGACATGGAGACTTATTAATACAAATTGGACCATGTTTTGGACAACCCCAGATGTGGCCGAGGACCCACGAAAGTTCGCGGATTACGAGGCGGTTTGTCGAAGTATTCAGCCGAGTTGGGCGGAGGATACTGGGGTTATTGACTAATTGGAGGGAGATATATATATTTATACCCATTTGGATGCACATAGATAATAGATGATAGAATATAAATATATGTAACGAACGGTTGTTAGAGCCGTAATGACCGCATTTTATAGTTCGAGCCAGTGCCTTCACTTGAGCTAGATATGCCTGGTCTGGAATATACCCGGGTTTAATCCTTGAAAGACAATTGCCACAGAACCATCAGGTTTCTATCATCTTAAACGCCTGTCACATTATTGCACCCCTGGTCAGTTATAACGGGAAACATTATGAACTAAACAGCTCAACCTCAAGAGAGGATACTAAATTTAGGCGGATCTTATCCATAAGATGAATTAAATATTTATATTTCATAGCTCAATTAACAAGATGGAGTCCATTAATTGTAATATATCGTGAGGTTCAACACCAAAACATATTGTTTTCCAGGTCATGTTATTGCTTTTTAGTGGCAACACAGGTGTGAGAAGCTCGCACATGGTGAACCTATCCAGTGCAATATCACGCCTGTGATTACGAGCCGCGGTAGGTCGAGTAGTTCCAAGGTCCCAGCAGCACAGGGACATGATAATGTCGCCATCCTTCCTCGCCTTCCTGACCACGTCCCTTCACTGTGAATTTCACCTCTACCTCTGGCCAGAAACTTTCGATTCCTTGTGCCTCGTACCACGGCCCGACCTCGAAGCGGACAGCCCAGTTTGTCTTGCTCTCTGTTGTGGGAAGGCTGGCGAGAATTACAGGGACAGTGGTAGACGTTGTGGAGAGAGGGGTCCAGCTTTTCACACGTCCGTCTGCATCTGTCGTCGCGCTGAAGCTGATTGGGCTCTGACTGGTGGAGGGATTGGACAGCAGCGTTAATGTCACTGGGAGGTTCGCGGCGGGGGTGCCGCTGAGAGTGTTCAAGACATGGCAGGTGATCGGATCGCGAGACATTGGTGCTGGTGTCGGGGTGGGGGATTGGCCTGCGCCTGTGGGGGATTGGAGCGGCAGTACGATGGACGCGGAAAGGTGGTTTCGGTGAAGGTGAAGACGGTCTGTTATCCTACTCAACTGCTCACTTGGCGGGTTATTTCTGGGGGTAATATCCATCAAGGAGGAAAGAAATAAGAGGTAACTCGCGGAGAGAGATGCAGTGGAGGATTGAGAAATATTTCAAGTGTACATCAGGCCCTTTTTCTATGCCCACCTGCTGCGTCGGAGGGCACCGACAACTGCTGTCCGGAGTACGCCTTCAGTGGGGCAGTTACAGTGGTTTCTGGGTTTTAACCTTCTAATAAAATAAAGAATGCCAAAGGAGATCTAAATAATAATTCCTTTGATACTGGGAGTCTCTACCTCGTCGCGGGGCTAGGTTGAGCAACTGGTTTTCAGAATGTCGTGTGCAAGGGATCGTGATGGAGCGTGGCGGTTGATCGCGTTCTGCCGGGAAATCCCGAGTCCTCGGTGAGCCACTACTTTTCCGTTTGTGGTCGATGCTTTCCCCGGCTTGACTGCTTTTCCCCTGTCACAAAACGGGGAAGGGCACTAAAATTTTCACTCCCGTTCCTTCGCCACCCAGCTTCCCTCACCCTCGGTTTTGTGGATCCAAACACCAGGAAAATTCCTGTACCTGTATTTATTCTGTAACTGAATGCTTCGCTTTGTCCACGCTCTTTTGTAGCCGCTATCAGTCACCCGATTCGAAATCAGAAAACGACACCGCGATTCCCTTGTTCTTCATCGACGGTCGCTCTATCTCCGCTATCTCGACCGTGACCTCACGTCCTTCACTCGTTCCCCAGTGATCAAATCTCTATCTCGTCGATCTGCACTCTTTTAAACACATTCGCCTTTTGCATCCCCAGGGAAAAGGCGCTACTCCGGGCCATCCGGTCTTGCCGTCCCCGACCATGAAGGTCTTTTCCTCGCTTTGTACCTTCGATTACTCGTGGGAGGAAGTTTCAACAGCGAACTGGCGCAAGTACTCTCCATGGAATGATAAATCAACACATGTCGTGGCGGTAGATACTTTATCTCGAACAATCGACCCCGAGACCGGAATCGTATGTTTCATCAAACTGAGGCAAACCCGCTTTATATGGGTGGCTAACTTTCTGAATCTCTAGTTGCGAACTGAGCGGCTTATCACATGCGATCAATCTGCACCACAATGGGTTATGTCGCTGTTTGGAGGAACTGCTACATCTCATGTTTACGAGATATCCTACGTTGACCCAAACTCGAAGAAAGTTACAATGTGCGCTACAAACCTCACATGGTCCAACGTCCTAAGTGTCCGCGAAACCGTCATATATCAACCTTCCCCTTTAAAACCTTCTTCCAAGACAGATTTTAATCAGGAGGCGAAAATTACTGCCCTCTGTGGCGGATGGCAGAAGATCAAAAACAAGGTTGAAGAGGCGAGCGTCGAGAGATTTAGCCAGAATGCTGTACGCGGCAGGGAGGGGTTTGAAGCTGTTCTCGAAATGAGTCGACGAGTTTTTAGCGAACAACGTGAGCGTGAATGCAACGCTATCTGATTTATCTCACGACACTCACCTGCGATTGTCTGCATTAACACATTGAGCGTTTGCCTTTTATAGACCGGCGTCGGTACCTCTTGTTTTTTTTCGAGCGTCTGGTTGATTCGGAGTTGGTTATTTGGTTTTATTGTCTGCTCATACTTCCTTCGGCCCATTTGTTTGTTTATTATTTCCCCATATTCATGAGCCATGTGTGTTATAAAAGTTTCAGATATCCCTTCGTCTTAGAGAGATCAGTTGGCTCCACTCCGATTCGAATTTGATATGAGAGAGCATTATGTACTCGACATGATGCAATACGGTGTACCTATACAGCATTGAAAACTCTCCTCTTTAAGGATTGAAATTAAGCAGGTCTCGAGTCTCATTATTATTGCTTCGTATATTTATTCGCTCCCGTACATGCAGTTTCTTAGCCTAGAAGGCCGCCCAGGACAACACGGCTAACACCTGACACCTCATTTTTGGCATTATACCGGCTTGCGTCTTCGAATTCACGAACTATTCCTGCCACAATGACTTTTCGCATCTTGGCATCCGCCTTTGAAAACATCTCACCCAAGGCCACTGTGCAAACCGAAGGAGTAGATACCAAAGCGACAAGCCGTGTGTAACAGTCTATCAAAACATCACACAACGTAACAAATGTCTCAAAGTAGTCGGGCTCAAAAGGCAAGGACGGGGTCAGGAGATATGAATACTCCTCACCAGGAAGAAGCTCGGAGGCTTCCGTATGAGGGAATGAGACGCCCGCTGTTCCACTCACGGATGAGGCGACGCCTCCTGCCATGGCTTTTAAATCGGACGAGTCGCTCGATTGCATCGGGAGACCGATTTCCGTGGCGGAGCTTGCTCTCCTAGCCTTTGTTCCTGCATGAGCCGCCCGTTTGAACATTTGTGGAATGCGCGCTCTGGCAAGGGTTGACGATGAGCTTCCATCGGGGGGGTGCACTTGCTGGAAAGCTTCAAATTCGATAAGCAGAGCATTTAGCGCCCGGAGATACTCGGCCGGCGTCGAACTGACATCTAGGATGGGCGGAAGAGATAGACCAAGGAGGAGATAATTGATTGCACGTCGAGAAAGCTTCCTAGTTTCGAAGTAGGGGATGCGGCATATGTCTGGCCGCGAAAAATGTACAGTATTGAACCAATATATACGGCCTTCATGACTGCGAACCCGTCAGTGTCTTACACCCCCACGAAATTCTAGGGATCCTCATAATAAACTGACGCCTTTCGTAAATAGTCTAGAGTTGATATTCGTTTTGTAGCCATATCATGAATATGCTGGTAGATTGCTGCAGCGCTTTGGGGGCCAAATGATCCACCTCCGCCTGTCAACGGTGGAGGGATAGCTCCAGGCGCACCCTCATGCCCTAAGGTGGATTTGGCGGTATCTCTGCGCGACAAACTCGGGGCAAACGTTGATGGAATCATGCTTCACGTATCTGGGTGGAGGGAGAAACCTGCTCCCTGCCAGGTTGAGAACGGACCAAAGGTGTGGGTTTCTGGAGCTCCTGGCCAAGCATCGCCCCCTGGAGCCCCTGGAAACCCCAGATTGGGAGGGGTTCGGCCATGAGCTGGTGGGATGCCACGTGACCAAACATGACGAACTGACATTTTCCGTTCCGGGGCTCATGGAAACCTGAACAGCCTTTCTCACCACCTGCTGCTGTTTCCACCGGGGATGCTCACCCCCATCCGAGTTCGCGGACACAAAAGACCACGGTGGACGCCTGAAGATGGTACCCCAAAGCCAATCCCTAGCGGGCCTAAGGGAGGTCGGCCAATGTTGTCGATTGAAGCAAAATGTGCATCTTCGCAGTTGTCGCAGAGAAACAAACGGGCCCGTCTCCTGATTGCCAGCGCCAACACGGCTCACACGCAGAAGAAAACGCTGTCCAGACTGGAAAAATTACCCGCCGAACTGATTGAGAAGATATTCCTATACTCATTGAATGTGAATTTCCCAAGAGCCGCACGCTCACTCGCCTCAGTGGTCTCGAGTGAGCGGACATACCGCGCTTTACTGCTATTGGCTTTCTGGGGTGATTCTTCTTCGGGGACTCTGCTTTCGACATCTAGCTCCGCAATCACACCGGTTTCTCCAGCTAGTTTTAGAAGAAGGGCGGAAATTACCAGAATACTGAGGCCACTGGACTATTCAACCCCACTCAGTGAAGACGAGCGCAGGGCGCTCCAGAAATCCCTATTCCCCTGTCGCTGGTGCACTATCCCACGTCTTCTAAACCAGCTCCCAGATCTCATGCGCCTGAATGCCCAACGCCACTGGTTTGGCACTGGCATATTAATACCCGCAGACCAGGAAGATCGTCTCAATCTATTCCTCACTGAACAAGAACAGCAGGAAGATACCCCAGCCGTAACTGCCATATTTGAAGGCACCGATTGCACCAACGAAGACATCAGCTATACCCTAAGCGTCACTCCTCAACTCTCCCTAACAATCACAACGGCCACCCAAGAAACCGGATCCCCCCCACTCGGGCAAGAAACTCGCCATATCTTTAGCATTCTGTCAGTCCCCGATTCTCTCCTCAAAGGGAGCACCACCAAAGGTTTCACCCCACGCCATAATCGGCTCCTGGAAATCCTCCGCATCTCCTCTGGATTCGCTCAACCCGACCTCGCCACTAACACAACTTCGGTAACCTTTTCTCGTGAAGCCCTGCAGCACGGCATCCACACGGCTTTAATCTCAAACAACCACACCGCTCTCACTACTCTCCTTAAAATCGACGAATACGTTTTCCGCTCCCAGAACACCACAAACACAGGCGTTATCCTCCCATACAGCCTCCCACCGGAGCACTTCCACACCGCAATCCGCATGGCAAGATCCGACCCATCGTTCTTCCAATCACTCTTGCGCGCCAGCGCAGAAAGCATGCCTGCTGATGATCCGGAAATCACGCAGTGGGCTATGGACCTAAATGATGCGTTCGGGTCGTGGTTGCTCGATTTCATGTTGGTGTTACCGCGCCAGAGAGAAACGGCGGGTGTTAACCCAGTTGACGGTTCGATATTTTACATGGGAAGGGCGAATGCGCAGCTGGGGATGGCGAGCCGTTATTTAGGGGAAGTTCTGGGGGTAGAGGAATTGGGAGGGTGGATGGAAGAGAGCTTTCTCCTCCCTAGTTAACATGTGTGGAGTACCCGCAAGCGACCATGGCGTGCTCGTCCGCTCTTCATCAGATAACAGAAGGAAGACAAGTCGCTTCAAGTATCCATCGGATCTTGCCTCGGGGGATTTACGAGAATCGCTGAATCCCTAATGCATTATTAAGGCAGTCACACTCACGCTACACAGCTGAGATTAAACGATTATACAGGCATAACGTGAGAGTACCTGATGTTAGGGATCTATCCCTAACTGTGATATAGCCGTGGCCTACCGGTAAGGCGAGCGACCGGTCCGTTACAACTAACGATAAAGCGATTCTTTGTATATTCTGCTAGAAAATGCCGGTCTGTGTAAAGGAGAACCGCTGGGGTGGGGGATCGTGGAATCCTAAGTACGAAGAGGAAGCGCTTCTGCTCTGCAGAAAAGTCAGGGTATTCACAGAGGGCCGCCCTCAAACCCCTATAGTTCCTAGGCTAGCTAGGAAAAACTCGAATATACATAAGCAACAATACGTCACAGTTTTGAGTTCTTCAAACTCGGGTTCAGGAACAACAACAAACTCGGTTTTTTTCTCAGAGAAGAAGGTCAGGGGTTTGGTTAGGTGGCGGTGGCTGGGAGGCCTTCGTCCACCGAGGACTTGAGAGTCAGAAGGAAAGAAGAAAAAATTTTACCTCTCTCGAGGGGTGCATTTGGTCAAACTTGCGTTA
Organism: Aspergillus biplanus; assembly: GCA_027569045.1. NCBI lineage: Eukaryota > Fungi > Ascomycota > Eurotiomycetes > Eurotiales > Aspergillaceae > Aspergillus > Aspergillus biplanus. The sequence goes on from JAPDEJ010000014.1 coordinate 173,475, forward strand.
GTGGGGTATAGAGGGTTGCTAGCTTGGTCGTGGTGTTGACATTAAGGATACATCATCATTGGGCGTACTCAGAGCCTTGTTTCATCTGCAGGAGTTAAGGGTGTTGGCGACAGGTGGCCACCATGGAGAGGTAAGACTCCGCAGCGGCTTGATAATCCCAGAGCAGTAGGCCTGATTAGTTGGGGAAATGCTGGAAGTCTCCATAATGCAAGTGGCTTTAGAACCGTTGGTGCTGCCCAACCAACGCATTGGAGGGGCACTGTAGGTCTGAGTTGTTGGAAGTGGAAGATCAGGATGATCTGGGGCCTCTTATACCACGAGACTTGGCAGGACCTGCGACTGGGACATGACCTGGTGGTCAAGGGTGGTGAAGGCCCGTGTTGAGATTCTACAAGTAGGGCTATCTTCTCCTCCAACAACTGGAACTTCTGTACTCTCTGTAAAGCAACCTCCTTGTATCCATTGTCCGATATCCCAAGGGAAGTATTGAACTCGCCGACGTTTGGGTTCAGGCTGGGGATATCCCCACGAAAAAAAGTCATGCTCAACGTCTGCTTCTCTTTAAAGACTGGCGTCCCGCGCTGAAGTGACTATCGAATTGAACGTTGGTCTGTTTGAGGCCCTTAAATGAATAGCTCGGGTGCAGATTATTTGCGATGTTCAAGTTTATAACTAAAGCAAACAACTTCTTCCGGGATTTACTTCCAAAGTGTATACGACCGCCAGATACACCAACGCTCAGGTAACCCGCAGCACACACCAGTTGAGCAGTTGAAATTTAAATATGCTAACAAAACCCCAACAGCGATGCCCGATCAAGGCCATGCTCTAGCTGCTACAGTAACATACCCATAGAAAGAACCGAGGACGTTGTCTTTGTACCATGTGGGCATACATATTGCCTAGACTGTATCTACCGCATGGTAACCCTGATCCTCCGCAACAGGCTGGCATTTCCTCTCCGGTGCTGTGGTAAAGAGGTTTCATTTCTGAGTTTCCTCTCCCAGCTACCCTCAGCTGAAAAGAACGGGTACCTTGAAAAAATGGCCGAGCATGACATTCCGATTGCAAAGCGTTGGTATTGCCCCAAGGGATCGTGCGCGCGATGGATCCAACCAGCCAACATTAAGCATGAGCTACCCTTCCAGAGATGCCCCTACTGCAGGATAGAAATCTGCTCTGCTTGTCGTGGTCCACGACATCCGCTGAGAAATTGCTTTACTGACGCCGGCCGGGAGGCATTTCTGGAGGAGGCTCGTCGTCAAAAGTGGAAGCCATGTTGCCATTGCGGCGCTATGGTGGAACTCATTTCTGGCTGTGACCATATCTTATGTACCTGTGGCACGGAGTTTTGGTATTACAACCTTTTTCCCTTCTGTTCCTCCTTCTCGCCCCCTTACCTTTCGATTTCCCTTCTCCAGCACGCTAGCTTACTATATGAGTACTGATGATAACGGCTCTAAAGCTATAAATGCGGCTACCAATGGTCTCTCTGTGTTTGCTACCAGCAAGGAACCATTGATGAATCCCCTAGGGTCGAGGACAGGCGAAGATCGGATCTGTACCTGGAGGTAGATGATGAGATTGACTTTGTGATCCAGGCTATCCTGCGCAACGAGCCTGAAGCACAGGGATTGTGTTAAAAAAGTATCACTATAAAGATAGATAGAAGGAAAACGCCCGCGAGGGCAAGTATGAGAAAGTAAGTTTGTTTAAAGGAAGGGTGATTGGCGAGTTTCAGATTTTGAGTTTTTATCCTGTTTTCTTAAGCTGGCTTTAGGGGTTTTCAGGGTCAATTATCCAATTCAAACCACCAATACTGGAGGATATATATATGTGCTTTTTTCAAATTCACTGGGATAATTATCCTGTGATCCAAAGGCTACCAAAATGGAAAGAGGAGGATAGAACGAATATCGCGTCATTTTATACATATGTAATATTGTAGCCGGGGACAAGCATAGTACGTCCGTTTAGTAGTCATAAAAGCCCTTACCGGACTTCTTACCCAACCATCCGGCATCAACCATTCTCTTCAACAGCCCAGATGGGCGATACTTGCTATCCCCGGTCTCCGTGTGCAAAACATTCATGATAGCCAGACATGTGTCCAATCCAATGAAATCGGCTAGTGTCAAGGGACCCATAGGCACATTAGTACCATACTTCATGATACTATCAATGTCCTCTTTGCGACCAACACCAGTCTCAAGGCAGGTCACGGCCTCGTTGATGTACGGCATCAGGATGCGGTTCGCCAGGAAACCGGGAGAGTCAGCCGACACGGCTGCGATCTTCCCCATACGCTCGACAAAGGCAATAGCAGTGTCGATTGTCTCCTGGGAAGTTTGCAGGCCGGCGATGATCTCAACACCCTTCTGCACGGGGACGGGGTTCATGAAATGGGTCGAAATGACCCGCGAAGGGGCCTGGAGATCCGTCGGATCGGTGGTAGTTGCGGCGGCAATCTTGGTGATAGAAATAGAAGACGTATTAGTAGCAAGAATGGCGTGTTTGGGAGCGATCTGAGCGAGCTTGGAGAAAATGGAAGTTTTTAGGTCGGGAATTTCGGGGACGGCTTCGATGATAAAGTCAATGGTCGAAAGGTCCTCCATTTTGAGGCTGGAGGAGATGCGGCCGCGCACAGTATCAGCGGCTTCCTTGGTAATACGTTCCTTCGCGACATCTTTGGCGAGGAGCTTGTCTACATTGCAATTGAAAGAAAATTGACTGTTAGAATTTGGAGGAAATACTGGCGGGTAGGAGCGGGTATGAGCGGGTATGTATACCGGCGAACTTCAGGCCCTTATCCAGCGAAGCTTGAGAGGTATCGATGAGGGTAACGGGAACCTGAGCTTTCTGTGCTGCAACAAGAGCAATTCCTAGTCCCTATGATGTTTTTTTCTCGTTAAAATTGGGGGTCATTGAGCCAGAATTGGCAGACAAACCATTTGACCAGCTCCAATGACACCCAGCGACTTAACCTCGGCAGCGTGGGCAGCGGGGGAGGTGCTGAACGCACGGGAGGCGATGCAGGGACCTCTACGGGAGAGGATTCGGATACTGGAAGACAGCATGGCAGCGGAAGGGAAGAATACAATGAGTTTGGGAAAAGGAACGAAAGGGTGCGGGGGAAAGGATGAAGTTATGAGACTCCAAATGTTTGTCTCTCAGCACTTGAGCGGCCCTTGTGATCCATAGCTCGGCCTGAGGAGTTGCATCGGCTTGTTTGGCCGAGCTCCACTCGACCTATCGGCTGGTTTGTGACGTTTGCACTCACACGGCCTTTCTGCCAGTTCTACCGCTTTCTATTTTCATTTGCATTTTGCATTTGTTGTTTGCTTCCTCTCGTGTAAACAATTCTCATTATTATTATTATTATTATTATTTACTATTATCCGCAACTCGCGGGCTAATTTTACAAACATCTCTTGTAGTTGCTCCAGGATGCTCACTTCCATCTATTCTTCTTTCCTATGAAGGCCGGCTCCCGAAGGCCTAAATATCACTGCAGGTATCTCTGTAGCACAGCATCGCACCAGAATTGGAGGAGACCTACGCATGCCCCCTTGTTAATCAATTGAACAAACACGCTTCCATTGACATAATACAGTCTATTGAGTATAATTCTGGCCGCGTACTTGGTTGTTTTTTGAATAAGGCAGGCACTTGATATCCTAAAGTCTTAGGTACAAAGAAACGCCCAAATGGAAGGGAATGAAGTTATACAAAGGGAAAATCTGACAAACTAGAACTAACCTGGCTCAAATTTCTTCCTTCCCCCCTCTACTCTTCTCTATAGGCTTCTATCGTGTCCCCTCACCTTTGTAGCCCCGAAAAGCTCAGTCCAAGGACCCAATCTGACTCTGCTCTCCAGAACATACGATCGGTTGGGGCACAGAATGACAGCTGCGGAAGCCCAGATCACCAACCGGAAGGCGTGGCATGATCCACAGGAGCTGAGGATGCCAGCAATCAGATCATAAGTGGTGCCAATCCAGCTGTGGTTCTACACAACATTGGTTGGGCTTGCCGCTCGGGCAGCCTACATACTTCCTACTAGCGCACAAACATTGAGAATGCCTCCAGTAAAAGAATCGACCCTAAAGTTTGATGTCTTCTGCATCTTCCTTCGCCTCGGATAAACAAAATATTCGCTATGATCCCACACTCTGTTTTGTAATGTTCATGTTCAAATAAAAGCATGGAGATCAATGTGTGGTCCTCTGATTATTCAGCATTTTTGTGCATAGGTCACATCACCGCCGCCGGAGGTAGCTCACGTGGGGGTGGGCCCCAGCATCGTCATCATGCTTGACGGGAAAATTGAACAAATGCCCTCCTTGCTCGAGTCAGCTTTGTGAGACATTTGTCAATGGCCATAGCCTTTCATGTCTTCGCTCTCCCAGGAGATGTGCTGTTCTTCATATAATAATGACAGATGAGGGCATGTCCATTGTTCCCTATGGATCATCCAACCTAGACGTTGTGTTGTAAGCTCCCCCAGGCCCCGAATCTCCCCTTTACATCGATGAGGCTTTACCCTAATGGTTATTCCTTGGTAGACGCCATAATGAGTCCGTCGTAGTCTTTGATCGGAATTCACAGCAGCTTGTGCTTCGAAATGCTGCCGATCACGATGATAGTGTGCATTGCCCCTACTGCCGCCGTCCGTTGCTGAGAGAGGGCAATGCCAGCCAGGAAAACCACGGTTCTGGTGGGCAGCCAGAATTTATCAATCCTGAATATTTTCGCATGCTTCATAACAGTCTGCCTAGCTCTGTCAGCTCATCGAACACATCCTCCCCTCCACGAGGTCGCGTCCAGCCGGTCCTTGCAGGCGGCCCAACCAGCGAACCCAGTTACAGCAGACCTACCAGGCATGGGATATCATCCACCGCATTTACACCGGATTATTTTAAAAAGTTTTTTGTTGAAGAAAGGGTTTTAGGGAAAGGTGGGAAAGGTGTGGTGTTGTTGGTTAAACATGTGCTTGATGGTGTCTCTCTCGGACAGTACGCCTGTAAACGGGTGCCTGTTGGAGATGACCACGAGTGGCTGGAGAAAGTTTTAGGGGAGGTGCAACTCCTGCAGCATCTCAGTCACCAAAACCTGGTTTCGTACCAGCATGTCTGGCTCGAGAATGCCAAGATCAACACTTTTGGGCCGAGTGTACCCTGCGCTTTCATCCTCCAGCAGTATTGCAATGCTGGGGATCTACATAACTACATATGTGGCGCAATGCAAACTTCAACAACTGCACAGGAACTGAAAGAGCGCATTCGAAGGAGATCACGGGGTGGGCTAGAACCTCCAAGCAATCTTAAGGAACCCCGCAAACTGCATTTTAAGGAAATCTATTCCTTCTTCAAGGACATTACTTCCGGGCTTCGCCACCTCCATGCCAATGGATACATCCACCGCGACCTTAAACCTAACAACTGCTTATTGCACAAAACTAGCGATGGGATCCGTGTACTGGTCAGTGATTTTGGGGAGGTACAACGTCAGAACGCCACGCGCCTATCTACCGGGGCCACTGGAACAGTGTCATATTGTGCGCCTGAAGTGCTACGACAAGAATATCCTGATGGACCATTTGGTAATTTCACATTCAAATCCGACATTTTCTCCCTCGGGATGATACTTTATTTTCTCTGTTTCGCCGAGTTGCCTTATAGAAATGCGGATCTTATCCATGAAGAAAAGGAAGACCTCGACCAACTTCGGGCGGAGATAAGCCAATGGTCTGGATTTGACGATGGTCGCAGGATGCGTCCCGATTTACCCGAACAATTATATACCTTTCTATGGAGACTATTATCTGTCGACCCTGATTGCAGACCTTCCGCGGAGGAAGTTTTAAGTGGGCTTGAAGCCAGGGCTAACGCAAATGAAAAATTTCATCCCAGGAGGGCAAGCTCGTCGGGTCCTAAACTTCGTTCCGGCTCTAGAATCTCTTCCCTTGACGGATCAACACCACTTTCCTTTCCCCAACCGCCCATGTCCATGAAAAAGCCTTTCTCTTCTAGTTCAGTTGGTATGCGGCGCGAGTCAGCCTATGAACCAAACGGCTCTTTTGCGGACTGGGCTCCTGGTTTTGAAGATACCCACCATGCACCTGAACGAAGAGCTTCGCTTAGCCCAGAGCACGACCTGATTGTCCGACCTCGATTTCCCAGTACTGCTCTTCCGTCTGCTCCTAGTAATGCCCGGGACATAACAGTTGAAGACAGCGAGGCTCCCATCCCACAACTACTACCCCCACCCCCGGGTCGATTTTCCTTGACCCGGCTATTTCCCCCTCTTTCGGCGCGGGAGCCCCCTTTGCCAATAATGCAGCTCGCTTTCTTCCTTGCGAAGGTTGCTCTAGTATTCCAGCCATGCAGTCCCTTGGCGGTGAGTCCTTGGGTATTGTACATTTTGATTTTACTGGCAGGGATGAACATAAGGACCAGGAGCGTTATGATGCAATTGATTTCATTGCTTTTGCATATGATGGTCGTTGCCCTTTGCATGAAGTTGGATCTTTTATGTGTTTGGCATAGCTCAAGCGGAGCAATGTTTTAGTAGATATTCGCGGCCATGTTGAATTTGAATATTATCCTGTGTTGCTAGTGAGTTTGTAGGTAGCCCTATATGCATACGACACTGCATGTATACTAGTGGTAGTTGTCGTGCATGGTTTTAGCATGTTGTTTTCCATTATGTCGTAGGCAAAATATATATACGGAAAGTAGGTAGCTTAAGTTCCCTGGGAGCTGAAGTGGGGACCTTTTATAGACGACGATCGTGCTTTCGCAAGCTTCCTGCCTTGTCAAACTACCTTCATTTTTCCTTTATATTTGAATAATTCATATTCCTATAGCCCCGGCATGAAAACCTTCTCTACAGTCCTCGCGCTTGAATTGCCGTTTGATTATGGGAACTTAAACAACTATTTCATGAACTCTATAACCAGGCAGTATAACCAAGCGGTATGATCAAGCAGTCCAAGAGAAAGCAAGATGTTGCATATCACCTTCTAGAGCTCTTTGTTTAGCTCAGCTGGCACCTTGGCGAAAATAGTGTCTGAATGATTGCCGAAAGTTTGGGAACTGCGCCATGGATACTCGCAAAGATGATTCTCCACCAAAGAAGGCGGCAATTTAAGTGCCACCGGAGAATTGCCAGTCTGAGGAAGGCGAACCTCAACTTCGGTACGCCGAGGGAGCGTGATGGGGCAAAAGTGCTGAACTTGTGGGTATTCAAATGAAAAAGGACTATCAATAATTCTAAGAATTGAAAAGCAATAGCAATAATAAATGCAAGGAAAAAGGGAAAATAAAACTGAGCTTTCTTGAGATCCACAGGACGAGAACCAAGGCTAAATAAAAGCAATTAGAATTAACCGAGAACACTTCTAGATCCAGATTCATGGCTTCGGACCTTTTCAAATTTCTGGCCTCTAATTTTTCTTCCCTTCTTTTTTTTATTTTGGCCCCTTCGGATCTCAAATGCTAAGGCATTAATAATATGCCCTCCGACCAGGCCCAGCCAGATCACCAGTGGTCGGATGATTATAGACTGTTGATGTTGGGGGAATTTTCCCGTCCACTCCGGCCTGGAGAAGTTGGATGTAACATACTGGCCAGCGACCAACACAACACTGAGACATCCCTACAACATCCAGAAGTCGAAGAAATGGACGAAAACAGATCGGCCGAAATTTTCAAAAAGACTTATAAGACTATCATATTTTCACCCCGGAGCAGTAGCCGAACGATGATCCGACGGGTTGAATGCGGCGGCCCAATGGACAGATGGAGTACTCCAGAGAGAACCCCGCGCCCGAAGCAACGCTGGCCGGATAAAATGGCTGCTGTGGCGGGCCATTGGGATGCCACCATTGACGCTGTCCCACAGGAGAATGGGCTGTGGAACTTGCGATGCTGATGATTATTTGATTTGATAGTCCCCAGTGCTTCTGTGGCGCGTCATCCGTCCCGTCTCCCTTCATTGGTGTTGTAAAAATAAGAATTAAAAAAAAATGAAAAGAAAAAAAAAAGGAACTGCCCGTGAAACGTGGAGGGGTAGATAGTAGGTCATACTTGCTAGGAGTATTAAAGCTTGCTGGACCCCAATCACACTGTTCATCCTCCCTTTATTCCAGTTCCCCCCCCTTCGTTTACCTTCACTTGGTGTTATATCTCTGATCCTTTTCATTGCGAACTTCCATTCTTTGCATATCATGGCTACCGCAACTATTGTCGACCAGAACATTGGTGTCTATACAAACACCAACCACGATCTTTGGGTGGCAGAGTCCAAGCCTACCCTTGAAGAGGTGAAGGATGGCTCAAGTTTGAAGCCCGGAGAGGTGACTGTCCAGATTCGCAGCACCGGAATTTGCGGGTATGCATTATCCTCCCCTCCTCGGCCTCGTACCTATTGTCCTACTAACGACTGGATCCAACACATAGTTCCGACGTGCATTTCTGGCATGCAGGCTGCATTGGGCCTATGATCGTCACAGGAGACCACATCCTGGGTCACGAGTCTGCTGGTGAAGTGATTGCTGTCGCTCCCGATGTTACCTCGCTCAAGCCCGGAGACCGAGTCGCTGTCGAGCCCAACATTATCTGCGGCGCCTGTGAACCTTGTTTGACTGGACGGTACAACGGATGCGAAAAGGTTCTCTTCCTATCTACCCCTCCTGTCGATGGATTGCTGCGGCGCTATGTCAACCACCCCGCCATCTGGTGCCACAAGATTGGTGATATGGGCTATGAAGACGGCGCCCTTTTGGAACCCCTCAGTGTGTCTTTGGCTGCCATTGAGCGCAGTGGCCTTCGCCTGGGAGACCCCTGCTTGATCACTGGGGCTGGCCCCATCGGTCTTATCACACTTCTCAGTGCCCGCGCTGCAGGAGCAACCCCAATTGTCATCACCGATATTGATGAGGGTCGCCTAAAATTCGCGAAGGAGTTGGTGCCTGAAGTCCGCACCTACAAAGTCGAGATCGGTCGCTCTGTCGAAGAGAATGCGGATGGCATTATCAATGTCTTTAATGACGGAAACGGTGCCGGCTCTGATGCTTTGAGGCCTCACTTGGCACTCGAGTGCACTGGCGTTGAGAGCAGTGTTGCCTCTGCCATCTGGAGTGTCAAATTCGGAGGAAAGGTCTTTGTGATCGGTGTTGGCAAGAATGAGATGACAATCCCGTTCATGCGTCTTAGCACACAGGAGATTGATCTCCAGTACCAGTACAGATACTGCAACACCTGGCCCCGTGCCATCCGCCTGGTCAAGAACGGAGTTATTGACCTGAAGAAGCTTGTTACCCACCGCTTCGCTCTAGAGGATGCTATCAAGGCTTTCGAGACGGCCGCCAACCCCAAGACTGGAGCCATCAAGGTCCAGATCATGAGCTCCGCGGCTGATGTTGAGGCTGCTTCCGCTGGTCAGAAGATTTAAGTCTCATCATCACTGTGATGGAGCAGGTTCGGGGCGTTTCAAATAGTGGTTGGCCACCTTCAATACCTTTGCGATTTTTTTTCCTTTCCTATTTTCAATTCTTTTCATTTTCCTTTTTGAGGGCATATGATGTTACTGCTTTGTTCTTGCATTGTGATGATGACCTTGTAATGTTTTATGACGATCTTGCTAGAGATGCATGCGGGTTGAAGCCATAGAGAACCCCAGTAGAAATCCATTTCTCTTCTTTTCAACTATTCTTTTTGTTTGATCGACTATGCTTCTGTCCGCCTTGCGATTTACCGAAGTATCACGTATTATGACCATTTATGACCAATCTAGATGTCTGACACCCTTTTTGGCGGAGTGGTACTTTTGACCTACAAATTATGAGAGGCGCTCCTGCTAGTAGTCCTCCATCCCAACATACACTCAGGAATGATGAACCCACCGACCTGATTGGCCTTGGGGTCACTTGGTATCCCCCGCAGGCTTCCTCTACTATACTAAGTGGAGCACTACTCCAAAAAGATGTATGGGGTCGCTGGTAGTATCATGGCGGGCCTTAAAGCCTATTATTCGTCGGTTTTCCGACACTCGAGTCGGCAATAAGCTGACATCAGGGCATCGTGTATGAACCAATTAGTCAATCAATTAATTAAGCCTATTATTCAGTCTGTTTACCAAAGACCAATAGAGCCTAGAGGTCGTTTGTAATGCGTCAAGTCCCCTTTTTTTCACCAAAGTTGAAGCGAATTACGTCTATAGTGTGGCCATGGGCAATTTTGGTATTTAATCTCTTCTAAAAAGTGCTATATAGCCGTCCGAGATGCATCCGTAGAACCCCCAAACGCCTTGCTACTCTTTTCCCCAAACTCCTAAATGCGTTGGGGGATGATATGAGTTTCCAAGAATTCAAGCCATATCCCCGCAGTTCATATATAGAGTAAGTCTGCCCAGAAAAACAAAACAAAATGGCACAAGGTAAATCAAACGGGCGAGAAAGAAGAATGTGATCCAAGCCCAAGTAAAGATGGACCTCAAGTTAGTTAGCCGAGCTCGACCTGCGCTTCGTGAGCGCATCGATCACTCGGGTATAAAATTTAGATGCCTGTTGACGGACGAAAGTGATATCAACCGTAAGGTACTCGGGTAGGATGTCGACCAACTCGCGATCTCGGTTCTCGTCCAAGAGTGGGATGTATTGAAACTCTGCAGTTTCAAAATTTGCTGACGTTACATGAGGGACAGCCAGCTTAAAGTGGAGGGCTAATACTGAATAAGCATATGAATTCGTAGAGAAAAAAGAAAAGGAAAAAAAAGCTTACTTCCGTTGACTCCCGTTTGGATACAGTCGTAGAGATTGTCAGCCTCCCTCTTCTTTACGTCACGAATGATCAAACCCGTGAGGTCACTATATAGATCTTCCTTCAGTTGAGCAAACTGAGCTGCATGCGCAGCTTCCGCATTCGCGGCGATCTGCGCCCTACTGGCAGCGCCGCCCTTGATTGCGCTACCAGGAGCTTTGATTGTAGCATTCTCGAGTGTTGCAGCTGTATTACGAGCAGCTGCAAGCTTTGTTTGCAAGGCTTTAACTTCAGTCTGAGCGGCGGAAAGCTGACTAGCTGCCGCTTCAGCTTGGGATGTTAACTGGGTTACTTCCCCCTCTCGTTCTCGTAGCTGCTTCTGCAGCGACCGACTCTTCTGGCCCAGGGCCTTTTGGGCATCGATTTCAGCTTTCAGGGAGGCGATTAAATTGTTCGACGCTAGACAGTTTTAGCATATACAAACTAGCGCATGCGAGAGTATACACACCTGTTGTCATAGACTCGCATTGCTTCCGTAACTTTTCTAGATTCGCATTTGCCTCAACAATGCCTATCTCCTTTAAATTTCGATACCGATTCTCAAGGGTGTCGTATTTTTTGGTGAGGTCCCCGAGCCTGCGCCTTAGCTCGGGCTCCCCACTGGTCTTTCCATCTTCAGCCTTTCGTTTTAGAGGGGAGCTTTGTAAATTGCGCGGTAAAGACTGCCTACGCTTCGACGGAGATGTGGATATGGAACGAGGTTGCGCAGTTTCTTCGTGGATCACAGTTTCTTCAATAACATCCTCAGCCGCGCTTTCGTGTTCGAGCTCTTCTTCCTCGGGAACCGGTATAGACTTCCGCTGCTGTCGGGTGGACGATTCCAAGCGCTCTTTCGGCTTCTCGGCGGATTTCTGGTGCTTGGCACTTTTGGGGGTGTATTCGAACTCGCCATCCGTTATGATCGGCTTCTCCGCACTGACTTTCCTCCGACCACGAGTCGTAGCACCTCTTGTTTTTGTAGCCCGCGTTGGTTGCGAAACAGCTTGCGATTCCTCTATTTCTTCATTTAAAATATGAGCGCCCTCATGTGAAGGATGTCCGGCTTCATCTAGCTTTTCCACGGCATCGTGTGTCGTAGCCTGACCCGAATTCCGACTCCCCTTCGGACGACCTCTCCGTGTGCTTCTTTTCGTTCCAGCATCTGATGGCTGGGGTGCTGCAGCAGCAGTTGTGTCTGCATTTAAATGCGGAGGAGGTTTCATTTCCGCTGACTTTGAGCGTGGCCGTCCTCTCGTCCTTTTCGCCGGACGCTCCTCAATTTGTTCCGGCGCGTGAGCGACATCAACATTTTCATCATCGGAACCCAAAAAACCAGAAATCCTGGTGATGGCTTTTCGTTTAGGCATTGGCGATATTATTAAGAGATACTGGTTAAATTAGTTGGGCGTAAGAGAGAAATTACCGAGGGGATGCAAAGAAAGGCGGTTGGTGGCATTCACGCGACAACGACAACATCGGAAAATCTTGGCGCATGCTTTCGTCCCTTGCACGACGCCCGAGCATGTGACGTTCCATGTCGGCAAAGCCTCGACTTCCGCCTTTTGAAGGAGCGCCACACCTGTGTCGCCGACGACCCGAGCTGCTTCTTCCCCCAGACAAGCAGCGCATTTAGATTTTCATCTTCCCGTTGCTGGACTCGGGGATTTGACTGGAACTGAGTTTCTTTTCTTTGTTAATAGTGTTTATTATAATTTTTTCTCTTCGTTCTTTCCCCGATCGGCTCATCGCCTCTACTTATAATTAGTCCACAGCCTTTCGGTATCACTCATCCCAATCATGGCTTCAGCCCGTGGCCCAAGGTGGCAGCAGTTTTTGCAAGAGTTGGTGATGGTTGCAGGCACCGTAAGTGCACAAGCGCCTACGCTTTCCCAAAATTATACACTATGGCTAATAATACGCTCCTAGTCGGCTTCTGCGTACTTCCTTATCCGCTACCTTCTCTCCCGCCTTGACTTTGACCCGGAAAGTCAGAAAAAAGAAGAACAACGACGGAAATCGGCTGCAATTCTACGAAAGCTTGACGGAGGAGAAGAATCGGGTGAAGCATCGCCCGGCAAGGCTGGGAAAAGGACACGGCCAAAAAGAGGAGATCTCGTTCTTAACCAATACGAGCAAGCGATTGCGATGGATGTTGTCGCTCCGGATGACATTTCCGTGTCATTCGAGGATATTGGGGGCTTAGATGAGATCATCGAAGACCTGAAAGAGTCCGTTATATATCCTCTAACCATGCCCCACCTTTATTCCTCAACATCCTCGCTACTCACTGCTCCTTCTGGGGTTCTATTATACGGGCCACCTGGATGTGGAAAAACAATGCTGGCGAAAGCTCTTGCTCATGAGAGTGGGGCGTGCTTTATCAACTTACATATATCAACTTTGACTGAAAAATGGTACGGTGACTCTAATAAGCTGGTCAACGCTGTTTTCTCCCTCGCCCGAAAACTTCAACCGGCAATTGTGTTTATCGATGAAATTGATGCGGTGCTCGGTACAAGGCGGAGTGGCGAGCACGAGGCCAGTGGTATGGTGAAAGCGGAGTTTATGACACATTGGGATGGACTTACTTCTGCAAATGCCACGGGTGAACCACAGCGGGTGGTTGTGTTGGGGGCTACGAACCGAATGCAGGATATCGACGACGCCATTCTTCGACGCATGCCCAAGAAATTCCCAGTGGTCTTGCCCCCCGCCGCGCAACGTCTTCGAATTCTTGGCCTAATACTAAAGGATACCAAGATAGACCGGCAGAACTTTGACCTTCATTATCTTGTCAAGATGATGGCGGGCATGTCCGGTAGCGATATCAAAGAAGCCTGTCGGGATGCCGCCATGGCGCCAGTTCGGGAGCTTATCCGGCAGAAAAAGGCCCAAGGTCTTCAGATTACATCTGTTGACCCTAACGAAGTCCGCGGTCTCCGAACCGAGGATTTCTTTTCGCGCGCTGGTGGTGTCAGAATTGTGTCTACCCCAGCCCAGCTCCAAGCGATGGCAGGAAAAGCCAACTCTGAAAAGGAGTGGAGCACAGAGTCCGAAGCAGCGTCCGAAGCTGATGCACAAGCATCTAAGGAGATGGTAGAACCGCCTGAGTGATCAGGCACTCTGTTGTGACCCCGTCAATTGTATTTCGCACCAAGGGAAAGGCGTTTTTTCTTTTGCTTTTTTTGTTCGGAATATATACCAGATCTGAATGATCGTTTACTTATACGCATTATACCGTAACAACGGTGGGGGTGTACTTGCGGCGGAGGTGCACCAAAGGCACCCCCCATGTACTTGTGATAGAAACGGTTAATGAAGCTTCTCTAATCTGTATTTGTATCTGCGGGTGGTCTTAGGTTCATGGACGGCGTACTACTAGTATGTACATGAGGCCAAAAATGCAATTAGCACCACAACCAAGGTAGGCCGTATTTGATCGAATTCCATAAATACTAACTTCGTCGCCTTCTAACATCAATCAAGTAATTGCACGCTTTTCTCCCTTCTTTCCAAAGTTGCCATGGCCGTGGCGGCACCGAGTGTGGGCGAGAGGTCCTGTCCAGGTTTTCCGAACTGCCATATCAATCTCACAATTCCCCGTAGGCGATCTTACTTTAAAACCAAACCAAAGACCTGGGAGGACTTTCGTGGTTGCCATGGCATCTCTGATAAAGGTCAAACTCCTCACCGTACGATTTAAAAGATAAAAAGAGGTATCTGGTTGGGCTCGGCCGGGATATGAGAAAAGTTGTGTACTTGGTATCGCTCCCAGGTTCTTGTCAGTTGAATGCAGGCCCAGAGGTCAGTTACAGCGACCATTACCGAGGGAGTTATAATGCGCTCTCGCATTATGCAGGTATATTCTTTTATTAACGGTAGTAGCGCGCGATTGGTGCATGATTTTTCCCCAGAATAGGTGAGTAGCTCCGAAATGCCCTACTAGCCATTGGAGTTGAAAGGCGCACAGGATCCAATTCCACTGGTTAACTATCAACCGCATTTGCGGGGTGAAAGGGAAGCTTTCTGCCGAAGATTTGAAACAGTCTCCCCGCACCCGGCTAAACTACTGTGAGGAGGAACAAGAGATTCAAGATGATCCGAGGCATTCCTTGCGCACTAAGCACTCTCAAACCGTGGTTTAGTTCCTTCAGTCAAAAAAGGCATTTATGACCCGAGATAGTTTCCGGGGTGGCACTATGTGGGGAGATACAAAATTTCATGTCGATTAGAGAGGCTTATTATTATAGATTGTAGTGTATAGGGGACGCCTTGGAAGAAGAAGAGGGTTTATTTGGGGAAATTTTGAAATGCGGAGAAGAGTTGCCCCATCAGTTCCAACTCCTGGGCCCGGAAGCTGAGGGAGCGGCTTTACGAGGGGCCATTGGCGCTTGGACTTCAGATCATCAGGCCATGTTTAGTAGTATTTCAAAGACTTCGCCTGCTAACTGTTGCTTTAAGCGGTCCGGGGGACGTACACAGGCAGCTTGCCACTTCAAAGGGAATCCTGCCTTTCTGGTAAAGGCTGAACCATGTCGTTCTTGGCGTACGAATTTTTCCTTAACATCGAATCATATGGGGGATAAAACCAAAGGACAGGATAA
This sequence comes from Aspergillus biplanus, assembly GCA_027569045.1. Classification (NCBI taxonomy): domain Eukaryota; kingdom Fungi; phylum Ascomycota; class Eurotiomycetes; order Eurotiales; family Aspergillaceae; genus Aspergillus; species Aspergillus biplanus. The sequence goes on from JAPDEJ010000014.1 coordinate 188,881, forward strand.
AATTACTAACGGATAGAAAGGAAGGTCTCAATGGCAAAGGGTGGAAAGCTCATAGGATGGGGAGGAAGAGCGGAATCGAATGAATCTTGAAAGACAATGCGCGCGAGACTGCCCCGCGGAAAGCAAGATCGAAGTTCAAATCAACATAAAGAAACACAAGCTCGGGGACCAGCTTCAAAGCAGTTTCTGTAAATGATACAATTTGTTCAACCACGCAGTGATTCTATGGTTTTCTTTTGTTTCGGGCCGGAAGAAGGCCGGAATGAAACCGTGTCTTTTGAGAAGGGGCTCTTCACAAGGCCACATGAACCGAGTATAGCACGGAAATGGTTGGACAAACGGGCGGGACTTTTCAACAAGTCCCATTATTATTATTCCAATCATTTCTGTTGTATTGATGTGAATGGCCAATGGACAAAGTCATTCTCGAACGGAGCTCAACGGACCGGCCGCCGTTTCCAAAGGACACCAAAGTGCGGGGCAGTGTCCGAGGGTATCGGAGCCAGGGGAGCAGAAGTCCGGGCCTCCCCCAGGCTGCTCCATCCCCTGTAGCCATAGAAACAAGAGCGCGGAGGCGGACGGTAAACACCCCAAGATGCTGACGTGCATCGAGGACTCCGTTACTCCCCGTTCTTGAGAGTTGAAACGCGAGACATGGTCCTTCTCTGGGTGGAAGATACTTGGCGCTTGTTTGACGCTAGCCGCTTTAGGTACGGAGATGCCAGGCACGGGACTCTTCCCAAAGGGGCAATTCCAACGAGTCAGGAACGGCTTCTTCTCCGTGTACCTCCCCATTCTTCGAAAATGCTACCATAACTGAGTTGTCGCCGTTGACATGAAGAGATTGGTTCAAAAATAGCGAGCTGTCCGCTTGCTAATTTTGCGGCGACAATGGGAATTAAAACCTTCCCCATTCCCCTCTTTCTGCGAACCTCTTAACCGAATTTCCAGCTCTATAGTCTACTACTGACTTCAATTCCGATCGCTACCGACAATATGGCTGGATATTCTCAGCACGTTCTCTCCACTGGCTGGAGCTTCAAGGACAGTGAGGATCAGTCTCAGGATGCTTGGATGTCTGTTCCAGTTGTTCCATCTGTTGTGCAGCAAGATCTGCAGGCGAACGACAAGTAGGCACCCTTTGATGAAAGCGCCTGGGTTGTCCCGACTGCTAATAATCCCCATCGTTCAATATTTAGGCTGAAGGATCCATTCATTGGCTTCAATGAACTGAGCGCGAGATGGGTGAATGAGAAGTCGTGGACTTACCGGAACACCTTTCAGAAACCCGAAGTTCCCGCTGGATCATCGATTATCTTGGCATTCGATGGCTTGGATACCTTTGCCAAAGTGAAGCTCGATGGAGAGACTATCCTCGAGGCTGACAACATGTTCCTCGCCCACCGAGTCGATGTGACCAAGGCCCTGGAGGCCGATGGTGAGCACACTTTGGAAATTGACTTCGACTGTGCCTTCCTCAAAGCCAAGGAACTCAGGAAGCGGGACCCAAACCACAATTGGGCTTCCTTTAACGGTGATCCTGCGCGCATGGCAGTCCGGAAAGCCCAGTACCACTGGGGCTGGGACTGGGGCCCAGTTCTTATGACTGCTGGTATCTGGAGAGAGGTTCGCCTGGAAGTTTATTCCGCCAGGGTGGCGGATCTCTGGACAGAGGTAGAGTTGTCCTCGGATCATAAGAAGGCACAGGTGTCGGTTTTTGCCGAAGTCGAGGCTGCTGATTGCAATGGCGCTTATAAAACTACCTTTACACTTGGTCTCAATGGCCAAGAAATTGCGCGTGCCGAGGCTACACCTGGGAACAAGGTATCTAGGATCACCTTCGAGGTGGATGAGCCCTCTCTCTGGTGGCCCAATGGCTATGGCGATCAGACCCTTTATGACGTGTCGGTGTCTCTGTCCAAGGGACAAGATCCTATCCACACGGCCTCCAAGAGAATCGGCATTCGAACTGCCGAAGTTGTCCAGCAACCTGATAAACACGGCAAATCCTTCTTCTTCCGGATCAACGGAGTTGATATTTTCTGCGGTGGTGCGTGCTGGATTCCTGCCGACAGCTTGCTCACTGCCATTACCCCCGACCGTTATCGCAAATGGATTGAGTTGATGGCCTTTGGTCATCAAGTGATGATTCGGTATGATAGACTCCAGCGTCAAAGTGAATAGTTGTGAGTTGATGCTAACTTTCAATAGAGTTTGGGGTGGTGGTATCTATGAGGATGAGAGCTTTTACCAAGCCTGTGATGAGATAGGTGTGATGGTGTGGCAGGACTTCATGTTCGGCTGCGGTAACTATCCGACCTGGCCTGACATTCTAGAGTCAGTTGAGAAGGAGGCAACCTATAACATGCGCAGACTGCGCCACCATCCATCCATTGTCATCTGGGTTGGCAACAACGAAGACTACCAAGTACAGGAGCAGGCTGGCCTGACCTACAATTACGAAGATAAAGACCCCCAGAGCTGGCTGAAGACAGACTTCCCGGCTCGTTATATCTACGAACATCTCCTACCTAATGTGGCGAAGAAGATATGCCCGTCGGTTTACTATCACCCTGGTAGCCCTTGGGGTGATGGAAAGCCCACCCCTGATCCCACTGTTGGTGATATGCACCAGTGGAATGGTAAGAAACATCACTGTCGTACTCGCTTATGGGGAACTCGGAGCTAACTCTCCTCCTAGTCTGGCACGGAACACAGGAGAAGTACCAGATTTTCGACACCCTTGGAGGCCGATTCAACAGTGAATTTGGGATGGAGGCATTTCCCCACATGGCTACCATCGATCACTTCGTAGAGAACGAAGCAGACAAATACCCACAGTCCCACGTCCTTGATTTCCACAACAAGGCTGACGGCCACGAGCGAAGAATCGCCACATACCTCGTGGAGAACTTGAGAACAGCAACAGACCTTGAGGTAAGGGCATAACCATCACCTAGACATTGCAATTTTTCTAACTCAGCTAGACCCACGTCTACCTGACTCAAGTTGTCCAAGCCGAAACAATGATGTTTGGATACCGTGGATGGCGTCGCCAATGGGGTGACGAAAGACACTGTGGTGGTGCCTTGCTTTGGCAGTTGAATGACTGCTGGCCCACCATCTCGTGGGCTATTGTGGACTACTTCTTGCGGCCTAAGCCAGCATTCTATGCTGTGTGCCGTGTTCTGAGGCCGATCGCCATTGGAGTACGCCGTGAGCATCATGATTGGAGCGTGTGCCATGCCCAACCCCCCAAGACCAGCAAGTACGAGCTGTGGGTCGCTAGTAGCCTGCAGAAGGAGGTCGTTGGGAAGGTCGAGCTGAAGTTCCTTTCCATCAAGACTGGCCTTGAAATTCGGGAGAGCATCGCACACGACAACGTCACAGTTGTACCCAACGGCACCACAAACGTCTTAGAGGGTGTGATTGACCACGCTGTGTCAGAACCCCATGTCCTTGCGGCCCGTATCTGGGTTGATGGCGAGATTATCGCACGTGACGTAGACTGGCCCCAGCCATTCAAGTATCTTGATTTGTCTGATCGGGGACTGGAGGTGACCAAGATCTCAGAGACTGACGACGAGCAGTCCTTCAAGCTCAGCGCCCAGAAGCCGGTGAAATGTCTGGTCTGGGAGGAGCGGGAAAATGTTCGCCCAAGTGACAGTGCCATCGACATTGTTCCTGGTGACGACCAGGTGGTCACCATCAAGGGATTGAAACCAAGTGACTCACCGCTGACATATAAGTTCCTTGGGCAGTAGGGCCCTCTGGTTATATGCCAGAAGTTTCTTCTCCCCAATAGTTATCACAAAATGTTTAAGAATGAAACATAGAATGACGTCCTATTTTCCTGTAACCTTGGCGTTATTTAGATAAAACTATATGTTCCCAAGCCCGTAATGGGCTACGAGGTGCCAAAAACAAAAAGCACATTCTAGAGACAAGCCTCTTATTCCCGAGCCTGGGGAAATGATTAAGAATATTAGAACATTCGCAGTTATATTTTTAAAGTAATTAGCATCGAAGTACCTCTGGAGAGTATCAGATCTATATTTCTCAGGTCAAGTGACGCATTGATTATCTTGAACATTGTTACTGCAAAGTTTACGTTTTATTTCCCTAAATAATAGAAGGCAGTTTATAGGTTGCTCTTACCAGTACCTAATGCTCCAAATAAGCTGTTTAACATAACGGTCAGCCCGTGACGGCCAAATACCATGGTTCCCCCCAACAAGGAGCTGAACGGAAGCATTGAATACATACTGTAAAGCCCAAAACCGTAGCATTGATTGCAGCCCTATATTCAGACATATATATTTCTCTACAAAAAACTGATCAACCGTTCAGTAGAGAGCAAAATATTTTTTGCTAGGAAAACACCCATCCCAAATTCATAATTGAAGTAAGCATCCATTATCCTGAACAATTTGGTGCGAGGCCTTGGCAAGATGGAGATCTTATCAGATAAACAACCCCCCCGATTAGGCTAAGCCCCACAATTGCGTCGAATGACATCTTCCACCTTCACTAACACTCCACTCGAATTTCTTCTTGGAACTCGGACGATAACCCACCACACGCCAGTGGTATGGCAGGCACCAAACGATCTTGGGAAGGTAACCCACTCCGCACTGATACCGACGTCGCGAAGCACTCCACGACACGCACTGCAGTCGCAATGAGCCAGCCTCCGGTAAATATCCTCTCGATGTTCGAGACCTTCCGCGACGAGCTGGACGAGCACCACGATCGCCGTGAGCGATTAATCAAGAAAGGAAGGGATATTACAGCACTTAGCAAGAAGATGTATGCCTCTATCCTTTTTTTTTTTGCTCGTAACGAAGCATAAGTATAACTAACTTCGTCCTCATTTGGGGTACTAGTATTTTCTCATTACACCGGTAAGCTCGCATCAAGCCACCACAGGAAGAAAAAGAAAAAAAAGCCCTTTTTATTTATTAGCGATCGCACTCCTACACATCTTGACTAACATAAACCCTAAAATCTATCTAGAGTCCGAAAAGCAAATGCTCCTATCCCCCCCAACATCGCCAAAGAAACCCAGTCTCGTTTCACACAGATTCTTGACCTCTTCCGCTCAACTATACCGGACATCACTGGCCTGAATAGTTGGCGCTACCTCCGCCAACTCAGCTCCGCAATTCAGGAATTCATCGAAGCCCTTTCCTTCCACCGCTATCTAGAGACCCAATCCCTGATCACACTTGATGAAGTTGTCGCCTATCTCCCGCCCGAGATCCTTGTCACGGAAGAAGATTACATAATGGGGCTCTTCGATCTAACAGGTGAAATTATGCGGTTTGCAGTAACCTCTTTGTCTGCCGGGGGACATAATACTGATTCTGCCGCCATCACATCGGATCCCTCGTCTGACAATGCTGGAGAGAAACGGGAAGGAGAAGGTGGGGTAAAACAGAATCTCCCAAGACTTCCCTCCACCCAAGCTGGGATTGTGCGGGATCTCCGGGAGATACGCTCGCAGTTCGAAACAATTAGTGTTCCCCGAAGGCATACTATGCAGAAGGAATTTGGGAGGAAGAGCGAGGTGATGCAGGGGAGTGTGCAAAAAGTAGAACGGGCAGCGTATGGAATTCTGGTACGGGGCAGTGAGCGGCCAGCTGGCTGGGCACCTGATCTTTCTGCTCCGGTTGAGATGGAAATATATTAAGCTGTCTTTCCTTGTTACGTGTGATGCACGGACATTAAGATTTGACCTAATATGGGGCATCAAAGAAATTTGAAAAAAAGGGGAGACACATAGTAATAAAATGGATCAGTGAATGTAGTTGATGTATCAATGCAGTTGTTACAGAGGGAAAAGAAAACTGTCACTCTCCAGGCTTGAAAAAGCGGATATCAGTATTTCGGCATTAATTGCTACAAATTAAAGCGCATGTGCCTTTCCATACTTACTATCTATTAACTCCATAAGATTTCTGGAAGAGACCTAAGATTCTGCCTTTCCCATAGCCCTATTTTTATGAAGAGCTCAATAGCACAGTGATGGAGGCAAAGTTTGACTCATTCATCCATAGACTCAACCGGTATGATGTCTAGACTTGAATTTGACGCATGATACCAGCCTATTTATATTCTATATTTAACCTTTCAAGCAATATTAATTAAAAGCACCTCCATTAACCTGGGAGAACCTAGCGGGTAGTAGAATGTTGGGTATATAGGTACTTCGTGGCGACGCGGGCAGTCGATACTCGGCGCGTAGAACGCAGAAAAAAAGAAGAAAGAGAAAGGGCCGAACCTACACAAAATGAAAGGCTCGTGGGGACACAGCCACCCCTCTTAATATTCGGACGAAAAGTAATGGGGATCCCATGATAAAGGGGGCCAGGCCAGGCAATAATGATAGTACTTAGAGCGGGACTGAAACCGAGACGAGAAGAGTGAGAGGCAACAAACGAATCTGCATATAGGAATAAGGATATAGCTACCAAGGTGACCAGTATGTGCAGTCTTCTCCCTCAGGTTGTACCTTAACCTGAGTAGTAGAACGAGAAATCCCCCGTTTGCAGTGCATTCACTCTTGATGTTGTTGGTCGTCCCGCTTTCTCTGTGGTGAGATCAGGGATCATCATATTTTGCTTATCGCCAACACTGTCGAAGTTTTCGGGGTTGTTGGAATTGGAGTTATTGTTGTTGGCGCGAGAATGGCCGCAAGTAGCACCACGTGTGATTATGGGTAAACCTAGAGGTCCAAATCACTACCGCCAAATAGGTTGCAGATTTCAAAGCAAGCAGGGTCAGTGAAACTGACTCGACAGGAGCACCCTTGGCGTAAGAAGGATGGGGATAATCCGATGGCGCGGACGAGTGAAAGAATTGAAGCACACCATCACGATCAGCTGCCAAGAGGACCCAACAGCCATGATAAGGATGATAGGATCAGTTGCTGTCCGCTCGCTGTCTGCTCACTGTCTAGGCCCTGCGGACAGGCGTTCCAATTTCCCACACTTGGGCTGCGGGGCTGGCAATGCTTATGTTTAAATTTTAAATTTTGCTGTTCGCGTAGGAGATCGGCAAAGGGTGGCTCCAACTTCCAAGTTCTTCAGCTCAGGCTGGCAGTGCAGCGCTAAACTTAAACATGGAGGCTTGGTGTCCACAATGAAATCATGGGCTGACTCGCTTTCTTTTCACTGGATGCAATCCTCCTTCCCCCCATTTCCCCCTGTTTTCCCCTGCTCTTTAATAACAGATCACTACAGGGATCTTGCGAGGGCTTTAGCCTTCCAGCCCTTTTTCTGTCACTTTTTTTAATCTTCGACTTTCCCTATTTGTGTTTCCGCTTCCTCGCATCGATTTGCCTACCTGGGTTTGGGAGAAGAACTGTTATGGCTGAAGCACTAATACAACGACGGCTGCGCCTCCTTTAGGGGGCCGTTTGCCCTCCATGGTCACAACTGTATAAAGGTAGGAAATCTAAAAGGAAACTCATTCATCACCGAGTCTGTAAAAGGCATTCTATATCGAAAACACGAGCAGCAAGCTAGTTCTCTAGTCGATTTCTAATCCCCCTCCACATTCTCGCTTGTATTGGAGGCGGGCGAATTGAAACAAGCCAATCCAATCGGGTTCTTGCGAATAAAGTGAAAAATGGTTTATCCAGGCGGCCCGAGCCGTGGGTGCTACACGTGTCGTGCTCGCAAGGTTAAGGTACGCGAGCAAACCCAAATGCCGAGTTCGGCAAATCTATACGCTAATCACAACCGTAAAGTGCGACGAGGCTAGACCTGTATGTCAACGATGTATCAAGGGAAACCGAACCTGTGGAGGGTACCGCGTTCTAGACCAGGATGGCAGCAGAAGGCGATCTCCGTCCAGTACCCGGGGACCATCTCCTGGAAGAAACCAGCAGCTCTCTCCAATCCAGAATCGACAATCGTTGAGCAGGAGCACTTCTCCCCGCAGTGCCCATGATATTGAACACGGGAGCGGGTGTAATGGGTGCAACATAGAGGAGCAATTGACAGGTTTCCATACCTCTCCCTCTACGATCTTCACCCAGTCTCCTATACACCCATTCTACTCGCTCCTTGCCCGTCTCCCACAAGCTGGAAGCATATTTGGGGGCGCTTTAACTTGCCTCCCCAATCTGCTCTCAAAATCACAGGGCCAATCCCCACTCCTACCAGCTATGTCCGCGCTTCTCCTTACCTTCGTATCCAGAGGCAATAGAGGTGGCAGTCTCGTGCCAGAAGCGATCACCTGCTATAGCAACGCTCTCCAGCTCACCCGCCGAGTAGTGGATGAGCAAAATGATAGAAAGAGAAATGAGATCATGTTGACTATTTTCATTCTCAGCATGTACGATGTAAGAAATTCATCATATCCCCTTCCAATTTACCTCTGTTTCGCACATGAAAATAGTTTTTCTTCAGGGTCTTACCACTTGTTAATCAATTCAATGAAGGACTTGAACAATACCGACCACACTAAATATACATCAAACTCCCACGTTCAGGGCGCTATGGCTTTCATCAGGTCACAGAAATGTAGGAATTTTGACGAGCTAATAAGTAAACGGCTCTACAGTGCATTCGTGAACCGAGCCGTGAGTTCTCCAAAAATCAGCCCGACTCCTTCTCCCTGAAAAGAAAAAAAAAGCTCGACTAAAGAAAACCCGCTAATCACATATCAAGATGTACACGTGCTTCGGAAACGAGTCTGATATGCATCAGAATGACTTTCCTTTCACAATAGACGAGCTCCATCTGCTGCATGCTGCACTAATCCGTGATCCTCCAGCCTCACCGAGATTGTCTCTCCAGCGCTTCACATGCAAGCTCCTCATTGTGCACCTACAACTGAAAGAAATCATGGGGAGTTGGTCCTATAGAAACGACCCAGTCGGCGCCGTACATGACATTTTGGAAACAATCACTGCTATCGAGCACCAGCTATCCGAATGGCCTCGTTCCTTACCACAGGAATGGAAGTACATGACCGTTGAGCTTGCCTCGGATGGCGTGGATCCCTGGTCAAAACTCGCGCACGTCTATCCCACCCTCTGGGCCGGGAACGACTGGTCTCATTACCGCGCACTCCGAATTTTGATCCACAGTCTTCGTCTTCGATCCTTTCACTTACTCACGAAATTCATCCACGGAGGTTTGCCCATGGATGGTATAGGTCTGGAAGACCTCGTGACGGATATCAATACCACACATGATAACATTCGCGATCTTGCCAATGACATATGTATCTCCATGCCATACCATCTTGGATACAGGGATACGTCGGGCGAAATTCGCTACCCGAGCGAAGCGTTCCCAAGTGGGAAATACGCACGTGTCATGTCCATTTGCCATGTACTTTGGCCGCTTTATATTGCGGGGATCGTGGAAGGTGTGGATCTCGCCCAAAAGTTATGGGTATCTCGCCAGCTGGATGTCGTTGGTACCGAACTGGGTATTGGAAAAGCGAATGTTTTGGCTGAACTTGTGAGAAAGTCAGCAATCGGAGACCCTATTCTGTCACTTGGTACTGAATATGTCTGTTAATTTATGGCTCATGACTGGTTTCGAGTCCCGGAAAGTGTTGACTATTTACGACGATATGATTGGATGTGTACATATAGATTCAACTGAGCATGGATATTGGCACCGGAGTGTATTAATTTGTGGTCAATTCATTATATTTTAGGTCATATCTATGATCATGTAAAAGGCAAAATTATCCTCAGGCCTAAGGCTTTTACAATACGGTTTATCAACTAGGGATAGGCACGAAATAATATCTCCATGGAATACAGCAAGATTTTCCAGTAGGAGCTATGAAGATTAATGTTAAATTGCTATGGCAAGTCATCCCAAATCAACGGTGGCAGAGTGTTAGCCGCCCAGGATGTATCAACGTTTGCTGCATTTGTAGTATTCTCGTCCAGTGGAAAGGGGAAGACCGTCGGAGGGGCACTGTTGGAACTTTCGGGCGGTCCCTGGGGGGGGATGGGTGAGGGAAGTGCCGGTTCTATCAGGCCGGAAGCCGCTGGATCGGTATTATTAGCAGCACCAAGGGTATGGTCAGAAGATGTCCGCTTGGGATCCTTTGTATTATGCGTGGCGCCATTGGTACGATTGGCTCCATCTTTTAGAGCCGTATCTTTGCTTTGGGCTTGCAGATTATTCCCACTAACGGAGCCTCCGTCGCGGTACGCATGAGGGAACTTAGTCCTAAACCGATCCCGCAAGTCAGTTGCCCTCCGATGACTTAGATTTAAGCGTTTGTCCTGCTGGATATGGGTCCACTGGAAGCCGTGGACGGCGTATCCTTTCAGCAAAGCCTCATCCTCGGCAGCTGTGAATGGACGTCGGGATCGTCGTTTTGATTTCAGGGTGAAGTGCGGTTCTGGAATTCCTAACGAAACTAGAGTGGATTTGGACTTGTTGGAGAGAGCAGGGATAGTCTTAGACTGGGGGTTATGCTTCGTGGAGGATTTCGAGCATTTCTGTTTCGATTCCTTAACTGAAGGGGAGCTGAAAATTGAACGATCCTTGAGGTGGGAGTCTGGGCCCTCAAGTGCAGGGTGAGGATCTAGATTAGCCGGGCACTGTTGTGCCATATGAACTTTCCCCGGTGTTCCATCCGAACCTTCAGTGTCGATCTGTGATAGAGCCTTGGTGAGGGTTTCATGCAATTGTTTTGTGGCTTCATTTGGATCGGCTGATCTTTTTAAAAATTAGGGAATTGGCCTTCACTATCTTACCATTGAAATATAAACTTACTGATAAGCCCAAGGGCAGCAAACGCGAAACCTAAACGGTTATCGGTTAGGACCAAGTCTCATCTTAACGGCCAATGCCACGCCTACCTATCTTTCAAATTAGATGCACTTCGCTTATTAAACTTGAGTTCCGGTTGCGCCAATATCGTTGTCCAATTACCGACACCACACTTTATGACGCCTCGGAGCAACGCTGTGGTTTCCTCGTCGGTCCACTTCCGCAGGTTCTTTCGTGAACGGCCCCGAGTCTTGGGGGACAGCGGCTCGTCATTACCCTCTACAGGCAGAGGCTCCTTCCCAGCGTTGTCCGCACCTTTTTCGGGTCTCAGTTGATCGACCTTGGCGTTGTCCAGTAATCCGTTCTCTAGGCTACTCTGGTCGGTATCGGTGAGCTTTTCAACTATAGGAGAATCTAGGATATCCTCTATCCGACCCTCCCGCCTCTCCGCAATTTGGCTATCTGTAACAGAATTATTAGCCAGCAAGGCAGGCTCAATAAAAAAGCTATCCCGCGAAGGTTTGGTAAGAAGCTGCGTGATCGAGCCGGCTTCGATTGGGGGAAGCAGAGCCGCGTTCGGTGGGGGCTCATTTAACCCGTTGAGAATAGCAAATGGACCAAATGGTGGGGGGCGTTGTTCCTTTTGTGCCTGGGGTATCGGCAGTTGCAAGTGCTCTCCAAAGGAATCCGCATGCATATCCACACGCCTGCGCTTACGAGAATGGGGAGCGTCATCGTCAAAGGAGTAAGGGAATCGCTCAAGAGCACGGAGATTGACGAATGCGGGCAAAATCGGCCTCGGAGGGGGTTCTAGGAATGAATCTGAATAAAAGTCATGCTTCTTCGGCCGAGTCGTCGAGGCTATGCTCTCGGTTATGCTGGTGTTAGGTTCATTCCTAGAAGGTAGTATTCCAGAGGCATTGCTGGCCTTGGATATCGAGTTTGGCTCACGAGCACCACTGGCATTGGGCTCCAGCGGCAAAGGAACACTGAGAATGCGAGAGGAAACAGGGTCGCGAAGGGGGGCGATGCGGAGATGGGGCAGCTCGCGGATAAGGGTTTCGTCAAAGCTGCGGGCAAAAGTGCCGCTGGAATCCATGATTCAAAATCACACCATCGGGGTATCAATCATTAAAGCCGGATGGCACTAATAAAGCGTCGTACTGAACCATGCGGGTCATTTTGTACAGATTCCCTGGTCACCCCTTCACCAGCATGGCCACCGTGACTTCGAGAATCAAACGTTCAAAGTCCTTGGAAGAGGAGGAAATTTGATCACGTGTAATATAAAGGGGATATGAATGCTGAGTCATCTGTGCGCATAAAAAGTGGATAAGCCAGAGTTCTAGAAGTATAGCAACTGGGAGCCATGCCATTTGGCCAAAGAACCGCAAAAAGCGCTACAATTCCGTGAAGAGAGGGTAAATGGGCATTCCCACGAGGTTAAATGTAGTTTTATCGAAATCATAAAAGTCCTGTTCAGTTTAAAAATAAAATTACCGCTATCCAAACCCACTGTTCGTCTATAACAAATCCTCAAGTATGTGCATTTCGACATCAGAGATTCTCTAGTGAGTGGGGCAACTACTTTTTCTTCTTCGTCTTATCCACCACATCAATCCATTGAGTCTTTAGTCCCCGTCGCATAAGGGCCGTCTCCAGAGCCCGCCGCTGATCCCCCTGCACAAGAACCTCCATGACTCCCTTGGCGGCACCGGTAGCTTGGGAAACGCTGGTACTGCTGGCACACTTTTTCTGCAGCTCCTCGGCAAGAAGACTTGGTATTATCCCAAAAATTTCAAGACCGGAAACCTTGGTGACAGTCTTGGAACCGGTCCGGCGTTCAAGGGTGACATTGACCTTAGGTGCTGCTCCAGCCTTGGGTTTTACATCAGCTAGAGTCTGGCCAGGCTTCAGAATGACGTAGTGCAGTGTTATAAGGCTCTGGTCCTCCACGAGACGCTTTAAGAGGCCGTCGCGGGTGGTCTTTCCGCGGGCAAGAGTGCTCCTATCCTCAGAGGAGGAGGACGTGAAAATGGTATTGGCGAGGAACGGAGTGAGTGTGACGATGCGTTTGTTGCCCGGGTCAACAATAGGGGGGTTATGCGACTGAATATATTGATCCACATGCGAAGAAAGGTCGGAACGTTCGTAGTAGTTTCCTGGATTAGTACTGGACAGGGACGGGAATATGGTCGGGGTCAATTTCGAAGTTGGCCGGAAGAGAGTTTGTACTGTGAGTATCTGTCCAACAGAAGGATCCCCATCAGTTGCTGGGGGTTTCTTACCACCCGCACTGGCGCCTTTCCCTGAGTTTTCGACAGTACTCTTAGACGGAATTCTATATGGAACGAACTCCTTGACTCGTTGGTCATCAAAATCAACGTCTAGAATAACAGTCTCCTGTCCATTCCGGTCTTTGGATTTCACTAAAACCTGCTTATCAAGATATTTGATAAACTTTTTCACATTCTTCCAGCTTGTCTTCTTGATTTGGTAATACTGCGCTTGTTGGGAAGAATAGATGGGGAGATAAGGTGTAATCATGTTAGATATCAGAGCGGAGGGCAGGATAGGGAAGGATAACCCATGGTTGGGAACGGAGGGGTTTTCCTGCTTCAACTTGAACAAAGAATAGAGGAACGCCATTTCGAAAGCCGCATCGATTTCTGCACTATGTCAGTTACCTGGGCCAGAGCTAAACCAAGTATATAGGGGGAAAGCAGAACCTACCTTTCGTTGAAGGTTCTTTTTCTTTGACTGGTAATTCTTCTGCGCCCTCAGACGGCTCTCCAAGCTCCTCCTCTTCCTGGGCAGCTCCAGTATCCTGTTTATCTTTCAAAGCTAAACTTTCAACCCCTTCTTCAATATTTGCCGTACTTCCCTTGGCTTCCTCTTCCTCTTCCTCCCAGCCTGGAAGGTATTCCGGAGCCGGCTGTCCGGGACGAGAAGACGGACTCCACGCCCACAGTTCATCCCCTTCCCAATGTATACCACGGACAGCATGTCCTTTTGTCCCGCGGACCTCACCGAGAGCGGAAATATCAATCTCGCAGATCCCAACAAAGAGGGGGACGGTTTCCCGGTCCAGTCCAGCCACCGTGACAACTGCACCCTTCACGGCGCGCTCCGGAAATGGGGGCTCGTTTGCAAGACCAGGCGTCATCAGGTCAGCGCCACCACGGAGCTTCCGCATCACCAGCTCTGGTGTGTGCAACAACGGTACCAGGTTCGAGTTGTGCCAAAGGGTATAGACCGTCGGGTAAAGGCGTCCATCGGCGCCGGGACCATGGTCTATCTTAAACCATAGAACCCGTTCCTCGCCTTCGCTGTGTGTTCCAACATATACGGTGCCCTGAACTTCTCTAAGCTCCGGCCCAGCCGTGGTAGTAAAGCGCGCCGATAAACAATTTTCGGGGAGAAGAGAATTGCGAATGGAGGTGAGAGTTGGCGCTGTGGAACTTGGTATGGTCGCATCATCAGTGTTGAGCCCGGGGGGTGGATTGGACGGAATTTCGATCCTGTAGTCACTAATTATCTGGTCGGCGATTTTACGGCGATCAGAGGACCTCAAGGGGGACAGGTTCTTGATCTAGCATACGTCGGGTCCGGTGTTAGAAAGGAAATCCGTGGCCCTAACTAAGTGTGCCATGGAAGGGTGGATGCGGGGTTAAACGAAAACTCACAGTAGGCTTCTTCTTGAACATGGTGGCGAAAGGGGAGAAATAGGAGTGTTGATCATAAAAAAGTTGAGAGCGCTATCAGTCAACTCTATCTAGCCAGTACAAGCAGTGAGAGTTGGCAAGCCTGAGCGAAGCAGAGCACGAGAAAGCAGCGGATGATCCCTACGTCAGCCTTGGATTTTCGAACCCCGCAACAACAATCAGCCGCTAGTTTCCCCCCACCTCCAATCAAAGCCCTTCGACACAATGCACATGCGTTCGGTTTCAAATTAACAAAAAGTAAATAGTCTTTAAAGCTACGATTCCTGGAAGATAAATTCAAAATGGGCTTTCTGGAAATTTGTTCCATTGTAAGGTATTTTCCCTGCCAAGACCTCTTAAACACCCCTCTCCACTGCAGCCAGAGAGAGTCAGCTATAGAAGCTCGGTTCTTCGCTAATCAGCGGTGCGCCTAGATGCTTTTAAGTTAGTATATAAAGATCAAAAATTGACAAAGTAAATAGGCTCACTCAATTTGCGAATACAATTATTGTCCTTGTATACCATGCTTCTCCTCCCAGTCCGCCTGCTCTGCTTCGCGTAAAGCGTGTAGAAGCGACTTGGCTTCTTCCACATCATCGGGGTTGTAGATCTTTAGGCCGTAGCTAAGCATAAAATTATTGAAGTTCCCGTATCCAGCGTCTTTCAGCCACTGGTAGTCGCTTTTCTCTTGGGGCGGGATGCTGGAAGAATTGGTTCCTCTGTGAGAAGGCATCATCGCAGTGGGTGGGATATCAATTTCAATGATGAGAAGAGCTTGAGGTACTCAAGGGCTGGCAGCTCACGGTATTTCGGTAATAGCAGTACCTGATGTCGTTCTTTCTAGAAAGGAATTTGAGTGGATAATCTGGGGATGCAAATGAGTTGCGGCGAAGGTGGAGATTTGGTATAGGAGAAATGACAAGGCCCAAAATCCCACACTACTCCTTCCTCATCTGGGTCCATTACTTCCCCTTGCCACATTCAACTTGCTACCTTCCAGTTTCTGCCACAGATACCGAACTTTGGGAGAAGAGCTGAATATGGAAGCTACGACCGTCATAACACAGTAAAGAGTTGTTGATACATACTCTATTAATCCCCTAGAAAACTGCTACCTACTAGTACTACTTAAGTACCAGTAGTAGTACTATACTTATATTCCAGTTTAATGCAGCCGCCTAATGAGGATTTTAGTCCTTCAGCCGTATCACAAGGCTCATTATGCGTATAGTAAACTTGTTTAATAAGAGACATCAAGTTTCACACTCAGGGTAATGCACTACCGGTTCCATTATGGATCGATTGGACGCCATTGCTGTCATCGGTGGTTGCCCCTTGGGTGAGCCAAAGTTCAGGGCAATTGTCCTCGTAATGCTATCGCAACTTGAGAAAGATTATGAATATTAAGAAATTTCTATTTCCAAAAGCAACAACCCATTGTTGGGGTATGTCGCAGGCCATACTTGAGTATTTGTTTATGGGTATCTAACCCAAGGGACCATCACTATCCTGAACTTGGCTCGGCGTTGGTAGGGACTACCATTCAATCCGAGCCCAAACATGAGGGTTGATAAGTTGCTATTCATGTTCTCAACTCTCTGGCAATAGGTTGGACTGCCGCGCTCAGTACGACCGTTGTGAGAAGTATCCAGAATCCGAATCTCTGTACACCACGGTATGAGTGGATATGTTGCGACGGAAAAGTTATCCTGTCCTCATAGACCGAAAAGTTGAGAGGCACCCTTCCGCCTCAAGGGTTGGTGCCTTGGTGGGTGTTCCTACTTCCATCGATGGCTACTCTCTTCGCCCCAAAACATATGGGTGAAGGTAGGTAGTAGGTAGTATTACCTATTAGTAGTAATAGTTATGGGGTTGCCACAGAGTGTTGCGCCACTCATTTCAACTACATGCAGCGGAATTGGAGTCGAGCCAAATATTATAGGTAAGGATCGATATATGTATTGGATAGGTTTAGAATGGCCTGATAGTATCCCCGAGAGATATTCGAAAGATCAAGTCTAATTTGATGTGTCAAAGGTCTGATAGCTTGATATGCATCTTTGATTACGAATATCCACTGCATGGCGAGCTTAGCTTTTTCTTAAAATTAACTAGTAATCCGCATTGGTTTGCCACAGGCAACGATATTAACTCGATTCATTATTTTAATTGTTTTTTCAAAAAAAAAAAAAAATTCACATGGGGATGCTTGGAGTTCGGATATTGTATATATTTCGGATCTGGAAGGCAAAGAAGAGAAAAGAGGTTGCCTAGATTTATTGGTTGCCGAAGTTTGCTTCCCTCCGTCCTTCTCCGACTCCTGAGATCATCTCTTATTCCTCATGTAGTTTCCAGAGAGTTTGTCTGGCCTGAGTGACCTCACCAACGGTGATGGAACCTATACCCACCCTTGACAATTGCCTCCTTTGGGCTACCGCTGAGTCATCCCAAAACTCCAGGGATCAACAGGAAAGGGAAATAAAATACCAATGGCAGAAATTAAAAGGTGTCAGGAAATGGCGCTAATTTTCATATTTCCTTTTTTTTATGTGCAAAGTTTTTGTTCCGATGGCTGGCGTTCCGATAATGTTCCTCATGAGCATCCCTACCACAAGCAGGCAGCCGGGTTGGATCGTCGCTTTTTCCTTTTTCTCAACAACCCCAACACGGCATTCGGAAAGACGGACATACCTCATTTCTCTATCCAGGCAACAGCAATTCATCCAGCATGGTATGATATTGATGCCGCCCGATAGCTCCAGATCAACTGTCACAGGCACGCTCGGCCCCGAGGTGCGTTTTACCCCGAAAGGTCCTCGTTGACCATTATCTGGAAGTTGGTGTAGATATGGAAAAGACGCGATTCGCCGCACGACTAATATCCAAATCATCTGCTCATGACGTTCGCTCGATATCAGTTGTGGCGAGCCTGAGTGACATCAAGGGAAGCCCATCGAACCCTGAAAATAAGCCTCCTTGAGGTGTGGGTAGGCTTTGGGTGGAGGAATAGAAGGTGCTGGAGAGAGCGAATAATCAAGAGCCACCACGAATCATAAGGTTATCATATAACCAATCAGATAACATTACAGACACCTCCGAGGCACAGATTTGACTGTGCCCTTGCGGGGATGGATGGTCCGAGTTCATTCATGTGTGTTGTTGACTTTTTTAAAAAAAAAAGGTGCCTTGGGACTTGATAAACGAGCCCGGCTCTAATTCCACCCACCCAGATCCTTCCAGACCCTCCCACCAGTGTCTTGGAAGGATCTGCAGAACAAACGAAGTGGATTAGGAGTACCTCTCACCACAATTTAATGGCCCAGGAACATGTTATGCTCATGAATATCACATGCACCATTTTAGCCGACCATGGAAACGAAGTCACTAACACGAGTTTATCAAGGAATGGGTATATAAGTCTTCTGATGACCCAGACATCATTTCCCTCTCCAACTCATCAGACTTGACCACTACCCTCCCCCCCATCACCACCCACTGCCGACAGTCATGAATGTCCACGCCAACCCGAAGGACTCGATGAAGTCCACTTGGCGCCAGATGGAGCGCTCACAGTGGACTGTTTTCCACTGGCTCTACGAGCTGCTCGATATCCATCCGAGCGTCCTCAACAAAGAAGTCCCTGTCCATTCCAAGCAGGATAAAGTGCCCTACCTACCAGAATGGTATGAGCATCGATGGGTCTTGGCGCATGCTTTCGCCCCTCTGGCCCTGCATCAACTCTACTGTTCCTACACAGGCCGCAACCTCACCACGCTGGCCGCCATTGTTTTTTATAGCTTGTCCTTTAAGCTCATTGCTATCCATGAGTTGCATGTTCTTCGACGCATTGGCCAACAAGTTGGCTTCCTCGACGGCGACGTGCACGAACGTGATGGCGTGCCTGATGTTGGTGTGCGGAAGGTAGCCAACTCGCTTATTTCTACCTCAACCTTCCGTCCGGTCTTCACTGTCTTCCTCAGCTACCGTGCCAGCATGGCGCCCGCCTCGATGAACTGGTACTGGCTTCCACTTGAGATTGGTTTATACGGCATTGTGCTGGACTTTTGGTTCTACTGGTACCACCGGTTGATGCACGAGGTCAACGGACTCTGGAAGTATCACCGTACTCATCACCTCACCAAGCACCCCAACCCGCTCTTGACTCTCTACGCCGATCTTGAACAGGAGTTCTTCGACATTGCAGGGATCCCATTAATGACCTACTTCAGCCTGAAGTTCTTGGGGCTCCCTATGGGATTTTATGAGTGGTGGATCTGCCACCAGTACGTGGTGTTTGCTGAACTTGCTGGCCACAGTGGTTTACGACTGGTCTCGGTGCCACCCAACACGCTTACTTGGTTCCTACGGATCTTCAATGGCGAGCTGATCATCGAGGATCACGACCTGCACCACCGCCAGGGTTGGAAGAAAAGCGGGAACTATGGAAAGCAGACTCGCCTGTGGGATCGGGCGTTTGGAACTTGCCGTGACCGTATCGAATGCCTGGATGATAACATCGACTATATAAATACCGTGGAACTTCCCCTATTCTAGAGGTATGGAAAGAAGGAGGGAGAGAATAAGGTGGAATTAATGAAATGTGCAATGAATATGTATCTTTTACATATATATATATAAACTTATACCCTCAAGATAGTTTTGGCGTGTTTGAAAATCTTTCTGTGAAAATACTTTGTTGAACCCTTTTTTTTTTTTGTGATGTTCTTAGTTTTGATGGCATATCTTTGTTGATGGCTATACTCTGTGGAAGTAATCAGTAAGCGCGTGGCAACAGAATTTGTTAATAAAATCCAACCTTCCGCTAGGCCCCTAAGTGGTTAGTGTTACGACCGATCCATGGACGCTTTGGGAAATTGTTGCGAACTCTTCTCTTCTCTTCATCTTCATCCCCCAACCTCGGCTTGACTTCTGTCTATCGTCATTCTTATGAGCATTTTGCCTGTCCTTGTGAGTATGGGAAAGTCAAGAGCCTGGACTCAGTCTCTTATACGGCAGCCTTTTCATCATATAACTAGCGTAACATGGGATGACCTCATAAGTCCATTGTTCGCGATCCCACTCCCTGCCTGATTTGCATGCTCAACAAACGCCATGCATGAATGGGCCTCCTTTGATGTCATTCATGGTTGTCCGGAAATTCAAGAGCGTGTTTGTGGCCTCTCACCCAAGTGGTTCTTCCCACTGCTGGGGGAAGAGTCCTTTTTACAAAATTGATATTGTGATATTAGCTAAAATAATAGGGCTAATAGTGACGAGATATGGATCGAGGAGTTGTAGAGGCTTGCAAACTCACGCAAGGGAAGATTCAAAAAGGGATTGGTCATCGGTCTTTGCCTTGCGAGTTATACCAAGTCACCCGACTCACTGCACTTGAGAGATATCCTCACTGTTCTGCTCCGCAGAACGGTTTCTCCCATCGTCTTAGTAGTCTTTCGACTAATAGTATTATGCCTAACTTCGAAGATCAGCCTTTCCGTGTGCCGTTTGAGCTGAGCCGGGGTATTTAAAGATAAACCCATAAACCTGGATAAAAATACTTAGAATCGCCTTGCATTATTGGAGAATACCTGCGTTGGTTGCTCGGAGGCTAGGAATATATTAGCTCGAACTACCCGAAGGAGCAGGAATCCCAAAGGTGTGCCACTATGGATGAGACGATGGACTTTATGGCGCGATCCACATCCGCCCGCGGACTCGGTGGAGGGATCATTTGCCATGATCACGAGTGATCCCTTCGACTTCTACGCTATACGAGGGCTGAGGATGAAACGGATCTTCTTGTCCTATCAGATATTTAGCGGGAGAAATGAAATGCTGACGAACTTCAGGGTTAGATGTCACCTGTGCTCATGTTATTTTACTGAATTGCGATAGAAATGAGCCGCCCTCCCTTAATGATTGTTAAATCCAGTTCGTGACAGAGTCCGGATCGTCAATACAGCTGCCTTATTCGCCAGTTAACAAGAAACCAAAGTGGCCTCAAGATCATTAATTGAAATCATTGAGGTCTCTATTTCGCCCAGGTATGCCCACCTTGAATATGGGAACGATAGCCCGCTGTGACACCGACACCTATATGTCAACGACCTAGCACCATACGATCAAAGCCCAGAATGGCACCTAAATTGACCTGATCTTGTGCTGTGGCTAGCCCAGTTCAAACCCCTGACCCCATCCGCAAGCATTTAATAAGCTTTTGTAATCAGCCAGGGTATCGGAGCATGGAACTGTTTTCCGGGGTAGAAGCGTTGCGGCAGATATCGTGAACTTTAGTCTCTGATCCGGGAGAGCCCATTGTGACACTGACTGGACCCACCTGATTGGCGATTCGGCAACCGGATGGTGAATCCGAGAGCGTTTCTGCTGCATTACTATTACTTTGTATCACCATATCCGGTTGCACTGCATGAAAAGAAGTGGTGTTATTGGTGTTACTCGAACAACCTGGGATTCCCGAGGAAAAAGGTACCAACCGACACTCTGGAGACTGGGACCCGTTAGCTCGCGGCTGCTGCGACTGCCCGTACCCCGCATTCCTTCTCCACTCCAGTGGTTGGAACTTTGACGTGGGCGGAATCATGGGAGTGGGAGAGTGTGGGACACTGGGATCCCCGAGTCCCCGACTCGTACTTTTTTTGTCTCTTTTCATCATCCCCGAATCGCATCATATTTCTTTTTCTCTTTTTCTTTGTTCTTGGTCCAGAAAGGGGCTGTGGCTGGAGAGGGTCTTAGTCATTGTGCAACCTCCGAATCGCAAGCTGTGGCTGAGCAGGGGTCGCTTGGGTGTCCTTCTCCGTCGCTTTCTCCGTCTCAGGAACCCAAGT
Organism: Aspergillus biplanus; assembly: GCA_027569045.1. NCBI lineage: Eukaryota > Fungi > Ascomycota > Eurotiomycetes > Eurotiales > Aspergillaceae > Aspergillus > Aspergillus biplanus. The sequence continues at coordinate 210,187 of JAPDEJ010000014.1, forward strand.
GATTTCCCTAAAGCTGCCCCCTCCCGCCGCTAGAAAACACAGCAGGATCTCCCCTTCCATCCACCCCCGCCCCGAAATCCAGTCTTCCTCGTCAAAAGTCCTTGTGAAAGCGACCAGGAGATGGGAAGCCGTGGCTGTCTAGACCCTTGACTAATAGCTGATGCGGATCTTCATTGGAATTTCACCGTCAGTGACTAGTGTCTGCGGCTAAATCACCCCTTCTCAGTGGTTCGCACTGCTTTCCTTTCTTGATCTCACATCACTCCCCGACCACACACAACGCACTGGTTAGTTGTGTCACCAAATTCCCTGGCGGATCACCTGCAAGCCCCGCCTGTTTATTTCCAATATGGTATTTTGCGGCAAACCAAGTAAAGGCTGCGGCGAATGCCGATCTCGAAAAATCCGATGTGATCAAGCCCGACCGACCTGTGCACAATGTGCCAAGGGCAACCGGGTGTGTCCCGGATACCGAGATGAACTCTCTTTGATGTTTCGGGACGAAAGCCAGCAAGTTGTTCGAAAGGCACGGACCGGTTCTTCAGGTCGTAGGTCCAAGGCCTCCAAGAAAGCTCCCCGCACCACGTCCCACAGCAGCAGTAGTCCCGAATTATCCGTGGCCGCCACCAGCTCCTCATCAGTAACCTTCGGAAGTGACACATCTGATTTCAACGACGTGGCCGACCAGCCACTCATTAAGCTGGAGCAAGAACAGCTCATCCGCAAGTCACTGGCGCTGCAGCCATCGTACCAACCAACCTCGGATGAAGCCGTCAGCTACTTTCTCCAGTACAATGCGTGGCCGGGCGCTATCTTCATGATGGATTTTGACCCTCACACCCTGGCTCGGGCCAGCGCAAGCTTAAGTGAACAAGCACAACTGGCTAGTTTAATCTCCGTGGGAACGGCCATGCTTTCACGCTTACGAGGATCTGTGGAGCTGGCCCTGACCGCGGAGCTGGAGTATGGTCGGGCTCTACAGCGTCTGACGCGAGCAGTCTCAAATGAGAAGGAATCCAGAGCTAATGCAACCCTGTCGGCGGTGCTATTGTTGGCTATTTTTGAGGTAGGATGCTTTCTTTTTTTTTTCTTATTTTTTTTTTTTTTGCTTGGTTCCTTGTGCTGTGTTTTCAAAGGGTTAACAGAACTCCAGGTTGTCACCAGTCGAACTCCAAGGAATATCGAGAATTGGACAAATCACATATATGGAGCCGCTGCATTGTTAGAGCTCCGAGGGGCTGAGCAGCTCCATAATTTAGAAGGGCTCCAACTATTTGTTCAATTGAGATTTCAGATCGTAAGTGCTTGGTTTATAAATACTTACCCTTCATTGTTCGCGGATTAATCCCCAGGAAACAGATCATCAGCTGCCTTCAAAAAGGGGCTCGCGTTCCCCGATCAATCTTAGAATGTACTAAGATTGCTATGTATCTCCGGCCCGGAACAGACGCCTTCTGCGATCGCTTAATTAGTATTGCCGGACGATTGTCCAACCTGCGGGCAGACATCAATAGCAAAGCTATGAAAGACACAAACACAATCCTGTCCGCTGCAACTGCAGTGGAAACAGAATTATTAGCATGGGTGGCGGCCGCCCCTCCTGATTTCCTCTACACCACCATCGACTGTCCGGCGATGGAAAATTGGGCTAAGATCTTTAGTGGTAAGCCCCTTCCCTACAACAACCGATACCACATCTACCGCGATCTCTGGATATGCCATACGTGGAACCAATATCGATGCGCACGTCTTGTCGTTTCCGAGATTATCTTGAGCTGTTTCCGCCGGCTTTCAGCGGCCTCCCCTACGAAGGTCATGTCCCTTGAACTTCAGGCGCACTGCGCCAAAATCCGCAACGCCACACGGGACCTCGCCATCGATATCTGTGCTAGTGTACCCTTTCACTTCGGTGTCGGGGGCCCACTTTATCCCCAAGAAACCTTCACTAGCATAACCGCCAGTCAAAGCTACGTCGGCGGCATGCTTCTTCTTTGGCCCTTGGTTCTTGCTGGGGCCACGGAATCAAAGGGCCATCCACTACGCACCTGGTTGAAAGAATGCTTTATGCTCATCGGGCACAGTATGGGCATTGACCAAGCCCTCGCGCTGATCGATGTGCTGGAAACGGAAGCCGGCGTCTTTGAAGGGATGGAGGAGACCGAATCATCAGGGTTTATTTTCCAAGAAACGCCGGACGCCAGTTATCATAATCGTGTCCTTGTCGGGACCTTTAAGTCCTGATTTAGTGATCGTACCTGCTACCTGTAACTTTTTCGGCGTGTTCGGTTCTGGTAATGTTCCTCCAGTTTTGTTATGTTATTTCGCATCAACGGTCGTTATGATTGAGTTATACCTTTTGGTATAGGGTATTCCACTTGGGTTTAGGATACGTGATATAGTTAGTTTGGTTATTTGGATATAAGATTCCCTCCTTTTTTCCTTTTTCTATCTCGTTGCTTGCTTATTTTTCCGTAAACCCCATAGGGTTCGCGAAGTATTCAATCCCATATCCAGATCGAGGCAAATTCGTATTTAGCAAGGCACAAATCGACTGCTCCCAGATATTCTGCCCTGCCCCGTAAATGATCGCCCGTAATTGGCCTGCGATCGACAGCGGAGCTATGACAAAAAAACTAGTGTTCAAATACCGATACAGCAGCCAAATCCACCTCCTCGCATGAAACCACAAAGTGCACGGCCGCCGCCCTGCAGAAAGACTTGCCCAATTTCGGGTCGGGGAGGCGGGGGCAGTGTTTTATCTTTTGACAGCCTTGAACTCAGGGATTCTGCCCCAGAAACAAGAAAAGTCTAGCTCTCTTTCCAGTCGTTCTCCTGGAAATTGCTTTTTCCCTTCGCTCTCTTCCTGCTTTTTTATTCGCCGCGGTGGCCATCCCGCGCCCCATGAAACACCCCAAGGCTCAAGGTTCCGTGGGTATTCCCCCCGGTCAGTCTGCCTTTTCCTTTTTCATGTTACCCCGGATTCATCATGTCGGCCTCGCCTTAGAATTATGTTTAAATCAGCCTTACAAACCTCCAGGGTTAATTTCACACTCGCATTGCCACGAGGGGAAAGCTTATTAGCACCAGGAATATAAACTAAAGGCCGTCGGAGTATATATCTAGGGTTACACATGTTTTTCAAACACGACTACCCTTTTTTGTGATCTAGTCATAGGAAATAAGGCAGTATAAAGAAAATGGGTGAAAGAGGCGATTCTAGACCCAAACACCTTGCTCATGGGCGCAGCGACCTCCCTCTCGGTTCGGAGCTACTCTTACTACCCGAGTTATGCCAATTACCATGACCAAGGTAGCGCGGCCAGCCAGTATCTGCGGCTGAGTACTGACCGAAGAAGGTGGTATGCACTGCAGGGAATTCTATGAGGAATTCACAGCGGTAGATATGTGGCATGGTGTGACAAGAGGGGTATCTACATGATTTAAGGTTGTCCCTTCATTTTTCCAAGGGTGGCCGAGAGGTATCACCTGGGAGGGCGGAGGGCACCCTGGCAACAGAATGCAGGCTTGGGCACGAAACGCTGGAATTTCTCTCCAGGGGCGGAATTCCAACAATGCGTTCTTGGGATGTTGAAGAGATGAAGAGAGGGTGCGGCTCCTGAACTCAGCCTTTCGGTCATCGCGGCACTAACCCATTTTGAGCAAAAGGTCTTCACAGCCTGTGACTTTGGCACCACAGCCCCGCTTGCGGCCTGGGGCATCAGAATGAGGGGACTTCCGGCCAATAATATCGCACCATTCGCTCCGCCTTGCAGCACACAGCCCCCTGGGCCGTGTTTTCTCGTGATCGATGGGCCTTTCTCACAGCCTGCATCGGATCCTGATGAATTGAAGAATCTATGTTTTGGAGCTCGAAAACGACCTCAGAGATGGGGAGCTTTTGTTTCTGGATTAAGCCCTGGCGGATCGCGAGAATGCCTTGCCCGGACCTTGAACGAGTTGAAGGGGATATAAACTTGGGCTTCATCTGTAGAATCTCGAAAGCAAGTAGTAGCTACTGACAAAAACTCTACCACAAAGGAGGAAGAAAAGGTTCTGTGAATGCTACTTGCATTCACTTTATAATTACATCACGATCATCTCATTGTTCCGGAGAATATTTACCTCCTTGAGTCACACATTTTTCCCCAACATATTTAAAAGAGTCCCCATGCCTTTTCTGGGAAAGCTCAGATCCTCTCTCAGCCGTTCTCCTTCTCCCCCATCATCCTCTTCATTTCCAAATAGCTTTGACCACTATCACGATACATCCAACATGGGTAACTGTCATTCGAGTCAGGACACACGGGGTACCGCCCATTACGCCGCTCCCCAGGTCCGCACGACACCACCACAGCAATCCTACTACAGCTCTATGCCAACAAACCAAAACCAACAATACCAGCCGCAGCAACAGACGGAGAAGCAGTCACCCTGGGCCCCCCCACCTTATACCACCGAAGCCCCTACAAAGTCCGCGACGTCTGTGGGTAGTGACTCCGCCTACTCATTTTTGCGCGAGTTCGACACCATTTTCCTCGTTGACGACAGCAGCAGCATGCTGGGGAAACGCTGGCGCGAGGCCGAGGATGCCATCGCCGCCATCGCCCCGATCTGCACCCAGTATGACGGCGATGGTATCGATATTTACTTTCTCAACCACCAACGCGGCTCGCGCCGGGGAGCGTTGAGCGGGTACACGAACATCGGGAGCGCAGACGCGGTACGCCGGGTCTTCCGCAGCGTGAAGCCCTGCGGCGCAACCCCTGTTGGAAATCGACTGGCTGGGATCCTGCGGCCTTACATGAAGCGTCTCAATCATCTGACCACTCAGGGCAAGGAGCACTCCATCAAGCCACTCAATATCATTGTCATTACAGACGGAGTTTTCACAGACGATGCCGAGAGTATTATTGCCGGTGTTGCAAAACAGTTAGATAGTATGCTTGCCTTGCCGTGGCAGGTGGGCATCCAGTTCTTCCAGGTCGGGGACGATGAGCCAGCCCGGAAGTATTTGCAGGATTTGGACGATGGGTTGGGGGAGATGGCTCGCAACGAACGAATGCGGGACATTGTTGATACCGTCACTTGGAAGGGAGATCGCGGCCGGACATTGGATGCGGACGGCATTCTCAAGTGTGTTATTGGGGCCGTGAATAGGAAGTACGATAAGCGTGATGCCACTAGGTGATTCCGATCATCCCGTTATTCATTTGTTGAATTTTTTTTCTTCTTCTTTTCCTGTTTTGCTGCCTTTACTTCTTGAACATGTTTTCTTCCTGTTTAGGACGCTTTTAATAGCTTTCTTTTTTCTTCTCTTTTCTTATATGGGTGGCATACTGTGGGCTTTCGGGAAGATGGCGCATCATGGTAACAACTGGCGCTGGGGTCCTTCTGGTGATACAACAGGGAGTTCACCATTTTCAAGCTTTAGAAATTTAAGGAAAGAAATGAGACTTACTTTTTATATCTCAGAAAATCAATACGTATGCCTTTAGCTTTAACTCACGGGTGACTTCGTGATATCCCGATCCCAATATATCCCTGTTTCCCCGAGTCAAACCGATAGATTGAACGACCGAGATCAACCAAGCTTCAGGTAAGCACTAAGCCCGGCATATTTTCCCGGGCTGTGGGAGACGGCGGTTTCCCGAAGCGTTTTGTGAGGCTGAGCCAGATCCACCGCAGGCGAATCGCCCGAGATCTCGTCCAGTCGAGTCGTCGTGGACGGTTACACAATAGTTGGGGGCTGAAAATAAACGCCCAAACATTGTTTAAGACAACCAATCCCATGCTGACAACACCTCTGCTCCTCTTTCACTGGCATTGCTCTTTTGGGATCTCTATTGCCCTGCCGCTTCCTTCAACCTTGAAATCCGCTGTGTAAGTCTTCTCAGGGGGTACTCATCTTGTGGTTATCGAGTATAAATTTTGAGGGTATGAACTCCAGCGTTGTTCGAATTGCGTCCATGATGCTAACCCACCAGGAAACCAGCCTCGCCACCACCAACCACAGTATACTGAAAACATGTCACAACTATCTCAATCCCCCGCACTGGGAATCATCGCAAAAGTTCTCGCGGTAGTTCCCATCGGGATTGGGATCAATGCCTTCCTGCGACCCGCCCATGCGCTTTCGCTGTTTGAATTCGAGCCCCCAGCTTCGGCAGCCGATCGCCAGATGGTAGACGGCCTGATGGTGGTATACGGGGTGAGAGACGCCTTCATGGGCCTGGCTCTTTATTCGGCGGCTTCGTTCGGCTCCCGTAAAGCTCTTGGGTGGATATTTCTCGGGGCGAGTGCGGTTGCTGGTGTGGATGGGTATGTGTGTTGGTCTCTGGGGAAGGGTTATTGGAATCACTGGGGATTTGCCCCGGTGCTCGCTACGTTGGGTGTGACCTTTCTAGGCTGTTTTGATCGTGCATAAGCTAGATTAGTATAGTTTTCTCTATATTCTATAGTAAAGTTTGGAATTTATCTTTGATATATACATGAAGTAAATGGAATGGTCTATATTTTGGGGGTCTCAGAGATAACTCGGGCCACAGGCTCCTGGGGCTCTGCTGCGAATCTCTCATCATCCATTTCAATCCCCCATCGCCTTTCTCCGTCCGAATCGATAAACCGTCCGAGATGTACACGTCGCGTGTGGGGGTCCTGCTCCCCAAGCAGTCCGTTCTGCAAGCCCGTCATTACCTCCATCAGTGTATCACTCCGGGAGATCAACGCCAGAATGTCTCCCAGGCACTGGACATTGCGGGTCAGGTTCCCAAAGTATTGCTTTTGGAGCGCAGCGATGACCAGTGTGGTCACGAGAAGCCAGATCATGATCGAAACACTGATCCACAGCGCTGGGGCGTTCAGCCGGAGCATCTCCGCGCGATGGGTCACCGTGACCACGACGGTCCGGTTCGTGTGCGAGGTCGCATGTGTGATAGTCTCCTCCCCAGTGAGTTTAGTGGGGTAGGCGTAGTGGTCTACTATGAGGGCCACATCATGGGGCAGGCTGGCATTGATCGGTTGATACGCCCAGCCACCAGTCGCTGAGAGATTGCCGCTCACGTAGTGCTGGAAAAAGGTCGTGAACGTCTTGTCTATAAGGGTTGCCATGGAGCTGGGGTCTAAAAGAGCCCCGCCATTTTGGTTGGCCATCATATACATTGAATACGTCATGAAGTCCATGTTCAAGCCCTTGGCTCGATCGCGGAAGCTATACGTGTTGTCTTCTAGCCGCTCATACCAGTAAGTGGCTACTCGGTCGGCGCCGTCAAGCATAGCAAAGTCGGGCGCAGTGAACATGGCTAGCAGGAAAAGATTCCCGTAGCTAACCGTGCTATTGTAGGTAAACAACCCACGCTCCAGGACAGAGTCGTTGTGGATTGCAGGGTTATCCAAAAATGCATTTTGCGCCACCCGCGGTGTATCAGTGATCTGAAAGTCTTGGATAACGCCTGTAAGTGGATTGACGGTGAGTTCCGAGCTAGCAACCTCCACCAGAGGCTGGCAAATCATCTGAAGCGTCGAAGGAATCGAGGAGAAGACCAAGCGGCCCTGTAGCCATTCCTCGTTTGCACGGATCTCCTGAGTCGCAGGGCCAGTCGCCCATTTAGAAGTGAAGTTTTTTCTGCCAATATCGGGGGGAAACGTCCCCATACGGATTGGCATTGGGCGACCAGTATCCCACGGTAGCTTGGGAATCTGGAGACGAATCGCCTGAACTATCCTCACTTGCACAGCAGAGCAGCTCGATCGCAGATGGGAGAACGGGGGTGCAGCCAATGCAGTTCCCCGCGGTTTGGCCGGGGCTGTAGTAATACCGTGGGGCCGGTGTGCCCCCGAAGGGCAGCCGGGGCGGTAATGCCCCGAGTCCAAACCCTACATCCATGTCGGGGTCGATCGTGCTCGTGTTCCAGAACTCATGGTGGGTCAGATTCCAGGATGTCAGCCAGGAGGAGAGATTGAACGAGCCTTCTAGTGAGCATTCAACCCGGCCGCGAATTGCGGGAGTGGCGAAGGAGGCGTTGAGCTGAGAACTTCCACCAACGATACTCTTGTCAGTTTCCATAGCAGCAGCAGCCTCGAGCCCAGATGCTTCATTTGTCACACTGCTTAGGTCGATGGGCACGAAGCTCCACCCATCTTTACTCCAGACGGGCTCTGACGCGTTGAGGAGCGTGTCGCAGAATCCCCTGCCGTCATTTCGAACAGACTTGAAGAGCGGGTGAGGAATCGTTTTCCTTCTAGAGCGTGCTTGAATTTTAGATCCGAGGACTGGTCTAGTTTATCGAACTTCAACCGTGCGTCCTGGCTGTCCAACGCAAGGAAGCAGACGGCCAGTTAGAGACGAGAGCCTGCGATTCCAGTTTCGTGGTGTTCATCACGCTGTCTGGGATCGGGATCTTATTGTCCCCATATTCATCCTCATTAAAGGAAATGATAGGTTTGTCATTGAGCAGGTTTATGGAAGCCGTCACGCTTCCCATCCAGTAGGTGGGCTTGCAGAGACAGGTGTCCAGCCATGGGCTTACTGGGTCGAATGGCTTGGTGAACAAGAGGACCTCCCTACACCGCAAGCGGCCGTGTAATTTGTTTTGACAAAGTTTCCTTGATCGTTAATGTTGTAGGAAAGCACACCCTCGGAGAGCGAAACACTGGACTAGCCACATCCTCCCTTAGAGGCGACCTCGGCTCGGCTAGAAATGTCGAGCCCATACTCACATCCATCCGGGGATGACAAGACCACAGAAGTGGTCGGATCCTGCTCAGCTGTCGGCTTCCCTGGATTATTTCATCTCTGCTCGCCGGCCGTCATGGCCGTACATTTTAGGTCACTCTTGAACACGGTGGTCTCGCCGCGCCATTCTTGCAGGGAGTTGGAAGGCAGGGAGTTGACGAACGTACGGTCCCACTCCGATGGCCAGACCGGCATCATGGTGTACTCATCCGTGATCCAGGGTGAGGTGTTTACATTCCGAAGAAAGTGAGCGATTGACCGAAAACGAATGCTCCGATCGATATCAACGGGGAGAGGGGAGTTGGCCGGCGAGACCAGACGCTGGAATCCGGCAGCATGGGGCATACCAACGTCGTTCGAACCCGGCAAGATAGAGGACAGCGGAGAGATGGCGAGGAATCCGATAATATTTATGAGGGAGCCAGCGATCAAGATCCAACTCCGCGAGTGCCCTCCGTTTTTCTTCTTCGAGAAGCCGTCGGAAAAATACATTCCACCAGGCCCCCGGTTTCTGGAGGATCGTCGACGACGCGACGGCACCGCCGGCCCGGGCGAGGCGGGCAAAGGGCTCAGTGCGTTTAACATCGTCTAACAACATGGTGGTGAGCTGAACGTAAAGTATGGCAATCAGCGTCGGGGTATATCTCCACCCGAACAGCAATGTGGACGACCCATCATCCCTCCCCAGTCCATCGTTCGTTTCGGACCGCCAGAGCAGGAGGAAGCTGACCAGGCCGAGCGCGACTGCGACAAAACTGCGCTGGAATAAGAACCAAGTCGCGAATGTCCGAGGGCGCCACGCTGTAGGGGATCCCTTGATGGGATCCTGGCGCAGCTTGAACATCACGCTCCTTTGAGAGGCGAGAAGAAGATACAGAGCAGTTAAAGTAGTGAAAATGGAGGCATTTGCGAGTATTGACCGTCGAACCGCAGGGAACTGGACCCTTTTCAGTTCTGGTCTCTTTCACGCCGAGCAGGACCCTTGTATTCTCCATTATCAACGCTAACGATCAACCCATGGCACTGCGGCGCCGGGCCGAGTCGTTGGCCCCTTGCACGGCGGACTTGGGTGGGCGCTTCGAGAGGTACATCCCTTTGCAATTGGTTTTTTCCCTTAGCGCTGGGGTAGATTCCATCAGAGGTGGTTGGCCAAGTCTTCGCATGAGCAAATGAAGGATGCAGAGAGCGGAAGCGCCTGGTTTATTTTTCGCCCCCAAACTTTTCTTCCCTTCCACCTTGTGTGCCCAGCTTCATCCTCTTTTGGATAATGCTCATCGAGGCTCAAGTCTCATCTTATTAATTTAAACCCACAAGCAAAGGAGAGACAAGGAGACAGATGCGTGAGGTATCAAATAGGATTATTATGGAAACAAGCTTCGTACATTATAGAACAAAACAAGAGGATTAACTATATTTTGAAGGTAAATAAGCTATTATTTAATTTTGGCAGTTCATCACTTCTTTCTGGTCTGAGGAGGGAAGTCAGAGGAAAGGAGACAAGTAAGAATGCAGATCATAATTTGATCAGGCGGGAGAATGTTCAGAGCGGCCATTTTAATGCCCACAAACTTAGGGAACTGATAGCTTTCGAATGCCATTAATTGGATAAGAAAGGAAAGAAGCTGGATTTAAGGTTAGATACTGGATTAGCCTAGGCCCTTCGCCCAAGATTCTTAGTTGCAAGTAGTAGCATCACTCTTCGCAGGTAAAAAAATGGATTTCATAATTCATGTTTATAGAGGCACGGCTCTGATAAAACGCCGGACGCTGAGAGGCAAGGAGGGAAATTATAACTGGCCTTACTGTGGAAATAATCATCAAAACCCATGGCACTTAGTGGCCGTCACAGGTCCGGAATAAGTGGCCGTCATTGTTGAAATGATTCAATCAAGATCGGGCCTGGGCTAAGAATACCATGGTCGATAATTGATCCTTCTTAGAAATTTCATCCGACGAAGGAGATCAGGATGGACGTCGGATCAAGTATACACCCATCTACAATAATGGTAGAGACGGGTGTGAGCAGGAAAGGAGGCCAAAACAACGAGAAGCCGCCCAGTCCCTGAGTGCTGACCGCCCGCATGAACTCCTCCCCCCACTCAACGCTCCAAGAGCCCGCAAGCTCATGTCTTATGATGATCCAGATCAATATTCAAGCAATGCACCATCAAACTTTACTTTTCAAATAACCGCTCGTTCCCTCCCCTACTCCCCTGCACAATGCCCCACAGCTCTCGCAAAAAGCCCTCTCCATCCCAGCATCAGAAGCGGCTGCAAATCACCGATGATTCCGGCTGGACGCATGTCACTACTGGTGGAAATGCGCGCCGCCTCCTCAACGAGAAGAAATCTTCTTCCGAGGCTGTCCTCACGCCCGCAGAAGCGCCGGCTGGTGTGACTGTGGAGAATCTCCAACTTCAATTACATGAATATCGTCGGTGGTGGGAACAATCGCCCGTCGGGATAAAGGTGGAGGAGGCGCTACGCCGGGCTGTGGGCGAGAGGCGGGCCTCCGTTGAAGATGGAATCGTGTGTATTGGCCTGGGGAGTCCGAGTGGCTTTCTTCGTGGGGGATGGGTCGACCGCAGAACTGTGTCAATGTATCAACTGGCCGCATTGGTGAGCATTGTGGGATGGATGAGTAAGTGCTCTTTCACTCCTTTACCATTTTCATGCTTTAAGAAATTATGATCTTGTCTGACAACCCAAAGAAAGCAATTCACAGCCCACCCAGGTTTATGCCCAAGATCCTGTCTTCAACACCCATGACAAGGCTCTCCTTGCCTCCTTTGACATCTGCGTTCTCGATCATCCCTTAGCCTTTGAGAAGGTCACACCACGGACCCTCCTCTTCTGCCCCGGCGCCGAACGGAAACATCTTGAACAATTACTCGCACACAATCCAGCGATCGTCCTTGGAGGCCCACTGGAAGATGCTGAGACCGACGGGGTAAAGAATTTTGTGGATATGAAAGATTCTGTGCAACTACCACGGTTCGAGGAGCAGGAGCATGCCTTCTGGAATATGCGAGTCTATTATCCTCGGGAGGAAATAGGTTGATACCGAGGAATCTCCCTGCCTGCTTTAGGTGGGAAGATTGCATCAAGTACTCCTTCACTTAAAACTTACAGTACAGGGAAGACAGGGACGAGGGAGTCCGCCACGGCCACTCCTCGAGTCTTCCACCGGTGCACATATATAAATTTCACCAAGATGGCGAATATATGATTCGAACCGAATATCATGGGGCGCACCATTTGCTATGTGCAAACCATATACCACCATCCAATCATTACACCTGGCAAGCAATGCGCCATACGAACCAGCCCTTGACGTGACCATGCTGGAAAGGAAGGCATATCAAGGAAGGGTACGCCGGGTTTAGAATCATTCTAATCCTAATGGAAGATGAAATAGAAGGGTAGGATAGCGATATATTGATGAATCTATGATCTATGTATAAAAATAACACGGTAGAAGAATTTCCATACAAAGAAGAGGCTCCTGTTGGGCGTCTTGGCAGCTCGTGAACCACCGCCCCACGCGGATCCGCTTTCGACAGCCAGGCGGCGCTCGCCCTGTTGGGCAATCGGAATACTAAAAGATTGGAGAAAGGCTAACTCCTGAAATCCTTTTTGAATCTCTTAACTTCTCTCAATTCCTCCCTCCCTTCTTCTTCCCCGACTCCTCACTACTATGCTCTCTCCTTCCCCTTAAAAAGGCTGCCTGCTTGACCTCAACCCCCCGAACCTCTCTAGAATCATACCCCACTACGTCAGGCTCTGTGGCGATGGCGTACAACAAATCCTACAACCCCGACGCGCTCCCGGCGTAAGTTGAAGAATATTGTGTACATGCCCTGAATGATCGCTAATTCATCATTGTGATTCCAAATAGGCACGCGGAGCCTGAGCAGGTACGCCCGAAAATCACCTCCTCATCCCACGGTGTTCTTTACACCACCACCCCCTGCAGCTGATGCGGCTGAATGCTGAACCTTCTGCTCTCTCCTTCAGGTCGCCCAGATGATAGGTGCTCTGCAGGTCAATTCTTCGAACCAGCAGAAACCGTCTTCCCCCGGTGGGATCTCACCTCGAACCTCAGGCCCTTCCTCACAACCGCCTCAGCGCTACCCTGTAGCTGCCTCGCGCGCCTCATTGGATCGACCGCTCCCAAACGCACCGCCAGCCCAACAACGGCCTGGTGGCCTCCTACACCCATCCCCGCCCCCACAGAACTACGGTTTCGGCCCTCCACCCTCCCAGCCAGTCCGCAACCGCCCGGCCCCCTCGTCACGCCCTCCTCCCACACCGCAGCCTCCCCCTCTCGCGGTCCCCAATGACGACCCCCAGCAGCTCTTCCCGCTGTTCAGGGCTGCCAACTCCTCGCACTCCGGGGCGCTCACCGAGATGGAGCTGGGCTCTGCCCTGGTGAACGGCGACTATACATCCTTCCACCCGAAGACCGTGACAATGATGATCAGCATGTTCGACCGGAATCGAAGCGGGTCGATATCATTCGACGAGTTCGTTTCCCTGTGGCGCTATCTTGCCGCATGGCGGGAGCTATTCGACCGATTCGACGAGGACCGGAGCGGGCGCATCAGTCTGCAGGAATTCGAAAAAGCGTTGGTTGCCTTCGGGTACCGTCTCAGCCAGTCCTTTGTGACGGTGCTATTTACCACCTTTGAGAGTAAAGGCCGGAAGATTAATGGGCCTCCTCCCCCCGGCCCCTCTAGCCCAATGGGGATGAGCTTTGATTTGTTTGTCCAGGCTTGCATTAGTCTCAGGCGCATGACGGATGTGTTCAAGCGGTATGATGATGACCGAGATGGCTACATCACAGTCAGTTTCGAAGAGTTTTTAAATGGTAAGTCCGGTGCCTGTCCCTGCTTCCTTTTTCCGGTTACTAGGTGAGAGATCATCTGTTTGTTAATGGAAATTGTGTTCGTCTAGAAATACTCCAGTTACAAGATTAGATCGGATTCCCTGGGTGGAGATATTTGGGGCACTCTGGAATTATTGCCCTTGAAAGTTTAATAATATCGTTTTTGTGACCTGTAGTCTGCTCCTGCGAATACACCTTCCCCCAACTTCTACTAAGTACTTGGTTGTATAAACAAAATACTCGTACATAGTAATGTAAAAAAAAAAAAAAAAAAACCACGATCAAGGGTCACGTATGGGGAGAAAAGGGAGACATGCTCACTATCGAGCTAGGCTGGGTCAAAACGTCAGCTTCGAGGAAAATAATAACGGCAATTGTACAATTATCTATAGATTTTCGTATTCTACTTCCCGTGGACAACCACATCGTCTCGGAAGGGCCTTCGGTGGCCACAGCAGAGCAGGTGGCCACGTAGAAGGTGGCGCAGAGGGACATTCGAAAATAGGTATCGAGTAGAAGAAGCGTTGTTGGATTACTGCTGCTGGTAAAAGTACCGCTCCCAGGCACAATGCTATAAAGAGATTAAGGGACAAAAATATTCGGGCTAGTTGAAGAAAAATAATATAAATTCTTTACTAATATCTATCCAGAGACAATAGTAATAGGTTGCATCATTAGGAGAAGGCTAAGCGCGGACACAAAAAAGAAAACCAGACATTAGATAGGCGCAGGAGCACACGTAGCAGAATTAGAAAGGGGCATAAGTCATGGAGGAGTATATCAAGCTGAAGCCGCCCAGAGCGGAGTTACCCGCTTGAGGAATTTCATGAACTTGAAGAACCCAACGGCATGCTCAGCATTTCCGTGGGGATCTACCACGCGTTCTGGAAATGCAATACCGGCTCCGTAAAGACCCGGGATGACGCGGTCGTGGCGGTCGCAGAAGCCCCCAAAGCTCGAGTCCCACTTGAGATCTGGGGGTGATAGTAAGGATCCGGTGATCGATAGCTCTGGGAGAGCGTCGCGTGTATACCCAACAGCCTGAACGAGATGCGAACAGGAGGGAAGATGCTGTTGGTATTGTCTCTGTTCCCGGCCTCCACCGCAGTCAATCTTGGTAATGAAGCGGCCAGCTTCGGAATGCGGGAGCGCGGCATCCTCAAGCTGCTGGCGGGCAAAGTCAGCCGCGCGACCTTTGAGACCGGTGTTATCCCGCAGGATCCAGCCATCCATGTACTCGGCATAGCGGAGGGGATGGCGGGTGAACCACTTAATGCGGAGGTTGGGATGTGACCTGCGGGCTAGCTCCACAAGGTTGAGCAGTGCTAGGATGGCACTATGCGAGGCCCCCACTACTGCAACGGTGGACGGCGTGTCCTTGGGTAAAACAGTTGCCAATTCGCTTGGCTTCAGGACGAGGTCAAGGTCAAGCCTCTCAAAATTCTGCTCAGGAACAGGAACTGGGACCTCTGTCGGAGAGGAGCCCGTGCAGAGGATCAGGCGAGGAGCTGTCACCTCGAACTCATCGCGAGTGTCGAGATGCTTAATTCGAACGGTCCATGAGCGTGTCTACCAGTGGAGCCGTGTCAGCAATACAGGGATCAAGAATTCGATCAGAGGCGCTTTAAACTAACGTGGTCTAGATCCGCAGCGGTGACATGACCGCGACAGGCATAAACCTGATCCATCTTTACGATGCCATCAGTCAAGGCTCGGACCATATCTGCCGCATGATGGAGATGGCAGGGTTTGTCCTGATCGAGCTTGGCCATGGTGGTGAAAGCACTAGGGATACGGGTGCTGTTGATAACTGAACGGAAGGGCTGGA
This sequence comes from Aspergillus biplanus, assembly GCA_027569045.1. NCBI lineage: Eukaryota > Fungi > Ascomycota > Eurotiomycetes > Eurotiales > Aspergillaceae > Aspergillus > Aspergillus biplanus. The sequence goes on from JAPDEJ010000014.1 coordinate 225,634, forward strand.
CAGCTGTGGCATATGCCTGGAAGAGAGCCACTTTGGTGTTGCTATACAGAACCAAGAGGCGTCAGCTGGGAGCGCTCCTCACCCGATACTGCATGGCACAGATCCCAAGCGGCCAGATGGAGGAAATCGCTCACCTTGGCACTTCACGGTACTTGCGATTTACACGACCACCCTGGAAATATGGATCGATCCAGACGATTTTCCCGCCGAGTTGCTTCTCTAGAAGGTTGCCCATGACAGCCAGCCCGGCAGGACCAGCTCCTACGACGACAGCCGCACATCGCTGGGGAGGACTCATTTTCCGGGTTTGTATACGAATTGAAGGAGCGGAAAATGAAGATGATTTAGGAAATTATGAGGGAGGGAAAGAAGGGTGTGGTGCAGCGAAAATTGGCGCTTGAAGGGCAAGAAAATGGTGAAAAATACGTGGAGTTTATGGAGAAAACCAGCAGTTGAAATAATAATAGCCAGAATCCCAATAAAGGGGGGAAAAGGCGGGCATATTTAAGGACCAAAAGTGTTTCTGAGTCGAGAACCACCGAGAAAATCGCCGACCCCAAACTCGGGGAATCGTACGAGGAAACACCATTCTCGTCATCTTTTAGCGGAAAGAGGGGGCATGATAGAGCAGCCAGCGTATGAGAGTTGCGTTGGAATGGCGGGAATGACGCTGCGGCGTCATGGCCGAGAGTTCTCGCCTTCTCTCGGACGAGAGACACCGCACTATGGTCAGGCGGTACAGTTCGCAATCGGGGTCCTCAGGGTGCTCATTGAGGGGATTGGCATCCTCAAGCCCAGTCGATGGGACGAGCGTGATAAGAGTATGATTCGCCAGCTCTCTCCTCCATCAAGGCAGAGGCCGAATTGTTGTTGCGCATTCAACGCGCCTTGCCCCACTCGCCTTCCCCCGAAATCTCAGGCCAGGCCGCTTTCCGTCGGGAGTCACATCGTCAGGTAAGTCAGGGGGCGCTGGAGCAGTTGGGCGACGAGAGAAGGGTGATGGGAACCATAACTGCTAGACAGAGAGAAGTCGAGCAGGTCAGATCAACCAACAGTGACGAATTTTAGTCTCAATCGCGTGAAAAAAGGAAGAATCTGTCGTTGTTGGGCGCGAGAGCGATTCATCCTCTTATGTAGTCGAGCGAGTGAGTCCGAGTGGCGGTCTTGGCGCAATTGCGTGCTTTCGCCGCCTCAGGCTACAAGGCATCCACCCAGTTTTCTTCAGCAACCTCGAACACCCCAGAGTATCAAGTAGTACCTACCTAGGAGTAAAAATGCAAGGGACACCTTAGAGGGTAAGGCACATTGATATTGACTACGTACATCCATTCCTTATGTGCCAGCTATATTTGGTCATTTATCAATTAATTCATTGACCTTCCCCCTTAATCCCTCCACGCCTTCTAATTCTTCCTCTTCTAGCCACCTTTGCTGTCAGGTTCTTAATCAACAAAATTGAGATTTATGACGAGGATCTGGCATTTATAGCCAACTTTGGAAGCAGATGGAACGACATTACGATTTGTATTACTAGTCTGTGTCATGAGTCCGTTGTGGCTGGCGACTTCAGTTTCCTCGAGATGATGATGTTCCATCATCTGCCTTTTTTGCGCAGAAAATCCGCCATGTCATCCCTATGAAAACCTCAATAGAACTTAACAAGAGTATTTTACTGGAAGATTAAGTATGAAGATAAAAGAAGAAGTCACCATGCTCATACTATTCCAGTATTTGAATTATGGAAAGCAAGCAAAAACTAAATTTAAAAGAAAAGCAGCAGAGCAAGGCAGTACGATCTTCGGCTAGATATCTTTCTTCAATATGAAATTCAACCACCGAGTAAGGAACGAGGTACTGGGGCGTGATGTCAAGGAGTAGCTCCGCAGTCTACACAGCAGGTACTTACAAGTGATAGCTTCGATTCAAGCATCACAGTTGGTCGTATGTTGAGGGGGGGGATACCCAGTAAGCCCGAAATATTGTATGGAACCCAGAAAAGATAGAAGGCCAACGAGGCCAAATACGCCCAAATTCCCGAACCCGAAACTGTAGCGGACACGATTGGGATCACAGCTGTTATGGTCCAGGATATGAGTGGCAAACGCGTACATAATTATCCCTTTGATATCACCCGGATGACTTCCGTCGAGGGCGACACTGGGCCCTACCTGCAGTACACACATGCTCGCCTATGCTCCATCTTTCGAAAGACCAAGCCAACCCGAGATGAATTGATGCAGGCAGATCTGTCACATCTCGAAAACAACAAGCACATCACAGATATCCTACACCTCATTGCCCAATGGCCGGATGTATTGGCTACTGCTCTGAAAAGCCATGAACCATCCACCATTTTAACCTATTTGTCCCACCTCTCCCATCAACTCTCCTCCAGCTATGATGTCATCAACGTGGTAAATGCAGCAGAGGGTATCGAGGTGACGCGCGCTCGTGCCGCCCTCTTCGAAACGTCTCGTCAAGTATTAAACAATGGAATACGTCTCCTTAGCTTCACCCCAGTAGAAAGGTATGTACTAAGATATCTATATATCTTGCTCTCATTTTACCTAGCCCCTGCTTATCTTTTATTCAATTCTCACCATTTGCTGTTTTACTGGCTAATTTTTGTTTTCTCTGTCTACCAATATCAGGATGTGATGGATTGCCGACTGCACCAGGGCTAGGAAAAGTCGAACAAGTAAAAAGAACAAAAGACAACCCACCCATTTCCTATTTAACGTGTCTGGTAGTTCTCAAGCTTGTAGCTCCGTGACCTCTGGATGGAATCACGGGCATATATCTCGCTTGTCGTATATCACGGTACCCCCCCCCTCCCCCCGAAACCTATTTCTATATTTACGATTTCCCTGGACCACTGTCTTTTGAAGGTGTTATTGGGCGTTATATAGGATTATGTGAGGCGAATCCACCAAAGGCATGAACAGACAAACTCGACATGCACTTCTATATTCTTACAACCTACCTTTTCCCTTAGGGTTCTCCTTTCTTCGCTTCCATGTCATCTCTTTTAATTTCTTCTGTCTTAACGATTTTATTGGCTGATTGTTGAAATAATCCGATGTCAAATAATGATATCTCAGCTAGAAGGCTAGCACACCATTGCACTTGGTTCCCATATTCCTGGTTCCCCAATCCATCCGTCCGTGGATATACTTTCTCCTGTAGCAACGCCGCCCAATCAAAGTCCGGAAATAGACGCCATGGCTTCCTATATGTATATCAAGGAGGCGAAAAATAATGCTCAGAGAAAACAATTACAAAAAAATGAGACAAACATATCAACGCCACGAAACTTCCGGTACACTCCCAAACATTGAATTCTTTGCGTGAAAGATTTCAACTGGTAATTGTTGTATGCAAACAGTTGAAGATAAAAACGATAATGAAAAAAAAAATGGTGGGCTCGAATCATTGTCAGGTTCGAGGAGAAATGGAATCGTACGCTCTAATGTTAGGTATCGCTCAAAAAAAAGAAAATTAAACACACACAAAAGAAAAGAGAGAATTCGTTATGTAAATGCCGTAAACCGTAAAGCACTCCCACTTCCCGAAAGTCGAGAACGGGTAATGCGGTGGAAGCTGATAGTGCAAATATCGTATCGGAATATAGTTGTGCCGGAAACCTGGCCATGAAGCCATATTTAATCCATGTTTCGATTCGGATGCGTATGTCTATTGGGCATTCATTCGACGACGTCGCCCTCGGGTGCTGCCTTCCGGCCGTTGTGCAAGAACATGCCTGAGGGCCGGATCGTCTTTGCTTTTGTCAACATGATGGACTCTCACGTGTCTAATATTGCCTTGTCTCAGTGCATTTTCTTCACGGTTTTAGAGTGGGAGCAATGTTATTTGCAAGCCTTACCGCTGGAGATTGTCGGGTCGTGGGTATTTGTGTTGTTGATCGGGACAAAATGGACACACATATCCAGGCGAGTTATGGACTAATCCGTGCCGTATCATCTCATTTTTACGTTTGAACCCTTTCCCACCAGGACCACGTGAGCAGCCTTCAACAGCACAAAAGTGAGGACGATCTTGGGAATGGACATTCGCATGAGAGCTATAAATGTTAACAGTAAAGCCAACTTGGCAGTTTTCTTCGAAACATTGTAATACTTACTTCAGTAGATACTGTGTTTGAAATGGAGGTGCCGTACATCCAGGATGCGAGCATTTGAATGTACCTGTAGGAGTGGATCCATTGCTATGTGGTGTCGAATTGAAAGGCGTAGATTCGCAGACTCCGCCAGGAGTCTGTTCCGCGGGGGTCGGATAACTTGATGCCGCACTCTTAGAAGTCGGTGGGTCATAAAGATAGTGTATTGTTGATTTAGGAGTCGAACTCCAGGAAGCATATGTTTGTGATACAGGAGAAGAATTGAGTAAAAGGTCCTTTGAGTTTGCAGGCGACATGTGTGAAAAAGGGCCTTGTGGAAGTTTGGGAGGGCCTATTGTGCGGTGGTGTTCCCACGAGCCCGGGTCAGTCCTTAGGAGCGGGGGAGAGCCCACTGCTCCGGGTGGAGGAAGCGAATACGGAGGAGCCCCGCTCATTCTTACGGACGGAGCGTTCGAAGATGGTACGGGTGGGAGCGGGCCCAACTGAGTTTTAATCGGTGGCAACCTATGATGGCCATTGTCCGGTGAATTCGTCGCTTCCGGCGAGCGAAGGGCCGGGAGTGAGTCCTGGGTCGAACCCTCCGGGGCCCTTATCAAATACTTACTCAAAGACGAAGAAGAGGATAGGTCATTCTCGGAGTGGCTTGTGGGAAGAGCGAGTGGCCCTTGTTCCTCTTTGACTGACGGTACTCTAACGGGAGGTTGAGACTCGTCTTTGGCAGGCTGTTGAGGAGGCTCGAGAGACCGGCTTCTGCTCTCGGGACTACCGAGAAATTCCTTCATTGTCCGTCGTGCAATATCGGTGAGTTCAATGCTAGAGTCTTGTGGTTTAGAAGGTTCCCACGGTGTCAGGTCCGGTGCCCGGCCTCCGGGAGAGCGAAATTGATAAGTGCGGTCTTCCTCTTGGGTTTCTCCGGGACGATCTAGTTGTAGCTCACGGGTCACGAGTTCAGTGCTGTTTGGATCCAATTGCTGTAATAGGTTCGCATTTGCCCTGCGTCCTCCTTCACACTTATGCCCCCTTCGATCCTTCCGAGGGTTCCCGGGCTTGTGTTTAGCATCTTCATCGTCTGATGATTTCTCCTGGGTCGCGAACGGAGGAGGGGGAGAAACCCTAGGACCGTAGTTAAGGTTGGAAGCTTCTAACCCCGGAGAGCCTCGATTCTGAAATGCTTCTGTCATGGCGGCGGTTTTTGACGCATCAGGTGCGCCACACCCTGTTTTTGACTTGACCGAAATTTTTTTGGTTTACTTCCTTTTCCTTCTCTTTTTCTTCAGCCTCTTTCTCCCCGTATATTCTAAGTACTCCAAAACAGCGCCCAGGTTGCAGGCTGCGACGAAAGCCACCAAAGCATGAAATTCAGTAAAATAACTAAGAGAATTCAAGGGGTTTCCGAGAGCCCTAAGAGATATGTTAGTAAGTGGGGAGCTCAATAGAAACCAATGATAAAAAATTATTAAGAGCGTTAATATATTTGACTTGACATCGTGAAATAGCTAGAGTCATGGTACAAGGGAGGATCCTTAAATGCGATGTCTATGGAGGTTGGATTCCACAAAGACCGTGTTGAGCATCCCGAGGCTAGTACACGGTTTTGAGAGAAAAGAACGGTACAAGAGAGGTGGGGAGACGTGATGGCTAAAACGACTCAAAGAGAATCGAGCTGGTCCCAACAATGTTGGGGATTGGTGGTCCGATTTAATCTTGTTGAGGTGGGATGATGAAGTTGTGAAGGGGGGGCTGGTGAGGGGGAGCTGAAAGCTGCGGGGGAGAGAGAAAGAGCAAAACCAGGGCAAATAAACCACGAGAGGAAAACAAATAAGACAGGGAGAGAGTGGTTTCCATTTCCGAGAAGCTCTTTTGTGTATTTTTGTATCATTTATTTTGTCTTTGTCCCATTTTCTTTTTTATGGGGGTGGTGCGGGCAAGACAAAAAGAGAAATAAGCTCACCTATTTTCCAGGAACCGAATGAGGCTCAATCGGAGACAAACCGCGCGTCACAATTGAGGCTCAAGAGTCAGGCACCACCGTTCACATCAATCAGGAAAATCACCCCGCTCAAGGAAATGAGTCGGACGGGATAATAATATAATGGCTGGAGTCCGAGGGGGAATTTTTGAGAACGATGATGATGACAGTGATGACGATCGTGGTGAGCTGGTTTCAAGCGAAGACAACACTACTGGAGCAATTTAATCATCCTTAAAAGGGAAAAGGGAAAAAAAAAAAAAAAAAGAGTGGAGTGTTGGGGTTCAAGGAAGGAAGAGGGGGAAAACAAAGTGTGATCAGCCGTAATAAAACAATAATAGCAATAATTAATGAGTTATACGAAGGCCGTGATGAAGGAATAATAATGCTAGCCAGAAGAGTGACAATGGGGGCGAGGCTAACCTGGTGGTGATGGAGAATAGTTCCAGCGGGCGGCAATAACAACAAGGCCCTTGGCAAAGTGGAGAGAATTTGAGAGCCCCAGAAGCGGTCAGGAGGAGGCTGCTGGCACTTGGGAGGAAAGGGAAGGAAGACGAGGCGAAATCAGGACGAAGAACCAGAAGAAGTATAATATAAATCAGTGGTTGTAGATGGCTGAGGCGAATAATCGCAGACAATTCCTCAGGAATGGGCGGCGATGATCCACTCTCCTGAATGGCCCAGCTGTTGTTAATTGCAACAAGTGCGGCGTGCGTAAGTGGAGAACAGCAGAGTTGGCTTTTGTTTGGTCCCCGAGAGCCAGTTGATTTTGGGAGGGAGTAGTCTTGGCTTGTCGAGGGATTTTCCTGTGAGCACTGATTTATTTTCTTTTCTTGCTTTCCTTTTTTTAAGAAAAAAATTGTTCTGGAGGATATCTCGTGTTCCTCTTGCTTTCCTGGGTTTTCTGAGGTTTGAGACAACCCCAAAGTGAAGGGGCTCAAAAATAAAAGAAGATCACAGCAGCTAATAAAAGCCCCATGCACCAGTGAACGGACGGGAGAAGAGGGGAGGCTGACTTGAGAGTTCAGACGCGCCACCGCAGGCAAACACAATAATCTGTCAAAGTGGGGGGAGGGCAGAAGGGGGGGAAGAAACTGATGAAATGGAGGGAGAGATGGATGATCTTGGATGGCGAAATCACGGTCACAGCCCTCCTTGGGAAAGAAGAGGAAGTATGGAAAGAGGGCCGATCCCAGGGCTGGGTGGTATATTAGTAGTAGGGATTAGAAGCGCTCAAGAACCCGCGCTGTGCCTCATTTCCTTCACGCTCCCTTCTTCTCGCAGCATCATTCTTCTTTTGATCTCTCATCATCGCATTTTTCCAAAATCGCTCGGAAGGAGGAATCTTTTCCTGACTTCCCAGTCCTAATGCCACGTCCACCACGAGCCCCCGAGGACTAAAAGCCATCGGGCTCCACTGGTGTACGATGAGGCTCAGTGATGCGAGCTTTGATTGGAGGGTGCTGACAAGGAGGCTGAATTGTCCATCCTCATCCTGCATCGAACCGCCGTGGAACTTACCTGAAGTATCCAAAGGGTGGCCTCACGATGGGGCTTCTGGACGCCCAGAGTCTTGATGACCACCTCTTCCAAAAATCATCAAAATACGATCAACACGACTCCTCCAATGATTCCTTTTCGAGTTCTATAATAAGAGGTTGTAATTCTCATCATCCATTGCCCTTGGATTCCTAACCTCCTATCATTTAAAAGGATTATCGTCTCCCTCCATCCCATTATCATCAAGATGGTTTTTTTACCAAGTTCTTGAAAAGTTGAGAAAAAAAAGAAAAAAAAAAATTCCTGTGAGAGAACAACGATTACTCAACCAGGGTGTGAGCAGTTGGTACCTTAGGCTGCCATGCACCCATTCTTTGACCGCCACTAATCCCCATCGTGTTTCCAGCAACACCCACACCAACAAAATACGACTCTACGATAGCCAGTTTAGGTGAAGGTGGGCAAAGAGAAAAAAAAAAAAAAAAGAGGGGGCAGAAGAGAGGGGTTTTCCAAAGAGCAATAAAAAAAAAAAAGTCAAGAAAAAGAAAAACACGGAACGCAAGACGCTGACGAAGGGGAGAAGCCCAGGACCATGGCAAGACAGGACCGAGGAATACGGAGGACGGGAAGAACGAGGAATGGGGTTCTGCAGTGCAGCCCGTGACGCCAACTCAGCCAACCCATCATCAGGAATCGGTTGATATATCCGTCCTTAGTGCCCTTACTTCCCGCGCCTTTTGGCTGCCGGTTGGTTGCTGTTCGTCTGCCCATGCTAACCCAGTCTGGTGATTCTGAGGTCAGATCCGTCACCTGTGTTTCTCCTCTTCATTTATTATTGTTCACAAAGCTGCCAACTCGCGCAGAGCCTGGCGAGGTTGCGATCGGAGTGGGAACCAGCGAAGCTCCCATCAGACAGGGAGCAGTTTGGCAGCAGAAGGAGCTATCGTGGATTGGTATTCCGTTTCGCTCGGGGTTTTTTTTATTTCTTTTTTTTTTGCCTTTTCTCGTTGGACCTTTGCTCCCATCCTTGCCAGGTGGTTTCTTGTCAGGTGTTGATTGGCTGCATAGTGAGCCTTCTCTTCCCAACTGCCATGGTGCAGCAGATGATCGGGATCAATGCTGGCCCCACGTTTCCCCTCACCACTGCGGAGGACGAGATAGCTCCGAGCCTCGAGTTGCCAAAACACTTTCGGACTCGACCTTAGAGCCGCTCTCGCTGGTCTTAGGTTTGATATCAGCCGGCATTAGTTGTGCTAGTCGTACTATACGGAATAATAGCAGGGACTCGATAATTATGACGCTCAGAGCGCTTACCCTAGCGGCCTTTTCTAAAGCCCCCAGAATCCCTTGTGCATCATTTCCAACAACGGTGGCTCCTTCGCCTGGCCGCCTCTTACAAAAGCATCAAAGCATGGGGCTTGATTTTGGTCACTCACATCATCCCGCCCATCAATATCGAACCAATGAGTGTATTTATATGGCTTGCAGGCGAACAGTGAACCCGACATTATTGATCTTGATTCAGATAACAGCACCAACATCGCCCAATCTCCCCGTGATTGAGCGGATACAGCTGGGCGCTGAATTGCTGACAGGGAGCCATTCAGGGTCACTAAGTCTTAGAGAACGGCCCGCTCCGATGCAATCCTTTTCTCCCGCGCCTCCAGATTAGTTGATACCTGACACGCGACGATGAAACCACATCGTTTTGATAAAATCATTCGGAGTATTCCTAAAGCGTGAGCCACTAGGTGATTTGAGTAAATCATGGGTTGATCATTATATTCAATTGCGGGAGTGGCTCCCACCGGGCCACCGCACGTCACCCATCCATACCCAACTCGTTTTTTTTCCCCCTTGGTCTCCCAGGGATAATTACCCTCCTCCGTCGTTGCAGGGTTCTTTGGACCGCCTTTTCAGAGCCAACTCTTCTCACGCCAACTACCGAGGCCTCAAGCCGTTGATACATTCAAAAAAGTCGGAGTTACCATAGATTATGATCGAATTGATAGGCCCAACAAGGTCCCTCGTTAGCCAATGAGCTCAGCTTTCTCGGTCGCACCATGTGGGTGGAGATATTTTCTAATTGTGCGTGGGCATACCCTCAATAATCATGATTTTTTTTTAGCGTCTAATGATCAATTTCTGAAAAGAAAGTTTAGACGAAGACACGAAGCAGTCCTGAGGCGGCTTGAGGCGGAAATGTCGAGCAGCGAAAAGAAAAAAAAAAAGCAAAGAAACAAGGAAAGGATAAAGAAAAATATCACTTGAAGGAGCCGCACCCAATTATTATGGTCTGGCGTGCCTCATGCTGCCAGTGTGTTTCCGTGTGACTGGCTCGGGTCTTTCCTACTTGGCGCATATACGAGATCGGCGTCATCATCCCCAACACCTACATCATAGCGCCCGACTGGCGTCATCATCCCTCCTTCTGAAGCCCATCATTCTTGATCACTGACAGAGATCCGAAAAGAGATGTAACTTTGGAGGTTCATGTTTCCAGCCAACCATATTTCCCAATCCTCCCAAAGGCTTCGAACCCCTCCCCTGTCAGACCTGGACAGCTGGCAAGCTTACACATCGGTGGAGACTGAGAGATTCCCACAATCCCTGTCCATTTCGTATCAAATATTGACTCGTTTAAAATATTTCGGTTCGATTTCCATTTGTAGAAATGAGCTGCTAACTCTACAGAGTACAAATAAATACTTCTCACCCCCTTCTCGCTCCTTCTATGAGCGAGAGCACAAAGAGCCCGGGCTGCTTACTTGGTCGTTATCCACGACTGCAAGCCACATACTCCACACAAGGTTCGCCCGTAGAAAATGGCTAGGGTCCACATGTAGTAGTAAACTAGTAATAAATACCATCCTACAATTTGCCCCTTTGGCGGAGGGCCGCTTGCACCTTTTGTACCCGTTCCCAAGCTCCGAGTGCGAATGGTGCCATCTTTTGGCCATATTCGGCGGCTCGAGCACTACTAGCCTGCCTCAATGCATAGCGTGCTTTGATTCCCTGCATGATCACTGAACTCCTCCATTGGAAGAATGCGTCACCCCACAGGATTTCCGGAGTCGGATCCCAACCAGCGGCTTCACGGTACCACTGCAAGCAATCATCTCGCGTGGGCAGGCCCGGAGTAGCACCGGGCTTAAAGTTCTCGACCTTGTACTCCGTTCCCTCGAGGAAGAATGGGCTGGTCAAATTGCAGAAGTCTGAAAGAGGATGTCCTACGGTGGCCATCTCCCAATCCAAGACACCGATCACTCGCGGTTCGGTTTTGTGGAAGATCATGTTGTCGATCTTGTAGTCACCATGAACCAAAGTGCCTCGATCCACCGGCTGGGTATGCTTGTCTTGGAAGAAGCGCACCATGTCCATAAAGTAGGGAATATCACCGACGGGCTCCTTCGTTTCTACGTCCACTGCCTGAGCCTGGGCGCTTGAAATTGTCTTGAAGGTGGCGATCTGTCGATCATAAAAGCCGGTCGGCTTTCCGAATGTCTCCAGCCCAACTGACTTGGGAACGACACGGTGAAATTTGGCTAACGTCCGGACTGCATCTTTCCAACTATATGGTGGTCAGTGACTGAATTCTGGTACCAAGCAATGGAGGAAGGAAGGGCAATCTAGCTTCTACGAAACCACGCGGGATCGCAACATACAGTGCATTTCTTTCCTCTGGGCTGACACCCGGCATTATAGGATCCGTGAATATCCTCCCATCCAAAAATTCCATAATATAGAAGGCGGTGCCGATAACGCTGGCATCCTCGCACAGGCAGTACGCCTTGGGAACGGGCACATCCGTTTGTTCCAAAGCATGGATGATCTTGTATTCGCGTTCGACCTTATGGGCAGTTTTTGACAAGAGCTTGCCTGGTGGCTTCTTGCGCATAACAAACTTCTTTCCGTCCGCGGCGATGAGCTGGTACGTGGGGTTCGATTGCCCAAATCCGAACTGTTGCCAGCATGGGCCCTACTTAGCTTCCTTCCCTTGGATACTCACCAAAACGCCATATCTGGCTCATAGGGTACTTACCTGCTTCACCTCCAACGGGGTTTTAATAACCGGTACATGTTGATCGATATACCGCTCAAGGGCTGGAATATCGATTGGTTGCCTCACAGCTCCCGCCATTTTCACAGGAGCAGTAGAAATGCCAATTAAGTTTATTCCGACAAACCGGTGGAATTGTATCCCGCTTCTCCCCTGATATGCGAAACTCCCAATATATAAGCCTGACGGGGGAAAGAGGGGAGCGCATTATTACCGGGGAAGATCCTACGGTAATAAAGGAAGCCCAAGGGAAGGGAGCAATCCATTCGGCCAGCGATGCACCCGGACCGAGGCTGAATAAACTGGACATGTTTGGGGTCTGCGGGGCGTCGGCATAAGGTTACGGGGCGCGAGAACAACTATTTGTGCACTTCTTAGTCATGGTACTTGCTCGTCTTCGTGAGATGCAAACTATACAAACGGTCTGGACTCGATCCAGGAACTTCCTGGAAACAGTCCCTGTTCCTGCTCTATGAGGGCCTGGATTCTGTAAAGAAGAGCGCTTTGGAACGGTTCTGGGCAAATAAAACAGGCCTCCGCGGTTACCTACATAGCACTTAGCAGGCCAATACCTATCAATACCCTAGTGAAAAGCGAACACAACGGTTTCCCACATGCTTCTTTCCCATCTCATTCATGATGACCTACTACGAACGGCACTTCTAGCCGCTTGATGGTGTGGAGGTGGCTTCCCTAGACGAATAGCTACGCCTCCAACCGGCGGACATGGACGGGGCGACGAGGCTGTGGCGGACGGCTTGGCACCTTCTGATCTTCCAGGAGCGCCCACTCTGCCAAGGCATTGGAATGGTGATAGTCGATACCCGAGCTATCCGATACCCCCTTGCTATCCCCTCGTCTCACGCGACCTCTCCAAGGATAAAGGTTCCTAGATTTCGGCCACCAACACTGGCATTTTATCTATCGTGATTGAAAGAAGTAGTCTCGCTCGAACACCAAGGCCATGCAAAACGGTGGATGGGGGAAAGAAAAAAAGAAGTGAAGGACGATGAGGCTGGAGGGCGAGTAGACATGAGAATATCTCTTCTTTCGATTTATGTAGAATTTCATGCTGAACCTGATGCGATGCGAGTGGCGAAGTCCGCCGGTTATAGAGATAAAATGTACAAAAAGCATATACAATATGCCATATGAAGATCTAATATATATACAATAAAGGAAAGGGGGGGATTGGGGGCATCAAAGTAGTGGAGAGAAAAGGCTTGAATCAAGCCGTGAACATCAGGCGCAACCGGCTAGATCGCTTTTTCTTATCCTTGGGTTTCTTGTCCTTATCGGAATGGCGCGATTCAGCGGTGGAAGAAACCCGCGAGGGAGCTTTGGATGGCGCTTTGGACGGCGCCTTCGGGGCTCGCCTCGAGAAAGCTCGCGAAAAGGCTGACTCTGGCTTTTCGTCTGCTTTGGGCTGCGCACGGCTCCTATGGGAGGTACGGGAGCGACGCGAGCGACGCGACGAAGCCGCCCTAGACTCATCATCGTCAAACTTGAATCGGGGGTCCCGTGAGAGCCGTGCTGTGGTTACATCGATGCCTGACATAGCCGCCGCGGTAGGGGTGATAAACTCGCCGTCCACTGAGGTGCCGACGCTGCCCGCCTCGGCGTCTGCGACACCGCGACGCCACATCTCTACGGAGCTGAGGCAGTCGGTGTTGAATTCCATCATGTCATCCATGGTTTCTTCTGTATTATCGACGCCCTCCGCCGGGCTGTCATTGTTCTTGTTGCTGGTGGAAGATTGGATCTGCTTGATGATTTTGTAGCCGCCAAACATGACGATCGTGACTCCCAGGCCCACACCAGCGGCAATGAGGAATTGGGGGCTGGCAAGCAGAGCGAAGACAGAAGGTGCTGCTACCTTGAGGGCGGACAGGGCAGACGGCGCCATCTTCGTCACTAGGTTGCTAATTTCCGCGAGGGTGAGAGCGACGGCGGCCATCGCATCCGGATTCTTCTGGAGGTGGTCGATGGTCATGTTCGCGCTGTGGTGGAGACAGTTCGCTTCCTCTAGGAGCAATTGGGCGCGGCCAACTAGCCCGTTGAGCTCAGGATCTTCGATTCGTTGGAGTTGTTGGTTGTTTTGCTGTGCGGAGAGCTGCCGGGATAGTGCAGAGGGGTGGAACTCGCCATAAGCAAGGTCCATATCAACGTGAGCGTCAGATTTCGAGCGGGGGTTGACGGGCCGCATCATCTCCGGCTCTCGGACAGTGATATCATGGTGAGTATGACGTCTGACCATGTCCGAGGCTGGTTCAGGGAAGGATTCTCCACGAGGCGCAGCCGAGAGCAAGTCCTGCTCATACACTGACCCACGGCGGGAGCGGCCGTGGTGATGGGTTCTGCGGTCTGAATGATGACACCGTGAATGACTTCGCCGTGAGGGGGCTACCGATGGGGAATCATCAATAGTGTAGTTCTGTAGAGCTTGCAGCGCCTGTCTCTCTGCCATCTTCTCTGCGATCTTTGCATTCCGTTCAGATTGGACCTGGGCTTTGCGTTCGCGGTAGGCATTTTTGGCATGGTTAAAGACACTGAAGAGGTGTTTGCTCTACTCCAATCATTTGTAGTATTAGAATATTGACGGGCTCAATCTGAGGAGATAGAAGAAAGAAGATCGCATTCGGATACATACCGTGCTCACTACCTGGCCGGACTTGTCGATCACCGCAATCGTCTCACCAAATGGGGGCATGGTGATGTATTAGTTAGTCTCTTGAACTTTGTTGCTGGAGAGATATCGGCGGATTAGTACGGTCACGAAGAACGCTCCTGGCGATTCGAACGTGACTGACAGACGGAGGCTCTTTCAGATGTTGTCAATCATTTGATAAATGAATAAACGATCAACAACTGAGATCCTCGCTCGAGAGCTCCCAGACGAGCGGTGTAGGACAATCAATGGGGTGGATTATCAAAGGTTAGACTAAGTCAGATCAAGGTGGAGCAGAGTCTGTTGTATCCCGCGTTTCGGTCTAGGCCGTGGCTTGACAGTCAAGGGACACACGGGAGGAAGCGAATTTATAGGAATACGAGAGTATTATTAAGGCAGGGTGAACAAAGGACTTGTCTGAAGGGCTGGAAGAAAAATAAAATAAAATTGGTGCCTGATGTCAGACTTTTTTCTTTTTTCTTTTTTCTTTTGTCTGGATCAGCTCAGCTGTGCCGTCGGTGGATGTTATATGGAAGATCCAGCACGGCAGACGATCGGGAAATATCACATCCAAGTATGTAGAGGGATAACCGCGCCACGAAAGTGTTTCAAGCTTGTGGTTGAGAGGCAGCGAAGGAGATGAGAGAATTGAGAAAAGTTTAAAATGGGGGGGGGCTGGGAAGGGAAAGAAAAGAAAAAAGAGTGGATGATCCAGGCGCCTAAAATCAGTATGAAGCCATGGATAGGAGAAGATCCCGACCGAGATCTCCAAGTCTAAAAGAACTGGTTGGGTGCTGACGGAGCGAGGAACAAGGCAACCAGGTCGGAGAGTTGAATTGCTAATGGTTGAAGCCCATTGAAATCCCCATCTGGATGGCTGTTAAGGCTGTAGTATTCGATCGATGGAGGTTAACTCATGCGTTGGCCCTGCTCTAGTGCAATGGCAGAGCGAACCATTCCCAATATAATTGGTTCCGTGTTGGCTGCTTGGGTACCTATGGATTTGGGTATACTATGGGAAGTTGGAGTCATAGCGAAGGTTCGATCATAAGGTAGGAAGGGCCACCTCAATGAGTGCCTGATGCGACTCCAAAATCTCCCTCGTCTCTTCTTCTTGTCTTCTCTGCATTTCAAGAAGCGAGGGAAATCGAGAAAGTTTCTTTTCATGGCCAAGGGAGAACAAGAAACTGAGCAAAGAAGAAGGCGGTGATGTTGCTGTCTGTGATTGGTGACGTGTGGCACCGCCACTGTGGCTGGTGTGTTGCAGGATTGGAAAGTCGTCGGAATCTCATTCTCCACCACCACATCTTCCCCATAATTATTCCAGTTCCTCGCCCTCGCAGGAAGGTGACAGTTGTCTCTCTCTTTTCGAGGCATCACATACCATACATCACGTTCTATCTCACCATGCGTTATTATTATCCACTGTATGAGTCAGATCCGACCGATATCCTCCCAATTTGTTTTTCGCAGTCTTCGGGCTCAAAGAGTCCGATGTCCTTTTCATTCAGAATTTTATGGTTCATCTGTGATCGACCTATCTTCCAATGACGTAGTGAATCACGTAAAGCACTCTGTAGAGATCCTTCGCTGTCGCCTCCCGGGGCGCTGCTATGGCGATATTGCCGTAGATAGAGATGCAATTTTTACACCCTTCCCTTCAATCACCTGTGGACTGGTGAAGGCTCAGTATTAAATGCTTTGAGCAGAAATTTTAACTGCTCCAAATCTTGTGTTCTGGATCTTCAAACCCAGACCCACTCCACTCCGACGTGACAGTCTTGTTCTCCATTATTTAGATGCTCGGGTTTGTCTACTGATCAAGTACTTCACGCTTCGGTACCTGCCCAGGAACCAGTGGTGCGGTCACGACCCGAGTTATGAGGCTGGCATACTTCACATGGAAGACAAAGGTGGCGAAGGTTCTAATTTGTCAATCCACATGTTTCCAGCCTGCCCCGACAGGATCCGGGCTGTCAACCTTGGTCCGGCCTTTCCTCTCTCTCTCACGAAAGCTTCACAAAAAAAGAGCATTGGAAGTGGGCATCTGAGTACAACTTATTGAAGATGATCAGGTTTTTTTTTTCAAAGGATCATAAATTATAAATAGCACACATTACTCATCCCCCACCAAACCTTCTCGTTCCTTTCCCATCTTCGGGTATGACAAACCTCGCCTCCTTCCAAGTAAGTATTGCCACTGCTGACGCCGGATTTCAATCCGTTCAAACCCGGTGCATGGGAATAACTCCCCGTCAAATTTGGAACCCATGAGGCTGCTATTTCTTTCTCATTTTAGTATATTTGGCCAATTTCCTAGTCCCGGTCGAAGACCATAACAAACTGTGACAAGCGAACAACAATCCGGACCGCTAATTGGATGATCCAAATTGCCAAAAACAAGACTGCGGCGCTTTCAATAATTTCCTAAGAATGAGGCACTGAAATCATCCTTAGCTTCGAGCTAGTTGCACCCAGACTGCCAATGATTCCAGTCGAAGTAATTGAAAGTGTGAAACTGCTTGAGGTGGTGTTTATCCGAGGATACCCAGATTGTTACCCCGCGCAGTCTGAGACATGTTCCAAGAAACACCACCAAAAGAAACGAAAAAGGGAAAGAGAAGAGAAGAGAATATCAGAGGTAAAAAATCGCTATTTAGTGATTGTTAACCACCAGAAGACGATACGGTTCTATTAATCTCGACTCACCCTCAAATGGTGCCTCGTAGATTTTGGTGACTATGCCCCAAGTCAAATCCACGTGGATTCTGAGAACCACGGGCATGAACCACGGGAGCCGTGGTCTAAGCCCCGAGGACGAGTCACAATGGCTCTCTATATCCAAGCGAGAGATACTAGTCCATAATCTCCTCCTCTCAGGAAATGGAATATTCCACATTCGCCCACGCCAGATCCGTTGAAGCCATTAACATTCAGAAACTCATGACAAAATTCGGTTTCCCGACACAAAACCTTGCCCAGCAAGTATATCCAGTATATCCCCTGAACGCCATGCGATAAACCACCAGAAAATAATGATAAGGAAATGTCGCTTAATGCGCAAGTGTATCTCAACAACAATTTTTGATGATTCCGCCGTGAGGGGCATCTAGTAGCGCGATGAATCGTCCGCTGTCATTACTTGGATGCGTCTGTTAGCTCTCTCTCTTTAACTTACGAGACGACGTCCAGACCAAGCCCATAACTTACCTGCGGATTCAACATCATATCTTTGCGGCACGCCCGACTCGCGGTGGAAAATTCCCAGATTCCGCATACGTACAGATCGCATATACATTTCCTGTTCGCGCGGGAATTGATATCTGTAAAAGCTCTCCTCCGGGTTGTATTGGCGGAAGAGAGCAGCACCGAGTGAAACCGCGGCCAAACAGGCGACTATGACGATGACAATGACGGCTGCGCTGCTGAGCGCCATGGTCGCGGTAGAGAAGGAGAAGTGGGTTGCTTGGAGTGTGTTCTGCTCAACAATGAGATAAATGGCCTTTGGGGCAGCTGCTGTAGTCAATGCATAATTTGTCGATGGTGAGAATGGGGGGTATCCGCAGCTGCTGTCGAATATTGGACGGTTTGTTGCAGACTGATGCTAAGAATCGAAGAGGAGGATGGAGTATAGCTGGGAGTGAGCAGTTTTAGGAGGGCGAGACACCAACGGAGTTCAAGTATAGAGAGTCATTTTTAGGGTGAGGTAGGATTTTTATAAGCCGGTGTCTTATTTTTTAATTCTTGCACCTTTCTTCTTCGTCCTATGATAATTTTTCTTTTTTTCTTTTATTTTTCTTACTCCTGCCCGCAGGAATAGCATCCACGCGGCCTGGATGCAGTCTCACCCAGAGTCGCCCAGGACTTGGAGGGGCGCAGCCATCGGCCATTGGACTCGGTCGCCGCGGTGCCCACTGGGATTTTCGGTTGCACTGCCCGTGCCTTGGGTTTGGTTGTCCTTCTGTTGACTGATCCTTCCGCCATCTCCCTCCGCCATGCACAATCATCATAAAAATGCTTAAAACACGTTTGGGCCAAGGGGTTCATCCTGCTTGGCCCGAGGCGTTTAGCGGACCATCTTCCTCTAAAATAAGGAAGACGAGCCACCAAAGGAGTTGCAGGGCGAAGAGGTTGTTTTGGTGCTGGGATCTTTATGGTGCAGTGTGACGGACGGTCAGCAGTTGGTTAATAATGAAATAATATTAACTAATCAAATTCCTGCTCCCAACTGGAATCACGCAGTAATGACACTGATGAGGGCAGCACTGGTCCCGGATGTCTCCGTTTCCGCAGCTCCTGGAGCAATTCAAGAAACAACAGCCAAGTCACCAACGAACAACAAACGAACAGCGGGTACGTGGCCGGCGCTGGACAATCGGATTGGCCGCTCACCACAGGCCAACCAGATGCTGGGTTCTCGTTCAACTCCTCGGTTCCTGATCCATTGAGCCTGTTCGAGAGGCTCGTCTCCACTGTCCCAAGGCTTTCCCAAGGCTTGTCCCCAAGACATTTCCAAGGATCTCCAAGCCCGTTAGGCATCACAATACTTAACTGGTCTTGCTGGGTTCCTCCTCTCGATCACGAGCTCACTCTCTCCCATCTAATAATAACCTGTAACAGGCCTAGTTCTTCGGGCTGTGGATCTTGTTTCACATTTCTAACCGCTCACTCCCGAGTGTGTGGAGTCCTGACATGTGCATCAACTCTTGATTCATAATTCTACTCTTCTGCCTCGACTCCCTTCAATTTCACGTCGCCAAGCTGCTCTTTACTGCCTCCGCGTGAAGATTAAGTTTAATTCCCCATAATAGATCACAAAGTTATCCTTCGCTTCCCCGAGAAATCGAGACCCATCCTCGCCCGGCGCGAATTTCACATCGAAATCCATAATGAGTCGGGCTAGTGTGGTACGCAGGTTCATCAAAGCCAGCGGTTTTCCAATACAGTTATACGATCCTAAAAATTGTTCGCCAAGTTAGAAAGCACTCGGTTCACCAAGATGCTCGGAGGAGGAAGTATACCAATACTGAACGGTGCGAATGCACCCTTATCCTTGATCAACTCAAGGTTTTTATACCATCGCTCAGGAATGAACTCATATGGCTTCGCGTAACACAACTCCGCTGTGGATCTTACGTCAGTCGAGTCTGCCTCACGCAACTAACTCTGGAGAGAACTTACAGCGAGCCATAACATACTGCGGACAGTACACGTTGGTTCCGCCAGGGATATGGACTCCGTCAATGGTAATGCCTTCCGGAGGGGTCTTGCGATGCAGTGCAGTCGGGACGGGTGGATAGAGACGAAGAGCCTCGTTGATGACTCCATTCAAATGGTCAACATGAGCGATCTTGGAGTGTAGGAACTCTCCGTTCGGCTCGCTTTTATCCACGTACGGTGCCAATTCAGCTCGAAGTTTCTCGATTTCCTCGGGGTGGCGGACAAGTTCGTAGTAGATGGCTGCCAGGGTATCAGCGGTGGTATCACTGGATCAATACTATCAGCAAAAACGGCCAATTATGGATAATTTGTTGAGGAGTTTCTAAGCCACCCATACCTTCCGGCGACGATAATCAGACGAGCATCTCCATCAAGGAGATTTTGCTCTTCCTTGCTAATATCCTTTCCCTCTAAGTGGGCAATTAAAGACGAGCTGACATCTGGGATTTCGGGTTTTTGCTGCGCAATCCAAGTCAGCGAACAATGAATGACAGCTCCATAATTCTAGGTACGTGGGTGGTGGGAAACCGACACTCAATCTTGCCAGCAGTTTCTTGCCACAGAAGTCCAGAAACTTGAAGAAATCCCCAGACAAACCCGGGATCGAGGTCAGGAGAAGGAAAAACCAGACTGGAACGAACATGCCAATCGGGTCCATGCCGGCCTTCAACAGCTGGATCGCCCAATGCTCCTCGCCACTCTCGATGCTCCCAAATCCTTCACCAAATGATAGATCCCCCATAACATCGAACGAGTATATGTTGAACCATTTCATGGCATCCACTGGCTTCCCACTCAAATCTCCAAGGCTTTCGATGAATTTTTGACGATACTTTCGAATGCGCTGCTCATATCCCCGTATTAGCTTGTCGCTGAAAGCGCCGCTCCACACGCGACGCCTAGCATGATGTTCCGTCGGATCCCGAAACGTCTGCAGGGACATTGACGGCCACGAGAAATCGTACCATGTGCCTTTGATGCACCGAGAGTTCGCAGAGTAGATCGCCTCGACCGCTCTCGGATGAATGATGGACATGTCAGAGGAGCCAGTGCGCACGAAGGGCCCATATTTATCGTGGAACTCGAGCAGCTTGAGGTGAATGTTATGGTTTTTCAATTGCGTGGAGAGCCAAAGCGTCGATATGCGGGCCTTGAACGGACCCGGGAATTTGCCTAGGGGATGCAGGAACAGCCGGTAGATGAGCAGACTTCCATAGATGCCCAGCAGGTAGGCACCTATAAGTTGGAGGACCACCTTCAGGGCCGTAGCCCAAGCAATGTCCTGCGTATATGACAGGGACGCAGTTCCAGCTGCGATCGTGGTGAAAAGGAGCTTGACGTAGAGGGTGGCATAGAGATGGTGTTCTCCTCGTTGAAAATAAGCGACATGTGAGAACACACCAGCCAAAGCCGAACAACCATAGCTGGCCGACGGAATCATCATCGTAGCCCTTTTTTTTCCCCCACCCCTTCAACCAGAAGAAAGAGAAAGGGCAAAAAAAAAGGAACTCAATTGCCCCTCCGCCCACAGCTCCTCGAGAGAACAGCGGCCTACAACATATTATTTATCCCCTATTCGTGGGCGGGGTATGCTTCTCCGCCGGCTCCTGCAGACTTCCCGCCAAAGGAAGAAAGGACTCGCAGCAACCGAGTCAGTTCTTGGTATCTCTGTCCAATTGTGGATACGAGACGAAGGGGTTTGCTGCAGCTTTTACTCTTAGAGTTCTACATCCGAGGGCCGTCGCAGCCGCTGTGTGGCCAGTCGGGTTAGGCGATATGCTAGCTCAGGCAAGATATATATTTTTTACGGAGCACTGCTTTCACTAGTTATAGTAATTACGACCCGTCCCTAGCGGCGGACCCACACTATTAGGTGCTGAGGAACTACGAGAGGGGCTAGGATTTCAGGAGCTTTGGATAGGTTATGATCTGCATTATTTTGGGTATAACATTTATTGCTGGGCACAAACAAAGTGACCAGGACAAACTTGTTCCATTTACAGAGTGGAGGATATAAAAGGTTTGGGATTTCGTTATCTGCATTCATCTCAAGTTGGTTCTTGAGTTTGTTATTCTTATTATAAACATATTATAAATATCCTGCTTGGATGGAATTGGGGGATAGATTCGCTCAAAGCCCATTCAAAACAAGTACCCTCAGGGTAACTGGACTGGCTTGCGGAGTATAAAATATGCATTTATTGAGCAAGAGGGGTTATAAAAACACTCAAGAAGAAAGTTTAGCGGGAGAAAATGGGGACTCGTTTAACCGCTGCCGTTGTTGACTAGGTTTCCTTGTTCACACCAGTTGTTTACCGGCTATGAGGAAAACAGTTAGCTTATGAATGATGAGGAAAGAATATAAGGGGCATGAAGACTCACCAAGCAACTCAGTCTATAACACCAGGAACAATTAGAGCTCGGGTATTTGTAGAAATTGACGATCAGCAAAATAAATCCAACGATAACAGCCACTAGAGCCCCAGCACGAACTAACCACCATGCCCACCACAGCGGCTTTCGACCACTGAAGAAGTTCATGGGATTAAATTTGGGGGCCTCAGTTGCTTTATTTTCTGCTCCACCGGCAGAGCCGACGCCGCCACTCATTGCGACATAAGGACTGCGGGCGAGCCCTATTCGCTCGCGGAGAGCATTGGGGGATCTCATCACACACAGCCCAAGCGCTAGACCCATTGTGAAGCCCCCGATATGCGAGAAGTTATCTAGACCAGGGAGAAGACCCAAAACAAAAGATACTGCGATGCCCAGGATCATGATGATAAATTCGACCCACGGCGATGGGCGTTCGTTCCAATTGTAAAGAAGGTCCAAAACAAAGAGCGCAAGTATCCCGAAAAGTGCGCCTGAGCAACCAGTGGATGCCTCTCCCTGGCCGGCATAGTTGCCTCCAAGGACGAATCCCCAGATTCCGCTGGCAACGTACACCAAAAGATATCTCCACCAGCCAATGGTCCGTTCCATATCGGCCCCCATAAATATCTGAACGAGTAGGTTGAAGCCAATGTGAATAAATCCACTATGAAGAAACATGGGAAGAATAAACCGAAACCATTGGTTGGGTTCAGGCTTATCGTCCAGCGAGCCGCCTGGTTCCGGGTTTTCAACTCCCTTAAACCCGCACAGCTCCGACAAAGAACACGCTGAATCAGTTGTTGTAGCATTAGGGCAAGGGAAGGTGATGTGGACAGTAATGTTTTGATCTTGAACCCCAGGAACATTCTTCATACAGGGGGTGTATCGCGCCCCCATGTTGATCTGTACATATGGCGAGGGACCGATCATCGGGTTAAACTGTGGATGAATCTGGATTGGCGAACCGGTGAGCTGGCCTATCAAACAGGTCAGCATTTGGGGATTTCACCCTCTTGACAATATTTTAATGTAGGCCGAAACGTACCCATTTTCACCAGCTCAACAATAAATACAATGATCTGAACCAGAGTAAAAGTATATGTCACAAAGGGAATTTTCTTTTTAAAGAACCCCTTTTTCTTCATTCGTCCGGGAGGTTGCTGAGTTTCCATCATGCCTGGTGATGGTTGGTAGTGAGTTGGTTGTTGCATCCACTCGTTTGGTTGAGGATTATTCATGTAAGGGGTTTGTGACTTCAATGGAATATTCTCCGCGTATTGATCATGATCATTCAATCGTCCTCCGGCCACATACGCTCCATTGTCCGAACCTATGGATTGCTGGCTGTACCGCAAGTGATGGGGATCGGACTCGGTGGTAGGGTGGTAAGGGTTCTGGTTGATGGGTGCGGGACTCGGGGTCGGAGACACTCTGCTATACTGATTCGTGACAGGAGATGCTGGCTCGTACGATGGAGGGCTGGCATAGCCATTATTGTAATAGTTGTGAGCGGCCATCTTGATGGGTCGCAGGGAGCGTGAATTCGACTGTTGGCGGTTGGAAGATGGAGGCTTTGTTTCGCGCGGAGAAAGAGAGGGATGGAGGGAGGGAGGGAGTAATGCACCCTTAGCTATGTACTCGGATCGTGAAACGCGTGATTCATTGACTGGTTTATACCCAGAGTATTGGATGGGTTCGGATGCTGGGGACTAAAATCAACAACCCCTAAGGTTTGCCGGGACCTGAACCGAACAAACGAGGGACGCACAACGTGGTTGTCCTTCAGGTGCCTGAGGACGATCAAAAAGGCCTTTAAATTGAATAAGAAGCAAAATGATTCAAAATTAAACGTGACAAAAAGAAGGAAAAGGGAAACAAGCCAAACAAAAATATGAAAGAAAAGGTTGCTTGTGATGGCGGAAGTTCGCAGGAGGTTTTAGGCAGTCGTTTTTGCGGCTATTTTTGGTATCGATCTGGCAAGCTTCGTCAGCATCTTGTCCGCTCGCCGATTTATATTGGCCAGTCGCCAGCGTTCCCACCCAACTGCTCCCAAATCACGAGCCACGATGATAATCCAGTGATGAATAGGGCTGAGTTTGGTGCGGCTGTGGGACTCTTTTGTTTGACCTCAAGAAAAAGAGTAAATACGGAAGAAGATGACGATTCAAGGCGGCGTACGTCGGCCCACCGCCTCCATCCTTCGTCTGGCCGAACGTGTTGTCGAACGTATGTCTCATATCTGCTTCAGCTGATACGAACTCGAGAGTTTGGTTACCTGGATAGTTTCCTGGATAGGCGAAAAGTGACCGTTTTCAGGATTTTGTCGCTTTATACAAGGCTAACAGCAGTTAGTGGGATTGTGATTGATTGATTACTTCATAAGCAGACCTGCTAGTTACGTGTTTGCAGGGGCGCTGGAAAAGCTCACCCCCCAACAAACGTTAGTCCACACAGAAACACGGACCCCTTCGCATCTGAAGAACTCGCTTTTACCCTCCCCCGTTGTCCCTTTTGCCTTCCCCGATGTTTCTGTCCCTCTGTCGGGCTTATCTCCATCGCCCCGGTCGCTTCGTGCTCAACGTTATTAGGGTCGTTTAGGCCCTTAAACACCTCCTGGGGTCGCGTCGCATTCCTCCGGCACCCTTGCCTTCGTCATGCCTATCCCCTGTTGGCCTTGAGGGTCAGGAGATGTGTTGTTAAATTCCAAGGGGGTTCCTATTTCTTCATTCCGAGGCAGATGTTATAGCGCTCTATTAGCAACAAGCATGTCTTCTTGGCTTTGGACTTGGCCAAGGGACACACGCAACGAGGTTATGCCGGAGAAAACAAGGCCAACCTCTACGGGTACTCTACGGAGTAGCGAGCCTACGGGGTATTGCATTAAAAGCCTTGGGGCAAGACGCCAGTGATTGATATCTCCATTATCTACATTTATAGCAACATAAAGCTTTACTCGGTGTGGGCTCGCCCACATGTATCTCGCACCCGTTTTATCGGATCGGGCGGAGCCTTGGGGCGCGGTATGCATGAATACCTATGTCCGGCTAGGTTAACTGTGTACAAGCTCTTACGGTCGCCTCTGGGAGGCTGAGACCAAAAGAGCTCTCCGTTTCTCGTTTCCTAGGCGTCTTTAGCAGGGAGAACGTCTGCTGTATAACCAGGGGAAGGGAACAGGGCATCCTGAGTTTGCCGTTGAATCTCATTTACAAAAACGGGAAAATGTAAACTCTGGTGAACCTAGGTCTCTCTTGGTTAAAAACCCACCAAATAGGCTGCTCGAGCTTCGAGGGCACGTAATCGGTCATTATAATCGTTGAAACCGCAATGACACTTGATCAACAGCAAGAATAGTGGCTGTGGGAAGCCGAATCCTCCTCTTTTCAAGCTGATCTTTGTGAACCATGAAATCTGCATCGTGGGGGGTAAACCAAAGACAAATGAATCAGGATATGGTCACACCCTGGCTGGCCTGGCAACTTAACATTCCTAAACCATGGCGCTCTCGTCAGTTGCACTACTCGACCTGTTGCCATCTGCTGGTATTGAACAACGGGATTATCTTTTGGTCTTTGGCAACACTGACCAGCCGATCACAATGGCGATACCGTCGAACCGATGCAGCTGGGACAGGGATTCCGCATAATAATGCAATTCTTATTAACTTTATACTGCAGCTCGTGTGTGTGGGAGACAGGAGTGATCTTATCAGGTGATGGATAAAGATGGCTTCCCGTTCACCCGCCCATGTTTTGAAAATAGCCGGATACAATCTTGAGCACCGGAATCCTCAATGAGGAGGGCCACCCCACCCCGCCCTTGATCAAGTCAGACTTGGAGGCCTGAGAGCGCGCCGGAAACCCTAAGTTGGAGATTGTTCCTTGAGCTCGACCAATCAGTATTACCGTCAAGTTTTGGTTTAGGATGATTGGTGCTTGAATTAGATTCCTTGAATGAGTCTTATTTCTGGAGTATGAATCCTGGGGCGATGCTTTCCAAGTGAGAAGTTAGTCTTGATGGAATCGCCCAATCTCCTGGCTTGCGAGCGAGCCGAATCCTCGCCAAAAGAAGCCCACGCGGTTTCTCCACTGTGGCTGGCTTGGCAGCCATGGCTCCTGTGGAACGGGCAATGCAACGGAACCACTCATATTTTGAAAGCCGCTCTGGGTAATTGGAATTTGCAAGGGAGTTAAATTAGGATGTGGCGGATCATCCAGTAGTGCCTTGTCTCCGCAGGCCACCTACGTAGTGATGTGCCGCCGTGCAAGCCGTAAATTGGGGAGTCTCTTGCGAGCACAAAAATCGTGAACATCAGAAATCCCGCCCCGTTTGGGTGTGTGACGAGATGAGGCCGACAGCTTCTGAATTTTTTTGCTTCTTTGGTGAAGTCAATGGTGACTGCGCCACTGAAAATGTTTCGAAAAGTGGAGCGCAAGACAAATATTTTGCCGGGAGTTTGAAATTCTGAAATGCTGTCTCTCGGCGGCGCCCCTTCCGTTGCTCCAATTCGACCATTCAGAGCTAGAACCACAGACATTTGGTTGTTCATCTGGAGAACCCCCTCTTTGGGACTCGGATCATGGCCATTGAGAATTTGAGACGCAACCTAGTTTGCCTGGCCCTCCACTTTGTCGTGACTGCCGCGTTGAAACCGGCTTGCCAAGGGAATTGGAGGCACTAGAGAACCATTTCGTGGGCATCGGCGTCTCCTGAGTCCTGAGCTCCGTTGGTGACCCGCTTAGACATTCTGCGTGCCGAATAAGAATACGAATGGTAGTTAATAATCAGAAACCCAGGCGAGCATAAGAGCAATAATGCTGGGAAGGAAATATTAATCCAAGGAGTTCTTGGATTCTTGGATCCAAGACTGCTCCCAACACTCACGGAATGATATGTCATATTAAATATTAATTAATGACCTCGGCGTCCTTGGGTTTCTTGGGAGCATTTTGAGTCTCCTCTTTTCCTTTTGCTGTTCTCCCCCGGTACCCCTCTCTCTCCTCGTCCTCGTTCGTTTCGCGGAATTTTGTCGGTTGCTCTATTACTTTGCTTCGCCATGTCCCAATGTCCTGTTGGACTTGGACTACATCGCGCGCTCGTCGCCTGCGTCTGAGACCTTCGGGTCTGCAGGTAATCGCAGTCGGCGCCGCCGTCAGCCTTCTCTACCTCTTCTATATTTTTGCAATACCGCAGTTGATTAGGTTCCGCTTCCGGCTGGACCTCAGCAAGTATGATCTTGGCTTCTATGGATTCGGACCATCAAGAAGTTATACCTCGTTCGACCTCGAATCTCCCGTTGTTCAGATCTCCGAATGGGATGCTGGCTGTGATCCGCGATATACCTTTTTAGCCCCGCGAGGCGACTCGATCGCCCACCCGGGCCCCTTGATCTTAGATGCGCAAGGAAATCTGGTATGGATGAAGCATAATTGGGACGACACGCAAGACTTCAAGGTGCAACGTTATAAGGATACCGATTACCTTACCTATTGGGAGGGCGGCTCGACCGAAGGTCGGGGCTATGGGTCGTGGTATATGGTATGTTGATTTGAGAAGATTAAACATGATAAGGAGGCGCACTGACATACTATGATAGCTGGACTCGACTTACACCCAGAAATATGTCATTCACCCGGTCGGGAACTTTGGTGGCGACTTACACGAATTCAATATCACTCCGGAAGGAACCGCTTTGGTGACGATATATGATCCGACACCTGCCGATTTACGGCCCATTGGAGGTCCGGAATTGGGGTGGATATACGATTGTCTGTTCCAGGAAATTGATATCCCCACGGGCAATTTAATATTCGAATGGCGTGCTTCAGACTATTTCCCGGTCAACCACACGTACCATATCTTAGAAGAGTCGAGGGGCAAAGTTCGAGGATCGGCCTTTGACTACTTCCATATCAACAGTGTCGACCATGATGATGAGGGAAATTACGTAGTCTCTTCCAGGCATCTCCACATGGTTACTTGTATTGACCGACACACGGGGGACATTCGATGGACACTTGGTGGCAAGACAAATGAGTTCAAGGATCTGTCTGAGGGGGAGGCGACAAACTTTGCCTGGCAACATGACGCTCGCTGGCACGGCAATAACACTCTAACATTGTTCGATAATAGGGCGCACGATTATAGCGACCCGGAAAGTCAAAGCCGAGGCATAGCCATTCAGGTAGACGTCGTTAACCGGCAAGCGACACTGCGTGCGTCTTACACTCACCCACAGCATATGAAAGCTGTGTCCCAGGGAAATTTGCAAATGTTGGATGGTGGCGATAGAGTCATGGTCGGCTGGGGCCACAGCGCGGCGTACAGCGAATTCAGCATTGATGGACAGTTACTATGTAATGTCCATTTCGGCGCCTCTGCTTTCTTTTCATTTGGAAGGGTTGTATCCTACCGTGCTTATAAGGGTACATGGGTTGGAAACCCGCAAGATCCTCCTGATGCTGAAGTGGTAGGGGATAACGTCTATGTGAGCTGGAATGGTGCAACGGAAGTTGTCAGCTGGAGACTGGAATCCTGGGAATCAGACTCTCTCGACGATAACTCCTCGTTCACGGTTATAGACGAGTACAAAAGGACCGGCTTTGAAACGGAAATTGGGATCTCGGATAACCTACAGTGGCCATTGTTTCGGTTAGCAGCACTGGATTCCGAGGGCAATGTGCTAGGTGTTACTACCTTGCTCCAAAAGGATGATCCTGAAATGAACAATGATGAGCTCCTTGACCTCCACTACTGGATTGTCGGGATTGCTTTCGTCACGAGCGCACTTGGCCTGTGCGCCGGCTTGTATAGGTGTTTCGGCTGCTGCCGATATGTACGTCAATGGCGCTGGCGCAGGGAGGAATACCAGCTACTGCCTTTTAATGACGGAGCACGATCGCCTGCGTGAGGAACAAAGTTCCCCCAGGAGTGTGCTGTTTTTATCATCAATCCCATAAACTCACTTTGAGGTGTAATCCATCACATAGAGTCACCTTTTCGGCGGACCAGCGTGATGGAAGACATGTCCAGAGTTGAACTCTGGTGTCTGGGCCTAGCTCTCCCTTGAGCGCGGGAATTCGGGCCCGAAGCAGTTGGCCAATAGAGGCTTGAAAGGTTGGCGCTTGACGCGCAGGCACGAAGGGAGGCAACCTTGATTTGTCTATACTAGTATAGAGCTGTACATATTTTCCGGCCCCAATCATAGAGTTTTTGTGAAATAGAACATCCATAAAGCTCACATCCAGGGACATATATGTTGGATTGTATTGTTGTCGATCTGAACTGATGTAGGCTGAGCTGATGTTTCGTTCTAGAGACAGACCCGAGGTGAAATCTGGGAAGAGAAATCTCTAGTTATTTAAGTTCCTGCTGCCTGGTCTTAATTGTGATTTCCACCTTTAGTCGGTGGCTTCCTGAGGCAGAAACTGGACGCCCGCGGATCCCGTCCGTGAGACGCCAAAGGCACCGACACCGACACACCGGGTTATCTACGGCCTTCCTAGCTATTTTCTAACCGCGAACAATGCCATGATTGCCTCTAAGTTGCACGAGAGTCGGGACTACCAGATAATAGGATGAAAGTATATTTGGAATGGAGGCGGGCCTTGGGCGGTAGACTTGGGCCTCTGGGGTACCTATAGTATGGTCCGAGCGCTATGGGGGGTTGTGGCATTGACGAAAGTGCGTGCAGGTGCTGGGGACCTTGAGGGCTTTTTATATTTATACGAACCTCTCTTTCTTCCAGGGAGATGGTCTTTTTATTTCTACTCAACTAACACAATGGTATACTTCATAACTTGGATGTTGTATTCAAACACTTTTCATATCTCATTGGAACAATTCATTTATGACATATCAACAACGCAACGGACACAGTCGCCAAGCTTCATCTGCTCGAACGCGGTGTTGATCTTGCTGAGGGGCTCGCGGTGAGTGATGAACTCATCTACCTTAAGCTGGCCGCTTAGGTAGTCATCCACAAGACCGGGAAGCTGAGTGCGACCCTTGATGCCGCCGAAAGCGCATCCCTTCCATACACGACCGGTGACCAGTTGGAATGCTACAGTTTGTTAGGATATCGAGGCGTATACAACAGCAAGAAATAAGAAGGAGCGGGAAACATACGTCGGGTGGCAATCTCCTGGCCAGCAGCAGCAACACCAATAATGATACTCTCACCCCATCCCTTGTGGCAAGCTTCCAGAGCGGCACGCATAACACCAACATTGCCAGTGCAGTCAAAGGTGTAATCACAGCCACCATCGGTCATCTCAATGAGATGCTCCTGGATGGTCTTGCCATTGAGCTTAGTAGGGTTGACAAAGTCGGTGGCACCGAACTTGCGGGCCCAGGCCTCCTTGCCATCGTTAACATCGACGACAATGATCTTGCCAGCCTTGTTCTTGACAGCACCCTGGATAACGGACAAGCCAACGCATCCAGCACCGAAAACAGCAATGTTCGAGCCCTCCTCGACCTTCGCTGTCACGACAGCGGCACCGTAACCGGTTGTGATACCGCAGCCTAGAAGACAGGATCGGTCTGTGGGGATCTCAGGGGTGACAGCCACGACGGAGATGTCGGCAACAACAGTGTACTGTGAGAAGGTGGAAGTTCCCATGAAGTGCAGGAGGTCCTTTCCACGGGCCTTGAAGCGAGAGGTACCATCGGGCATCACACCCTTACCCTGAGTGGCACGGATCTTACCGCAGAGGTTGGTCTTGCCGGACTTGCAGAACTTGCACTCCCGACACTCAGGGGTGCTATATAAGTTAGTGTGTTTTCTTTCCTTCTTTCCCCCCCCTTTCTTCGAGGTTCCTAGCTCTTTTCTATATTTTATGTGATGAGACATACTAGAGAGCAATGACATAGTCACCAGGCTTCACGGAGGTGACACCCTCGCCGACGGACTCGACAATACCAGCGCCCTCGTGTCCAAGGACAACGGGGAAAGCACCCTCAGGATCCTTTCCGGAGAGTGTGTAGGCGTCTGCAGCCTGTTAGTGGGGAGCTTCGTTCAAAATCTCTTCCAAATTCCTGACCTGTGTGGCAGACACCAGTGTGAAGCACCTGGATCCGAACTTCGTGGGCCCTGGGAGGTGCGACCTCGACATCTTCAACGGAGAGGGGCTCTCCGGCGCCCCACGCAATCGCTGCCTAAGTATTTTAGTTGGCATACGAAATCACAAATTATTCCCGCATGTCTTTTCCGCTTGCAATCCGTAAATATTCTTACCTTGCAGGTGATAGTCTATAGCAGTTAGCTTAAGTGGCAAAACTTATTCTATGGTAATAGAGGGCTCCTTACCTTCCCTACGGTGCTAGCCATGGTTATGAACAGATAATGATTTCAGCTGGAGTGGAAAGGAAAGAGAGAGAAAGAAACAGGGGAGGGAGGAAAAAGATGAAAGAAGAGCTAGATTAAAAAAGAAGAAAGGAGCTTTTTTTCCTATCAGCTATCGGAGGACCAAGCAGGAATAAATTGCTTGAAACGGAATGGAACGGGAAGTGGACGAGCGAAAGGAAAAGACTGTGACAGAATTTGGGATGAGGGGGAGGGGGAGGGGGTGGGGAACTCAGTGAGGGGCAGCTCTGCAGCTTTGCAGCCCAGAAAAACAAACCTCCGCTACAGCCACGCTCTCTGGCATCTGCCCTTCTTATTCTTCCTGTCTTCCTCCCCTTTATTTCCTGGCAAACTCTCCATTTCCTCAATTCTCCTCTCCCTCCCCTCATTTCTCCGCAGACGCTTGACTCATCGGCTGGGGAGGGGTATTGGAGAAGAATATTACGACTTTTGAGGCTGTGTCCCAGAAGTTGGCCTTGCAAAATTCTCAGAGCTGGCATTAATCTCAACCAGTAATCATCAATGATCGAGATAATCGGGTTTCTATTCCTGGACTTGTACTGATAGCAATGAAGTCGTCTTTCATCCCCTTGATTATTTACTCCAAGACTGTCAATGCGAGGGAGCTCCCAAACGGGCAAAGTTTTCCGGCCATGCTAGTGGCCCGTGCACGCCAAGTATGATGCCATCTTGTGCCTCCAACTTCGCAAAGCTGGAGTTGCCCCCTGTAAATGATCCTGAAGCGGCTCTTCAACATGTTTAAAAGTCCCTGGTTGTATTTATCCGACTGAGCTCTACGTAAATTGAGCCAATTGAATTGACCAGGCCCCTCTCCAAAGCCCCGGACACCCTCGATCGTGGGCTAGAAGCCCAATGCTCCGCAGGGATTGGCCAATGGACTGAATTAATGGAGAAAGGCGAAATGGCGTCCCTAGTAGCTTATTCTAGATTTAAAGGTAAAAAAAACTAGAGTCATCTGTGACTAAGCAAAACGCCGGTTTAAAGGTAGGGATGAAAACGAGGAAAGTAATCTAGCTTGGTTAACGGTGCTCAAAGAAAGGTGCGCACAGCGCAAGATGCTATCCATAACCTGGTCCCACAGAGCAAAAACAAATATGAAGAAAGGAAGAGAAATGCCGACATGAACCTCTAATATAACAGAATCTTAAAGGGGGAAAGTAAGCTATTAAAAAAAGATGAAGAATTGAAGAAGGAATTTTCGTCTTTTACTCGTTATAGTGGTATACCTGGTCAAACATCAAGTGTTAGAATTCGCTATATCTCCGTTTCTTTTAATGGTAACCAACGGATAAAGAAGGGGGGGGGGAGTGCTGTAGACAGGAACGTACAAAGTAGTCTGGCAGCCCATGGACCGTATATCCCAACCGTTGTGCCATTTTCGCAAACCCTTCCGTCTCAACCAGATGGTAGAAAGGGAAAGCTGGAAACATGGCACCATCGCGATGCACATCTGCCTTGACCATGAGGGCCGTGCCGCCGACCCCGTCTAGATCAAGAATGCGTCGGGGTTTAGGGTCTGCCGTATCGGCTAAATAAGCCATGAGTGTACGAAAGGTGGGGATCTCGGCGTAGCCCTCGAGAAGGATTTCATCCATATCCATATTAGCGGCGAGGCTTTGAGCGGTGGGGGAATCGATCCACGAGTTGAAGTCATAGGGGCGGACGTCCATCTTCTTGGTCTCGGTATTATAGTAACGCTGGAAACAGTTGGGGACGATAACGGGCCGGTTATGACTGGTGAGGTCCTGGATGAGGGTGTTGGGGCTTTCAACGATGTCAGCATCAAGCCAGAGGACCCAGGAGGTGCTGGGGCCAAGGGTGGTGAAGAGGAGGCTGTTACGGGCGCGGCTCATGGACTCGCGGCGCTTCTTCTGGTTGGCCATCTTGTGGCGTTCCTTCTCGTCCTGCGACTGGATGGGCGAGTCGAAGTCCTGGCGGAGGATACTGACACTGGCGAAGCGGTTGGCGATTGGCCCTGACTGCGTCTTGCCGATGGCCGCGTCAAGGGCGGCGACTGCAGCATCCCCTTCCTTGTCGTGGGGCACAATGAACCCCAGTGATATAAGCTCGTGAGGGTAGTTGAATCTAACTAGGTTGTCCCAGTAGCCCTGGTAGAACCGGGCGAGCGGTGTTAGGACCAGTACCCGCTCCCCTCGCGCAGCGGCATCGCTGGAGCTGGTCAATGAGTTCAGATTGTAGTGTACGACAGGCGGAGGGGGTTGGCGACCGTCATCGCGGGCGGGCTGTGGGATATATGGCTTGGTAGGAGGTGAAAGAGGGTGTTCAGCTGTGTGTTCGAGTCGCGATTCGACGGCCGGGTCGGAAGCGGCGGAGGGGGAAGACGGGGAAGGAGAGAGGAGGAAGCAGAGGAAACCAAAGGCCAACAGAGCGGCGAGAAGGAGGGTGATGGGGTTTGTGCGTCGCATTGTACGTGCGCCGGCCATTATGGCCGGGTCAACAGCGTTGACAGGAAGGTCAATGTGGCCAGTTGGCGGGTGTAAGAATGAGATGTTTTTTTTTTCCTTTTTTCTTGATGGACCCTTTCTTTTCGTGATGTACGTGGTCAATCAAGGGATCGGCGGTGTTGCCAAGGGATAAAAGGGAATGACGTCCTGTTAGTCAGGGATCAGTGGATTCATGAGCCGGCATGCGGACAGCATCACATCACCGGCCGTGACAGAAAATGGGTCAAGAGAAGATCAATAAGATCTAAACTCGTCGCTGAAGGACACCGTGGGAAGTATTCGGAGGTGAGAGTCAGTAGTGAAGGGGCGGGCGGTGAAATGACGATGAATTCAAGATGATGAAACAAGAAAAATGGTGCAGGGACTTTCCAGATCGGGAAGCCGTTGGTCTCGAGCTTGGATCTTGGCTTATGATGAGAAGATCTGCATCGAGTTAGCTGGTTAATAAGTGGGGGAAATTCGACGCGAGATATTGAAGTCGAAGAAAAAGAAATATACAGGGTCGTAATTTTAGAAAAATCTCGGGATTCTGGGTCTCCCCGAAAGCGGAAAGAAACACGGCTTCATTGGATCTCCAAACATTACCACATCCTCAGTGACAAAACCTCAAATTCCAGCTCATTAAATTGGTATCTGTTTTGTCATAATCATCTATGTATGTGAGGTATATGTCTCTATTATAAATTTTGAATTTACATTTTTATCATGGTGCTTGGTGGGTTGCCCATCGCCCGGAAAAGGAAAAAACAAGGCATGTCACGGTAGTGAGCGCATCACACCCTCAAATGCAACCAACGCCATCGCATTCGCCGGGAATGCTCGTAGGAAACAAGGCACAAATCCTCGCCAGTAGCCCCTCCACCCTCGCTCCCGATAGACCGCCACTGCTGCATCCTTCCACCACCGGAATCTTCTTTGACCGTCACCAAGAGCACCACCCATCGGGTCAGTCATCAGCCGCTGTTTCACAACATCCGACGGGTACGAGGTGATCCAGAAGATCTGAGCCGAGATACCACCAGCCCAGAAATTAATCGCGGGGGCAGACATGTTCGTGCGTTCTTTCATCATCCGAGTCAGGACATCATAAGATCCCCACCAGAAAAAGAAAAAGGATCGGAAGAGGATAGTGGCGAATAGCCCGCGATACAGTCCAGAGACGCCGTGTGTACGGAGCTGCAGGGTCAGCAAGTTAACGTCTGACCGTACTCTCGTTTCCGCAGAAAAAGAAAGGAGGGGAGGGGGTTCAAGTTCTGGGTCTCTTACCATCTTGCGAATGCAATCAACTGGCCCGCTATATAGTCGATTTGACTTATCTGCCGCATATTGGATCTGTAATCTAGCTTTGACATGCTCGACCGGCGCCGCAATGAAGCTGACCGTCGTACCCGCCATGATACCTGCAATACCATGACCGAAACTGGGCAGGGTGTGTATATCTGGCTGGTACGAATTGAAAGGGGTCATCGCACGAACTCCAGGGTTTGAGAAGACATTTTCCTGGAGCAGTCGGCGATAGAGGGTCAGAGAACCAAGCATCCTAGTGACCCCCAGTCAGCCCTCCTATCCTTTATTTCACCATCGTCTTCCCCGATCCAAATAAGCCGCAAGGTAAACGGTTAAATGGGACTTACACCGAGTCCATTACCATCCATCCAACCAAAGGTGGCGTAGCTCCTTTATATAGTCCACTCACACCCTCCTTGCGAACCGTTTGTAGCACACAATCTAGTGGCCCTTTAAAATGACCCTCTGCGCTTGTCTGTAGTCGTACCTTCACGGTATCAAATCTATCCAATCAACGGTCAAACGCGAGAAAGCGACATTGGGTGGGCATCGGGGAAATAAACGTACGGGTGTCCGACTAATCATCCGCAGGCCAAAAACGTTAGCGATTATGGGCTCCTCTCTACTGCCAAATCGGGCTGAAACAATTGCCATGTGGAAATCGGGGAGAAGGGAAACGCATACCACTCAACTTTGCAATCCCCGAGAATACACCCGCCACAAATCCCTTATAATTATGCATTGTACCTGTCGAAGTCGCGGGACTTGCACTCCCCGAGGCTCCACCATTGGTCATGTTCCCGGTTGTTTGGGCTGTGGTGATGGTTGGTGTTGTGGAGGCGGATAAAGAGGATGGGGATGTAGAGGTCATGATTTGTGGGTGAGGTTGATAGCCACTAATTTTGTTTGCTCTGGCCCTGGGTACCTGTTCACTCTCTGACTGGGCTCACTGGAGTCGCAAGGGGGTAGATGCTTTGTTCTTTTTATTTTTTGAGCAAGGTCCGTTATCGGATGAAGCTGGATCGTCGCGGTTCGGAAGGAGTAACGAGTGTATGGTAGAGAAGAGAGGGGGGGTCTATTATCGCGGTTAATATCATGAAATCATTACCCTTTGCACTGCCCTATGAAGACATGAGCGTGAGAGATACGGTCAGGAAAGGCATGAAAGAAGGAGGAATCTTTCTCGACTCTTGGAGTGCGTCGGTGATATGGTTCAGCGCCCCACAAACCCCGGCGCTTCGGGGAGCTGTGGTTCACCTCCGAACGCCGCGGTCGCAATCGTTCAATCAGATCGGAGCAGTCGAAGATAATAAAGAGGGGTACTATTTGGAGGTTGAGTGGCCATGTTTTGTCGATATACGGATTACAGTCTGTCTTTTTTCAACGAGAAACGCGGTTATTCATAGATGGCATAACCATAAGAGAAGGGGCATAAATTCTGTTGCAATTGACTGCTATGCTGTGTATTTGGAAGAATGGGCGATATGGGCCTTGCACTCGTAATCTAAACAAAATGCCTGCTGAGGGGAATTGAATCAAATCATGATAATAATGAGAAAAAACGCAAACGAAACATGACGGTAGCTGCGATGTTATTATCCCATCGTCTGCAAACAAACACGGTCGCGTAGATGAAGCTGGATCCCCGCGTCCACACACATCTTGCCCAGCGACTCCGCCATCGCGTACACCTGAGGCTTGATCACCCTCTCGCGTTGTCCTCCGCTCCCCGTCTCCTCCGAGGATCCGGATCCCCGCTCTTCGTCCTCCTCATCCTTGTGGAAGAACCCCTCAATATCCAAGCTGCGGAGTCCGGAAAAGCGTTTCTGCCGCTCCCTCACCACCGTCTCCAACTGTCGCAGCAGCATCCCCAGCGAGTTTTCTCGACATCCCTCCACATACAGCGACTCCACTGACCTCGGAAGCACCTCCGTCAGCGGTAAAGATGGCTCTGGCTGGTACCGTACGTCTAACAGGTTGGGTAGTCGGATGCGTAGATCCTTTAGCGCAGTGAACTCTGTGAGGGGGCCGAACCATTCATCGTGTGTCTCGTTGAGCCCCGTGCTGGTGAAGGGGAGGTGTTCTCCGCAGTTGTCCAGCCACAGTGTCTGCAGGCTGGTTTTGCTCCCCGCCAAGGACCGTTGGAACGCTAAGGGCTGGTACCCTTCCGCGAGAGCGTGGTTGTCTGAGTGTTGGTACTTGAATGATCTCAGCGAGGAGCATGAGGCTATTAGGCTGGCCATACCCTGGGATCCGTTGCTGGAGTTCAAGGTAATCTCTGAAATCTGTGAATGTCCTTGAGTAACTGGCCCCTCGGGAATAGTCCGTTCTTCTATTCCTCCTTCTCCTTCTCCTCCCTCTTGTTGTTGCTGCCCATCCTTCGGTGCCGGACCTGGTTCAATTACCGAACCCGCTGAAAACACACGCATTGAGGGCAGCCGGAAAAAGGAGATGATCTGGGAAGGGAGATAGCTTCCCTTTGTATCTTCACCGTCGTCCAGATGTCCTAGAGACACCTCCTGCAACGTGTGAAAAGCAGGTTGGGCGTGAAACGGTTTCTCCCCGTTCATGGCTCGCTGTAGCGTCCGATCCAGATACCGGTTGTTCTTTGGATATATCAGCCGCAGCTGTCGGACATTGCTCACCAGTGGCAGGAGCAGCGCAATCCAAGCCTCTTCAACCCCATTTAGGAGATCCTGCTCCCATTGGATATGCTCCGCCTCAGAATGGCTGATTGACCGAGCCCACTGAGTAAACGGCTCCAAATCATCGTGAAGTGAATGTGAATACGAATATGTAGGAGACGACGACAACGATCGAGGCTGCCAATTATCGAACGCGACCGACCGCACCACCCGAGCCAGCTCAGGCCGGCGGAGAAGACCTCGGAGGAAGGATTGGGTTTGCACACAGCTTTTGAGGTCGGCTGATCGATACAGCACACGCAGGTACAAGTCATGAAAGCGCTGGCATACAAAGATCAAATTGAGGCAGTCCTGGGGGTCTTCCAAGTAATCCCCAACCAGGAGGAGAACGTCATTAGGGAGAGTCAACATGACTACTACTACCTTGGTAGCATGGGATATAAAGCGTGCACACACACAGACACTTTAGAAGGTAAGTGACAGGCAGAGAATATAATTTAAAAACTATGACTGCAGCGATAGACGCTGCCTATGATATTAATTGATCTTGACCTTTTTTCTCCCACCATTTTTTTTTTACAAATTTCAATTCAATCTTATTTTTTTTCGCCATCTTCTTTTCTCCCACTTTCCTTAATCCACAGCCTTACTGAACCTTAGATTCAAAGGAGGATCATTGGCTGTGAGCCGCTGAATTGGTAGCAGTGGACGGGTGTGGACGGAAGTTCGATGGAGAGCTTGGTGGAGCAAGTAGATCGCTAGACTTGCTCCGTCCGTGGTTCTTCACCGGCTGAGGGAAAAGTGATGATATCGACCGAAAGCCATAGTTTTCCTGCGGTTGAACAACGGCAATCCAAATTAATTCTCAGCATCTTTAAAACGATGGGACTCGCCACACAGGAACCACGGTGGGCCGTCTTCCGGTCGACTTTCCATTTGGCGGTTCCAGTCCTTCTATCCGACATCCTAATTAGGGCTGCGGAGATTGGTTCAAGCGGTTCAAGCGGTTCTAGAAGCAGTAAAGAATCTGCTATTCCAGTTAACTGTCATAAGCTCCCAGATAAGCACCCACCGAATGAAACACCGGGTGACGGCTGGTATGACATCTTAAGGAACAGGAGACAATCAATTCCCTGCAGCTCGATTGTTCGGCCCAGTCCGTCCCTACTCAGTTTCTGCGAGCAACATGATGATCTATAATTATTTCGCGCAGAGTTGACCTTTTCAAGTAATTTTTCAATCCCTCCACGGCCCCAGGGAAGGTCTAGCGAGGAAACCCTGTCCGGATCATCGCGTCGTTAATTGCCCTGCTCCATCTGCAGGGGTGCTAAGAATATCTAAAGTTCATCTAAGGTGCAAATTAAGACAAGGTCCGCCCTCTTGGACGAAAAGTGGATTCCATTTTGCCATCGCCGGTGGATCTGCCGCTGCAGAACCCTCACCTGGGCCCGCGACAAGCGAAAACGTGCTAAGGGACCGGAAAAAGAGTCCCACAAGGGAAATTTTCAATGAAGAGGCAATATGGACTAGCCAAATCATCATCTGTAATGCAGTCCTCACCGACATGTGTTTCACGATAGAGATGATCGTCATTATCAAATGCTCGTGAAACAATTAACCGACAGAGAGAGACCCGCCAGCATGTCTTTCGAGGACCAATTGACAAATGAACGACACGACAGCATTCCCTAGTAGCTTCTTGCTGTCCCATGACGTCGTAGAAAGTGCCATCATTGCTGCCCAATTTGCTCAATCGTCAAGCCTAGGTAGTAGCTCTCTCGCACGAGGGGGACTGTGGAGTGGATATCTACTCCTTCGTCGGCCCGCCCTTCTGGCAGCTACGATAATGGACCGGTAGTGATCTTGTGAATCACCTCTTCTGAGTCAGTCTGTCATTCAGATCAAAAACTTTTGTTCCGTCCGAGGTCAACTCCCGGCTCGGAACTGCGGCCGGTAAGGATATCTATGCGGGAAGGACTGGTGTTTGATAGTTTGCGATTCCAACTCCCCCGGACACAAGGGCACCTCTTAAAAAAAGATCATATTTCTCATAAAACAACCCTGTCCATGCCATTATATAGTACTCTATACACAATAGAATATCACCTTTTTAATCATTCAGATACACGATGAGCCCCCAGTTCAAAGAGATGAAGGGCAGCACGATATGTAGACAAATACAATACTTCTTCTGTCACCACGTGGCTGTGGCTCAGAAACTCACACGCCCTTGGGGAATCTGATTACTCACGCCTTTTCCACGTCCCTTTCCACGTTCCTTTCCACGTCCCTTTCCACGTCCCATTCCACAGCCTTTTCTTCCGCCCCCCCTGTCAGAGGCGCCGCGTCTTCATTCTTGCTTTTCTCAATTCGCAGAAACGGCACAAGGAGCAGATTGATACCGGCCAGTGCAACAAGCATCCAGAATGCCGCCCTGTATCCTCCCAACTCATCACTTTCGCTGGCAGCTCGTTTCCCAGCAAAGTATACCGCCGTAGACACACTCAACGCTATATTCGAGAGAATTTTGTTGACTGCGCTAAGAATGCCACCGGCGAGTGACTGCTGCTCCTTTGGCAGGGCAGACATGACGTAGCTCTATACAACTGTCAGCATCAACCCGCTCACTTCTTCTGAGAATGCTCAAGGAGAAAGTTGGTAGTTAGAGGCCTACATTCGCAACATTGAATTGAATGTCCGCTCCTACCACGGCGAGAAGGAGTGACGGGAACACAAACGCCCAGTAAAAATACCGAATTGGCTGTAATAGAGCCAAGAGGATGAAGCTGACTAGGTATGCTGCGGCGCCGATGGCCATGAGGATTCGATGTGGCACGCGGTGTAGGATCATACTACAGATAAAGTTGATGATTAAACCGTTGATGTTCTGCGGGAGGAGATAAATGGCAATCCACAGGGCTTCCATGTGCTTCACGCGTTGAAGGTACAGGCAGAGCCAGAAGGAGGAGCAGGTAAAGGCAGCGTTTCCCACACTCAGAAGTATTATCAGCTATATCCGTGTTATTAGATTTTGCGGCAGAGACTAGGGTTAGGATAGGGGAGGGCTTGGAAGTACGAGAGAAAAGTTTCGGTCCCTCCAAATGTATAGCGGCATCAGGGGGAATTTGTAAACAGATTGCCAGAAGATGAATATCCCCAAGCAGAAAAACCCCAGAACGATAATGATGATGACATAGGGTGTGCCCCAGCCCTTTGGTGCCACACCTGCTAATCTATCGGCTCCGTTAGTCGAGACATATTACAGAAGATGAGGAGGAAGCTAACATACGTCAACCCAGCGGATAGAAGAGAAACGCCTGCGGTCACCAACAGGGCACCCAAAAGATCAAACTTAAAAAAGGCTTCCCTTAGGCTTACGTGACTTGTACCCACGTCTGCAGGGACTGTATATTGTACCAAGATTGCAAACCCTAGACAGATTACGGCAAACACCCAAAAACACGGCCTCCAGGACGCCAGCTTCAACACGACACCAGCAATGAATGTTCCACAAACGAACCCGAGAGGATTCCCTGCTGAAAAACATGCGAAGGCACGATTTCGACGTTTTGACGGGGTTGAGTAGACCGCGCCGAGCTGGCCAACGGCAGGTGTAACAGCTGCTGCAGAGAACAGACCGATTAGGGAGGTGAAGACAATTAGGCTCACACCATCGGGAGCCCAGCCCGCCGCAGCCACCCCAATACTGGAACAGATCATGGCGATGAGAGCCATGTTTTTACGCCCTACCATGTCTGATAAGTTACCAAAAGGGAGAACGAATGCACCGCTCGTTAATCTATTACGACCAAGCTTGTCAGACAAGATTGAGTCAGGGGACCGTATCCTAGAGATGGCCCTTTGATGGGGGGAAAGGTACATACAAGCAGGCAGAGGTAATCCAGGTCACTTGGTCGTCCATATTGAGATCACGGCCTATTGAATCGGTCATGACGGTGGCCATGCCCGAGAAGATGGTGGATTGCGCAAAGGCAAAGGTGACCGTGAGGACGAACAGACATTCTGTAATCGTGCTGGAAAAGTATTTGGATGTCATTTCTCGTTCTTCTTCCCCGTGTATTTTGTTCCTTTGAGCAGGACCTTGGGGGTTGGTAACCGGTCGGTGGGTGCGACTGGGAGGAAGGAATGGCATAAATATCATCCACTGGGAAATAATCTTGGTTCTGCACGTCTGTATCTAGTGCATGCAGCTGTAAGTGTGGCAATGCCCATGATGCAGTTGCGTAGTAGCATGTCGCTGACGCTTCTAGGTGCGTGGTCTGGGTGAGCTCCGTCCCTGATCGATTTCCTGCCACCGGATTGAATATATATCCAGTTGGTCGACCCAGCCAGTTTTGTGTCAGTTCTGAACACTAAATCGTGAAGCCTGAGCAACAGTTGAAGATGGAGAGAAGAGATATCCATGACGACACTGCTCATGTAAGGGATAGCACCGTTGACTCTTGACTATTGAAGGATATTTCGATCGGGGCCCTCTTCTTGAACTGCCCTTCTAGGAAGCTTTATAAGTAGTACTTAAGTCCCGAACTAGCGGTCTGTAGTAGCGGTGAATTAATCCAGGGTCTCATCTGAACGCGTGGAAATCTCCTCATTTTAATCTCGACTGGCGTGGTTGGGAAATTCTGCGTTGGTGTCTGGTGAAACCATCTTCTATCCAAAATACTTATCCTCTGCGGAGCTTTCCAGGGATACCTAGTCATACGTGATGGCTACGATATCGAGTAACTCGTCAGCACTTGGATGTGTCAGGCTCAGACCCCCATACCTCCTTGCTGAGTCTTTCCATTGGCCTCCCGTAAGGGTCTTGTATTTAAATCCCCGACGCCAGGCTTCCACCGCAACGTCTAGTGTTGGAGGGTCAGAGCTATCGTAACCCAGCGACAAGTCATAGGTGTCTGTTGCGTTGCGACCAGGAAAAACATTGGCACCGAACAAGTCACCGCGGGTAATTGTGATCAATTGATCCGGGTTTCCGGCCGGGGCTGGAAATATGTGGCAACTGGAATACACTGCATAAAAATACTACATATAAATTCCAAGAGACAAAAAAATAAGATAGGCCTTGAATATAAAGCGTCATGGTAAGTCATCAGAGAGAAGAAAGTTTGGTGGTGTGGTTGTTGGTATTCATTCATTATCTATCGTGCTTTAAGCGGAGTATTCTATATACCTATTGGCAAGGATTCCAAAACATCGTCATTCAGCGTTCTTTTCACACGGACTGTTGCTTGATGGAGGTCCCTAATCATAAATAGCGGCTGCGAAGTGCTTGACTGATTGTGCTTATTTGACTGGCCATCCCACCATGCTGCATGTTACTAAGAAGGGCTTCCTCAAGCATAGACTGAGTCACACTGGTATCTGTTTGGATCAATTTTGTTAGTATTGAATAACATGAAACCCATAGGGATGGTGAATAAAGGTGATTATCGTACTTTCAAGGTCACTAAAGCTGCTCCCTATACTGGGTGAGCCATCACTTATATCTCTTCCGGAAGTAGTGGATCTTCGTGGGCTACTACGGGCCAGATCCGCGGCTCGTTGCGGGCTAGGATGATTTAACTGATTGCGGTGATTGGAAGGAGCCAATGTCGCGGGGGCTCCAGAGCTGATGGAACTCGTGGATGATTTAGCTGTTGCTAACTTTCTTAGATTCTGAGCGGGCTCGGGTACGCGCTGGCGTGAAACAGGAACCTTCTCCTGATCTAGCCTCAAGGTGGCATTGAGATCCTGATCCAAAGTATCGCGCGGTATGGACCCTGTCTTGTGGGAAAGCGGTAGAAAGGCAGGGGATTCATCTTCATCGTCGTCGTCATCTCGTAGACTAGCCTGGTGTATAGAGAATTGTTGAAAACGCTTAAACCCGATTCCTCTGCGGCGACCCACGTTATTATCGCCGTCTGAGTCCGACTCGGATGATGATGATGATGATGATGATGTCAAATCCTCTTCTACTAGAGTGGGTGACTTGTGGACGGCTGCTGCCACTGCTGCTGTTTGTTCCCGTCTATTTAATGAAGGTTGTCGACTATGACCTTCCCGCTTGGGCTCTTTACCAT
Source organism: Aspergillus biplanus (assembly GCA_027569045.1). Classification (NCBI taxonomy): domain Eukaryota; kingdom Fungi; phylum Ascomycota; class Eurotiomycetes; order Eurotiales; family Aspergillaceae; genus Aspergillus; species Aspergillus biplanus. Next base: position 269,406 of record JAPDEJ010000014.1, read on the forward strand.
CTATTATCGAAGTCTCAGTGTGAGAAGATTCTCGTGCACCCTTTATCTGGTTTACGGTATTCCCGGAGCTAGTGCGGCGTGGAATAGAAGCTTGTATACTGTTAGGGGCATTCCTTATATGTTTCTTACTCTGATGCTCCAAGGTTTCGAATCGCTTACCTTGTTGTTGTGGAACTGATTCTTTCTGCTGAGACAACAGCCGGGATGGAACTTGTGGGCCTGTTTGTTGTATTAGCAATCCGGAAAGTGTTATCTGCGACTGGGGCTAAACCATACCACTGCTTTGGCCTGCCTTTGTGATCTGCCCTAACGCGGTGCTTGCGTAGATAGACCCAGGGACTGGCGATGGAGAATTTGAATGTGTGTTTCTAACCCTGCGCATCTGCGCGCGGACTTGGGATAGTTGGCGGTTATAAAGCCATGCTGCCTGCTGGAGTAGAAATTGAAGAGTTACGCCAAAGCTCTCAGCCCTGAGAATATAAGCTGTAAGCATGTGAGAACTATCAGAACAGGAAGTATCCATACAGTGCTTTCCCTACAAAATATTAGCGCCAAAAACTGTAGATGGGGGAGCACTGAAACATACAGTCGATATCATTTCCCTTTGATGGGCGGGAGAGGACGTCCCAAAGAGCCCGATCTTTGGTGGCATTCCATTCCACCTGGAGGGATCAGTAAGTGAAACAACAGCATAAACTAGCATCTTATACTCTCTACCTACCGGTGGGGGATCTACAAAGTCGCCTCGCGGAAAGGGAAGGCGAATAAAGACCGTGAACTGAGCGTCCCCGGACTGATTAATAATCGCAGCCATTGTCAGGGAGACTTGAGACGCGCGATGAAGACTTGATGAGGCGATTTCTGATCCGTCTTGAGTACGAGCGGTGTGATCGTGATCGTCAATTATGGCTGCAATCTGAATGATGGATCAGGTGGATCCATCTCCAGACGACGAGTGACAAGAGATCGCACGTGATACTGATTAGTCATTCAAAGTTACGCTCCTTGTTACATTCCAGTACAGGATAATTACACGGCCTCAGGCAACCCTGGAGATGCCGCAAACTCCAGGCGCCGATGTAGCCTCGCGATGATCTCGAAATAATCCGCCTCCTTCTCCGCGGTGAGAACCCCATGGCGGATGAAGAAATCAATCAGCACAATGGCACTATTCAACTTGAACTCGCCCCTCCGTAATGCGTCCGCAACCTCCTCGACCCCCCACAGATAGAAGCTCTCGACCTCCGAGTCCCCTGGGGTCGGCACCGTGCCAGCATCCAGCCTCAATTCATACACATACTCCACCTCGGGCTGCAGCAATCCAACTCCGCCGTAATCGTCTGCTGTCATATGGTAATATGACAAGGCGCCCGCACATTTCAGCCCGCGCTGAATCACCTCCTCTGCAAGTGAGGCCTCCTCCACCGCTTCCCTCACCACTGCTGTAGAGGGTGGGAGTCCAGTCTCTAAGCCCCCCGCTGCTGCACTATCTAGCATCCCCGGGTAGGTCTGTTTGGCTCTCGACCGGCGCCCGATCCAAACGCGGAGGCCGTTCGTTTCATCCTCGACGTAGCAGGTTAGCTGTACACCTGATGTGACGATCCCGAAGAGTGCACTGGCACAACGCTCCATCTCCAGGAGCAATTCTCCCCTCGGTCCGTAGATGGGGAAGGTCTCATTGCGCCAGCCCCGTAGCATGGGGAAACTTGGGTGGTTTTGGGCTTTCATCTGCTTGAGGGTGGCTTCTACGAGGGCACTGCGCCCGGTGGGGGTTTTCGGGTTACCGCTAAGGACAACCTCTTGGGCCGCGTGGTCGATTGACCAAGCTGATACGGGCCAGGTGAATTGGTGGACGACATCCCGTGGGATGTAGCCGAGTGCCTGTGGGCATCCGGATACTTTGAAGGCGAAGTAATTTTGGAGGTGGGATTTATAGTAGATGGGGTCGTCGGGGTAGTAGGGGAAGCTGAAGGGCAAGTTAGTTTTGCATAATTAACATAAATGAAAAAAAAATGACTTGCTTGTCGCATTCCCGGACGATGTCGAGGTATGTTTTGGGTGTTTTAGGCATTTTACTCTTTGTCTAGATTGGAGTAACCTGAGGAGACGGCAAATAGTAGATTGCTGGCAAGAAAATAAAAAGGCAAGAAGACCGAAGAGTCGTGTTTTAGCCGAGCTGCTTCTGTTTTCCGGCTTCACGCCGATCAGGCCAAGTATACAAATATGTTCCAACAGCTTGACAGCTGGCATCCAAAACCTTCCCCTTCCCGCTTCGATAATTAAATCCAAGTTCTTATTCGTGCTCGTGATCTAAAACCACTGCATCGACATTGGAGCATATTCCCGCCGACACGGCTTCGTCATACAAGACACCGATCACCTCGGCATCTTTCTCCTTCGGGACTAACGGAGTAACCACGACACTGTATATCTTTTCTATATCCGTACGGGATAGAGCTTGCTTCAAAATATCTCGGAGTTGTTGGCGTTCCAAGCCGCATAGCTCTTCAAGAAAACCTCGTCCGCCGATATTCTTCGCAGCACGGGAATCAGGATGGGGTCCCTTGATGCGTAGGACCAGGCTTGCGACAAGCGATACCTCGGGAGCCTGGTCGTTGAGTGCCACGTTGAGACTAAAGTGAATGTGTTGTTTTACAGTGGCGCTGCTGAGCTGAAGGACTCGGTTAATATTGTTCACGATGTACTGGGAGGGGAGGTTATCCAAGTAGCCGTTGATCCGTGGCAGCGCGACGAGTTTATGGGCAGGGCATTTGTGAAGAGCAATACTTTGGAGTGTGATAATATCCACTTCACTCTCCGCCAAGGTGAATTCCAAGTTATCACTGGTGCCATCTGATGGGTTTCTCGAAGGATCGTGCTCACCTAATTCCATCCACTCTTTCCATTTGATATTCCGCTTCCCAAACCAGCGGATGTGGTGTTGAAAGGGGATATCTTTCCCCCCCAGTTCAAGATTCCAACCTAATTCCATATCGGGCACTTGAGAAGGGGATGTTATGCGTAAAGAGAATTGGTTATCATTGGATTCCAAGTACCGGGAATGTTGCGGTAAGGTCGAGGGTCCCGACTGTGACATTTCTGGTGGGTTTGTTTTCTTTCGGCTCGTATTTTCACTCCTATTCAAAGATGTTGGATGGGTGGGAAGGAGGGGGAAAGTATATATATCTATACTCGTTGACAAAACCAATTTCCGCATGCCGTATAATTGAGGCCAGCGAGCATATTGTTGCTCGTAACTACATATAAACAACCCAACTAACCTCTCAAGTCAGGGGAACTGGCATCGTATTGAAATCCATTCGTGGGAGTGGGTGACTTCCCTGGCCAGGTAGCAGGAGATGTTTGGCAGGAGGGTTCGGGTGGATTGGACCCAGAAAGGAGAATTCCTCTCGACTCATTCGTGGTGAAAGTATTATAATGCATCAGAATAAGCCAGTCTATAAAATTGGGACCGGGTTTGGCTCAAAGGAGAGACTTGCTGCGGCTGAGGCGTCCTGGGGGAGGAGTGTTAAAGACTAGAATCCCCAATGGTAAGAATCCGGGCGGAGAGCAGCATAACACCTATATTCTCATCATCATTTCAAAGTTGTATATACGAGTTCCTTCAACTATATATAGCCCCACTATTCATGAACAAATCCCCTCTTAATCCCTCAACCCTGTATAACCATCCGTCCCAGCTTACCCCTCCATTCCCTGAGCCAAACGCCTACAAAGCGAACGACCTCACCCTGCAGCTCTACAATCCCTCGCGGTGGTCTCTGTCCCTCTGCCCACTGTTCAGCCGAAAGCCCATTTTGATCCCAATGATGTACCGACCCGCGGATCCCGTCCCAGACCTCCTCCGCCGCGAGATCAGAGAGGATAAATGGCTCCGAATCGGTACTCTGGCGAGCCTTTGCCCCATCAGCGTGCGGGGTAGCGTCACGCCAGGGATCGGCCAGACCCCCGATCAACGCCACGCGGGGATATGAGAAATCCAGACCGCCGTACTGGTTAATGCGGTCTGTGTCCGGAGGCGTGGTGATGCCAAAGACGGACGGGCAGAACTGGGAGGTATACTCTAGGTCAATCAGGCGGGAGATGAGTGGGCGAATGGAGTTGGGCACGGACGAGCCGGTGACGTAGTATCCCCATTCGGTGCAGACTTGGTAGGTCCAGCTGATGTCGGCGGTTTTGGGCAGGCTCGTAGATTTGCTGGTAGCGGTGCTGGTGCTAGTGCTTTGGGGGGTACTAGTAAGATTGAGGTATCCAATGTTGTTTAGGAAGGCCGTGGTGAGACCGCGTGAGGGCTCGTACCCGGCGATCTCGATCAGGTCGCGGACGGCCTTCTTTTGTGGACTCGGGGTGGGATAGAGTAAATGATGGCTGGTAAGATTGTTGCAGTAGTACATAAAGTCCGGAGCGCCAATGGCAGGATCCCAGTTCCGGCTTTGGAAGGCGTTCAACGGCGAGGTGATCAGATTGGCAAAGTCAACATTTTTGATGGCGGTTTTCAGTCCAAATGCATTCTGTAGCTGAGTGTGCAGGGTTTGATTGTCCGGGTGGTCGATGAGGATGCGATCGACAATATCCGTGATAGTTTGGATGGTGTCGATACAGTCCGCGGGCCCGTACTCCCGAACAGGCTCAAAGTACTGCCAGTAGTCTTCGATGGCTGCCGTGACTCCGGACGAGGACACAGCACCCCAAAAGACATCCGGGTACAGCTTGCGGAGGAAAGCGACCATGGCACCGGCGTACGAGCCCCCGTAGGCGATCCAGGGCGTGGACGCAGCGGTCAAATCGTGGCCTTCTAACCCCGGGAAGACGACGTTCGAGGCAAAGTAGGCATAATCGGCTAATGCCTGTTCGGTAGAGAGAAACCGAAGCCCGTCGACGGTCAGATTGCCGGCTGGGAAGCTCTGGCCGTAGTAGCGGTGCTCGAGGATGACCCCCAGTCCGTGGTAGGTTTCGGCGAGCTGCGTCACAATTCCCTGCGAGAGGAAGGGAAAGCGGTCCTCTCCGTCTGTTTCGCCTGCTCCTATGACAAACACGGGTCCTCCGGGCTGGTAGTAGCTGGCATCATACCAGTACCGCAGATTGAGGAGATCGTGGGAGTGCGGTTCATAGCGTGAGCTGTCGGGGAAATGGTCGAGCGGGACAGAGAAGTTGTGGGCTGGATAAGTGTCGACGGTGGAGGGGATAGCAGCACGTTTGAAGGCGGATAGACCCAATAACAGTGGCATTGAGGGACGCATGATGAGCGAGGGACGATCTAACCTACTCCTACAATCTCGAGGAGCGCATCGAGAGAGGAATGAAGAGAAGAGAAAGAGAGAGGGGTCACTGGGTAAACAAATGAGCAAAAGCCGCAGCGCAGGGATCGGCGCTGATGTTGGATGGAAGGTCACATCGCTTCTGATGGTCAGCACTAATCATCTATGCAGTTAGTCTTCCAATAATAGCCAGCCGCTAAGAACGCCTTGACTTGACGCCTTTCTGGGATGTAAAAGGGGCGATCTGATGGCTGGATAATTGGGCTTTTCCGGCTCTGACTTGCAAAGTGCCGGAGAATGACGATCCCAAAGACATCATAGATTGTCAACAAACACCACCGGAGGAGTAAATTCATAATAATAAGGACCCACAGGGTAATGTTCTAGAATTATTCGAGGAAGAGGACTTATCCCTGGCCGTCGCATTCCAAACGATTTGTGGAATGCCAGATGCGACCGATGAGATGAGATCGTTGGTGCCTCAGGAAGCTTAGCCCTAACTCACATTGACCACCCATCTCATATTCAAGGCCCGACTGTTCGAGTTGATCGTCCAGAGCCAGCGATCAAACGATAATCTTCGTCTCTCTAATTGGTTAATATCTCCACTTCCCCGGGCCATCCGAGTCAGTCCCGTTCCCAAAGCCCTACCTTTCTTCCCTTCTGGGAGGGTTCGCTGTAAAGTTTGGCTGCATGCGGCAATCGCTGGCATCACCATCCACCAACCGCCGTTGCATTGGTAGTCGTTAGTCGATGTATGTAGTCTTTGTATTATTCATAGTCTGGTCCTGTGTAACCTTCCTTCCTCTCTCTCGCTCATCCGCTGACGCCGTCTGCGTCTTCTTTTTATTCCCTCCTCCCCCCGACAGTTGCACCAGTCCATCTGCCGTCGAACCACACCTGTAGCCTTCCGGATCACTGCAGGGCGATAGACGGTGGAGGTCGGTTCTTTTACGCTACCTGATAATGTGTTTCTGATTATTTCGACTTCTTTCAATTGAATTGTATTGGGCCCTTTTAAGTATTAGGTCTCATTGTCCGCTACAGATAACACTGCCTCCGGATGGATTCTCCGGATCAAATCGAGATCAAGAAGGACGAAGATAAAACCAGCGATCGCGATGAGGACTTCACAGTGGTCGATCAAACCACATACGCCGATCCATTTGGTAATGAGGCGGGCGCTGAAGTCAAGTATAAGACGTTGAAATGGTGGTAAGTAACTACTCTCTTGACCGGGGTTGGGAAGAGATCTCATACTGACTGGTCAGGCAATGTGGAATGTGTACGTCCTAAGATACCTCGACTCTCTATACACTTACACTTAAGCCCTAAACTTTCCTGCTAACCGTCAAAGTTATGATTGCGGAGTCGGTGTCCCTGGGTGTGCTCTCCTTACCCGCCACGCTCGCAGCACTGGGCCTTGTGCCGTACGTTTTCCTCCAGCTAAGCACATAAGACCCAGAAGAAGTTAAAAGAAGTCGGTCTAATTGACGAGTTAGTGCCGTCATTCTCATTGTCGGTCTGGGATTGGTGGCCCTGTATACAGGGTATGTCATCGGCCAATTCCGCGAACGATATCCACATATTCACAACCTGGCCGACGCCGGGGAGATCCTTCTGGGTCGGTTTGGACGTGAGCTATTCGGCCTGGGCCAGATCTTGTTTTCCATCTTCATCATGGGCAGTCACCTCGTCACCTTCACCATCATGATGAATACCATCACCGACCACGCCACCTGCTCCATCGTCTTCAGCATTGTCGGATTGGTGGTCTGCCTAGTGCTCTCTCTCCCCCGCACCATCAAGAACATGACCTACATATCCTTTGCTTCTTTCCTAAGTATATTTGCTTCCGTCATGATCACCATGATTGGGGTGGGCGTGCAGTACCCCGGGGGAGCCAATATCAACATCACCACCGAGACTAACCTCGTGCACGCGTTTACGGCGGTCACTAACATCGTCTTTGCGTACTGCGCCCACGTCGCCTTTTTCGGTCTCATCGCCGAAATGGAGAACCCCAAGGACTTTCCCAAGGCTCTGTGCATGTTGCAATTATTCGAGATTGCCTTGTATGTCACTGCTGCTGTCGTGATATACTACTATGTCGGGAATGACGTTACTTCGCCGGCGTTGGGGTCCGCCGGTCCAGTTCTGAAGAAAGTTGCTTATGGCATTGCCATTCCCACGGTACCAGGCCTCTCTCCATCCTCCTCCATCCGAGAAGCCAGATGCTAACGCGGGGTAGATCATCGGGGCGGGCGTGGTAAACGGCCATGTCGGACTGAAATACATCTATGTGCGTCTCTTCCGGCATTCTGGCCGTCTCCATCAGCGTGATTTCGTGGCGATCGGGTCCTGGATCGGAATCGGACTGGCATGCTGGATCATCGCCTGGATCATTGCAGAGGGGATCCCTACCTTCAGCAACATTGTCAGCCTCATCAGCTCCCTCTTTGCGAGTTGGTTCAGTTACGGGCTGGGCGGAGTGTACTGGCTGCATCTGAATTGGGGCCGCTGGTTCTCGACACCAGGGAAAGCAGCTTTAACGGTGGTGAATATGGTGATTGTGGTGATTGGAGGGACCTTGGTAATTCCTTCTCGCGAGTTTTTTTTTCTTTTTTTTTCTCCCGAGTTTTATGCTAACACCAAGATGAAAACAGTGTGGTCTTGGATTGTACGTGTCTGGAAAGGCGATCCATGATGATACCTCGACGGGAAGCTTCTCCTGTGCCAATACGGCATGAATCATCTTTCTTTATCGGTCGACTGCATATACACGATTTGCAATTGGAAAAAGGGGTACATAACTCGTACTGTTACATAATGCATAATATACAAACATACAAATCTTTTACAATTTGGTTACACGTACTCCGTAGAATTGAGGGGAATGCGGAATTGCAAACAACCGGGGATAAGCGCGACACGGACCAATTCCGCCTTGAAGCTCCCCTCTGGCCCACGGAATTCTGATCGGAGCATCAATGAGGGGAACTTCATTCTCTCCGGACTTTTTTAATCTCCTGTCCCCTATTATTGCTGCTCTTCTTCTTCTTCTTCCTCTAACTCTTTACTCCCTTTGTTATTGTGGTTCTATTCTCCCTTCCTCCCCAAACCTCTCTCCCCTCTAGCTTCCCGAGTATAGTTCACAGATTCGTCAAAATGGCTTCCTGGCTTCAGATCCCCAAAAACTCGCCCTTTTCGCTGGCAAACATCCCTTTTGGTATTATTTCCTCCTCCAATATCGCCTCTCGCGTCGCTGCGGTCGCGATCGGTGACTATGCCTTAAATCTGAGCGCATTCGCATCGTCCGGCGGTTTCTCCCAGCTCCCCGCCATCCAGCCCCATCTCAATGTCTTCAGCCAGCCTACTCTCAACGCATTTGCTGCTCTCGGTCGGCCAGTGCACCGCCAAGTTCGTGAATACATCCAGAACGTGTTCCGCGCCGATACCCCCTTCCCTCAGGTTCTTAAGGAGAATGCGACCTTGCAGAAGGAAGTCCTCGTGCCTCTGTCCGAGGTGTCCAACCATGTGCCCATGCAAATTGGCGACTACACAGATTTCTACGCTGGTCTCAACCATGCGTACAATATCGGGGTGCTCTTCCGTGGGCCCGACAACGCTCTGCAGCCCAACTACAAGCATCTGCCCGTCGGGTATCATGGCCGTGCATCCTCCGTGGTGACTTCGGGCACCCCCATCCACCGTCCTAATGGTCAGATTCTGACCAATCCCGCCGCAAACCCCAAGGTTCCTACCTTCTCTCCCTGCAGAAGACTCGATATTGAATTGGAGCTGGCTGCTTTCGTTTCCACACCCAACGATCTTGGAAGGCCCGTCTCCATTAACGAAGCCGAGGATCACATCTTCGGCCTGGTGCTCATGAACGACTGGTCCGCTCGCGATATCCAGGCCTGGGAATACGTCCCCCTGGGTCCCTTCAACGCCAAGAACTTTGCCACCACCATCACTCCCTGGGTTGTCTTGATCGACGCTCTCGAGCCCTTCCGCACCACCGGCCTGGAGCCCGGCAACAGGGAGTCCCTGCTCCCTTATCTGCGCGAGAAGAACGCTGCCAACGCCTTCGACATCCCCCTCCAGGTCGAAATTACCAACGAAGGTGGCAAGCCCACCATCATCTCCAACAGCAACGCCAAGAACCTCCTCTTCTCCTTCCCCCAGATGCTGGCCCATCATACCATCACCGGTTGCAACATGAATACTGGTGACTTGATGGGTAGCGGTACTATCTCCGGCAAGGACTCTCAGACGGAGGGAAGTATTCTTGAACAGACCAATGGCAAGACCCCCATCAAGTTGGCCGATGGATCGGAACGAATGTTCCTCCAGGACGGTGACACCGTCGTTCTCCGCGGTATGGCCGGTACCGAGGGCAGCTACGTCGGTTTCGGAGACTGCGTGGGCAAGATCCTGCCTGCCGTCCAACTTAAGTTTTAAAAGCCATGCAAAAAAATATGTAATCTTTTCTTAATTTGTTATATTTGATCTTTGATACTTGAAAATATAGTATTCACGAAATGAGCTAGCTATGAATCTGAGTTATAAATAGACATCCATCATTTTTCTCATCTGCTCCTCTTAACATACCCAACAACGTAGCGATATCCCCAGCCTTTGCTATAAACGAATTAAGGTAGGAAAAAAAAAAAAAAAAAACTACCGCTTCCTAAACTCCTCCGGGGTATCCTCCTGCGTAGTCCAATGTCCCACCTTAACAGCCTCCTCCTCTTCCAACCGCTCCGCAATCCTCTTAATAGTAGGGAACTGCCCCAGATCCACCCCGGATCTCTCCGCCCCCCAAACAGCCGGAATCAAACAAATATCCGCCATCGAAATCGTATCCCCAACACTAAACACTCCCGCCGACTCCCGCGCAAGGCTCTCATACGCTTTGAACCCATCCTCGATCAACTCCTTCGACCATGCGCCCCGGTCAACACCAAAGGGCGCCACCCGCTTCAGAATCCTCAGGTTCGTCACGGGTTGCACGTCACAGGCAATAATCGACGAGAGGGTGCGAACTAGCGCGCGCCCCTCCGGATCCGAAGCGGGAGGGAGGAGACTTGCGGTAGCATTAGGGGTGATTTCTTCGATGTATTCGAGAGCAGCGAGGGATTGGGTTATGGTCACTGGTTTGGATTGGCCGGGTTGCTGGATGAGGAGTGTGGGGACGGTGGCGGATGGATTGCGCGAGGTGTTTTCGGGAGTGAGTTGCTCGCCCTTGAGGAGGTTCACGGGGACGGAGGTGTAGGGGATGGATTTGAGGGCGAGGGCAATGCGTAGGCGGGCGGAGCAAGAGGAGCGAAAGTAGGTGTAGAGGGTTACTTTTGGTTCAGACATTTTGATATTTTTTGTAGGACCTCTGTTGCTTTTGGTTTGGTTTTTGTTTTCGAGGTAAGGAAAAGGCTATTTACTGGCTCTCTTGGAGGGGTTTACGGAGGGGCTAATGCCTGGAGCGCACCGTTGGATATAAAAGGTGCCAGTGTGTGTATATGGGGACGGTTGAGTGCGGAGGTGCGGAGTATACCTACCAACCGTCCACTTCGTCCATATTATTTATTTATCCCTTTGTCGAGTTACATTGGTTCAGCAGTTCTGATTTACATTGCTTTTTTTGAAATTCTGTGCTCATTTCTAGGGAGACACCCTACTTTCTCCGAATCCTCATATGTATTTTCGTCTTGTCGAGCATGTTGAATGGTGATGTCGGGACAGTGGTGACGGAAGTGTTCCGCCGTAGCCATCAGTTTTCGAATATCCGCTGCTGAGCGCGCAAATTCCCGCTCCTTTCCGGCTCAACGGAGATACGACTCCATAGATCCACGATGACGTCTTGCGCACAAGGAGAGGCAGCCATCAATCAAATTTCCTTCCATACAGATTTATTGGGACCAGAAGGTACCTGATTATTATTATTAACTAAAATTACCTCATTTTATTGTAGCTCGCACCCAAGACCTAATAACGACCCTAACGCACTTCCAGCTCTCAGGACTCAGGAGGCGCCTCCAAGCTCCACAGGAGCCGTAAATCCGTGACTGTAAATGAGACTCATAGCTTCAAACCATTTTCTGATGCATTTTATCTTTTTCTTATACCTTTTTCGGAACAAATAAGCAGATGCTTAAAATCCGGAATCTATAAATAAATAACATGGGGGGCTTATCGATAAGGCCGGTTATCACGTGTCCCGCGTGACAATGATTGAGGCCAACGGGACGATCCACAGCCAGGAGAAAGTGGTGACCGTCAAGGACTCACCATCAGCAATGCCCGGGGATAAAGGACACCAATCTCTCCTGGCTGACAATGATGGCTCTTCAGCGCTGGAGTCGCCACTGCTTCCCTCAGAATCCCCGACCGAGCAGCATAACCTAGCTATCGAAACCGACCTGGCCAACGGAGCCCCCTACCAATCACGCTCTCAGTCCTCTACATCGCTACTTTCGGACGGGCAGCGTCGCACGCCTCGAACTCCTAATCGAGTTAGATTTGACCTCCAAGAAGATGTCGAGAATCAGTCTGGCAGGGACGACGATTCCCGCGACTCGGAGGACGATCCATTGTGGTTAGATGAGGAAGACTATACTCGCTCCGGTGGAACTCGCGCAGGACAAAGGGGCGCAGGACAAACGGTCCCTCTTTTAACAAGTATCGAGGCCCCAAGCGTGACGCTTGCGACGAACGATGACTTTTTCCCTGAGGACCATCTCGAGAGTGCGCGACCAAGGAGTGGAATGCGAATGGCGTTCATGAACATGGCAAATAGCATTATTGGTGCAGGCATCATCGGACAACCCTATGCGTTAAGGCAAGCGGGCCTGGTGACGGGGATGATTCTTCTCATTGGGCTCACATTCATAGTGGATTGGACCATCCGCTTGATCGTGGTGAATTCCAAAATGAGTGGTGCAGATTCCTTTCAAGCAACAATGCAGCATTGTTTCGGCAAGAGCGGGCTCATCGCCATTTCCGTGGCGCAGTGGGCTTTTGCGTTTGGTGGTATGATAGCATTTTGCATTATAGTCGGGGACACGATACCGCATGTGCTGGCCTCCCTGTTCCCGTCGCTCCGAGAAATGTCATTTCTTTGGCTTCTGACCGACAGACGCTCCATTATTGTTCTGCTTGTTTTGGGTATCTCCTACCCACTGTCCCTATACCGGGATATAGCGAAGGTGTGTATGTTTCAAGTAGTTGCGGTTTCATGGCTAATTATCAGGCAGTTGGCAAAGGCATCTACCTTGGCGTTAATAAGTATGATCGTGATTCTGGTTGCCGTTCTTACCCAGGGATTCCGTGTCCCTCCAGAATCGCGTGGGGAGGTGAAAAATATTCTTTTTATCAACTCTGGATTTTTCCAGGCCGTCGGAGTGATATCGTTTGGTATGTCGTTATTGCCAGTTCTTGTCGAGTGTTTGGATTACTTGCTAACCTTTGGTAGCATTCGTTTGCCGTATGTAGTTGTTCTCCGGTTTGAAACTTCACAAGCTAACAACCTCCAAAGACCATAATAGTCTTTTAATCTATGGTTCGCTCAAAAAGCCCACCTTAGATCGGTTCGCAACCGTCACGCACTACTCTACCGGTGTATCACTCCTAATGTGCCTGACCATGGGAATCTCCGGTTTTATGTTCTTTGGGTCCAAAACCCAAGGCAATCTGCTCAATAACTTTCCCTCGGATAACATCCTTATTAACATTGCACGATTGTGAGATCCAAAATAATACCCTGGTAAACAAGAGTTCAGCTAACTCTTTTAGGTGTTTTGGTTTGAACATGCTTACCACTTTACCGCTTGAAGCCTTTGTATGCCGAGAAGTCATGACAACCTACTATTTCCCCGATGAACCGTTCAATATGAATCGGCACATTATCTTCACATCCGCCCTGGTGGTGACATCTATGGCTATGGCCTTGATTACTTGTGACCTTGGTGCCGTATTCGAATTGATCGGTGCGACCAGCGCAGCTGCTTTGGCATATATATTCCCTCCATTATGCTACATCAAACTGAGCAACGCTTCCCGAAAAGCCAAGATACCTGCGTACTTGTGCATCGCCTTCGGAATCATTGTGATGGTTGTCAGCCTCGTGCAGGCAGTTGCGAAGATGATAAGCAGTACGTATTAACCTTCCCTATCTCCCTTTCTGTATCCTACTGGCAGGGAGGTTACTAACTCCTAGCAGACGAAGGTGGTGCAGCGACGTGTGGTGCCTAGTCATAACCGGATCTTATTTTTTTTTTGTTCCTTTTCCGGTTGCGCTGTACCCATATGATTCAAATGATAGACCTGGCTTGTCACTCGCATTTGATGTTTATATAGACGTTATTTTTGGTATTAAATACCCCACTTGGGCTTTTTTGGTTATTTTTTTGTGCTCTGTGAGCATTTTGTGTAGTGTAAATATTTCTCATCTACGTGCCACAGTTTGGGTATGTATGTGCAATATGTCGGTATTAAAATAGGTCGACCAAGAAATAAGATATTAGGGGTCGCAGAAAAGGATAAATAGCATAAAAGCTTCGGCATATAGTTCTGATGAAAGCCGTTATTAGGTTTACATGGTTAAGGCTGGCATCGAAATGGCTGGAGAAGTAGAGATGATTAATAAGATACGATGGGATGGGATGGGTGGCATGTGCATTTCCCCCCTCAGTCTAGTATTTTTCACGAGTGTAAGTTATTTGGATATGAAATTTCCCTGTGACTCATTTTATTGGCCTGTCTACCTTTCTAATGTTGATGTAATCATCGGAGTTGAGTTTTAGTTCTATTGGCACTCTCTGGCAAAACTCTTCAACCTCATCAACTAGAAGATGAAAAATGACAACCAAGACCTTGAGAGGAAGAGAGAAAACGAGAGACAGAGATGAGCAAAAATATCCATGGAAAACAAAGCACCGTACAAAAATCCAACAAAGCAAAAGGTATATAGCCAACAAGCCCTAGGCAACCCTGGGGCCCGGGAACAGTATCACGATGACAAGAAAAGCATCAGTCCGACCTTGGCCCAGCACACTCACACTTCCCCCAACTCGAAGTCGCCGACCACGGACACGCCACCTCCTGAAACTCCACGACCGCATTATCCCCCAACCTGGACTCCGGCGCCATGATGTCAAAATGATACCGGTACCCGTGGACATTCATCTCGCCGACCCGCGGGCACCAGTTCTCGTTCGCAGGGTACGGACACAGATTCGTCACCATGACCGTGATGCTTTTCCCCGCCTCTCCGCCATCACCGCAGGTCATGGCGTCGCAGGCCGCTGCGCCGGTGGACGTGAGTCGGAAGCATTTGCCGCAGCCTGAACCGCACCAGTCTGCACCACTGGTGTCGAAGAGGGCTTGCGAGGCGGCGGCAGTGTAGGTTGTGTTGCCCATCCCCAGCTAGGAGGAGATTTAGTAATCCGACTTGGGAGGTGTATGCTAGGGAAGAGGGAAAGAGGGAAAGAGGGAAAGAGTAGTAGCTTACCTGCCAGGAGAAGGCGCCTTGGTCGTTCCCGCACCCACAAGCGCCTTGGAGACCATCGTTGTAGCGCTGTTGTTGAGGTTAGTTGGCTGAGATGGTTAGCTGTTATTGATCTGATCGAAGGGGAACTTACAGTGGTGCTAGCTAGTTCGGCGAGGGCAGACGATGCTGCCAGGCCGAGAAGAGCGGTCAATCTGAATATCTGCATGGTTGTAGTGGACGTAGTTGTGGTTGTGAAGATGGGAGGGATGAGGAAGGTTAGGGGAGTATGAGTGTTATATATAGGGACTCATGGGAAAAAAAGACTTTTATCGAGTACAGTCACAGAGCAGTGATTCTCCGGATATGTAATACTTTATCATGCGTGCGGGAATCATGATCCTAGACTCGACGAAATTAGGGCCACCAGAAGTTTGCAATGTCGGAGATTTTACTACGAGTTATATCAAAGATTCTTAGTATAGGAAATTGAGAAAACGAGCTCATCCATGGCTCCTGTCCTGGTCCTCCCCTGGTTGCGTATGTGACTCACCCAGTTGTATGTTACTGCCTAAAGTCAAGAATCTACGATCTGATGCACTCTAATGAAAGAGAAAAAGGATACATAAATCATTTAAAATATGCTATCAACTAAGAATGGCACAAAGAATTTCCATATTTACGCCCCGTAGGGTATAGAATACAAACCGAATAAAGTCACAAAAAATACAATCAAGTCCACTGCCTCCAAACATCCCGCTAATTATCAACCCCCTAATACCAACCAACTCATCATCCCTCCCCAAAGCCCAACAAATAGAATAGTCAGAATCGCTGCCCCGGCCTTATCCCCCGTCGTGATCTTCTTCAACCCATTAAGATCAAGACCGGTGTCGCCAATACCCGCTGACGGATCACTCGTACTGTTCCCACCAGTCTTGGAGGTCAGCGGCACCTGCATTTTCTCCGACATCAGCGACACGGACAGGACATCCGTAGCGATGATCTGCTCCTCCATGCCCACCCAACCATCCCACTGGGAATGCAGCCAGCGCACGCCACAGGTGTTGTTGTTCATTCCGCTACAGGAAAGGGCCGCAGCCTGCGCAGACGCCTGAAGCTTGGGGAAGATTTTGTCGTATGTGGTGGGCACAACGAGCGCAACGAAGGCCATCCACGTGGTCACGATGCCCTTGAAGAGGATCTCGTTGTAGTTGCACAGTTCGACGGGCTCGCACAGCGTTTCGGACATGATATTGCCGCCTGTTTTTGTAGGAAAGAATTTGGTGAGGATTTGATCTAGAAGGCCATCGACGGCGGTTTTCCACACTTCGCTTTCGGTCTATTCCTTCTACATTAGTCCCGTGTTTCATCCGTGTGTATCAATGTTATATCCGCAGAGGAAAAAGGAGGGAGGGGGAACGAACGTAGTTGTACATGTATGCCGCCCCAATCAGATACGTCCCATAGGTGTACGACCATTGGTCATTCCCCTGCGTCGTACAACCGTCATTGATGGTCACGGAATCGGCCACATTCCACGTCTGGTTGTTCAGCAGCGGCGTCGATGCCGACCAGTCCCACACTTTCTGCGCCCATTCCGCATACGTGGCGTTGTTGGTATACCGGGCCAGCCGGGCGGCCAGCTGGAATAGCCCGCCATTAGAGATAGAATTCTTCATGGTATATCCCGCTTGATAGATGTAGAGCTGCCAGCGGAGCCCGCCGCCGCAATTACTTGTATCCCAGCGGGCCACCTGGGTGTTGAAGACACCCTGTGCAAGGGACAGCCATGAATATCCGTTTGCGACTTCTGGGAACCCAATTTCGGCGGCGGTCATGGCGGCGCAACCCCAGAAGAACTGATCATCGTTTCCCTAATCACCATCCATATTGGTAAGTATTTACTTTATTAGAGGGAGAAAATAGATCTGAAAGGTTAAAGATAGCCGAAAAGGAGGGCAACTCACGAGATAACTGCTGTAGTTGTGAGGCATGTAGTCCCCTTGCCCCGCTTGCCACTGCATCCCCTCGCTCACCAGGTCGTTGTAGGTGTCGTCCCCTGTGTAGTGCCAGTAGAAGAGCAAGCTCATAAATAGCGCACTCCCTTCCCACCATTTCTCCGGGAAAGCACCTGGAATCCCGCCAGTCTGGTTTCCCGCATACCATAACATCGAGCCATGCGCGGTCTGGCTGGCCGCATCTTTGATGGTTTCTACACGACGTCAGCATAAGTATCGGAGCAAAGTGCTAATACGAACGCCAGGAAGGCAATGGAAAAGGCGAGAAAAGACAGGAAAGGCGTACGAAGGTCATTAAGATCGATTTGCAGAGCAGAAACTGAGGCCGTGACGGCCACCAGGCCTGTCAACGTTAAGAGACGCATGGTTGGAGAAGAAACGATTCCATTCAATACACAGCAACTCCTGAGCGTTGGTCGGAAGATGCAGGAAGACAGAAGCAAAGGCCCCAACTAGCGATCAATCGAAAGGAACAAAAGCAAATACCCAAGCAATTGTCCGAGAGTCTTAGCGGGTGGCCGACCAGTGGACCAAGTGGTCCCCAGCAGGCAAACGCATTTTGTTCGGCGCTTCTGACAGGCTGATCAATTTAACAAGCTTTGCCGGTGCCGTCCCTCAGTGCTTATTTGCTGTAGCCTTTGGGGGTGAATAATAAAAAAAGATAAAAAAAAATACGTTTTGGATCACGCATTCCATTGGAGCAGTTTCATCTGCGTCTTTTCTTTTGCCTGTGCTGGTTGCGTCCTGGCCGCGTGGTCTCATTCTCGCCCTTTTTTTAAGCTTTCTTTTTCTTGCTCATGTTTCTTTTTTTGGTCTCCTGGGAATTCCTATTTTTGGGCCATCCATCCCTCCTTTTTTTTTTTAAAAAAAAATGTTTTTCTTCAGTCATGACTTCACCTCTGGTTCGGAATGTTCTCGATCTGCTACGGCAGAACTGAGCATCGCCATGTCCTCAACTCCAAAGCCGCCCTCTTCCGTGGTGGACACAAAGAAGGACGGAGGCGGACCCATTCGCCTTTGGCTGACGCGGTTCGAGACTCCAAAGCGTGGTCGCGGGCCGCGTGGGCGGCAAAAGAAAATAAATTATTATTATTCAGTACTGTGCCTTTTATCTGACTTATTTCCTCGACAGAGGACTTTCCATAATTATTTAAATTGGCAACTAATCAGGCAACTCTTGGCACCTGCTTCTTGTGCAGAAATGGTATAAGAACTCAGAGGTAAGAACACCCCTAGAATGAGGGGAAGATATATAAGGGGGTAAAAAAAAAAAAAGAAAAAAAAAAGGGGGAAGGTGACTCCGTCCCTGTCCACCTTGCCAAACATATCTGCCTGAATTAACTACTAAGATCCAAATGGATATAAATGAAGAGGAGGGAGTCCCTCGTGGGAGGAAACGAAATATTCAACATCGAGAAGGCTCTTATTTCTTAGCCTTCTTAGGAGGTGGAGGGAAGTAGATTTGCGGCTGGGGCTGTTTCCCAGCCGAAACACTCTCCACCTCTTGCTGAATGGAAGACTGGGGGTTCGAAGAGAAAGAACCTTCCCGCAGGGGAAGGTCCGTCGAAGGGCTCGGGTTATTACTATCCAGTCGGTTGAAAGCTAAGCTGCGCGGTGTCATGACCGGCATAGGTGGGCGACCAAATGTGGCCGTCGCAGGTGTCATCGGTGCCATTCTGGGTGTCATCGGTGCCACACTCGGAGTCATGGGGATCATGCTGGGGGATTTGAGGATCATATCCTCATAGTCCTTCATTGTTCGTTTTTCCTCTCGTTCCTCGTCGCGTTCGGCGCGCTCTTCTTTTGTTATGAAGCAGGAGTGAATGCTCACAAGAAGCTCGACAAAGTAAAGGACGCTGCGCTCATGGATTAGCGAAAAGCAAACTAGGCGACTAGAAGTTACCGGAATAGCACCTACGCGATGATGACGACAAATGCAAAGAGCGCCTTTGCCTGCCTGCAGTACGAAAGGTTGCTTTCGTCTACTACAACGGTGCATTTCTTCGAGAGATACCACGGCACGCCGGGCTGTGGATGCTCAGGGTCTGACATATCGCTCCCGGCTTGGAATACGGCAGATACAATGTATACGGCCACCAATCCAGTGTGAAGCACTACTGACACAATGGGATATAGGATCCGGAGGATATGAAGCGGGAGTTTCGTGATCATGAGGAAAGTGCTCAAAATAGCAATGACTAAATTCCATTGTTCCGTGCTTCTTAATGTCAGCAGTGAACTTCATACCTCGATCCGCACCCCGAATCCAAGAAGTGTGGGAAGGATAAGGTAAGCATACAAGGAACTCCAGACCCTCGGGGGAGTGTAAGGACGATAATTAGCCGCGGCGTAGAGAGCATCGGTTGGAGAGCTGTTGAAGCCATTATCGGAGCCGTCTTGCCACAGCTTGGTGCGATACCGATCGTGGGAGGCGATGCCCGTAAATGTGAGAATGACTATCGTGAACGGAAGCTCCAAGGCCATCAAATAGAAAAGCAGATTATGATTCCGGTATTTTCGTGGGAAGTACATGGTGGATGAGATGGCCGGTGTTCCAGCCTGGTTCACTGCAGAAGCAGCCTGGTCTGGATAACGCTTGGACCGGAGGGCGAAATTAAAGCTCGAGTCCGGTTACGAGCAGTGCATTGGTGGCCAGACCGGCTGGCAGAATTGTTCAGTGAAAAAGCATTAGAAGCCGGATGGGACGTTCGACGATGCAAAATGAGAGAACAGAGGAAACACAGGGGGAAAGAAAAAGAAAGCGAGGAAAGCAGTCTGGAAGGGTGGCCTAATAAGAAAAATAAGATGGAGTTGAAAGAGTCGCCCTGCACAGAGCAAGCATCCTTCCGGCCCATCACAAGGATCAGAGAGAGGGGCAATATCATGCATCAATCAGAAGCGCCAGAGTGCCCAGGCAAAGAGCCCTCAAATGTTCCCCATGGTGCCTCTGGCCAATGTTTGCGGTTGAGGAAGCGCCAACATCAGCGCCAATACAGGGACTGTCACCAATGAGGTGCCAGGGGTCGGTTTTTTGGCTGCCGGCCGTCACACACTAGCCCGTGTGATGGGGGAGGGCGATCTGCAGCCTTGGGGGGAACCAGACCACTCAGTTTGAGCAGCCAGCCAGGACCAACAAGGAGTGTGATTGGCCAAGGATGTGAAAGCGAACCGCCGTTCCTATCACGATTCACAACAGAGGAGGATCTGGACTCGACAAGCGCCAGCGAGATGGAGTATGAGTGAAAGAGCCAAGTAGGGAGAACAAAAAGAAGATTTTTATTATACGTTTTAATTACTCATATTCCAACGCTTTTCTTGCACTAAAGATTGCTTGCTTTTCATATTCTGCTTTTCTAGTTCATAATCTTCTTCCATGACATATGCTTCAATTTCTTCTTCATCAACGAAGGAAAAATAGTGAGCAATTTCTATTAAAAAATGTTGGTTATTAAATATTGCAAAAGAACAAGAATTTCAATACCTTTCTAAGCCGGAATATATTTATGAAATAGTTAGTTCTCGAAGATTTGTCAAGGCTGGATTCTGCCTTGGATGGGTGGCCACCTTTGGGTTTGGTTCTGCCCGCTGTTTGGCTGGTTCCTGAAGACCCTTTTTGACCAAGGTACAGTTGACATTCCTTTGGATTCCCATTTCTTAATTCTACTTATACCCCAGGTAGATATAATGCAGAGTATATATAGTTCAGAGGAGGAAAAATGCCTGGAAAGATGAGACAAAGAAAGGGAAATAAAGAGGGCAATAATAACGTGAATTCTTGGCACTGCCCCCCTTGTGGGTTGATCCTGGTGAGTCCTTACCGCGGCTTCCCCAGGGCAGTCCTGGGATAGCACGCTGATTTGCAGCATAAATTCGACGATGCCGTCAGTGGAGTACGATTTTATTGTATTGTGAGGCAGTATTTTCTCTCATCATGCCCCCAAAGACTTTTCTCTTGTCTTTTTTTTTTGCCATTAGAATCTGATATTTGAAGGTTTATATCTAAGCTTTAACAAGGATATATACAGTTAGTTATTCTACGATTTGTTGCTGGCATAGATAATCCCCCCACAAATGGATAATTAAGCCCCAGCACTGAATTAATAGGTGCGCTTATGTTCCTTGCCCTCTCCATTGCCCTTTGCAATGTCCAATTCCTTGACCATGGCACTCTCGAACAAGCCCAAATCGGTGGTAATAGAAACCATGTCAAAGCCCTGTGCAGCGCGAGTTTGAGCCTGGGGACCGTCGGAGCCTATTGAAAATGGAATGGTTAAAAAATGAAACGCGAAAAAAAAACCATATTGAGCAATGATACATACAGAAAATAGCGGCCTTCTTTCCTGCGGCCTTGGCGGCCTTCAGGATTCGTTGGATAGCAGCCTCGTGCTCGGGGCCGCCTCGAACAACACCCATCTGCTTAGCGAGATCAAATGGGCCTGCAAAATTTGGCAATTAGAGTCTATCTTATCAAGGGTTGGTGCCTTCTGACTTACCGATGAGAAGAGCATCAAGTCCCTCAACCTTGGCGATCTCTTCCACATTGTCGACACCCGATTGGGACTCAATCTGAACGGCGACAATCAAACCCTTATCCGCATCGTCGTCGTACGACTCCCCAGGTGCAAGAGAGGGGAAGGCATGAGCCGCGAATGCGGGCCCGTACCCCCTGCTTCCAGTAGGCGGGTACTTGCAGTATCGGACAACTCTAGCGGCATCTTCCTGTATGGGTCGTACAAGGGAAAAAATAAGTACGCATATTCACCTCAACTCTCAACAAAATCAAGGGTCGATTTCAGGACAAACGAACCGGTGTGTGGCACATGGGAGTCAAAATGCCGTGGGCGCCGGCGTCCAGAGCACGCTTTATCATCCACTCCTCTGCCCATGGTACGCGAATAATTGGGCTGGCGCCTTCTGAGGCAATGGCGTTGGAGAGCTGTATAGGTGTGTCAACATAGGTGATCTTGTAGGGGCTTGGACGGTGGTTTGAGATAACAGGGCCGGAGTAAGCGTAGTTTCTATTCCGTACGTACCTCGTAGTAGTCTCTGTCTGTGATTAAACCATGCTCTGCGTCAACCAAGACCCAGTCGAAACCCTTCTGGTTGGGAGTTGAGGTGGAACGGAGGAGTGCCTTGGCAACTGGTGCGCTCGCAAGACTGTGTTGACGGATTAGCTCTCAGAATTTCTCAGCAAAACTCCTTGCCCTTGAGGTGAAGTAGACCGAGCCAGGTGGAGGGGGAAAGAGGGGTAACTGACGTGAGCCAGAACCCGAATGCCGTGGGCTGGGCCTTGAAGGCGCTGGTGATGGCTGTCTCGAAGGGCATATTTTCTGATGATGCTATTCAATGCTATTTGGTTTATTCTTGTTTGGACGAGAAGGATGAAGCGAGATGACTATGATAAATGGATGAAGAAGGACAAAGAGGGAAAACCACGCATGGAGGGGAAAGGCAAGCGGAAAAGTGACTCGGCATGTTTTCATCCGTTGCCAGAATGAGGGGGCATCGGAAAAGCGACCGATTCGGTGGGCCATTCGGAGCATCTCCGCCCGAGGGGTCTTTATAACAGGAATTCTTTTCCTTTCTCCAAGGTTCATTGTTCGAGAGATTGGCACGATGCTCTGGCCTTATCTAGATTGGCATTTGGCTAATCACCTGCCCATTTTATAGATACAAAAAGTAGAACCGCGATACCGTGTAGTATCTTCATTCAGGTTCATCAACTCCAGGATACCGTCAGAAGAAGACAAATGTATATATTCAATCAACCAAATCAACCATTTAAGAAGGTTTTATTAACCGTTTAAAGCCAAGTAACTATCAGTAGAGTGGTAGCCATGTAGGTGCTTCTTTAAATGAAGTTGGAATGATGTCGTAACACCTCTAGCAAGTCCAAGCCAAAGCTTAAACCGGAAACTATGGGCTATACCTTACAGAAGAAACATTGGAAGGAAAAGCAAAAACTAAACCTGTTTTATCTTTCGTTATCGGATAGAGCAATCATAATTGGCTGTTTCCTTTTGTAGAGTTCTTTCTGGCACCTGGCAGCGTCTCTCTGGCACTGTGTGAAGACCTGGACCCTTCTTCGGCTCCAGCGTCGGTTCCGTGGCCGGCCCCGGAGCTTCAGGGGCGGAGACCCCAACAGGCCCCAGCTCCGGCTCCGCTCGAACCCCACGGACTTCAGCAGCATGAATTGGGGCGTCGCGGGACGACGAGGCCTTCCTCTGTAGGTTCGATGTCTTAATTTCATCATCTACGATCTCATACAAAGCCTCACAGTGCCCGCATTCCATTAGAACACGCTGTACGCAGTGTTCAGCAGGCCAAAGACCAGTTCCTTATTACGTCATCATCGTGGCACAAACATGACAAACAAACCAGAGTAAAAAGGAAAGCGGTAGAATCCGGCACAAAGCATCATGAGATCACTCCATCACCTCCACCTTGGAGTTCACGATGAAGCGCTTAACCTAATCTCTTGAAATTTGGAAAGGCCCTACCTGGCAGGAGCCCATTATGGCCGCCAATTATTGGGCGTCGACCCAACGGCGACACTGGCTATTCTCCAGGGAGAAGCTAGCGGATATTCGAGAAAACTTTAAAGAGAAGGATAAAACTGCACATACCCAATTCCCTCTGCCGGATCAGAGACTACTGAACATATACTTTAGCCAGCGTAAGACGCAGCATCTTTGGGATTGGAGTATCGTTTAGTTGCTAAATATCCGGCAGAGCTTATCAAACTTGGCAAGCGGATGTCAACCCGGCAACAAGCACTCGCCACCGCTCAGGTTTATATCAAGCGGTATTATGTTAAAAATGAGATACGACATACAAACCCATACCTCATTTTGACCACGGCGTTTTACCTGGCATGCAAAATGGAGGAGTGTCCTCAGCATATCCGATTTGTTGTTGGCGAGGCTCGAGGCCTGTGGCCAGGTAAAGACACTCGAGAGCTCCGAAGAGTTGCTGAGCGGTATTAATGCATTTGCTAGAGTTTATTGCCCCGGATGTCTCAAAACTAGGGGAATGCGAGTTCTTCTTGATCTCAGAGATGAACTCGCAACTTATTGTACATCACCCATACCGAACTCTTTCCAACCTTCAACCCGAGTTGGCCCTTACATCGGATGAGGTCGCTCTCGCATGGTCGGTGATCAACGACCATTACCTTACTGACCTGCCACTATTGTATCCGCCTCATGTTATAGCTGTGATGGCAATCATTGTTGCTGTTGTTTTCAAACCAAGCAGCCAAACAGCCTTTCATGGATCCGCAGCCCCATTGGCCGGAGCAATGAGAGATGGGAGTGGGATGAACATTCTTGCTGCGCTGGGGGATAAAAATGGTGCTGGCTCACCTCCCCGGATTCAGAAGCTTGTTGCTTGGCTTGCTGAAAGCGAAGTTGATATTAAAGCTGTTATTAAATGCACGCAAGAGCTGGTGTCACTGTATGAAGTCTGGGAGGGGTACAGTGAAAAGCACTGCAAAGAGCTTTTAAGTAGAATGATTAAAAGTAAGAATTTAGATAAATGAATATTTGACTAAATATTGGTGCAGCATAAATAATAATAATGTTTTTTCGACTCTCCGACGAGAAAAGTGCAGTTTAGCAGGAACCAACGAAGACAACTACTGCCACCAATAACCGCTGAGCCTTGCTGCCACCCAATCACCAAACTCACGAGTAATGTCTTTGGCGTGGTTGATTCGACCAGTGCCAAGCGCCTTGGAATTGAATTTTGCAAGGAGCTGCAGTTCGTTGACTCTTTGAAGAAAAGACGGGCGATGGACGATCACACCAGGACAAGAGTCATCGAGTTCACTGAACTACAGTATGATCGTCCTTTCTTGGTCTGAGGTTAAACGGACGCACATTATTTCCCCGACCGCGGATAAACGGAAAAAGAGTTCTGACGAAATTATGCAGAACTATGGGAGAAGCAAACATGCTCCGGCTTTCTCAAGGACAACCCCAGTCTGGTGCCAGGAATTGCGATTTATCCCTGTGGCAGATAATGGGCATTAACCTGGAACACTAGCACGACAACCTGCCTGGTCACAAGTTCACCACAATACCACTTGCTCGTCTGATACCGTTGTCCTCGAGTGAGTCAGGATTACTGTCATGAAAATAAAGGCAGAAGCAGACCAATAATTGCTATATCTTGAAACATGACTTGCGAGATGATAATTGTTTTTGTTTACTCCTCCGTACTTCCATGGCACCATGGAAGATTATTTGCTCGTGATTATAGTGGGGCCTCTGAAACCCAATAAAATAGGATGATGTCAGACCGAGGGTTGAAACACAGCAAACTCAATGTGTCCACGCTGTCCGCCCTTTGTCCATGGCGCTTCATGCACCTTGGGGACCAGCGTTCCAAACCTCCATTGAATATGTTGGGACATCAGGGACAAAGAGACCAAAGAGGCCCCCAAGGCGAGAGAGAGGGAAGACTTTCAAGAGGCTGGCAGGAGTGGAGAGTCAGGCCAACAGCCTCAGACTCAGAGGGCTACAGGGAATTATTACCTGTAGCCACCTGTAGTGTGTTTCCAGGGTACTCCGAAAGTTTGGATTCTCAATTACGGCGGTGGCTGGAGGACGCTGGAGGCATAAGCGAAGTGGAAACAACTTGAACACTAGTGGTGAAATCTGCAAGGATTGGGGCGAGAAAAGTACTTTCAGTGGCCAACTGCCCTGACCCTGGACAGGATCAACTTCCGAAAATGCCGCATTCGGGGGAAGCTATGCGGAGTTGGCCAATTATCGTTGAGTGCCAAGCGGGACCAAGAATCCATCTTCCCAACAAGGGAGCCGGTTCCGTGGAAGTGAGGTACTGTCACGGCTTTCCTCCCCAATTCCAGCTCCCCTTGATACGACCTTGATACGACCGAGGAGTTGTCTCTTCGCAGGAAGGGGCAAACCAACGAATCTTCTCAGGCACAGAATTGTGGTTGTTCTTATTCTTACCAAACGCTTTGTATTGTTCTTACGGAGTTCTCCTTCGGGGCTCCCTCCGCAGCCACACTCGTCCTCCGGACGGGTATCTTATCCTGATTTTTACGATTCCAGTTGTCACAATTGTTACCACTGACTCGACCATCACGATCGTTCGGATTCTTGTGACAACGATTCTGATTTCCATCTCCTCGCGGCGAACTCCTTGAGCATCCTCACCGTGCGTCCTTCGAATAAGCAAACTCTCTCTCACGTCCATCTTCCCCTTCCCCTCCTCCACGCCTTCAGCCCTATCCCGTCACCCATCCCCTTGTTGCGGGTAACGTTCCTTTTCGCCCCTTCCAAGAGTGTGACAGAGCGCAACGATTGTTCTGCAATCGTCGGACCATCCCAAGCCAGCCCTTGCACATCCACCGTTGAGAGCTGAGACGCCTGCCTACAGTCTGATCGACAAGTCTGGTTACTTACAAAGGACTTCTCTCCTTCGACCGCCATTTTAACTACCTGGTAAACTGGCCTCTGAATCGAAGCGTAGTGCCCAGCGTTAATCCTCACGAGTTGTCGCTTACGAGATAGACTGTGGTTGAGGCACGAACCTCTCTCACAAGGAACCGACGACCGACCGACCGACCAGACTGAACTCATACAAAAAAAAGCGCCACCAGTTTGTGTGATTTTTGTTTGCCGATATTTCAGTCGTTTGTCTATCAATATATTGAACCGGATTATTTCTGGCATGCTCAGGAATTCTTGAATCGAATCCTACCACCTAACTTTCCTACGATCTCGCCGCCATCTTCTCGGCTGATTAGACGATTTAATTCACATAACAAGGACGACACGGTGATGGGCATGACAGCTATTCTAGCTACTTTTCATTGACTGTAGAGGGCCCGCCCAAGGTAGTCCCGTTGCTCCGTCAAACAATCGCATCATTTCCAACACACCGACCCCTATCATATTCCAATGGCCGACCGTCTTGGGCAAAGGTCGGTTTACCGACCGTACCTTTTCCTTTTGATGATATTAGCCACCATTGTGCCCTCCAGCATGGCCCAGATTTGCTCCTTTTGGGATGGGGGATGTGTCGACCCTCTTGCTCAGACCGCCGTTTCCTTCGGCTTCCCCCCGCTCTTCATGGAGGACATCAACCTCTACTACGCGTTCGATGCCGATGCTCGAGGCAAAGGACAGGAACCCATGACGAAGACCAGTTTTTGGGTTGGATACGAAGCCTATATCAATAGCTCAATAATTGATACAAATCGGACCTCGGAAATCGGAATGCGAGTAGGAAACTTAACTGGCACACCATCGGGGGCCAATAATGGTTGCGACGGTGTCTGGGGCTCTGAGTGCTCAAAAAATCTAAAGGACATATTCAAACAAGCTATCTACGATCTCATAATGAAGGGCGACTACTACTCCAAGCCTCTCAGCACTGTGCTCTACCAACTCCAGATCACTCCCCCATATCTCCCGAATTGTCCCCCACCATTCTTCGATGTGCAAGATATTCCTGTTGATCGTACGTCTCCATGGATGTATAGCATCCTTTCTTATTGGTAACAATGCTAACGTGTTCGACCAGAGTTTGCTCAAGAAACGGATACCGACAAAACCGCAATTATAAAAACCACCGGAACCAGTGATAGCCCGTGGAAAACATGGTATATCGACAACATATCCGCCAGCCAACAGGCCGAACAGGTCGCCGTGGCGATCATAAGCCGAGCTCCCTCCTACAGTAGCCCACCACCGGCCAGCAAAGATGACATTCAGATAGAGCTTATCTGCATTCAAGCGCCATCGTCGGGAAGCGCTTCTAGCGAAGACGGCTCATAGGTGAAAACGGTTATCACTATTGCATCATCTACTTCTCAAAGGAACACCTTGAGGTCCTTTTCCCTTCACAGACCGCCTATCTTACCGATTGTGCTACTAAGCATTATCGATCGGCAAAGCGCTGGATGTGATTCTGGCATTTCGAAGAGGCCACCTGGTAGAGAATTAGGCTCATCTTAGACGGCCAGGTTGATGGCCGCTGCGGTCGTTCCTGCCAGCATGCATTGAACCTTCTTCGGAAAGTGCGCGCTGCATGGAGGAAAGGAGATCCGGTTGCCAGCTTCCCAATCCTTGATACCAGCGGGGTCCTTAATAATGGATGCCATCAACAACCGTTACACGACCTGCGGAAGTCCCAGGCACCGATAGGCATTGTTGGCTTGAAAACTTTCCCTCGGGAAGACACACCATAATACATACCCGACAATCGGACCTGGAGAAGTGCAGAGGCTACAAGCGTTTCCTAGTGGTCGTTACTGTCACCAATTTTATATCTGCTCTATAACATTGATCTGCGAGAGTCTTTTCAGGGGATCACCATGTCCTATATCTGTATCCTTACTTGAGGGTAGATGTATACTGCTGTGTCGGCCCTATATATTATTCATGGCTGTTTTATATGGTATATCTACCCTCCCAGCCACCAGAGGGCTAGGTAAAATATGATGAAGGGGCCGACAAGAATCCTAGGACCACAGCCCGGGGAAGACAACTCAGGGAGAAATATGGCCTATGAAAGACAGATTGCAGAGACGTAGGCTCCTAGGACCTACGGAAAATACTGGGGATGGAGGGAATATAGGGTCATGCACCTTACATGTACATGTATATTATATTATATATATCAATATCACCGAAAGCCTTGCCAAACGGTGCCCTCTAACGATGATACATCTTATACCTAATAATCATTCGAAAGGAGTCTAATTCGTACCGAAGCTTACTACAAACGGGAATAGGCATATAATTATAATAAGTTAAATGGATATTTTCATTTTGTTCCGGATCCCCCGCATGAAATTACATTAAATACATTAGGCCTTGTTGGGGTTTTTGAAATGCCTCTTCAGTGGCCGCCAACTGTGCTCATTGTACTCTTCTTGCACTTTCTGGCAGGTCTTGAGACCCCATTCGGACACACCAACCATAAGACAACTATGAAAAGAAAAAAGAGAATGTTAGAAAACAGAGGCACTTGTCTTATCCTAGGTAAAAAAGAAAATGCGGAACTCACCTCTCAAACATGAAAGCCATGCTTCCCTCTCCAACCTTGCTTGGCTTCAGAGTAGCATTACTAGCACCCTCGAAAGCATCGGAGTCTGGGCCGTGGGCACTCATGACATTATGCAGACTAGCACCAGCAGGCTGGAAGCCACCACCGGTCTTTGCATCGTAATCACCACAGATTAGACCCATGAACTCGGACATGGTGTTGCGGTGATACCACGGGGGACGGAAAGTGTTCTCCGCGACCAACCAGCGCGGAGGGAAGATGACGAAATCGGCAATGGCCGTGCCCACATGGTCAGAGGGGCCGGTGAGGACTGTGTAAATGGAGGGGTCGGGGTGGTCGAATGAAACGGAGCCAATGGTGTTGAAGCGTCCTAGGTCATACTTGAAGGGGTAGTAGTTGCCGTGCCAGGCGACAACGTCGAAGGGTGTGTGGTCCTGGCGGGCTGAGAAGAGGTGGTTGTTAAACTTGCTGAAGAGGCGATACTCGGTTCGCTCTTCTTCGTCGTCGTCGAAAGAGGCCACGGGGGCTTGGAAGTCCCGGGCGTTGGCTAGGCCATTGGAGCCAATGGGGCCCAGCTCAGGAAGCTGGAAGTGGCCTTGGTAGAGCTCGCAGATGTAACCTCGTACAGGACCAGCAGGTAGGGTAACACGATATCTGCAGCGTTAAAAAAAGTGTGCCTGTTAGTCACTTATTGTCACCTAACTGGGGATGGGAAGCTGTTTTGTCCGCTTACCTAACACCACGAGGAATCACGCAAATCTCGTTAGGACGCACAATAAGACGCCCTAGCTCTGTCTGGATATCCAGCACGCCGTGCTGGGGGACGATGAGGAAGTCGCCATCAGCGGAGTAAAAAGCTTCGTTCTCCATGTCCTTTCCAGCAGCATATAGTAGGATTCCCAGGCCAGTCTTCGTGGTCGGATCTCCGGATCCAGCCACGAGGTGTAGACCGTGGACCCAGTCGACCTTCTCATCCAAGTCAAACGGGTTCCAGCGCAGCTGGTTGGGAATATGGTGTAGCTTGCTTGCTTCTGTCGTCATCCGCGTGTGATAGGAGTCCGCTTCCTCCGCCAGGAAATTCTCGTGGGCGGCGGCGGGGAGGATCCGGTAAACCCACGTCTGCTTGTTCTCATGTCTGGGAGCGGTAAACGCAGTTCCCGAGAGCTTCTCTGCGTATAGTCCGTAAGGAACCTTCTGCGGAGAGTTGTGCCCTACGGGTAGGGCGCCCTCGATGGCCTCTGTTCTGTAGTTGTGTTAAGGGTAGAAACTTCCGCGTCTGAATCCGTGAGCAACGTACTCTTGATATGAATCGAAGCCCACATTGTAGGAATATGGATCGGGATGGGAGAAATTTGTGACAGGCATTTTCGCAGAGAGTCGCAGTGGGTTTTCTGGATTATCTACTGGACTGACTGTCCGTTCGCGGAGCTATCTTATTTAAGTCGTCTGGGGGAGCGAAAGGTGGAGGAGAGGGAGATCCCCAGAGGCTTTAAGGTCAGCCCACAGACCCTGGAATTATTGCCGGAATCCGCATTGTCAACGCGACCAAGAATCATCCGGGGATGATCAAATGGCTGATGGCGTGGAGAGAGTGAGGGGCAACTGCGGAATTGGTCGGGAGTTGAAAAAGCCGGGGATAAGCGGTGCGGACCAAATTCCGCGCCGGTGTTCCTGTCAACATCCGCCATGATTTCCTGGTGGAGTAACAACTACGCCGAATAAGTGATAATGACGGTGGGTCATGGTCGGTATCGTTAAAAGAGAATATGTCTAATTTCTATTTACGTGGAAGAAAGCAGCGTATACCCACATGCACTCGCAGGATACCGCAGGAATGGCTGGATAACAGGATCTCCCTGACTCTCCAGATACATGCAGATGGCAACACACTCCTGACGAACCCGTCCCTCGACCCAAGGCTGAAAGTGTGAGAGCATACACATCATGCCCATCCAGTAGGCAAGAACAACGAGGGCCTTAGGATCCCGCTCTCGTAGGATGGCACGATACTCGTGCTCGAGACGGCCCATCCAGGTCGCGCACTGAGCCGCGTTCTCTGCGTTTGCCTCCAGCAGCAGTAGAGGACTCAGAAGCTTTACGGCGAAGTAGTAAGGGTTTGTCGCTTGGGTAGACGAGTCGTTGATCTCGCACAGGTCAGCCAAACCCTCGTGGAATCCCTCCCGGCCCTGCTCCTGGTCATACTGATACAATTCTTTCTCCCACTGGTGACTGTATGAAAACGGAACGCCCCATATACTATCTTCTATATAGGGCCCAGCTTGCTCTAGAAGACAGGCAAGCCCACCCTGCAGGCAGAGCCAGTTCATATCACTTGGTCTGCCCGTAAAAACCCAGGACTCGGCCGCGGAGAAAGTTGGGGGGCAGAGGGCAATGGGGCCCAAAAGCATACATGTGGAAAGCAGCCCGTTGATACTACGTTGAGATATGCCGGTCTCTATCGCGGCTTGGTAGAGCTTGATGGCCTCCTGCCAGAAATAGGATTCCGCTAGGGCACGCGCCTGGTCGCCCGGGCGCATACGGTTGATGTGCATGGTGCCTGACCCTATGATGGTGTACATGAGATAGGGTGTCTGCAATGGTTATCATTAGATATATACTGAGCGTTATAATTTGCGGTTCAAGTACCCGAACTTACCTCGAAAGCTACATGAATCATATCTGTTGTCATGACGTCGCGAATTCTGGCCGTCCCAACACTACGTGTGGTGAAGTTTAGGAATTGTTGGAACGCGATCACAGCAATTGATAGAGTTGTATTTGAGTCCCCGGGCATGCGTGGAGCACACGCAAGGCCACCTTGCAATACTTTGCTGACTTTGCCAACCATCTCGTTAACCGACATTGAAAACAAGATATTATCTGGGGCATCTAATATGGGCCGCGTGTTGGACTGTTGTTTGCCTGTTACCCGCACCATAGATGACG
The DNA here is from genome assembly GCA_027569045.1 of Aspergillus biplanus. Taxonomy (NCBI): domain Eukaryota; kingdom Fungi; phylum Ascomycota; class Eurotiomycetes; order Eurotiales; family Aspergillaceae; genus Aspergillus; species Aspergillus biplanus. Next base: position 301,181 of record JAPDEJ010000014.1, read on the forward strand.
AAGGTGTGGGATAGCAACATGGGGCACCATAATTCTGGCATCTTTGACAGGTGGGTTTGCGTTCATCGCACTACAGGTCTAGTTAGTATATGTCATTCCTGGGAAGAAATTTTGACAGAGGTGGCTTTTACCTTCACTCTGCGTTTTTTACAAGTAATACATCCATTCCGGGATTTCTTGTGTGCTTTCCGTGAGTGAAATGGTGCCTCGATCATCCCATCGGGCCTATTCACTTGGAATGTGGTCTGCCACTTGCGGGCCGGGTTGAGAACGACCACCCGACTCTCTCGTGGGGCCGAAGTGCCGTCGGAAATCTCCATTTCCGAGGATTCACGATGTAGAATGCCCTTCACATTGGAGATCTTTTACATCTTGGATGCCGGGTTATATAGGAGAAATTGTTCAGCCTTGAATACGAAGGCATCGCCACGATCACCCAGCACGTGACGAGGCTGAGGCATCTATGGATGCCTCAGATGCCACTCAGGTGTGAGCATTTACGCCCGACATAATTTCTTTTCTTTCTTTCTTGAAACTAAGGGGGGGCCTTCTTCATGGCGCCATTCTCAGGAGACTCGTGAGAATCGATTCATGATGTGGGTGGAATTTTGGTGTTATTTTTCGTTTCTTCTGGTTGCTTTGCCTGGGTTAAAGCGAGTCCTGCGAAATGGTCCAATAAATACAAAGTCAATTAATTAAGATCCACCCATATCACATGCACCCGCCTCTCCAATCCTCTTCAATCATCTGAGGGGTTCCCAGATTCCCGTCGGCTTGAAGAAGTCTGAAGCTTGAAGCTGCCATTGACCCACGCGAAGAACAGCCGAGGCATAGCAAGAGTGAACGTCACGGTATCAATCAATATGACTATGCTTCTAAGAAATCAAAACCGCCAAAACTCTTATAAACTGTGTCTATTTGTTTAAATAATCATCATATAGACACGTATCTCTTTTTAATATTTTCTTCTTCTTATATCTATACAGATATGGGTATATCATCCCAAGTGAGAGGAGCGAGTTTCATATCCCCAATAGTGTTCCCAGAAAGAACCCCACAAATCAATGCAAAAGTCAAGGCAGAAAAAAAAGAAAAACACCGAGAGGTATATACATGGTAAAAATAAGAGTCGAAATAACAATTCCAGGAGAGCGGGAAAAGTGTGTAGTAAAACTTGATCGCGTAATCCAAGCCCAATTCTAATCAAAAACCCATTCATCGCTCAGTGCTTGCCATTCACCACAGTAGAGGAAGGCCCTTCTGTCCGCTCGACGTATTCAACCAGATCTTCGATGGTGCACACCTTGATGCCCCACTGGTGACCGAATCGCAGACATCCATCGCGCCTCATCATGCCATTGTTGCCGGATATCTCGGGAACGCCTGCCACAAACTCACCATCCTCAACAAGCTCGGCGATCACGGCTGCGAGTGGTTTACCGGCCAAGCGGCAGAATTCAACTGCTGCTTCGGTATGTCCCTTCCTCTCGCGCACGCCTCCGCTTTTCGCTTGGAGGGGGATAATATGGCCAGGTCGTCGGAAGTCTTGGGGACTGGCAGTGGGGGAGGCGAGTGTGCGACAGGCGAGGGAACGGTCGTGCGCTGAAATACCGGTTGTCACCGAAGGGTCACTGGAATCAATGGAGATGGTGTAAGCAGTTCCCTTGGGGTCGGCATTCTCGACCACCATTTGCGGAAGCTCGAGACGGCTGGCAATCTCGGGGGTGACAGGTGCGCAGATTAAACCGCTGTATTAACGAGAAACAGTTAGCATATATTACCATTCAGAAAATGGAATGCGGTTCGATATGCGAATATCCTAGTCGGGATTAGGTGGATCTCTAACCTTGTGTAGCGGACCAAGAATGCCATCTGCGCATCGGTGATGGATTCAGCAGCGATAATAAGGTCACCCTCATTTTCGCGATCTTGTGAGTCTAGGGCAATAATGAATTCTCCATTCTCTGAAAAACAATTGTGTAATTAGCTTCCCCTCACGATACACTGCGCATTTTGGCTCATTCTAATATTCAAAGAATGGGACAAAGATAGGCAATTGAAGGCACAATTCCACTTACTGAATGCAGCTATCGTGTCCTCAATGGAGTCGAATTTCAAAGCAGGTTCTGTAGGCGACGGCATGGTGGTTGCAGATGGAGTGAATTTCGCTTGAAAATGAGTCAAAAGCAGAGCAAGTAGTTCTTCAACTTTGGTCGCGGAAATATGTCCTAGCCTCGGATCGGAATTTATTTGGAGTGGCGGAAACTTATATTTCAAAACGCAACCTGTAGTCCCTTCCGATGGGCAATAATAATATTGTGAGATCGTGTGTGTGGTGTTCTTGGGTTGTGGCAACAGTTGCGATTATGTGCTCACGGCAGATAGTGTGCGGGGTAAGAGGGAGTACTCTTGATTTCAAAGACAGAGCCCAGAGTTAGGATTTTTAGGTAATTTGTAGGTAATCAGGACAGAAGAGGGCCCAGTGGATTTGAATACAAAGGAAATTGAAGGAAACCCGAGGAGCCTGGAGGGTCGACAGAAAGGCCGAGGTGCCCCGGTGCCATCGAGACTGGGCCAATCGCGACGATTGTGCCTATTTAATTGTGCCTTGCCTGACCGCTTTTCCTCTTCCAGTTTCTTTTCCTTGCTTCCTACAATATAAATAGCCAAATTAATCCCAGCGTGAAGATTTCCCATGCTCGTTTCTCCTCATGCCTAGTTTTTTTCCCTGAAATACTACGGTCTACCTAGTTTTCTAACTCGCGTTTGAATTCTTCAGAAATTGTTGGACAGAAAAAGCCATTTCGGGCCGGGACGGGAACGCCGTGGCCGGCCACCAAGAGCCCGATGCCCCACGTGATGGTAATATACCGCTTTCCTTATTTAGACTAGACCAGCTGGATCACGTGTGGGGCCATCCACTATCTGCCAATATCTCCAGGGAGCTGGGATCGATGATGATGGCAGCATTACCAATTGCCATTCAAGTGTTGATTCGCTCTCGCGGTCCATGCGGAACCCACCAGGAATATCACCAAACAATGTTGTCCGGATGGTAGCCAAAATATGTCACTGCAGGGGGCCATGAAGCGCTCACACCTCAGGCAGGTGAGCACCGCCAGCCTGGATTCGCTCTCCACCAGATCTCTAGATGTATCACATCATGATCCACCCAGCGACTATCCATCCACCCCAGAAGAGAGGTCTTATCGACTATCTGCGACTGGGCTAGATCGACGGCAATGTTCCATTTGGGTCCATGACGAGACTTTCTCGAAAGAGGAGATCTTGTTTAATCAGGTGGCTTTCGGCGACACCAGCGTCCAAGATGGGGATATTATTGAGATCTTGCCTGCGCGCCCTCCCGGGGATCCGTCGCATTCTATAAAGCCTGAAATTGGGTCGCGGTCGATCCGCGATACCCATGTTGAGCCCGGCTCTGCGCTTCACTCTCACGCGACGGCGAAATTCAAGACGCCGCTCCAAAGCCGATGCTTGTTCATGGTCAGACCACTTCCGCTCGAGATAAAGACTCGTCACCCGAAACTAGAACTCTCAGTTACTAGCAGTGTTGCCAACATATTTGGTTTCAAAAACCGAATGACAGTCTACATCTCCATCATAGAACGCGCCCAGTGCTCTGCGTCTCACGTAGACATATCCTTTCGCGACCAGTATCTGGTCCGCTCAGACATGTGGAGATTGGTGATGTCGGAGCTGGCTGAGAAGATAATCTACAAGGGCCAGAAGATTATGTTCATGGGTAGTATCAAGGCAACCGTAAAAAATATCTTCATCCGGGGTAAAAAGGTCCTTTCGGGGCATTTTTCGCCTCAGACAATTCCCGTTTTCCGCAGTGAGGCCGCCAAGTATGTCTTGTTCATCCAGATGTCCCGGGAGATGTGGGATTTCGATTCTGAGGGAACTGGGGATATCCTCTTCAGCAGAGTTATAAATGGATTTCTACCGGAACTTTTCAAACGGTGGGCGAATGCAGATGCAAGGCACCTAGTAACAATTGTATTGTTCACCCGCGTCGAGTACGATGCATCGGCTATGGGTCCCTCTTCTACGTCTCTCAGTTCAGAAAACCTGAAGAATATGCTCACCCCGAATCATGTCCCAACCCGGGACTTCTACCGCGTGGTGGTCAATGACATGGCAAGTGGCCATTGGACCACTATTCTTGATGAACTGAAGAAGGATTTCAGAACATTCCTAAGGGACGTATCAGTCCTCAAGATGCCTGACGCTGGAGGCACGCCGACTGTTGCTGGGTCTGCCACCGCCCCGCGAAGCAAACCTGCTATTATCGCTGGGCGCCCGAGTACCGCCCTTCGCGGGAATATTCTCGAGGCGATCCACCTGGCTTCATCTCATTTAGCATTTGACCACATTGATCGTGATATGATCCATACAGGGACCTCTATCATCGTCATAACTCCCGGAAGTGGAGTTTTTGAAGTGTCTTACGACTCATTAGCCTCTACCACTGAAGCGCTCACAAACCGCGGCATCGCCATTGACCTTGTTTGTCTCAGTCCCATGCCTCTTCACTCTGTGCCTTTATTCAAGTATCGAGAGCCAACTCAAAAATCTAACGGCTCTATGTATGGTGATATCCGGGACGGTGGTTACTCCCCAGAGATGCGCCATTCATTTGTAAGTTTGGCCAGCCGCACCCCCCACCTGTCACCGAAAACAGTGATGTTGAGTCCTCCATCTGGGATGAGCCAAAGGGAGCCATGGTCGCGCCCCCATAAATGGAGCTATGGGATTCCGCACTGGCTTGATATCTCGTATTGGAACCCGGAAACATATAGGGAGTCCCGGCGGATTCTCAAGAAGGATCCTAATGCGCCCATACCGTTTACCGTCACGAAGCAGTCGAAGGTCTTTGCCCCGCGAGTTCGTATGTATGAAATCCAGATGGGAGGCGTCATGGAGAGCGAACAATCCAATATCTCTATTCCCTATCTTTTAAAGGGCCAGACCATTTCAAGGGAGTTGGGCTCGGGTAGCACAGCTCCAGCTAGGTCTTCCTTGAAACGAAATTCCCCCTTTAGACACCAATTGAGCGACAGCCTACGGCCTGAACCGTTTCTCCAGAGCATGACAAATCACAAAGATATGATACTTGCTAAATCGAAGAAAGTATCAAGTTCAACGGTCTCCTGGATGGATAATTATGATGACATGGTGTTTCAGCCATTCCCGGGGTGGCGGCAGCGCCGCAAATCCAAACCGAAACGAACCAGTGAACCCGATGTCCAGGTATCCGGTACCCATGATCGGCTCTCTGCTCGCTCGATAACCCACCTTAAGGAACACGAGACACAATCAAGCAAACAGAGTTACTCAGGTCACACGGTGCCGCGGAAGATTGAAAAATCAGTATCCGTTTCAAAGAATCCCATCGCCTCGAAAACCCTTTCACCTAAAAAGCCAGCATTAAAGGCTGCTTCTACGGCGAAAACGCCTCGCATCTCGCGCACAATCAGCTTTGCTCTCCGCGGCCTAGGGAAAACCCCCCCAAGGGCCCAGGCGAGCACAGAAGTCAATGCCGAACATGCCACAGGGCTATCAACATCAAACAGGAAGAAAGTCACCAAGGTGCTTACCGACTCGAGGAGCTTGAGGAGCGTGGAGTCATTAAGCACGTCGGATTCAGCATCGACAATAATTGACCTATCTCCGACAACGACGACCCCTCAGAAGCCAGCACAGCGCTCTTCGATTACACCTTCAAGGCCCATATCTATTAAAGTGCCGGCCAAACTACCACCGGAAGAAACTGAGCAGCCTGAACGTTCGGGGATCCCAGAATCATTTTCAACGACTGGCACTGAGATCCCGCTGAATGATGACGGTGGACTCGAAATGCAACGTAGAAAATCCGGGCCAAAGTTTGAAATGACTTTGAATCCCGGTTTGAGGGAATCTCTTTCCAACCTCCCCAAAAGCAAGGCATTGGCCCCTTGGGTACGCTCGATCAATCCGTGTAATACCCCCAGAGAGGTTTCACGAGATACAAGTTGGTTTGGACGATGGCAACATGCTTATCCGAGGCCACCCCACGTTGCTGTAGTCAAATGGAAGAGTTTGAAATCCCCCGCTATCTTACCCCTAACAACGGAAGAATTTCCTTCGGCCAGCAAGCTTGCGTCTGAATATCTTCAAACCCCATATCGCGTTTTCCCAAATGACGACGCTGAAGGAATTGAGGCGCCCAAAACGAGAGGCGTGCTTCTTCGGGAAATGATCTCTTTACGCCTTTCTCACGGGTTCCAAATTGTTGTTGGGAAGAATGTAGCTGAGGTATCTGGACGGCTCAATCTCGAATCCCCGAATGTTTTTGATGCCCACGGCCTTGAACAAGACGGAACTACTGTTTTCTTATCCAAAGGTCACTCTATTCATCGACTTGTCTGCACAGGAGGCACTGAAATTGAAGTCACACGGTTTGTGCATCAAAGCTTGTCCGATCTAACTCCAGAAAGGAAGAAAATCCCAACTTCTTTTTACCTCCCAGCAATGCGGACCATCTTAAGCCCTGAATATGAGGTGAGGGAAATAAACCTAAAGTCAGCATCTGACGAATATAACTGGAACTATGCCGATAATTACGTTGCTGGACACCGTGATTACTTGTTTAACCCAGCCCTGCAGCTTCATTTCTGGCGTGTTCGTTTCGTGCTAATTCCCATGCGCCTACATGTGAATACCCGACGGCACATGCAGTCTTTTAATGAAGACAACGAGGAGGAAATACACCTGCTTGGTATCAACCAGCTCACCCACATCTGGCAGCGACACAAATACGTCCCTCCGGAGGAGAAACGATTTGAAAGTTCGAACAAGAAAAGAGACCAGAACCCCCTCAACATCATGTATCAAACACGGAACCCTTCCGAAGTTGTCGCGGCTGAGCTAGACCAAATCCTACTTTCCGACCCTACTCCAGATAGCTCTCCTGCGCAGTTACTACCAGAAGCGGAGCTGCTGGAGCGGTCGAGTATTAGTCTGACGTCCCTGGCACAAATCATTCAAGGTGACAAAGGTGTGAGAATGATGGACCGAAGATGGCATTGGAGGCTGCATTACAACTGCTTTATTGGATTTGAATTCACCACATGGCTCCTACAAAATTTCAAAGACATTGAAATCCGCGAGGAGGCAGTCGAATTCGGGAATGAGCTAATGAAACACGGCCTTTTTCAACATGTTGAGAAGCGACATAATTTCCGAGACGGTAACTATTTCTACCAGATCTCAAGTGAGTACCGTCTCTCCCGCCCTGAATCTCGAGGGAGCTGGTTTCCTCAGATTCGATCAGACAAGTCTGTTCCATCTACCCCTGCGATGGGTGACAACCGGAAGGACTCTCCCGTGAGTACTCATTCCCGGTCGGCAAGCGTCGAGGAAAACGTCCCACCGAACCCCAATACGCCATCGAAGTCCAAGAATAAGGCTGCCATTATGCTCTCAAAGACTATGAAATACGACGTGGATCCTCGCAAACGGTCGAACCGACCTGAGGTCATTGACCTTCATTACGACCGGCTACACAACCCCGACAACTGCTTCCATATTGAATTAAGCTGGATGAATACCACCCCTAAACTAATTGAGGATTCTGTGCTCGCCTGGGCTTCGACAACTGAGAAATTTGGGCTCAAGTTAGTCCAGGTCCCCATTGCTGAGGCCAGCGCCATTGATCAGACACAACCATTCCGACGGCCATATCGAGTCCAACTTAAAGTCCCTCCCCCGAAAGGGCCTGCCCCTACTATATTCACTGCAGCTTCCTTTACTCAGCAAGATGCGCCGGACCCTCACTACTTCCAAAAAGTCATTTTACAGAAATACGATTTTGTGTTGGATTTCGAGGCACGATCCGCCTTCCCACCGGACGTGGAAATTTCTTACTCTTGGGGGAGACCTGACTATAAATACTCCCAATATATCCATCAATCAGGCAGTCTGCTAGCACAGATTACTGATCAAGGTGATTTCCTCTTCCTCGCCAACAGACTGGTCAGCACTAGAAACGCGGCTAGCAGTCGGGATTTACCAAGACTGGAACGTTTGGACCGGCCAGAACAATATCGAGCACGCGCAGGGACCTACGATCCCGGAGACCGACTCTCCCCCCGCCTCTCCCCTCTCGTTCGGCCGGTCTTCGAATTATCCGGCGCAATGAGTCCTCAGGGACAGCCCAGCATTGATGCTGCCAATCTCTACCGCGCCCCCGAGCACGTTCTAAGCGGGATTGAAGACTTTTGTAATGACCCCGTTCGACTCGAGCAATTATACAAAGAAGCTTTTACCCGGCCCGCATCTGCAAAGGCTGGTCCGGCATCTGCATCGGTCCTAGATTCATCAATTCCATCCTTGGAGTTGCCCGCCCCCGTGGTTGTTCATCACATCTCACCTCCACCGGGTGTACCGTCAGCGTCAAGACCCTCCACTCAAAGCGGGCCCCTGCCATTGTTAGAATCCCGGAGTCGGCCACGCGATGTCACCTTTTCGCCTAAGGGAAGCCCGAGAAGTGCAGGCCTACGCCCACTGAGCCTGAACCCATGAGTTATATGAATAATTTATTTGAGTACCTTTGTTAGCCTAATGATGGGGAAGGGACAAAAAAGTATGCTTTAAATTAGTAATGTATGCCAAAAGCATGGAGTTGGGGATATTAGAAAAATATATAACCATCCGTCACTGTGTTTTCTGCCAATGCGTTAGGAATAATAATGTCATAAGCTTTGCCGCCCCCAACAACGAAAACAAGAATAAGATGCGGCGCATTATATGGTAGATTATGCTAACGTATAAGTTGTTTTAGGGGTGACCACAGTAATGGCCTTCCAGCCAATGTGCTGACCGTAAGAATTATTATACAGAACTACTACAACCGTGCGCCAATCGGGGATTTACAAGGGACAAGGGAGTAACTGCGGAATGAACGCAAGGCACTGTGGTCGAAACCTGTAGCCCACCTGCTTAATGCTTCGTGATATTATTGTGTAGTCCATAGGTGCTAGAACCGCTTTTTGTCCCGTTTCAAGGGAGAGAATTCCGAAGCTCGTGCGGTAGGCGGTTGTGACTTTGTATTTTGAACTGTCCCAGCCAGTTTCCGCCCCGGCTTTTTGGTATCCCGGAAAAAGCCGCCATCCTCTTCATCGTCAAATAAGCTCCTCTCGCGTTGCGCGCCTAGCTTCCGCTTACGCTGAGCCGGTGCTTGGTTTTGGAGATGAATCTGTGATACACTGATATTTCCGATCTCATCGCCCGAGTCAGAACCATTCAGGAGCTCCAACTTCTTTCTACTTTTTGCGGTCTTATTTAGGGTAGATTTCTTCAAGTTTTTGCTACCCAGTTTGACGGTTTGCGGTTTCCGAGTTGGGGAGTTGAGAATGCTATCCTCTCCGTGCTCTCGATGGATGGATGGTTCGTTTGAGTGGTTGTTTTCCGCCGCAGCTTGTAGTTCATCTGACTCATCATCAGAGCTCATAGTAGAATCTTCCACCCCTCTCGTACGATTGAGAAAGGGTGTAATTGAAAATGAAGACTTTTCACCAGGTAACGCAAAGACTTGTTTTTGTTGGACCCGAGAGCGAACAGCTCCGGGGGTTGCAATTGTCATCTCAGGGTTCAACTTGGTTGAGGTCCTTGGAAGAGCAGTAGTTGGTCTGTCTTTGGAAAGGCTGATTCGGCTGGAACCCTCCTGTGGCCTCTGAAGCCCCGCCGGGGTTTCATCATCTCCGCCCTTTATTGGCACTTTCGTATTAAAACTTTGATATTGGCTTTTCCTTTCGCCACTACTCGGGGGTGCGATGTTCTGTCTGGCTGCACGTGCACGGCTGAGCTCTTGGCGTGTTTCCTCAAGCTTCAATGTAAGAGCAGCGATCTCCTCCGCTTGCTGCGAACCTCGAATCTTGGTACGTTCATGTGAGCGTTTCTCTTGTTCAATTTGCACCTCCAGGATGTTCAGCTGCTTCCTCAGGTCCAGGTTCTCGCCATGAAGGGCCTGGGAAGAGTTTTGTAGTATCGTGAGCCTTTCGACTTCTGATTGTGCGCTGGAAAGGTCTTTGGAAAGGCGGAGCTTTTCCGAGAGGAGATTCTTCGATTCAACTGCGGCGTCATTGAGGGAGGCAAGTTCGCGCTGTAGAAAAATGTTAGAGAAGGCGACTGGATGGATTCATAACTGAGGAAACATACCCGTAGGCTTTCGATTTCGCGAAAGGAGGTGTGAGAAGTATTCTGCGCCAGGTCGAAATTTTCCTTCGAGTGCAGGAGTTGAAGACGCGCGTCGGACTCGGCTCTAATGGCTTGGATTGTTTCCTGCTTTGCCTGGTCTAGTTGTAGATGCAGACTATCATTTTCTATCTGGAGGAGGAGTTGCTCCATGCATTGCCTCCGGTTGCGTTCGGCCTCTAAGAGTTGGGAGGTGCGACCGAAAACCTTGTCATATTCTCTTTCAAAACGCGTGGTTGCGAGTTCCATGCGATACTAGGAAACCGTGTAAGTAGAGGAAATGCTTGGTGGTTGGGATACACACGTCATCTATCTGAGATTCTAAATGCTGGGTTACGGCTTCCATCATGCTGATATGCGTCTATGAGACGAAGGTTGAGCTTGTGGTTTCTCAAGGGATGGTGAAATGGTGAAAGAAGTGAGGCACGAAAAGAGGCACCACAAGCACGCGTTGCACCATCGACGAATCAAATGTCGGGTATTAAGGGCGGTGTTAAAATACGGTGGACGATAACCGCCAAATAAGAAAAAGAGATTGTTTTTGTGCCGGCAGAATTCCGAATATGGATTAATCACAACATCCAGCACGTGGCGATTCTATTCCTCCACTAAGTTCTACCTAGGTACCTAGGGACCTTCTCTACCTACTAAGAGATGCAATCAAGAAGACTATCGAACATACACAATGGAGCCTGATAGCCCAAACGGAAACGCCTAGAACATGGGTGGCGGGACTTCGCTCGGCTGCACGTCCTGTCCGTCTAACTTCCCATAGTACCAAGTCAAGTCGCGGCCGTCATATTCCCGCACATCAAACCCATCTCCAAGGTAATTGAATCGGTTCTCAGTGAGGTAGGAGATCTCATAGTCCTCGTACCGGGGAGCTTGGAGGACAGTCAGGTAGTGGATGCGAGAGCCCGGCCAGAGGACGGGTTTCCGACCGACCTGGCCCGCCTTGAACCAGGAGCTGCAGGGTCCGGACCACGCAGTGCGCTGGAGGTAGAGGTCGGCGTGCCGTGTGAACTCCTCGGCTGCCGTACGGCTTACTTGGATCTTTCGAATATCCTCAATTTGTGCTTTCGAGATGATATGGAGAATATAATTGGTAAACGCCTCGATCATCGGCAAAGCAGAGCCGTGGCCAAGAGGCCCGTAGGGGGCGCTGAACATGAAGTAGTTGGGCACCTCTGGCATGTTGACACCGAGGTAGCCTACGATATTGCCGGTCTTGAAATCATCCTGAATATTCCGACCGTTGGCTAATAACGGGAAACGTGGACGGAATGTGGTGTCGAAGCCGGTCGCGCAGATGATGAGGTCCACTTCGTGATGCTCACCGTCGGCACTCACGAATCCGGTCTCGGTAATCCTCTCAATATTCTCGGTCCATACAGTAGTCTTACCCTCTGTCAGGGCCTCGAGAAATCCATTTCCGGGCGTTGGGCGCCGGCAGCCAACACCAAAGGTCTTTGGCATGAGTTTATCGATCAGCTCTGGCTTCTGAGCTAGCTTCTGTTTCATTTGGCCCTCAGAGTATTCTCGGGCCTCCCCTGCTTCGGACGAACCTTTGATAACCATGCGAAAGCGAACATTAAGTTCCGATTCGATTGCCTTACAGTAACGTAGATACAAATCGGGGTCGTCACGGAATCTCTGCTTGGTCTCGTCTGAGTAGTGGAAGTTGGCACCCCCGTCTGCGGCATACTTCTGTGCGAAGCCGGCTGTGATCCAGGTCGGTGATCGTGCAACAATATGAAGCTGCTTCACTCGATTGATAATAGTAGGCACAATCTGTACGGCTGAACTGCCTGCGCCGACAACGAGCACCCGTTTGCCGTCTAGCTCGATCTTGTCATCCCAGTTGGCACTGTGAACTCGGGGGCCTGTGAAATCTCCAAGACCATTGATCTCGGGCCATTTCCAAGCATTGAGATGGCCGCCGCCGTTGAGAAAGAAATCGGCATAATCATCGAAGGCAGTCGTGGGATCGTTGTCGCGCACGATGGTGACTCTCCACTTCGAAATGCTTTCGAGCCATTCGGCCCCAACGATCTGGTGATTGAACTTGACGAAGCGTTCTAGGTCGTTACTCACTGCAACTTGCTTGAAGTAGTCATAGATCTCACGCGACCCCGCATAGTATTGTGACCAGCCAGGCTTGCGTTGCCAGCTGAACTGATAACAGACACTAGGAATGTCGCAGGCGCAGCCGGGATACCGATTCTCGAGCCAGGTGCCGCCAATGTCGTGATTCTTTTCGTATACCGTTAACTCGACGTTTTGCATCTCTTTCGAAACGGCGTGGGAGAAGTTGATACCAGCCGCGCCCATGCCCATGAAGATAACTTTCATGGGCCTGCGGGTACCCATGGGGGTCTCGCGGATGTGATAGGTGCTGGTCTCTTCCCTGGCAGGTAAAGAGGAGCCGTTAACCCCATTCTGAATGGAATTAAGACCGGAGACGATTGCCATATCTGATTTCCTTTGATGTCTCGGTGGGGAATAATACGCTCGAATTTCCGAGTTTATAGTTCTGACCCGAGGGTTCTGGGCTGGGTACTTAAAAACCTGATGACATGGTGCGACGGCCTCCTGTTTAAGTCCTACCTTTCTCGGTCCACCGAAAACCCATAATCATAGCCATTCAGAAGTTCATCGCACCACCTACCATTTCCCCGCTAAATGGTTGTTCTCTGGTTGGTGCTTCTGCTCAAAAGTTTTCGGCACCGAGTGCTTCTCGGTGCCGACCACAGCGGGGCTGCCTGTCAGCATCGATATCTTAACCATGCGAGTTCGTATATTGCATTATTTAATCGTGTTGCTTTAACTTGAGTGGCGAAATCTGAGTCGTTCAGCACTACCTCAGCTTGACAGTGAACATGGTCAAATTTTGGAAGCTTCTCCTTCAGAACCCAGTGCGGTCGTGTCGGTTTTTCTACTCATTTACCGTGCAAGTTTGTTTGGCTCTACTGAGGGCTATTCTGCTACCTGACCTCCCTCGCTATCAGTCTATTCGTCTCCTTCTGCATCGGGCCTATTGGTCTTCGAGCTCGTTTCACTTTCCGGAACTGATTCACCGGTTGCCGGTCACGGACTGCGCTCCTAGTCGTGCGCGCAGGGTCGGCTCTGGGTGGACTGGATATGTGATACCCGGTTCAAATGAGCTCAAGTCTGATGGACGGGCAAAGCCTGGGAGTGCTGCCCAGTGCGTGGTGATCTATGCCCACGGGGGTGGTTACGCTCGTGGAGAAGCCCGAATGTATCTCAACTATATGGATCGATGGGTGAGAGGAGCTACAGAAGCTGGCCTGGATTTAACCTTTCTCAGTGTTGAGTATCGTAAGTTATGCTGAATGACCCTCGACGATGATGGGGAACTAGACTAACTCCGTTCGCCAGCCCTGACCCATGAGTCTCCCCAGCCAGCTCAGCAAGAGGCATTCATCACGGCCTACCAGTACGTTCTCGGGACCGGAATCCCCCCGCAGAACATCATTTTCATGGGAGACTCTGCCGGTGGTAAGCAAGCACTCTGCTCCTAGACACGCCCGTCATCGGGAGCGAGCGATAAACAGCTTGATATTCTAATGGATTTACTGGATAGGTGGACTTTGCGTTCTTAGCTGTCTGGAAGCCAAGCGCCGTAGCCTTCCTCAACCCGCGGGCGCCGTATTGATCTCGCCGTGGATGGATATGTCCTTGGACAGCTTCCGCGGCGGGAACGCGCTCGTCGAAACCGACTATATCGTCGGAGCGAATCTGGCAGTCCCCAAGTTTGTGGATGCTTGGCTTGACGGCACTCCAGGGGATTCTCCACTCGTAAATCCACTCTTCTGCTCCCCTGCTGATTTTCAGGGATTGAGCCCAATGTTGATCTTTGTCGGCGGGGGTGAGTTTGCTTACCAGGAGTCTAAGGACCTTGCTTCTATCGCGAAAAAAGCGGGACTCCGACATCACCTTGAGATTGAATGGGGCCAGCTTCATCTGTACGCGTTGGGGTCTAAATGGGTTAGCCCTGCTGTCCGTCGAAAGACAGATGGGATCATATATCGTTGGATATTGGAGTGCCTGACTCCTCAATAAATTAGAATTCACACCATTATCCTACGAATCCCACTCTCCCGGAACCGCCGTGTAGTAGTGGTGACCCATTGCATATTAGGGGCTGTAAAAGTTGGGGGAACCAGCGGGGATTTCTCCGCACCCACATCCACTACCTATTTTATCTTTTGACCAACATAGCCGAGGGAATCTACACCCTCACCCAGCCCGTTCGGCATTTAGATAAAACCCCTTCCTTCATGCAAGAACCAGTTTCTGGGGTCTGTCTCTGTCTTTCTCGAGAGCTATGACCCAATCAACTCCACTTGGTAAAAAACCGACCGCTTGCGTCCCGTGCCATGAGCGCAAAGTTCGGTGTGATTCGACGACGGTCGGCATTCCCTGCACGCGCTGTATAACCAAAGAGAGACTGGACTCTTGTATTCTACTTGAGCGTGGTGGGAAGAGCTCTAATAAGCGCAAGCGTCTCCCAGCTGGAGAAGATGACCCAGTGAGAAATTCTCCTACAACGATACAGACTCCAGCTGCTACGCGAAACACTCAAAATGGGGACTCTGGGATTCGGGATTCTCGCCTTCCTACAGTCCAGTACATGGTTTCGGAGGACGATGCCCATCTCCAGACCCTATGCCAGATGGGTGACGATGACCCAATAATACCATCCCCAGTACCCTTGTCGAGTTCCGACCAAGGGCAGCAAGTGATTGAATACTATGGGGAATTTAATTCGATTACCGTACTTAGCGAGGTCCTTGGCCAGGCGCAACGCCGACTGATCCGCATCGATCTACCTGGACCCACGACAATCGGTGCGATCCAGAAGGAGCTCTCACGCCTTGACCAAACGGACGTGGCCTATTTGAAGGCAAAGGCCGTCCATGAATTCCCTCCCGCCGATACCTGGTGAGAATAACTCCTCCACCCCAGTCTCTGTAGTATGGGTGGTGTATTTATGAAGTAGTCGTTGACCAGAGAGCTACAGTCGTGCCTTCCTGCGGCTGTTCTTTGAGTATGTCTATCCATATACCCCGATATTCGACCGGCAGAAGTTCGTCGACGATTACGAGCACGGTGCCTGCTCTAGCTTTCTCCTCTGGTCAATTTTCGCGAACGTTGCTCCCTATGCATCGCGCGAACTCCTTCTGGGGGCGGGACATACTGAATACGCCGCCGCGCAGAAACACTATTTCCACAAGGCGCGGCTTTTGTATGACTTTGGATGTGAGAAGGGCCAGCTCAACCTCCTCCAGGGCTCCCTGCTGTTGAGTTCATTCCAGTTCTCCTTCGCCCCCGACAAGGATTTTCGATTCTGGTTCCACAACGCGGTGCGTATCGCAACCCAGATGGGCTTCAACAGGCAGTAAGTTGATACTTCACGGATCGTCTGGCAGTGTGGGGATAGCTAAACAATCCTCGGTGATCAGCGACATAGGAAAGCATCTTGATCCCTCGACTTATTCGCTGGCACGACGGATATGGTGGGTGCTCTATGTAAGTTCCCAGCCAGAAGAAGGTTTCATGTCCCAAAGTATCTAACAGTTTTCTGTTGGCTAGACCCGAGATGTATGGTTTTCCGCGGTTGGTTTTGAGAATGCTAGGCGAATGCAAGAAAGCGAATCAGAGACCCTTCCCTTGCCACAAGTCGAGGATTGGGGCCCCGAGCTGGCAATCTCAAACCACAAAGATCTGATTCCTGATATAAACTCGGTGCAGCAGCATTTCCTGCGAGAAAACTGCCACTTATCCCTCCTGGGTATGTCCCCCATTTCGAGATCGGAAATGACGCTGGCGAACTGACTGTCGTCCTTTAGCGGCGCGGTTTCTCTACCTCTTCCCACCCAACAAGCCACCACCGTCCATGACCGCCGCCCAGGAGTATACCAACGCCCTTTCCGCCTGGCGGAGCTCATTGCCTGAAGAGTTGATCCCTGACCGAGTCTCTCACTGGACTAGTGCCAATGCCTGGGTTCTATTTCTCTGGGCTATGAGCTTTCGACTAGAATGTTCATTTTATCGGATGTGCCGTCAGCGCTTGAAGACGATTGATGATGCTTTGGCATCATGGGCGAATAACCGACTTTGCCGATGTATTTTTGAATTTGATACGGTGTTGAAGAGGGCAATTGTCCACGAGGTGGCCCATTACTGTCCGCCGTCCCTGTAAGTTCGCCTTCACGTTTCCAGAGAAGAAAGGTCCCCAAATGGAATCTGACTCACAATAGGATCGTATGTGTCTCCCACTTGTTGGCTCTCCAGCTCGAAGTCGCTCTGGATCCCACGACACCAGATGCTCAGAGGCTCACGGCCCGGATGCAGATCCATACAGGACTGGCTTATCTTCGCGAAGTCGGCCACCGCTGGCTGAACGCAAAGTGGACATACAATGTATTTGCTAGCGTAACGAGGCGTATGGGAATTGCTATGGGGGAAGGGACCGACCCAAGCACCACCCGATGGCTACCAGACGATAGGAACGCCGGTCTCTGGGCCGATGATCAACCCGCGGTGTCGCTGATGCAACCAGAATCAACCTCGCTGGGCCCAAATGAGGCTCACCCGAACTTGGATGGGATGATTTTGCCTGATCGGTGGATTGAGAGTTTACTCACGCAGAACCTAGTGAGCGGTTTAGATGATGGGTTGTTCAACATTTTTGCGCCTTAGAATAGAGATAAATAAACGATTTACGATGACTATGGGTATGGCTATGAGCTCTCGGCGATCTCCAAGCCGATTCCCTACAGAACCCCGTTAGTATCTTCCAAAATAGATCCAGTATTTCATCCGAAGTTCGGCATTCTCCACGCCGACTATTTGCGGGGTTAAGATATGCATACATCCGTCATAACTATAAAACTATGTGAGAATTTAAGGAGTCCACACCCCTTTCCAAAAAAAACCACAGCCACCACCATGACCAGCACAGGAAAGCTTTCCGGTAAGGTCACAATAGTCACCGGAGGCGGCGGCGGATTCGGGGGAGGCATTGTCCGAAAGTTCGCCTCGGAAGGCGCCCGCGTGATCGTTGTCGACATCCACTTCTCCGCCGCCACTCAAGTCGCCAGCGCATGGCCCTCATCACAAGTCCTCCCCATCCAAGCCGACATCTCCACCGAGGAGGGCTGGACACATGTCCTCGACTTCACCACCCGCCAATTCGGCCATCTGGACGTCGTCGTGAACAATGCCGGGCTCAACACCGGGGCATCCGCTAGCATTTCCACCTCCTCGGCCGACTGGGACCGCATGATCCGGGTAAACCTCAAATCACTCTACTACAGCACCAAAGTGATTATCCCGTACTTCGTTGAGCGGAAACAAGGTGGGCTTTTCATCAATGTGTCTAGTATCTCGGCGTCGCGACCTAGGCCGGGAGTCGTCTGGTACGCTGCTAGTAAGGCGGCGCTCACGACGGCGAGTAAGGGTTTAGCGTTGGAATGGGCATCGCAGGGGATTCGATTTAATATAATCCAGCCTGTTCTGGGGGATACGGCAATGTATTACACTCACTTTCCCCTAATTCCCTTACTTGGCTAATATTTTTGTGTCTTAGGGGAGATGCACTGTTCACGGCGGACGATGGGCTAGAGAGTAGGAGAAAGGCCTTGGAAACTATTCCTCTTGGTCGTTTAGCGACTCCAGAAGACATTGGGAATACTGCTGGTTGGTTGGCTAGTGATGAGGCTACGATGCTGACGGGGGCTACTATTGACGTGGATGGGGGTCGGGGGGTTTGAGGTGCTATCGGGGTGCTAGAATTTTTGTACCTTGCCGCCGCATCTTATTATTCTCGTAGAAAGAGGAGGAATAAGTTACTGAGTAGGTGGTTTAGGAAGGCTCCGGGTTGAGTGTCTGCGTCGGTACCGAGCCCTAACCCCACGTTAGAGTCGGCCTCTCGGTTGATTGTTCGGGGATCTGGCTTTTTATTTGATCAATGATTACAACCTAGGGATAGGATTGTGGAATGGTTAGGGACTGGAAATGTATATATGTGTTTATATATTTATCATGGCGTGGCCGTAACTTGCGAAGGGATCGAGGTCCAACCACCTGCATATCAATATCATAAACTATTCTTGATTCTTGATAAGGAGTTGTCTTCTTCCCGTTGTTTCATGCTGAGTCTCTGAATTGAACACTACAGTTAATGAGCTTCCTTGGCAACATTCAAGGCTTCATAGAATAGACACATGGGTAATATCAGCACAGAGAAACAAAAGGACGGCACAGTTACGGTGCCGCCTCATGTAACCTCACCGTCACCGGATCCCGAGGCGCACTGGTTAAAGTCAGAGAAAACCGAATATCTCTTTCTGGATAGACATCCTCGATAGCGTCAAAGCGTTGCAAAAACCTCACAAGCACATAGCCAGCCTCTGTTAAAGCAAACTGCTGCCCAATACACACCCTGGGCCCGCCATTGAAAGGGTGGTACTCCCATCCTGATCTGCGATCTATCCATCTATCGGGGTTGAATTCGTTGCTGTCCTCACCCCAAAAGTCTTTCCGCCGTTGCGTGACGTACACGCTATACATAACGGGTTGACCGGCGCGCACGTAGACGGGCTGCTCACCGTCTGGCCCACCGCCTCGGGGGAGAAAAGTGTCGCAGGTGGCCATGCGACGGTTGATGGGGACGGGTGGGTAGAGACGGAGAACTTCGTTCATGAAGTGTTGTAGGTAGCAGCAAGACTTTAAGGAGGTGAAGGTGATGCTGTCGCGCGAGGACGTGTATGGGCCAAAGTTGGTGAGGATGGCGTCGCGGAGCTTTTTCAAGACGGTAGGGTGACGGGCGAGCATAAGGATGGCATAACTCAGCATTGAGGCGGTGGTGTCGCGACCAGCGAGGAGGACGTTGAGAAGCTGGGAGCGTAGCTCTATAGGATCTTTGGTGGATGCGACTAGGGCATCTAAGAAGACGTAGCTACCAGATGATGAGGAAGGGCGATGTTTGTCGTTGGCAGCGTCGGCTTTTAGAGCAGCGTCCACGAACCGATCGACGTATGCGTGCACCCGCTGGTTTGCGTGTCTGCTTTCCCGGTTGTTGATGATCCAATAGAGCCTCTCAAAGCGGACCCGTTGAGCCATGTACCACTGGCTACGGTCAAAGTGTACTGGAAAGTTATCTTGGGGAGATATATCTCCACCGCGTAGGGCCGCTACCTGACTTTCGGCGCTTTCACCAAACAGAAACTCGGTGGCGGAGTCGATTGTGAGGCGGAAGAATATAGCTTGGATGTCAGTATTAGCCGTCCAACCAGTTGTACTATCAACGGGCATGGCGCCCATGGCGTGTTGGACATGACGCTCTTCAAGGTCTAGGTCACTGATTTGCTCCCGGGTAAACTGGGGACGGAGCTTTGCTCTTGATCGGGACCAAGTCTCCCCATCCGATGTGAACTGCCTTAGTGATCAGCATCTTTCTCTTGATTACCGAACCTTTGTCTACTCAACCCGGCTGGTGGTGAAGCGCTTACAATCCCAGTGCCCAGAAGAGGGGCCAATGTATGGTGACGGATTGGCCCCAGTTCAAAATCCTTAAACTTTGTGGCTAGGATGGCTTGAACATTGATGGGGTCACAGGTGAAGATGATCTCACGGCCAATTTGATTGAGTTTGAAGGTTCTGAGGTTCCGGTTCTCACGGGCGATCATTTTCTCAAGGCGAAATTCCATTAATGGCGGGAGGAGGCCCTCTTTGTCGGCGCGGAGCGCTTCTTTCAAGGTCTTGATCCCGAGCGCATCCGCGGGGTAGTGAGGAATAGAGGCGCAGTCCCATTTCCGTGCCTTGTTGGAATGGTACCAGAGGGAGCTTAGATGTCGAAGTATGAGGATCGTGACTAGAAGACTGACGCAAGAAAATAAAGAAAGAGTCATGGTGAAAGAGCAACGAGGTCAGAAACCCAAAACAGTAGAGGATAAAGAAATAGGGCGACTTGAGTCCTCGACGGGGGGTGTTTCTGCTTAGGTTCTCGAGTCTGGTAAGAAATAGTGGGAGTGTTTCCGATGAGCAGAGTGCTGTAACCAGGTCCTACTCCCGATGACGGGTAGGGGCAGATACTCCGTTCTCTTGTGCAAGTGAAAGGGCAGGTCCGTCACACCGACAGGGTTTCACGTCACTTTCTGTAGAAGGCAAATCAAATGTAAGCGGTGGCTGTGAAGGTGGTAGCCAACGTGCATGGTGGGTGAGACACCACTGGAGCTGAGCAATGCACGCTGAGAGGGTGGAGGCAAGGGCAGCATACCATTCCAGGTGACTGGGTCTCGCCTTCAAAGTTCACAGCCCCCCATATAAACATATTGGTACAATACCTTATTTTCAGCGGTTGCTTCTATGTAATATCCTTAAGATGTCTTAGTATAATGCCAGTAATCAAGTATTCTGTAAGCCCCCCGTCCTAAGAAGCAAATATGATATCACAACCTATACTTCTAGGGGTTCCATCTTTACTCCACTTACTTAGTTTAAAATGGGCGAGCGCTGTACAGTAGGTTGGTGTAATAATGTAATAGGCTTCATCTACTAAGACTAATTAAAAATTTCTTAGGTCAAATTTTAGGATGTGGTGGAGGTCAAGCTTTATATAGATATTATAATTATAACTTAAAGCCAGACTGAGTCGCGAGGGACACCTCTAGGCATTTATAGCCCTCTTTCATATTATCTAGTACTAAGTAGATACATTCTTCCTAACAAGAACGTAGATTAATCAAAGGTGACTCTAGAGGTAAGCTGGGAATTTCTAGTATAGAATTTCAGCCTCTTCTATACAGGTATAATAGACCTCACAAGGAGCCCTAAAAGCTGGCGCAGACCTAATTTCTAACTGAGATGCTCTATCTAAATGCCATGGAGTAGTACGATCCTTCTAAGGACTTTTAATCATGTATCATTTTAATAATCTTGAGGAGCTTGAACACCTCGCAGAGAAAATCAAAATACTAAGGATGTGAGAGCATTTAAATTTTGTTTTGATTGGTCTGTGACAAGGGTCGGTGTTTCGGGTTAACTGTTTATGCGGCCATTATTTTATCAGCAATAGCAGAAGCAGAAAATAGACACAAAATTGTCCTCGTGGTGAGCGAAGCGACTGGGGAGAAGAGAAGACAATGGCTTTCCACACTTCTTTGAGCCCTTTCAAACTTTCTAAGATTTTCAGCTCCTTCAACCTTCTGTTTAAAAATTTCATGACATGCCTCCCTAAATTTGGCCATTGAGCGCGGGATTCGCAAGTCTCATACATGAGAAGGTTCCCAAAGCCTATCTATGGACCTTTTCAACGGCTAAAAGTACCACTACGCGAAAAAGGTCGTCACAACTAGGTTGGCCATAGATGGCCATATAAGGTCAAGTCATGTAATCCTGCAGGTCGACACCATCCAACCGCAACGGACAGGACGCCTATCAGGATAGCAAGAGAGTTTCCAGGCCGCAAGGTAAGTCACATTGCTTTCGAGGTCGCTGCAGCCCAGGGAGTCTGATTTTGACGAAGATGAATTTATTAAAACGGGTCACTTTCGTGTATTGCCTTGCAAATACCAATGATCCCGATCTGATTTAAGGCTGCTAATATATTCCACACCTCCCTCAGCAGACAGCATCCATCAGCCTTTGCTAAAAGACAGTTCTCCTTCTGACTCATAATATAGCCGTCGCGCCGGCAAAACTGATACAACAAGAGTTCATCAGTCTACAAATCAAGTACCAGAACAAGTTAAGGAACATGTGAGAGTTCTAGATACAATTCCCTTCACTACTCCCGCGTCAGAACTTATCTACGGAATGCCCGATTGAGCTCTGAGTCCCACGTTAGGATGCAGGTGGACTCCATCGTAAGCATCCCTGAGGCCAAACTTGATGCGAGTTTCGGAATTAACTCCGATCCAGCTTGAGTTAATCATCTTAATGTGAGTGTTACTGCAGCACTGGAATGACCGGTTGAGCTCCCACGTCAGGAGGCAGCTGGAGTCCATCGTAAGCATCCCTGAGGCAACTGGGCAGACTTGATGCGAGTCTCGGAATCACGTCCGATCTAGCTTGAGTTGAGAGTCTTAATGTGAGTGTTGCTGCAGCAGTTCTGATGGATACATTCCTTCAGGTCCCACTCGCGGTGGCTGCCGTTCCCCAAAAGGAAAAGCTATTATATAAAAAAGAGGCGGAAATTAAAGGACGCACAAGCTCTGACAAGCTCTGGCCATATTGTTGTTATAATATATCCACTATTAAATACAGATAGATTTTCTTGCTATTTATAATTAGATACTCTTTCATTCTTTATCCTGGACAGAATACTCCGGACTCTTTTAGGATTAACAATTCCAAGAAAATCAATACTATTACTACCTGCATGCCTTGTCTTTTCCATATAAAGTGCGGCACAACACAATTGGTTGCGATGCATTGCCAGGTAGGAAACTAAACCGAATAGAGCTTACGGAGTTTGATGGGACGTTGCAAGGTGCATAATGCTAAACGCCAATTCCTGCTGGGCGATCCTGCTATCGCGTTCTCAATGGATATGAGTGGCGGTAAAATCGGGATCAAAACATTATCTCAACGTTTTACCGTGAACAAATGCTACAGCTGGCGGGAAAACTGCAGAATGTAGGGCTCTGGATGATCTCGGACGGGATTTTGTTTCTTCGTCGTAGCCTAATTGGACGGGATCAGGGTTACAACGCGTCGATCATACTGACATGGATATTGGAGCTAGTGATTGAGAACTGCTTCAGTGCTTACACCCATGCCACACGCAATTCAGGGTCTCATGTCAATTATGCTAATTCTAGACCGTTCTCAGCAGGAATTATCTAAACAGCAATCTCTGGAAGGCCCTCCGCGCCATCTTGAGTATTTTCGCACTCTGGAAGACTGGAACCTCGGCAATTAAGGTTAAGATAGCGAAACGACACCCTGAGAATAAGGTTCCTGTGTTTCACTTCCAGCAATTAACCTCGCGGAGTCGCGGAGTAGTGCCCGGCCGTCTCGTCATCCTGCTCATCTGGGATGAAGTCTCGTGATTGCCACCCAAAATGTGGTGAGGAAAGCAGAAGTACCTTCCAAGTTGTACCTTATCTAATCATTCATGACTTCGTTCCCTAAGAGGTCTATCTTATTGGGTCCATCATGGATGCATCATCAATTCATCAATCGCCCAGATATCGGGCAAGCCACCAATCAGGGGGGAGGGGACAAATCGACCACTTCTAGACTAGCGTACACGGGCATTCCCCGGTGGAGGCAGTGCTGAGTCAGCCGACAGGGATGGACCGAAGTTCAGCCGGCGACCAGGAAACAACAAGCACAACCACTGGCAGTCAGCCAACCAACAGCAGAACCAACACAGCAACAAACTTGGAAAATTGGAACTCAACCAGCCGTCTGAGACTCCCTGTTGGCTGTAGCAGGGTTCGTTCATTTATCCCGCCCCCCAGCTAGAGTTTATCTGGGATTCTCTATCGGAAAAGGACCGAGCTGATCGGCTGATAGTCGCCTATTAGTGTCACAAACGGAGGCCTGTCCCTCTACCCGCGATTGCCACTAATTCAAGTTTTCTGTGACATGGACCTGCTCCAGTCGACCGAATTGGGTACGGGCAGACGGGCCGAGCGACCTCAACTCTTTCGGGAAGCAGAGCGACGGCGAAGTGACAGAACAGAAAAAGCGTAGGAAATTAATGAAAATGAAAGAAATGGGAAATAAAAAAAAGAAGTCCCCTCAAACCGTATGCTTGTGTCCATGTGAGAAGTACTACTGGAGGCGGCCTTGATTTCTTGTTCCGGATTATCGCGCTGAGGCTGCAAGATCCCATGTCCAAGGGGGATAGGAAGCCCTCTGAAACAAAGAGTGTCTTCTACCATGGGGTCGCTTGAAGTGCCAGATTACTCCTGGGCCCAGGTACGGCCTGGTCGATGGGAGCGTGATATCGATGAGGTCGAACAATTTTATACTTCGCTCGCCAAGTCATACGAGGGAAGTGGACGGCACTTCTTTGCAGTGACGGGCTACATCTCGTTCGTGGCCCCGGGAAACGACCTTGACGTGGAGGATGCCTTGCGCAAGGCCTGGCTGCGAGTGCGCCACGATCATCCCACCATCGGATCCAGAGTCGAATTCAGTCCCCGTTTGAAAAAATGCAGGAAAGTTTACGAGATGTTCCAGGGTCCCGAGTCCCAGCAGGCCTGGTTGGATTCCACCTTTCGCGTCATCTCAACCGGTCTCTCGGGACTCCAGTGGTGTAATGCTGACCCTCCAGTGCCCAAGACCCCCACTCTGTTTGTGATTAAGCCGCTGATGCCCTCCCCGGGCCTGGTGAAGGCGGACCTGGTTCTTCGCTGCCACCATAATGTCGTGGACGGTATTGGCACCCTGTTGCTCTTTAACAATCTGTTCAGTCACGCTGCGAAGGCCTTGGATCAAGGCGCCCGCTACTGGCTGCCCACCTTTGGCGACGAGTGGAAGAGACTGAGTCCTCCGCTCCGTGTGGCGGCTGGTATCCCGCCTGCTCTCTCGCCAGAGCAACAGGGACGCCTGGATAAAACCATCGCCGCCAACACATCCCGCAAGAGAGGGATCGAGATCGCAACAATGCCGTTCCGCAGAGGCCAGACTACTCCTGGAAAACACCAGCGGGTGGCGATCACCCTTTCCACTGAGCAAACAGCCCGTTTATTAAAGGCATGCAAGGCTCTAGGTCTTAGCGTGACTCATGCGTATCACACGGCGATCGCCCTTGTCCTCCGCGACATCCAGCGACGACACAGCCGTTCACGCATAGTGCGATATATCAGCTATAGTCTGGTGAACGAACGCCCACGCTGCGTGGAACCCTACAACACGCCTGCCCACGCGGTTTCCGCCTATCACTCCGTCTCCGGCGCTTGTCTCACCGTCGACATGAAGGTCCCCGCGTCCTCGATTCACTCACTAAGCAACTACGCAGACAGCAGCGTGTATCGGAGGAAAGAGTTTATGCAGGTCGCCGGCACGGTCCGGAAATTCTACCTGCGCGTCCGCAACGACGAGGACCACATCAACTTGGTTCCCTCATATTGGGCGATGGGAACACGCCCGTATCCCTCCAACAACGCAACACCTCCCATCCCGATGCCCAATGAGGCATCATCGGTTTCCATCTCCAGTATGGGCATGCTCGATAAAGCCATCTCGCCGTTCCATGGCGCTTTTGAACTTGATAACCCTTGGGTTACAGGGGAGGAACTCGGGACGGGGCTGGGGCTGTTTTTGGGGACCTGGAAGGGCCGTCTGACTCTTAGTGCGGCATATAACAACGCATGGCATAGTCGTAACGCCGTTCTGGCATATCTTGAAAGATGTAATATAATTACAATCCAGGCCCTAGGGGCGTGAAGGGCGGGTTCGCAATTCTCATCTTGAGGGAGAAGGAGGAGGATTAATCTGGGCACTATTGCATCTCCTTGGCAGTTAGGCAAGCATTTCTTGGATCAAAGAAGCAGGCTACATAAATTGTTACCAATCCAGCGGCTGCTCTGAGAGCCCGAACTCCTTTCCTCCGTTCGAATAAGAATGCCCTAGCTACCTTAGCTACCTTGGTAGTCACCGGAAATAAGAAGCGACCTGCCTTTCCTCCTTTATTGGACTAAGACGCGCAGATCGGCATGCTGGTATATTTCTTGGCTCTGACAGGGCCAGCCTCGTCTCTTGAGTCTCGATTCTTTCCCCTGGACCAGTTGACAGTGGACACACGTGACGGTATCCGCCTCCGCATCCGACGGGCGAGCGTGACTTTCCCGACCATTACCCACTTCTTTCCCGCCCCTCGGCGCTGGTGGCGGGCCCCGATAAGGAGTGGGGGAATGATTCATGCCTCCAATTCCTCAGCTCTAAATACTCTTTGCTGCTCCCCGCGGCGCTTGTGTTTGGGGTCGTTCCTGCTCACCTCCAAACCGTAATATACACCTCAAATTTGCGAAATATATAGCCTTGTTGAACGTCGCTGTTACCCGTTCTTCCCGCCACAATGCGTCCCCCACTTCGAATTGCGATCCTTGAATGCGACACCCCTCCAGCACAGAGCAACGCAAAGTATGGCGGTTACCTCGGGGTATTCACGACACTCCTTCGCGAGAGTGCCCGGGCGCTCGGGCAACCCGAGAAACTTGATCCCGAGTCCGGTCTGGATATCTCTGGATGGGACGTTGTGACTGCCCAAGAATACCCCCAGCTGGAGGATGTGGATGCCATCCTGTTGACTGGGTCGAGTAAGCCTCCCTCTATCCCTTCCTTCTCCCCTTCTTCTTATTCGCAGCATAATACTCTATCGCCCTCCCTCGCCACATGCCATGCCATTCAAGCTAATACATCCCCCCCCAATGCAGAGCACAATTCATTCGAAGACCACCCCTGGATCCTAAAACTGGTCGAGTTTACAAGGAAAGCGATTGAAGACTCTCGCGTGAAGATACTAGGGATATGCTTTGGGCACCAGATCATCGGACGCGCGCTAGGCTCCAAAGTTGGCCGAAACAACGGCCAGTGGGAGATTGCAGTCCTCGACATGGAGCTGACAGAGCAAGGAAAACAGTTATTTGGGAAGGACAAACTGGTGGGTTTAGATACGAGACAACAATCCTGCCAGGTTTTAATTGCTAACCATACATAATCTTTTCAACTTGACAGAGCATCCAGCAGATGCATCAGGATATCGTTCACTCCTGTCCCCCGGGCGTTGTTTCGCTAGGGTATTCCCCTGTTTGCGCGGTGCAGGGTATGTATATGCCAGGGCGTTTCATTACGGTCCAGGGCCACCCTGAGTTTAGGGAGGATATTATGACGGAAGTTGTTACACTGCGGACGAAGGGTGGGGTCTTTTCAAAGGAACAGGCCGAGGACGCTTTGGGCAGGGCTGGGAAACCGCATGACGGTGTTGCTATCGGTGTCACGTTCTTGAAGTTCTTGTTGGAATAAAAGAGCCTATATTGTAGATTGGTTTGTTTTCGGTGTACTGGATAGATTACGGGCAAATCTTACTTAATCTGATTAGCGGTTTCTTGTCTACGGGCTATTTGATGAGTATGGAGAAGTGAAGTTGATGGGAGCTAGTAATATATTGTCTGTGTGCAAAATGGAAAGAGTGATCCAACACATAAATCTTATTAGATACAATCCAGCACGCTTTTCCCGTGTATAAAATTATCAGTGTATACCTAATTTATACATCTCATTATGTTCAAAGAAAAAGAAAGTAGTAAGAAAGTCGTAAAGCCAGATGCTGCCGCTTTCACAAGGAGGAGATAGGAGATAGGACGGGGAAAAGAAAATGCAAAAGAATATAGGAGCGAAGGAAAAGTCATCAAGTCATGAAAGAAAGAAAGCTGAAGACGCGACCAGCACTGGTTTTTCCCCTCCCTTTAGAGGCTTAGTCGTACAGTTCCATATCATCGTCCCTGTCTTCAAGCTCCGCAACTGCATCGTAGTCCTCGTCTGTCATTTCCTCGTCTTCATCGGCAGGCACATCATGGAGAGATTTGATGTCGATGCGGCCATCTTTCATTACAACATCGGCAACGTCGCCGTCTTGGATATTTCCCCGCAAAATGTACACAGCAAGGCGGTTGAGTACTTCGCGCTCGATGATGCGCGCTAGAGGGCGGGCACCATAGGCCGGGGAGTAACCTGACGAGCCGAGGTAGTCTTTGACTTCTTCAGAGCAGCGAATGGTGACGTTTCGGTTGTTTTGCTTGAGACGTTGTTGGATTTCATCTAGACGGAGATCAACAATCTTCCGGATTTCTTTCTTCGTCAAACGATTGAAGATGACGATGCTGGAGATACGGTTGAGGAACTCGGGTAGGAAGTAATTGCGGAGCGCACCCATAACCAACTCCCGTGTTTGTGGCTCGATCTTGCCCTCTTTGGTCGTAGGTCTCGCAAGGTATTCGGCCCCTAAATTGGAAGTCATGACGACAATGCAGTTCCGAGCGTCGACAACTCTTCCCTGGCCATCTGTGATGCGTCCGTCATCCATTAGCTGAAGAAGAACGGTGAGCACCTCCTTTGCCGCCTTTTCAACCTCGTCGAACAGGAGGATCGAGAACGGTCGCCGTCGAAGATTCTCTGTCAGCTGACCACCGGCGTCGTGTCCAACATAGCCAGGCGGTGCACCGATCATCCGACTGAGTGAGTGTCGCTCTTGATATTCGGACATGTCGAACCGGATCATAGCCCTAGGATCGTCGAAAAGGAATTCCGCCAGAGCTTTGGTGAGTAGTGTCTTACCGGTTCCCGAGGGACCACAGAATAGGAAGCTGGGTGGGGAGTTAGGATTGCTGAGCCCTGATCGCTGCAGTCGAATGGCATTCGAGACAGATGTGACGGCCTCCTTCTGCCCGACGACCAATTTGCCAAGGGACTTCTCCATGTGCAATAACTTGTCTTTTTCGGTGGTCTTGAGCCTTGTGACCGGAATTCCAGTCCATCGGGCAACGATCTCATTGATCTGATCAGGACCAACCTCGTCTGCGAGCAGCTCCTCCTCCCGTTTAGCACGTTCTGCTTCCAGTATCTTGATATATTTCTCTGTTTCCGGAATGGCACCATGTTTAAGGTCGACAATTTTATCCATATCGCGCATACGCTCAGCTTCTTCCAGCTTGTTCTTCAGGGTATCGAGTTTAAACATGGCGTCCTGTATTTCTTTGTTGCGTAATTTCTCCTTTTCATATTTGGCGCGCATAGGCCGTAGCTCTTCTTCGACATCTGCAGCTTCCTTCTCCGCAGCCGCGCAGCGAACCTTCGAGGCCTCGTCTTTTTCACGCTTCAATGCGTGTATTTCAATCTTGAGCGTGTGGAGTTTCCTTTCTAGTTTGTCCAGCTCTTCGGGTTCCGATTCACGGGATACTCTGACGGCAGCGGCGGCTTCGTCAATGAGGTCCACAGCAGAGTCCGGAAGTCGGCGGGCTGTGAGATACCTCGCAGCCAAGTTGGCTGCTGCAACGATGGCGGTATCGAGAATCCTAACGCTTCCGTGGTGGACTTCGTATTTCTCCTTCAAACCGCGTAGGATAGAAATAGTCTCAGGTATGGTGGGTTCCTTGACGAGCACTTGTTGAAATCGGCGTTCGAAGGCTGCGTCTTTTTCAATGTACTTGCGGTATTCGCCTAGGGTGGTGGCGCCGATACAGTGGAGCTGGCCGCGTGCCAACATTGGCTTCAACAAGTTGGCGGCGTCCATCCCGCCTTCACCACTTGCGCCAGCGCCCATGAGGAGGTGGATTTCATCGACGAATAAAACAATCGGGTCTTTCGATTCTTCAATCTCTTTGAGAACACCTTTCAATCTCTCTTCAAATTCGCCACGGAACTTGCTGCCTGCGACAAGAGATCCAACATCGAGGGAGAGGAGTTTGCATTGAGCTAGGCTGGCCGGGATATCCGCGTTCACGATTCGACGGGCGAGACCTTCAACGATAGTAGTTTTACCCACACCCGGTTCACCGATGAGTACGGGATTGTTCTTTGTTCGTCGGCTAAGGATGCGGATGACCCGGCGGATCTCCTCTTCACGACCAATAACGGGATCAATCTTACCCTCACGGGCTAGGGCCGTCATATCGATCGTGAATTTCTTGAGGTTCTCGTTCTCGCTCTCCGCATCAGCAGTTTTCGAGTCTACCCTCCGGGTACCTCGGATGTGTTGGAGGGCTGTATCTATTAGTTTGACATCAGGAATATTGGCTCCCTTGAGAGCCTCTTTAATTTTTGAATCTTGGACGACTGCCTGGATAAGGTGGTCAACTGCCACATAGCTGTCTTTCTGTGTCTTGGACAAATTCGTCGCGGCGGTGAGAACCTTCCGGAGGGGAGGGGAGACACTCTGAGTTTCTGGGGCCGGCTCTTGTCGCGGTAATTGGATAAGTTGTTTCATGAGAGAACGCTTGAGGAGCTGCACATCGCCGTGAGCACGTTCAACAACATGCCGGAAGAGGGGAGCGGAATCTCCGTGGGAGGGGTGCTGTGTTGGGCCTTGTTGTTCCTCATCTTCCGGAGGGTCCAAGAGAGACACTGCCAAGTGGACAGGATATACTTCTGCGTTAGAATGTTCTTCCGCTAGTTTAACAGAGTCCGACAAGGTCTTGTGTGCCTTGTCTGTAAATTTGTCGGCATTCATGGTGGGGGAAAGGTGGGTTGGCAGAAAACAACTCCGTAGTTTCTGCAGGAGAAGGTTGAGGAGGTTTTATATCGGGAGAAAGTTGGAAAAAATCGAGGGATGAAATTAACTTGAAGGCGCCTGCGGAAACGACGGATATTTAATAACACTCGTCGGCTGCCGGCCCAGAGAAAGTAGCGATGAGCAGAAGATGCCCAACCCTGCCAGAAGCCTCATGACGACACCAGCTATCTCGACCGCCTTCCAGAAGCATCTAGCACCTTCGTCACTTTAAGTGGCATGACATGAGTGCCTCAGGCAGCAAGGCGCCCGTGTCATGCCTGAGGCAGAAACCCATTCTTCCATACCTACGGGAATTCCCATAGAACTGAGATTCATCTGGTCTCCATGAAGACTCAACTCCAGAAATCAATAAATATATAAAACATACGGATATTGGCCATATCCTTCGCTTAAGATGTTGGTCGCTGGCTCTGCAAAAACGCCCGAAACTCCCCGAAAACCACCCTCAAAATTGCAAAACATCCGTCATGCCGCCAGGGATCTCGTGGCTCTGTATATTGTGGTGTAAGAGGCCTTGGGCAAGGCCAGTATCAGCATCTGGTATCACCCCTGGGGATACATCACTCTCTTCTACAAGCCCAGGTACAGAGCATTCCGGGGGATGATCAGCTAGCCTTGCTTGACGGCTACGTTGCGGTGTGCCGATGGGAGGAAAGCAGACTACGGCAGGAACAGGGGATTTGCCCTGGTAGAGCCGGTGGCGGAGGTTATATATATCACGGAGTTGGATGATGCTGCTGGGGTCCACATGGCGTAGTTGTTTCAGGATCTGGCTGGGTGGCATTTGGATATCAAGGAGGGCTTTGATGTATTGGGTTTTCTGGGTGACTTCTTCTCGGCGGATTGAAGGGTGTGAACCAGGTGATGAAGGGCCATGATTATGTGAACCATTACGGACCCTAACATGCCATAAATGATCACCCTTATGGTAGCTGACCACTACGCTGAAGGGGCATCCTTTCCGTCGTGACGCTGCTCGCTGGCGGCGTTGGGCGGTGGAGCGATATTCATGGCCCTGATCACAGGTTAGGTAGATGGCTTCGACAGTTCCATTGCGGCCTTTGTTAGTCCGCTTTGTGATTACTGCGTATGAATTATCTTGAGCAAAAGATTTGACTGCCTGTACAGCCTCAGTCTCAGTCCGATACTGCTCTTCTGGTGGGGCAGGTAATAATGGGGTGTTTATCTCTGGAGAGTCAATGTCCAATTCTAGCGAGTCTAGAGAATGATTCGGATTCTCCATCACAGAAAGATCATATCAAGGTAAAAGTCGGGAGGTGAGCCGAAGAAGTGGATACGGGAGGATGAAGCTGCCATCTCCTTATGATCCTTTGTGTCAGGGCCTACCGCTTTCTCATCCGGTTGTTTTGTTTGTTTTGTTTGTCCCTCTGTATGACCGAGTTCTGCCGGATGGCCGCTTGTGTGAGCAAGCGGAGTGTAAAGGCGGTGTGACTTATCTAATCAGGCCTCAATTTTCGTCCAGTTTTCCTTCACGTCTTTAAAAGTGATTACTGTCCTACAAACAGCGCGCGCAGGGCAGGCGGAACAATGATCAAGAAAATTGATAAGGAGACTAAAATACAGGGTAGGCAAATAAAACAAGCATAAAGCAGGACTTCCCTGATATGTGATAATTACCCGCTGCTGTATAGACTCCGCCGCCCAACCTTTTCCAGCACTTGGTGATGCACTGGCCGATTCGTGAATGAAGAAATAACAGTAATAAAAGCAATAAGAACGATGGCTCTTGCCGGGATATCTTCCTTGAGAAACATGGTAAAATAAAAAAAAAATACCTTGGGCCTTCCTTTCTGGTTGTGTCGAGTGCTCTTCTTCTTTTTTTTGCATTTTTTTTTTTCGTTTCCTTCCTTATCAATGCAATTCTCTTCCTCAGGTCATTATTGTTGAAGACTGTGCTCCATCCAGGATTCCGTTGTTGACCCGGTTTCAACCACCGACCATTGGTACCGAAATGTCGAAATGAGAGTCCAGGAAATCCTTAGATTCGCTGAGACGATCACAAGCATGGTCAGGCTCCAGGACTGAAAGGTCATCCATGTTGTAGTTTCCAGTAGCGACGGCAACAACGGAGCAGCCAGCCTCTTTGGCACATTCGATATCTAGGGGGGTATCTCCAACAATGATTACTTTCTTTGGGTGAAGAGCCGATCCATCCAGTGCACCTAACTTGGCCATAGAATCCCAAATAAGTGATATCCGGTCAATATGTGTGTCGCCGAATGAAGAAATGCTAAGGTCGAATATCGAAGTGTTGATCCCTGCAGCGCGGAGTTTCAGGAGTGCGTTTGGGCGTGAGTTTCCTGTGAGAAGACCGATCCTGAGAGGAGGATAAGCGGAATTCTTCGTTTTTGCGACCAACCATTCCAAAGTATCCTTGACTGCTGGACATGGCACGGAGCGAAATCCTTTTTCCAAAGACTTTTGAAGATATTGAGGGTGGAGTTGGAGAAATTTCTTGGTGACAGTAGGCTTTGAATCTATACTGTGGTAATCAAGAATGTCCTGAAGCAACCCCAGATCCGTTCTTCCATGTAGGTTCACCTTTGTATTTGCGTGAGTGATATTCTTGCCAACAATATCACTAATGCATGCATAGTACGCATCGACACTCAGCTCTTCAGAGCGACAGAGGGTTCCATCAATGTCGAACAGTATGGTGACCACGGGTTGAGGAGGGGGGAGGTTGACAAGAACCCTTAACAGCTCTCGCGAACCGGAAAAGGCAGTTCGGCCATGGAGGAATCTATGGTTATCTAAGAGGTATCCCTGGCCAGGCTGCAAGGAAACAACAAACGAATTACGATAAATGGTCTGTAGAAACTGCGGGAAGCGAATAACCAAAGAAGCGGACAGTTGGATGCCGTCGTCGAATCGAAAGCGCAGTATTCCCGAGCCCTCCTCAAAAATTGGTCGCGGGACAAACACCCCCTCCTCCGAACAAAAGCTGGCATGTTTTGAACTTGAAAGAAGCTCATACAACTCTTTCTGGTGTGTTTTGATGAAATTGAGCACTTGAAAGCCATCTACCAGCAAGGAGTCGCCGCCGGAGGTGGATTTGCTCTTGAGTGTCGACATCAACATACGTGGGGGTGATTCCCACCCACTGCGATCCGTGTGAAAGTACAACTCTAAAAAAGTTCAGTTGCGTTAGTCGCTTTAGTTTTCTGAAAACCGTGTGATATCTGTAAAATATGTATTATACCTTCGGAGCTATAGCCTTTCCCGGTCAAACTTGGCTCGAAACGAATGTTACTAACACCTGTTCCACTGCCTTGCTCATTGCGAGGTCGAACAATCTCCCCAAGCTGTGCTGCAAGAGCTGTCAACGATTCTTCGTCGCAGTTTTCCAAAAAGACTATGCCGTTGCTGTCAAAATTCTTCTGGATTTTCTGGAGATCGGAGGGTGGGTGAAACACTGGGACTGTGACCGACGGCAGTCAGCAATGAGAAAGAAAGCAAATCAGTAGGAGGGGACAACCCACCTTGTATACCCTGGCCGCAACGAGAAATATCCATGTTGGCTGAGTACTAGTAGTTCCTTATCCGGTGTGATGGGTGGTAGCCGATGTCAGGTCAGTTCAGGATGCAGTGTCTAAGAAGAGAAATGATGTGTCTGTTGTGATGATGCAATCGTTTATATACTTCTCACTCGACAGTGACTCGACCCCCCCCCCCTTCATTCTTTGAATCGCCAGTCACTCTTTCCTTGTCGGAAAGGTAGCCATTCACCCGCTCGGAAGGTAAGTGTATCTGACACAAAAAGAACCCCTTCGCTATAGTAGCCATTCAGAAAGGTATGAATTGGGTTAGATTGCCTCTTTAAACGTACGGGAGCTGCATTTGTTGGAATATGGAGTGAAGCTGGCCAATAGACCGTGGTTCTGGGAAATTGGGGGACGTGCCATATGATACTTGTAGCACTCAGCAGGCCCAGACTCCATCAAACGTCCAAACCTTCATGCAGGGAGAGAGGTCCTTGCTTACGATCCGCTCCTATCCCTTTTTCACTTCCCCGTTTCCGCTGAGTTTTCCTATTCGATCGCTTGATCAGATCGAAGGATCTCCACCGGGACTCAAAGCTGGTAGGCCCGTGGAATGGATATGCGGTGACTTCTTGAATATTCTAGAAATGGTATTTTAGGGTATAATAAAGTAGTAATAATCATACAGCACTCGAACTACGACTTCACTACTAGTACTTATTCGGAGGAGCCTTTAATTAGTGACTAGTTAGTAACAACATTGTGACTGCTTAGTGACGATCTAATGATGACTTAATGACTACTAAGGATAAGAGAGTAGTGACAAATAGCAAGAGAAGAATGAAAAACACTTCGAGGGATAGAGCAGTAATACCATGGAGTATCAGGTGATATTAATGATAATGATAATATATTTACACACCTCCTTAATTAGCAGCATTAATATTAACCCATTTTATCCTACATTTCGAGGTTTTACGGGACCCATTATACGAGTAATTTCTCGATTCATCTCTCATGTGCCGCTTTACATACGCCACATCCAAGATGTAACCTGTACCAAGGCATCCTCAACTCTTTGCCCCGCCAATGAGATCTTCCGGAACTGAAAGTCTCATGTGATAATCCTCAACATGTTTTAGGTTACAGCGAATCAAACCCGATATAATTTCATCTGTTGAGCCTAGTAAATGCGGAGCTCAAAAACAAGCCTCACGCTAGAAACCCTGGAGCGCCGACATCACCTTCCAGGATATTTGGCGCCAACGGCCTTAAACAAGGATGTAATATACGGCATTAGGATAGCAAGGAGGCCCACTTTTTTATTCCTTCTAGGAACTAGAGGCTTCAATTAGACTCAGGCTCTCGAATAATGTGGAATCGCCTTGTTATTCCTCACATTGTGCAGAGATCACCTCCGGCAGAGTAGTTCGATAGCCCGATCTGATATCACAAGAGGAGCGACTTCGGCCCAAGAAAACAAAAGTACTGACTTTTTACTTCTATTATTAGGAACGGTTTACCACACATGATGCAGACATAGCGAAGTGGGAGTCACAATAACAGCGTTTTGTGTACAGGTTACTACATTGGTCCCGGCCCTTCTTCGGAAAATACATGCTGCCTAGAACGGTCCAGACGGTGAGTCCACCAGTTCACAATTATTAATAATACCTGGTATGAACAACTATCGTCCAGGATTCCCTTCCCCGACGTCAGCAGGGCTTTTGTGGGTTCTCAGGAATGCTTGTCAGACCGTCTGGGGGACGCCCGAGCCCCCCGACCTGACGTGTCCGCGATATATCATTATCGGGTCAATCAATAATTGACGACATATTGTCAATCACGCTATACAAATCATGATCTAGAACTCTATTTTTCCCTTCTTATTTTTCTTTTTCTTCTTTCCTCCGTTCTGTTAGAGGAGGCAAACGGAATTTTGTGCACCATCATTTTAGTCGCCCACACAAACTTTCTGCGTAATGCCCAAGGGATGCAAGGTTTCCGATCCCACCAGGGTTTCTGCAGTTGGGATTCCGATTCCGCGACAATCGCGAGTCCCCAAATCTTGGCATACAGTGGCGGAAAGTAGGCTCATTTCCCATCAATTGCCAGTGATTATGCTGAGAGTCTCAGAATCTGGTCGTTGAAGGGCGCGATAGTCAAAAGTTACATCATTGTGTGACTCTCAAAATAAGGGATGGAATGTTTTACTGATAAGGGCTGTGATGGCTGCTATCGTCATCGGAGATTGGGGAAGAGACCAATTGCATTCTCACAATGCGTTTGTTGACCTTGATAAGAGTAAGAAAAAGAATCATAGAAATGTCGACGAAATCCTTCCCGCCAATTAAACAAAACGAAATGATTCATTCGGCGGGGGGGATGGGGGAGGAAATCAAAAACGGAAAAAAAGAGTTTTTTTCTTGGTGGAGTCAGTGGTTCAATATTCAATTAATATGCAATCGGAGATCCCGTCGATCGATGTATCCAGTGAAGGGCTCTGAATGGTGCTTGGAGTTTTGGTCGTCCCATAGGGCTAGGAGTTTGGTACCTTTGCCACTCCCAAGATCTACCACCGAACGTCCCCGTCCAGGAGGACGAATGCGAGTCAGGCTTGAAGGCACACGCCCTGAATGCTGAATGCGACAAAAAGTTTAGATATAACCTTCTTCCTTCTAAGAGGCCTGTAGGTTAGCCGGACCATGGTTCGGCGATGATAATGCTGGTTGATGATAGCACGACAACACGGGCTTGGCCGTTGGTTTCCATGCTGGGCAATTGGTGCGATTTGTTAGGCTTTTAGAATTCAAAAAAAAAAAAAAAAAAGGCTCTGGCATATAAAAGGACACGAGGGAAATGCCCCGTCATTGAGCACTTTTGAAAGTGGTCAGTTGTTGAACGAATACCATTGAAATCGTTCAACATACCATTCACTACCATGTCTATAACACGGGAATTTGTGCAAATACCATCGAAAATTTTTAGTCGGGCTTCTCGCTTGAAGCCGCATTTTCCTACGCCCATTTGCAAATCGGCGATTCTAGCTGTCGTCTCCCATGGAAAGCTACAGCAGGAGGCAGCCTCTCGTGTGCCAAATCTACGACGTTGCCTTGGCCATCACGGAGTATTCCAAAAATGCGTGAAGGCTGCCCAGGAAGATAGCACACGTCAATTCCCTTCACAAAATATCCAGAACGATTCCGAGGGTGTAAACCTCAACACCAAGGTTGAATTGAGTTCCCGCCCTCGTCGAACTCGACTCACTACCGCTATTATGACTATGGTTCATCGCAATACAAATGCATCAAAGTCGATCCCAACAGAAAATAACAATCTGAAACGTATCAA
The DNA here is from genome assembly GCA_027569045.1 of Aspergillus biplanus. Taxonomy (NCBI): domain Eukaryota; kingdom Fungi; phylum Ascomycota; class Eurotiomycetes; order Eurotiales; family Aspergillaceae; genus Aspergillus; species Aspergillus biplanus. Next base: position 338,567 of record JAPDEJ010000014.1, read on the forward strand.
TGCCCATGAAAATACGAAGACACTTCTTGAGAAACTCCGATTCCCGCCCAAATTAATGCATGGGCTCCAATCTCTCCTGCGGCACAATGAATACACGGACGATAAAGCCATTGGCTGATTGGTTAATATGGTATTCCCTCTTAATTGCAGGGTTTACCTACTGAGGGGGAATATGGTGTCCCCTCAATGTATATATGATGTGATGAGTTTGACGACCGGTTATGACCTTTGATTTTATACATATGTTTTAAGCCGTTAAGGGCCGACATTGAATATAATATAATACATAACACGAAACATGAATTTCGTTTTTCTTCTATCCTTCTCTTCTTCTGCTCTTCCCGCCCTCGTGTGTGTCCGTATAGCTTTTGGCCCAGGATGTTACAGCATTTTCATCTTGTATAGATACTATGCTTCCGCCCCCTCAAGAACGACCCTAAGGAACCTTAAACCTAACCTCAACTGGGCAGAGGTAAGATAGTTTGAGGGAGTGCGCCGGTTACACTACTAGGTAGTAGGACCCTTGGCGGCAGCCTTGCTTTCGCCACATCCTCGGCACCTTGATACGCCCGCCATGAAACAATTGCAAGCTATATAAACACCAAGGGAGCTCTTAAATGGGCACTTACCCTAACGAACCTCCCACATGTCTATATCGCCCGTATCGCCCTCTTTGACCATTACTATGTTCTAGTATGGCTTGGTAGTTTATTAAACCACCACGGAGACGATTAAGGCAGGACAGTAGGCAGATGGAAGTTTTTAGGCCTATCCAACGCTGAGCAATCAAGCTTATACTGGATGCAGGCTCAGGTAAACCAGCTCCCGATGGCTAAGTCGGTCCCTCCGCCAGTGCGGATTTGCAAACTCCCCCGAATTGTCTCCACCCAGATATATAACAAAGAGCTTCTCGATCTCTGTTGCGGTCACCACGATTGCCTGATATCAAGCCTGCAAAGAAAGAGGTCAATTAGCAATCAATTATAATCCTCAACACCCAGAAATGCGTTTACCCACTGTGGTGGTTGACCCCAAATGTTCATAAGAACGGTACTACACAACTCAATTCTACATCGGGAGATCCGGCCCCTCCGCAGTTTCTCTGGAATGACGAAATCAGTATCAACACTCATTGCAAGAGTTGGTTGGTCACTGTGGGAGTTGCTCCACAAAGTAGTTATTAAGCAAATTAGACACGTGATTTTACTTGAGGGTCTTTCCCTGAACTGGCCATCACAACAACACCGCATCGAAAGGTATCCCAAAAATCAAGGTGTTTTGTCGTCTTTGACGAATCTAACCCAGGCCTCTGGGTCAGAATTAGCCCTATGGCCGCTAGAAAAGATAGGCGCCCTCTTTAAAATTCCTTTCTACTTGGTAGCCCTGAGGATGAAGTTTCGGGATATCAGTGACCTGATCAGATGGCTAAAATGGCTTCCGGCATGGCCAGATCAGGGTCGAATTGGAGTACAAGTGGACACACACGCGCCTTCATGGGCTAGTGGCTCAGGGTGGGATTAAGACGATTTGAAGAAAGAGATCGCCACGATTTTGGAATAATTGGGTGCTGAGGAAGAAGCCAGAGATAAGTAGGAGTGTGTGCCTGCTAGAGTCCCGACACGTCCTGATACAAGCAGGAAGCCACCCGCTCGAGACGCGGTGGATTTTCCTGTGGGTTGGTTGACGAATTTGGGAGTTTGATTCGAAGCAAGCCGGTTTGGAGAGACAGGTTCATTTTTCAAAAGTTCGTGAAGGCTCGAGCACAGCGCGGTGTCTGCTAGCTTTCCATAGTTCGGGCAAGAGGGCAATGATCAATGCCTATTTGTGCGAAAAGGACTATCGGCAATTCGATTCAATCCCCGATGCGCAAAATGAGGAAGAGGAAAGAAGAAAAACAAAGAAATCAATTTGATTATTCAACAAAGCGGGGGTGATCATGGGTTGGGCGAGTGCATCAATGCGTCGCTGACTCGCTGACTCGCTGGTGGGCCTAAGCTAACTATGGTTCTTCCAGATTGTCGGGACGGCCCGTAGTGGCAAAGGCAAACACACTCTTCCGGGCAAAGACTCTGTGGCCGAAGTTACAGGTAGTCATTCGGACAACAATGCGGAAAGAATGTCCCCTTTAATTTTATTCCTTGGTGCGGAGTAGGCAATAATGGGGAGGATTAGGAGGAGATCACTACTCGGAGTACGACACTTTGCACGTACAAGCCAGATATCTGCTTGAAGAAGAGAGTTTTGTTCTTGGAATTATTTTCGGGAAATCAAATTGGTCTCAATTGAAGCTTGGGATTTGGAAACTTGGCCGTACTGATGTGCTCGGGAAAGACTTGGCATCATATCCAATATCAGAGTTTACCTTTGCTTATGTTGGCCATACGTACTAGTCCGATCCTTGGGCGTTCGCCAAAGAAAAGTGCAGAGGACCATACAAATCGCGATATCGGTTTCTTTCGTATATCTGAGGTCGAAACACTTGAGGCGACACTACACCCTCCGAATCATTAGAGTACCAGGTGGAAGTCCCTCGTGCGTCATCTTGCATACATAGAGCAGAGTCCCCAAACTGGTTCTCTAGAATCTCCACTGATTGTGTTCGATGAATGTGCAGATGAAGCACCTCCACAAGACAATATTCTTCTATAGGCCGGAGGTTTCCGGATATTAAACTCAATAATCGGTCAAAAGTCTGATGCAAAGTGCCGTGACATGACCAAGAACCTTGATTTCCGGGGTTTGCTGAACAGGATTTTCCCCCCTTAGATTTCGCTACAAATTACTTCATATAGTTAATCTGTAAATGACTTCAAGGAATCCAAATACCGTGTCTCTGGGAACTACTTGACACGATCTGTGAGAACCAGAGTGAGAACCAGAGCGAAAAAAAAATGCCTCCGTTTAACCACTCAGTAAACAGCTAGAACCCTGGTCTTGAAGAATTAAGAATCAATACACACCCTGATTCATTTTCTCTCATCACCATCATCCAAGTCTTCGGAGGAAGTGCAATGAAATGACCACCCATCATTTTGGGACTCGAGGGCTCCCCACAAAAGGGGCAAAGGATCGACCGGGGAAGATGGAATCAGCACTGAACACAGACCTTGCATGATGCGAACCATTTTATGCTTGTGGGAAATCCTTGATGACGTGAGACGACAAAGTACTCCCGGAAGCGCCATCTTCAGAGAATATTGTTAGTTTGCAACTATTTACGGGAGATAGGCGAAGTCGTTGGGTGTCGTTCGATGGGAAAGCTTATCCGTGTCAAGTGGCGGTGGCTTTGGTTTGAGAGCAAACCCAGAACTTAGAAGGGTAGGAGATGAGGCAATAATGAGTGGCGATCTTGGCCAATACTGATAGAGGAAATCACGATATTCACCTGCACCTCCTTGAGTTTCCAACTCGTTCATTTGACTAGGAAACGGGGATAGAAAACCTAAAAGGCGCCACTGAAGTGGGAGCAGTAGTGGCTCCGGATTTCTCTTTTCATCATCTTTTCATTATCAATAAATCTACCAGTCCAATGCAAAAGTCGTGACGAAGAAGGGGGGTGGAACAGGGTGAAGAACGTCCCAGGGTCGCATCATTCCTCCTTTATTCCCATTTTCCCGCTAGGCACCTCTGAAAAAGCATAACAACACCCCCCAAAACGAAAAAGACGAAAATTCATACAGCTAAAATTTGGAGATAGCTGAGATCTCGGATATCGGCCGCGGCTGCTGAAAATTTTGGCGCTGCTGAGTTCGCAGAGCTCCCTCATTTGTGGTGCTGACAACCGATGGGCCATTACCGGCGGTAATCCCGTGAGCGGCGTAAATATGGTTTTGTACTTCAACGACGGTGGTGGATTGGATCCCCCTCATGGCTTTGAATTTCTTGCTGCTGCTGGTGCTGCCACTGCTAGCGAGGGAGGCGGAAGGCCGGCGTAGAACCCAGTTCTCGGGCCAGCGGTCGGTAATGAGTTTGAAGAGAGGGCGCATATTAGAAAGACAGGCGGCCGTGATGCCCACAGCTGGCTCAATACATGTCCACACGCTGCTTGGGACTTGGTTGTCTAGAGAATTGTTAGTTATCCTCCTCTTTAAGCGAAAAGAGGTCGTAGGGATATGTACAAGTAATGTCACTTCCAGACTCGGAAAGTTCGATTAACGCGACAAGGCGAATGACATCAAAAATCAATGTTCTAATAGCGTGTATCAGTCACCGTTATATGTCGATCGAAGGGGAAGGATGGAGATAGACCAGATGGTACATACAAAAGACCAAGCATAAAAATACCCGAAAGCATGATCTTTTGCATTTTGGGTACTTGCAAATCCCAGACCACACGCATGGGCATTACGAGAATCACGGCGTCAGTAACGATATTCGGGATCTGGAGGCCGTAATAAAATGTGGCAAGATTAATGCACCCGCCGGGAACGGTAGGGTCCCAGAGCTTTCGCAGGGGAATGCAGATTAGCGAGCCCACAAGACACACGCCAAAACACCACATGATGACGATTGCGCCAACAATATTCACGGCCATAACCATCGGTTTGATTGGAAAGAGCCTTTTGTAAAGGGTGACGATGGACAACTTGACAAAGGTGATACATAAGGTGTATAAGTAAGTTCCGCTTGTGAGGGTCTGCCATATTTTTAGACTGTGCACGGAGACAGAGGAAAGATGGATGGGGAAATACTTTTAAATAAACAGTAAGATCATCCGGAGGGACATACTGAATGTGCATGCCGAGGCCGTTATAGAGCACTAGATGCTGATGAGTACTCAGATGATTTTGTAGAGGGAAGATGGATATGAGGTGGACTTACGAACGACTCCCGCGAAAGAAATCCCGTACAGGAATACCCATATTCCAATGTGTGTTAGCACAGCTAAGAAGCTCTTTGCAGCATATGAGCTACTCACTACGGCGACAATCATGAGGTAGTCGTCGAGGAACCATTTTGTCTTAGTGATGTATCTGCACAGCAATCGCAGGAGGAGGGAAATGGTTGACAGCGCAAGAGCGATGCTGGTAGCGGTAATCACCACATGGCGTAGGTTGTCGTGTGAGTATCCCAAATCCTGGGGATCAGATGGCATGATGCTACTGTCGGCCATAGCTTGTAGCGAAGACGCACCCAGGCCGTGATCGACTGGAGTTAACTCGGCCAACACTTCAAAAGGGTAGCTTGGTGGGATCGGGACGTTTCTTATAAATGAGAGCATTGGCGGAACCTCATGACAGGAGACAGCTGAGGAAGGCCCAGACTCCGTGGGGGAATCTCTGCCTTGATTCTGACATCGGCACCCGTAATCTGCTTCTATAGAGTTCAAGAATGAAAAAAAGCAAATACTCTTCAAAGGGGTGCGGCGCACGGAATTGCCCGCGCTCTGGTCCACCTTCCGCACTATTGATGAAGAGACAAAGTAATTATCAAAATAGCGCTCTACAAGATATTATTCATTGGATGGTGTATCAAGACTCGAGACGAGGCGCCCCTTAGGCCTGCAGCTAATCCCGAGTTCCATGATAGAATCCCAGGTGATCGGCGGCTTCAGACAGATCATATCAACGCGGTTGCGTAACTGGATCGAATACTCTGATCGTGTTCGATCGTTCCACCAACCGCATAATGCTGGCTGAAGAGATTGACGTCCTGTTTTGCTCGTTCCCAAGCCACATTGTCGAGTCTCTTGGATCCGACAAGCTGGTACCCGCGTTGTCAGGTTTTGCAGAAAAAGAATCACAGATCTCGCTAATTCTGAAATCAACATGACGGGTCACTTAAGCCTATTAGAACCATAATTTATTTATTTAGCGATGGATATTACTCAGAATGCTTATTCCTGCAACATCCCCCGGGGAGAGAATGGATGGGAAACGGGCTTCCCGGGGCGCGGCGAGATCATATCATTCAGTCAAACTCGAGCCCACTGCATTGAATCAAACGTCATGCACTGACTGCGGAGAACCCCCAGCTCAGTACCTAATGCAGAATTTCCCTCATCTCCATTGCTAGAGGAGCTGACGAAGGCTAGATCCCACGAGAGCATCAACAAACTGGGGTTGATGATCAATGGAATATGGGGGTGCATGTTGTTGAAATATCTTTCCATACTCAATAATAGGCGCTCTCCCCCAGGGTTGCAGATGCAGGCCCATCTCCCATGAGGAACTACCAATACCCACCCCCTTTATGGGCCCTCAGAATCATCATGAAGCACGCGCTGCTCCAGAAAACCTGAAGGCGTACGCTGCATGGATAGATAGGGGCCCGATTTCCAGCGTGGTTGACCATAAATTCCCGTAGAACTCGTCAAAATATATGTGTCGGACAAATGTTGCTGCGAAGATCGAGAGTATTGAGCATATCGATGGATGAGAGCATTCCTCGCAGCCTGACGGCCTGAGGCATCGGTGGTAATAGTTCGATGCAAAACACAACTTACGTAAACCGCAGAAAGCTCTCCAATGCATAATGGATGGAGCGAATCCCCTCCATCACTACCACTGAGCCATCGCGAATGGAATCAATACTCATCACCTCTTCATCAGGTAAATAAAGGGGAGGGCAAATACGATGAGCACACCGTCAGCAGCCAGCAACTTCAGTACAACAAGAAAAGCCGCAACTTGAAAGCCCAAGCCTACCAAAGTCCAAAACACATCTCCGTACCGATCACTTCGGATAAAGACCAACACAGTGGGAACCCCTTTTTTAGCCGGACCCAAGCTCCAACACCGTCATAATCGAGCTAATAACAATCGTTCCAGCGGTCCGGTGAGAGGCATTGATGATGAAATCCGACATGATCGCGGTCCCCGGGCCGTGACAATTGCGGTTAGGGAGAGCGTCTGTGAAACGCCAAGGCCTATCAGAACCATCACCGACAAGCCTCTCAAGCAGCTTATTATTCCCGATCATACTCGCTTTACAGATATCGCTTGGCGTTTGCCCCGCAGGGCTCAAGCTGCTGGGGTTTTGGTTTATAAAATTGTGTCCTGACCCCGCCCCTGGTGGTTGCGGGGTTCAATTCCCAAGGTGACTTCCCTCACCTCACTTTCATAGCCTTACTATATACTTCGGCTCTCGTTCGCCTGTCATGGCTCAAGACTCCCCAATTGATAACGGTAGGTTATTCAACCCCAGTCGACCTCCGTGGTAAGTCGATACTTGTGTTGGGAAAACTAATGTGTGAGGTTTCTCTTTCCTCATCCTGTAGCGCTGGTCGTGGACGGTACCTCCTTCTCACTGAACGGTAACAATGTCACCTACCGTTTCCACATAGACGCTAGCTCTGGCGACGTGCGATCCGATCATTTTGGCGGCCGCATTACGGGAGAAATTCCCGGTGATCCGAGCCCCGTGGTTGACGGCTGGACCGGATTTCCTGATCGTGTGCGGCGTGAGTTCCCCGACCAAGGACGGGGAGATTTCCGCGTCCCCGCTGTGCGCATCCGCCAGTCAGAAGGCCATACTGTGTCGATGCTGCAGTATCAGTCCCATGAGGTGGTCAAAGGAAAACCAGCTCTCCCTGGATTACCGGCGACCTTTGGTGGAGAGAAGGACGTTACTACGCTTGTGGTGCATCTGTACGACGAGCTCAGTGCGGTAGCTGCAGACTTGACGTATTCTATTTTCCCCCGATACGATGCAATTGTACGTAGTGTAAGTATAACGAATAAGGGCAAGAGCAACGTTTCCGTCGAAGCGTTGGCTAGTTTCAGCATCGATCTACCCTGTGAGGAGCTGGATATGATCGGCCTCCGGGGCGATTGGGCGAGAGAAGGGCGCCGCCAGAGGAGAAAGGTCGACTATGGGATACAGGGGTATGTGATTGAATCTAGTCATACGGAACAACCTTATACTAACTTTTGCGGCGAACAGCTTCGGGAGCAGCACAGGGTTCTCGTCTCACTTGCACAATCCCTTTGTTGCGCTCGCACATCCATCCACCACGGAGTCACAGGGCGAAGCCTGGGGTTTTTCGCTGGTCTACACCGGGTCACACACTGTTAATGTTGAGAAAAGCTCCCAGGGGCTGACTCGTGTCCTTATGGGGTTCAATTCTAGCCAACTATCTTGGAGCCTGGGTGCAGGAGAGACTCTGACTTCTCCAGAGTGCGTCTCAGTCTACTCCAAGGACGGGCTGGGAGGGGTTTCCCGCTCCCTGCATCGCCTATACCGTAACCACCTGATAAAAAGCAAATTTACCCATGCTGATCGACCGGTATTGCTCAACAGCTGGGAGGGACTCTACTTCGACATTGACGAAACTAGCATGTACCGGATGGCAGTCGACTCGGCCGCCCTCGGCGTGAAACTGTTCGTGATGGACGACGGTTGGTTTGGTAAGGAGTACCCCCGTACTTCGGACACGGCCGGTCTGGGCGATTGGATGCCTAATCCATCGCGATTCCCAGACGGCCTTGCCCCGTTGGTGGATAAGATCACCGCACTGAAGGTCACCAACTCCTCTGCCAACCTCCAGTTCGGCATTTGGGTCGAACCCGAAATGGTGAACCCCAAATCCACCCTGTACCAAGAGCATCCGGACTGGGTGCTCCACGCTGGGTCTTACCCACGTACCGAGCAACGTAGCCAGCTCATCCTAAATCTCGCTCTGCCTGAGGTGCAAGATTTCATCATCCAGTGCATGTCGGACCTCCTGAACTCCGCCAAAATCACCTACGTGAAATGGGATCACAACCGCAGTATGACGGAGATACCCTCGCCCAGCGCCAACCATGCGCACATGCTAGGCATGTACCGTGTATTCGACGTTCTCACCTCTCGTTTCCCTGACGTCCTCTGGGAGGGCTGCGCATCTGGCGGCGGCCGTTTCGACCCGGGGATCCTCCAGTACTTTCCCCAAATCTGGACCTCAGACGACACCGACGCTCTGGAGCGGATCTTCATCCAGTTTGGGACCTCGCTTGTGTACCCAGCCAGCGCAATGGGGTGCCATCTCTCGGCCGTCCCCAACCACCAGACCGGCCGTACCATCCCCATTACCTTCCGTGCGCACGTTGCCATGATGGGTGGATCGTTCGGGCTTGAGCTTGACCCGACAGCTTTGTCAGATGAAGACAAGACAACTGTCCCGCAGCTAATTGCATTAGCGGAAAAGGTCAACCCGATCGTTATAGGTGGGGATCTGTGGCGGCTTAGCCTCCCCGAGGAGTCAAACTGGCCCGCTGCGCTGTATATCGCGGCTGATGGCTCGCGGGCTGTTTTGTTCTTCTTCCAGATGAGTGCGAACGTCAACCATAATTTGCCACGGGTTCGATTGCAGGGGTTGGACCCCAGTGCTACCTACCGTGTTGACGGGGAAGGGCCGTTTTCCGGGGCGGCGTTGATGAACGTCGGGTTGCAATACTCATTTGGGACCAACTTCGGCAGCAAGGTCGTATTCCTAGAGAAACAGTAATAGGATTTACAAAGCTTTTTGATGTGTTTCTAGGTATCAAAGGATGCATGGTCAATTGGACATTAGCGTATTCGGATGGGGCTATAATTCCTTGAACGGCAAACATTTTCATATCACGCAGAATCTCGTCGTGGGGGAAATATATATATTATGATGATTAAAGTATTATCTAAAGGAAGTCGTTATATGTGTCGTAAGGTAATCTATATCTCGAAGCACCTGAGATTTATGCAGCCGAAGCCAGAGGTCATCGAGTTCTCCACGTTCAATCAATAAGGCGGACAATGCAGTGCCCTGTCGAGTAAGTAGTTAGTACCTCGATAAGGCAACAGGCAACTCTATAAGGACTCTCTGCAGGAGTACTTACTTATTTCTCAACTCCATATATCCCCTGACCGGCAAATCGCCCCGGGGGGAAGTTGTATTCGTCGTCCCAGTGCTCCTTCGCCGCAAGTAAGGGGCCCCATTCCTTCTTGACGTGGTGGAGGTGTTTCTTGAACTTGGTAAACGGGGAAAATTTGGTCGAGAGACTACTCTGCCTCTCCCTCTGATCGATGGATGATGTCTCACTCATTTTGAAGGCTTTTGTCTAGAAAGCCCACAGTTAGCACATCAACCCAGAGAGAGTATATACGTATCCACATGTATAGAGTGAAAGAGAGAACACATACTTCACTCTAAATGCGAAAGTGTTCGGTAGATCTGAGGAAAATTGGGTTTTTTTTCTTTCAAATTGTCCGCTCCAGGCTTCAGCTTATTGTCCAAACTGCCCTTTTTATGTTTCCTGTTCCTGGGCGTTTACTATCTTTTTATAGTTCGTGCAAATTTTACGGTGAGGCCGCCGAGATCCACCGAGGAAAGGCCTTGCGATCTCCGGCCGTGAGTCACGGTAGACGCTAATCCATATACGGCTAGTGGGACGAAATTTCCACGGGATCTATTAGCATCTTTTTCCCTATCTTTGCGGCAGAAAAGGAAATGGAGTCTAGACTTCCTATCATTATTGAGCAAAGTTTGGTCCAAAGCTATCGAATTGCGTTAGGGCTGACTGACAGGGCACGGCGGAGGCGAATGTCATATCTTTACTCCGGAGATATCTCGCTATTCTCCCACCGAGACACGGTCTACTTTTCCCATTCAGGCACATTGCATGTATCACCTGGTATACTTTGGGGGAATTGCATAGAATAGAGGTACGAGAGATCGAAAAAAGCTATTCCCCCACCCCCAAATGCAATCATTTGATGTAATGCCTTGTACGTAGGTAGGCTTGTAGCTCCCCCAAACCTGTTCGTGGTTCAGGCCCCCAACCAATAATGGACGACTTTCACGCCGACATCGCACTATTCCAATGCCTTCGGTCAGGTTTCTTGTCTATGGTTCTTTTAAAGTGACCAGACGTGCATCGTCCTAAACTTAATTACTAATACTGAGGAGCTGGTATGTAGGTAGGTGGTGAGAAATGATTTTCTTGGCTTGATTTTACTAGAGGCGTAGTTATTTCTCTAGCGTTTGCTCTGCCTCCAATCCCTCTCTAAATGACTCTTTCAGGCTCTCCATCACCTCAAGCGAAGGAGCAACACACGGCCGGCGCGGTTGCAAGCCATACCCGCGGTATGATTGAAGTGCACTCTTCACAGCGATAAACCCTCCCTTGATCGCATGCCAGTCCGCACGAGCCACAATCGCCTGCTTTTGCTGAGCCTCCTCCACACGGCCCGCACTGTAGAGGTCCATGACCTGCACGCACAGTCGAGGGATCAGGTTCGCGGTCCCAGCGATGACGCCCGCGCCACCGGCAATGAGAGTCTGGAGGGTGAAATCGGCCGAACCGCCAAAGGTGAGGAAGGAGGGCTTGGCTTGGGCGGCGACGCGGGCTAGCTTACCCGTGTTGCCGCAGGTGAGCTTGGTTCCGACGATGTTGGGGTGTTGTGAGAGAGTGAGGATGTCGTCGGAGGAGAGGTCGACGCCGGAGGAGGCACCGGGGAAGTTGTAGACGAGGACTGGGATGGGGGAAGCGTCCGCGACGGCGCGGAAGTGGTCGAGCATCGCAGTGCTGGAGACGAGGGGTTTGTAGTAGCTGGGGGGTAGGACGAGGACGTAGTCACCACCGGCGGATGCGGCGTCGACGCAGAATCGGATGGTTTCGCGGGTGGAGGGCGCACCGCAGCCGACGATGAGGGGCATGGACTCGGCGCCATTGCTGTCCAGGGCGCGACGCGTGGCGGCGGTGATGACGTTTCGCTCCTCACGGTCAAGATGGACGGCTTCACCGTTGCTTCCTTGCACGACTAGACCGGCGACTCCGGATTTTGCGAGATATGCGGCATGTTTTTCCACCGTAGGAACGTCGACGTCCTCGTTAGGAGCGAAGAAGGCAACAGTTGGGACGTAAACGCCAGGGGTGAGAGGTCTGCTCCTGGAGGTACCGTTGGTGGGCGCCATGGCCTATAGGATGATCATCAGACTACTGTTAAATATAGCAAAAGATTGGACGAGCTCGAGTTTAAAGGAGGGGGGAGCCTGGAGGAGAGAGAGGGACACTCTTACTGCGTGGGATGACGATTGTGGAGATCGGTGGCGTTGTGCGAAAACAGGGAGTTATGACCCAGAAGAGAGAAGAGGGGGAGGAAAAGAGGGAAGAAGGGGATTAAAGAGGGAGGCGGAGGGAGCCATGGAGCACTGAAATGTAACGGGGGGGCCGTCCGTCGATGAATGATGGGTTTCCGGGTGGTGGTGGTGGAGGTGGAGGAGGAGGAGGAGGATAAAGTGTGGTCCGTATCCAGAGCTCGGGAGGTCGTCACGTCGCGGCCAAAAGGGACCAAAAAGGACCGGTTTAGACTCTGCAACCCCCACGCAAACCCCACAGAAGGAGGGGAAGCAAATGGAATTAGTATTTATTCTCTCAGCTGTTCAAAGATGTGGACACTACTGGATTCACGAGACATTCATGCTATCTGCTGGGTCCTCTCCAGATTCACCGTTGTCTTGGAGATTGGGACAGCAGCTCGTGTGCCACCCCCACGCTCTCTTGGCCTGGGGTCGACCAGTCAATGGGAAAGCAATAATAATGCGAACATTAATATTGCCTCCCTTCTCCAATTCATAATTGTGGAGCCGACACGGAGGAAGGCAACCGCAGGCCTCACTCTCTCGCCTGAGGCTATTGGGTGAGATCAACTGAGATCATTCTATCTCCCCTCGGAGGTCGAGATAGCATGAGTTGGGGTGAGGTTTATATCGCCTTCGGATAGATAGCGTTGGTGGTGAGGGGTAAAGAACCAAGCGCTTTTTCACTTTGGGACGTAAATCTTCTATTTTTCTTCTGGGAATACTCCTGGTAGCAACATGGTTCTCCCCACGCCCCAAGTTTGCCCTTTATCTTCCTGATCCACCCTTGGCAAGCCCGGTTTGATTGCCGGCTGCCATCCTGAGGCCACAGCTGCCAGTCATCCTTAGCTCCGGCTTAGCGATCGATAGCAGCCTATGGGGACGACCACCCCAACCTTTTCGCATTCTCAAAAAAATTAATTTTTTCTAATGACATGCGAATGCTTCTTAGGACGCGGTATATTGCCCGCATATTATAGATGCTTTTCTTTTGTTTTTCGAACAAGTGCTTCCACGATTATGCAGGTGACCACATGCCCATGGTACTTGCGTAATAGGTTCTTGGGGGTGCTTACTTCGATGTTTCACGGGAGATACTCAACATCCCTCCATTCGAGGGAAGATTGCTACAAGGGTTGTTTCTACTGAGGTGGGAACGAGGGGAGAAAGAGGTCGAGAGATGCCTTCCTCCCCCTGCTTCCATCGGCTTTTTACACCCCAATACTACCTCCATATAGAGAGTCCCCGTCCTAGGGAGCTGGTCTGATGCCGACAACGTCTTGTTGGGAAGGAATAGAAGTATTAACTTTAATGCATTGGCACCGGTTAGGCTAAGATCATCATTATTCATATTTTTTCTTTTGCGCCAAGGGCGAGACTTGCCACTCTTTGTTGAGGTTGGGTTGGTTTGATCAGGAAAGGAAAAGGATATCTAGCAAGGCTCGCAAATTCCAAGATTTCATGGTCACTCACAGCTGTCCTGTCATTTACAATTGGGTTGTATGATTTTTCCGCCGCGGATGCTCCTGGTACCTCACATCCAGAGTGAATAATGGCCTCACCCTGCATCGCGGTATCATGTTGTCTATATGATACCTTACTGTAGGAGCCTCTCGGGTTTCGCGGCCACCTGGACTGAAACCTAAGTGTTTTGAATAGAAGAAGCGTGTTCGAATACCTCTTTGAGATGCGAAAGGAATCAGTGAGAATGGCTAGGACTGTGTTCAACGATTGATCGAGTCGGATCAGAATGGTCGCTGCTGCACCCAATGCCTGTTGCCCGCTCGAATACTGGGTAAGACGCAACTATATACCCCTTGCATGACTGCCGCATTTTCCGAGCAGCAGCATTTATTGGACAATTTATTGACACAAGTGTAGGACTAGTGGGGATTTCGGATCTCATTTCTTGAATCAATCTGATCTTTCGTCTCAACCACCCATGATGGCAGCTCTTTCGTCTGAGAAGAGAGGAGCGGTGACCAACCCCAATCACGTGTGGAGGGCCTTGGAATTGCATATATAGCTCTCCGCGAAGATTGATAGAGTTTCCCTCGATATTGCAGGATACAACACTGACAGTGCAATGGGCCCTTATACGAAAATCTTCTCTATCTTTCTTGCCCTTGGGGAATGTGGTGTATGCACCACAGCGGGGACCAGCAACGAGCATGATATAACCACCAATCCTGAAGAACCACTCGTGGGGGGTGCGGCAACCATCTATGACTTTATCGTGGTAGGTGGTGGGACGGCAGGCCTCACTGTGGCCACGAGATTAGCGCAGCAGTCCTTCAATGTGGCTGTCGTAGAAGCCGGCACTCACTATGAAAATATTTCCCTCGCCTGGGTTCCAGAGGCGGATGTACTCGTCGGCAGGCCATCCGTAAATGCGACAACGAACGCGATCAACTGGGGATTTTCAACTGTCCCAATGCCCGGTGCTAATAATCGGCAGATTTCGTATTCCAGAGGGAAATGCCTTGGTGGATCGTATGTTATTGAGCCCTTGATACAAAAGTTGTTGAACTTCCTAACGTGGAGGCATTTAGGTCGGCCTTAAACTTTATGATCTACCAACGGTAAGTCTACACCGGCACTATTATAAACAAGAGAGCTAATCGAGAAGACCTACCGAAGGTACCATGCAGACATGGGCCGAGGCAGTGAACGACAGTTCGTATTTGTTTGACCAGACACTGCCTTACTACCAGCGAAGCATCAACTTCACCACGCCAGATGCGGCTGTCCGCTCTGCTAATTCCACTGCCAGCTATGATCCGGATGCTTTCGCAGCCGATGGCGCACCGGTGCACGTCTCTTATGCAGACTATCCCTTGCCCTTTTCATCGTGGATGGAACGTGGCATGGCTGCAATCGGCATTAAGTCAAAGAAGGAGGGTTTTAACTCGGGATCCCTTTTCGGCTCCCAGTATTTTAGCACCACGCTTAATCCCTCCGACCACACAAGGAGCAGCTCCGACTCCTTCCTGAGGGAGATCCAGGCTCCGACTCTCACTGTGTACGATAACACCAGGGCCCATCGGATCCTATTTGACCAGAATAAACGTGCGACCGGAGTAGAAATCACCGGAAACCTCAAAAACGGCACCATCAAAGCGCGTAACGAGGTGATCCTTTCAGCGGGGGCGGTCCAGTCACCCCAGCTTCTCATGCTCTCTGGGATTGGACCCGCTGAAACCCTGCAGAAGCACGGAATCGAGACCCTCTTGGATGCACCGGGGGTCGGGCAGAACCTGTGGGATCACCCGGTCCTTGGACTCAGTTATCGAGTGAATGTGCAATCATTTGGGGCATTTGCTAAGCTCCTTAACGGCCCATTTGATAACCTCACTGGCCCTCTTGGTAACCCTGGGGCCGACTTTGGTGCGTGGGAGAAGATCCCTTCTAGTCTGCGTTCGGACTTTTCTGGCGAAACCCAAAGAACGTTTTCGCAGTTCGCAGACGACTGGCCGGAAGTTGAGGTCCGCCTTCTCCATTTCGTCTCTCCCTAGACGCCCTGTTGCTAACTATGCGCGCTTGTTGCACAGTATCTCGCCGGAGTTGGACTCATGAGGAATGACTTTGATTACATCGGGGACCAACCACAAGACGGGTATCAGTATGAAGCGATTCTAGGGTGTATAGTAGCGCCGGTCTCTCGTGGGTATGTGACCATCGCCTCAAGTAATGTCTTCGACGCGCCTATTATCAACCCAAACTTTCTCGGGGAAGTAGCCGATCAAGAAATGGCTCTTGCAATGTTCAAGCGGATTCGACAGGCGTTCCAGAGCCCTGCCATGGCTCCCGTAGTTCTTGGAGAGGAAATCGTTCCCGGTCCCGCGGTACAAAGCGACGAGGGCATCCTGGCATGGATCCGCGACAATATACAGACGATATTTCACCCGTCGTGTACGTGTAAAATGGGACAGAGTGACGATCCAATGGCTGTCGTTGATAGCGAGGCAAAGGTATTCGGGATCGAGGGTCTGCGGGTTGTTGACGCCAGCGCCTTTCCGATTCTCCCACCAGGGCACCCCCAATCCACCGTTTGTGAGTTTTCTCTTTATTTGCCCATTTTATCCATATTTGTCATGTTAACGAGGTACTAGATATGCTGGCCGAGAAGATCTCAGAGAAAATTATTCGCGAGCATCGGGGGCAAGCCGAGTAAAAGTAACGTAGCTGCTGGAATATCGGTGCATTGGTAGGCTGTACAGAGCATAGACAGGAGATAATTTATTGATTAATCGAACTTGGGTTTCAAGATATCCTGAAGGAAATTTTTATTTGTCTGTAGACCGAAAATCTCGATTTGGGACTGATGCTGGCTCATGTTCAAAGATGTCAAGCAATTGAATCAAATTGAATACCTAGTTAGCGCCCTCTAGCTAAGCATTTTCTCCCGCTGGGCTCTCCACTCGAGCGGCTTCTAGTGTTAGCTTATTCTCAGTTGGATGAACAGATACCGGATCAGATGGGTCACGATGTTTTGGGGCTTACTCTTGCACAAAGAGGTCAATCGTATCTGCATCCTCTGTCCATGCCACGACGACTTGATTCCCACTGTCTCTTATTATTAGCTGCTGTTACATCCTTTCATGTTTGATGCAACTTGCAACGGGCCGTGTGTGACTTTACCTGAATCCTGATTGGAGTTATGTAAAGTCCGACGCAAAGTCCGAAGCCAAACCAAGGCGAACGTTGAGTGATCCACAATGCACAGAGTACAGCCTTGTGCTCCCGTGCAGCACCAGGTAAGGCACTGAATAAGATACAGGATGAGACACCTCAGGCACCATGTGGGTACGAGATGGGATACTGCATCACTACATGCATGACTACATCAACTGACAAACAAAACACACCAATTACTCCCTTACCCCCTAGCCTTTTCAAAGTCCTGCCAATGCAACACCCTGACTCCCACTCAACTCAAAGCAAATGATCATGGCCTCCATCCTGAGTTTGCCTCTGGATGGCTTGTTTGTAGCATGCCTCCTAGTCATTGTCGTCTCCTCATTGGTACTTCTCCAGCTCCGGACATCCTCGCAGTTCCCCATCATCAACGTCAAAAAGGGCGAATGGACCTGGACCAATGCGCGGAAACGATTCATGGCCAACGCGGCGGAGCTATTGCTAGAAGGTCAGAAACAGGTTAGTCGACGGGAATCCCCTCAAAAAAACGATTCAGGTACAGACTAACCAGCTGTGTCGCAAGTTCAGACCGATGGCCCGTTTTGCCTTGTCACCGATCGCAAGTTCATGACATACCTACCACCGCACTATGCGGATTACATCAAGGATGACCATCGCTTCAGCTTCCCCGAATATGCACGCCGGGTGCGTGGGCTAAATTCATGAGGGGCTAATGTTCACCGGGCTGACTATTTGAAGGATATGATGGGGTATTTACCAGGATTCGGACCGTTTGGATCCCTAGTAAAGTCCGGGATCACCTTCGACGTCGTCCAGAAGAGGCTCTCCCCGATAATTGACAAGCTAAGCGGCACGATTTCCAACACCGTGGCAGATGCCCTCCACAAACAATGGGGGGAAGAAACCGAGTTCCATCAGATCCATCTGCAGCAAACGGTGTTGTGGATGGTTGCGAAAGTCACTGCACAAGTCTTTGTCGGTCCCGAGGTATCAAACAATCCCGACTGGCTGCGGCTCAGCGTCACCTACACCGTGGACGCCTTCATGGCATCCAGGGAGCTGGGGCGGTATCCATGGCCTCTCCGGTGGGTTACCCAGTGGTTCAATATTCGTGCTCAGCGCGTCCGCGCGTCGATGAAAGAAGCCTACCAAATTCTCAACCCTATTCTAGCCGAGCGCGCGCGAGACCGAGCGGCACATGGAGGCAAAGGCACAAATGTTGATGCGATTGACTGGCACCAGCAATTAGCCGGGAATCGAAAGTACGATGAGGTTGTTGCGCAGGTAGGGTTAGCGCTCGCAGCCATCCACACCACCGGAGACTTGCTCTTCAAGACGTTGAGTCGATTGGCTGAACACCCCGAAGTCATCCCGGAGGTGCGCAAAGAGGTTGAGCAGGCGATGGCTATCTACGGGCCGAGTAAAACGGGTGTCTACCACATGCAGCTTCTGGACAGCATCATCAAGGAAACGCAGCGGCTGGACGGGGTGCCGCTGGCGACCATGAACCGATACGTGAAAGAGGACGCCAAATTGCCCAACGGGGTGACGATCCCAAAGGGTTCTCTGACTTCGGTCATCACGAACATCATGCGCAGCGAAAAAACCTACGAACTTGCCAAGCAATGGGATGCGTACCGATTCTACAACCTTCGACACAGCGGCCAGGAACAAAGGGGACAATTTGTGTCTGCGACAGCGGAGCACCTGGCCTTTGGTTTTGGGAAGCATGCCTGTCCTGGCCGCTTCTTTGCGGCTCATGAGCTCAAGATCATGCTGGCCCATATTTTATTGAAATACGACTTTAGGTTTGTCGGAGGAGACAAGCCGGGGTTCAGGGAGATTGGGACCGATGTCCTGGCCAACAATACCGCTCGGGTTCAGGTGCGCCGTAGAAAGGATGGGTTTGCCATTACTGAGGCGGCGGAGAAGGGCGGAGAAGGGCGTAATGTAACTTAAGTAGCTTTTTCTTTTCTTTTCTTCTCTGTTCGGACTCTTTTACATGTATTATACAGCAAATGTCAAAGGTACCATGGGCTGGCACCACAGAATACTATCCAGATTCTCGAGGCCTGAATACCAATGAAAATAAAGAGATCTGCTGCATTTATGAGTTGTGCTGATCCTTTGTTTAGAATGGCTACGTCAGAGGCTGTATGATCTCGAATCTACTCGGTGCATAAAGAAAGGGAAAATTTAGCTTACAAATGGTAGTAAGCAACATATGCTTCCTTGCCCTGCAGGAGGATATGCGCACCACCAGGAAATAACAGAATGCTGACTGTCTGATTGACAATATTGTGTGTTGGGATAGGAGAGGATGACAGAGACTATGGAAGGGGATAAAGACCTTAACTCCGCTGATGGCCTGCCTGAACTATTTACAT
Source organism: Aspergillus biplanus (assembly GCA_027569045.1). NCBI lineage: Eukaryota > Fungi > Ascomycota > Eurotiomycetes > Eurotiales > Aspergillaceae > Aspergillus > Aspergillus biplanus. Next base: position 357,650 of record JAPDEJ010000014.1, read on the forward strand.
CGCTCTCCCCCTAAATATCACTATCTAACTATCTAACATTTCACTATCACGTCAAAATTCAAGAGTTATAGATCTCTAGCTACAATAGCTAAAATGGCAGCTCCTCAAACTTGGTTAATCACTGGCGCCTCATCAGGGCTGGGCAAGTCGATTGCCCTAGAAGCCCTAAAGGCCGGGTACCAGGTCATTGGAACCACGCGCGATGTCGCCAAAGCCGAAACGGCTGTTCCCGAATTCTCGGCCCAGGGAGGCATCTGGATGGGCTTAGATCCTGCCCAGAAGGACAGCTATGAGAAATTTGCCCAGTGCTTTCAAGAACATAACATCGATGTCCTGGTCAACAATGCGGCATATGCTTTTATTGGCGGGGTGGAAGATACCAGGTTCGGTCTCCCTTACTTATTTCATTTATAGGTTTAAGTGCTGATTTATGGATGTGTGCGTAGTGAGGATGAAGTCCGCGACCAAATGGAGGTCAATTTCTATGGGCCCCTTCGCACCGTCCGAGCCTGTCTCCCCGTGATGCGGGCAAGAGGTTCGGGTCAAATTATTCTGATTAGTAGCGGTGCGGGGTATGTTTCCTCATATAAGTTTCCTTTAACGCCTTTGCCTGACTCTTATAAAAGATTTATTGCCCGTCCGGCACGAGCAACCTACTCCGCCAGCAAATTCGCCATCGAGGCCATCCATGAATCCCTCTCCCACGAACTCAAGTCCTTTGGGATCAAAGTCCTGATTGTGGAACCCGGTGCATTCCGGACGCCTTTTTCAAGCCGTATTCTCACCCCGGCTCAGTACGAGAATGGATTCAGCGACCCCTATAAGGGCACCATGGTCGAGCAGCTGGTGCATGGAACAAAGAATATGATGTCCACTCCGGACTTTGTGAAGGGGGACCCTGATAAAGCGGCGCAGGCTATCGTTAAGGCTACTATTACGGGATATGATTATCTTCGTTTGCCTCTGGGGAAGGATTGTGTGGTTGCGTTGGAGTCGAAGATTGGGGAGCTACAGAGGGATTTGAATGCTACGCGGGCGATTGCTAGTGCTACTGATGTTGATTAGCTGCCACCAGATAGACAGAAACAGAATAGGCTATGAGGGAACAAAGCACTACGTCTTTGCTAAGACTTTTTAAGGAAATGATTCAATAGACATAATATGTCCTAAGCAGGATGAATGCAAGTCAAATACATCGTTAAGCTTCCCACACCTTACGCTCGTCCTCCCCAGTGCGTACCATACTTAATATTACCTTGGTGGGACTATTTCCCTCCCTCAAAGATAATCTTCTGCGTCTTCATCTGGTTGAAATCGTCGTACGCCTGCACCGCCTGCGATAGCGGCCGGATATCCTGGACCATGAAGCTACTCCTGTTAGCCACTACCCCCAAGAAAAAAAAGAAGGGGAACATACTCAAAGACATCCTGCTTTTTAGCCAGCAACGCCAGCGCATCCTCAAAGATGCTCCGAACCGGGCATCTCCCCATCTGAATCTGCAGATTCTTCCCATACGCCTCATTCCCCGTCCACGGAATCTCCCCATTATGCACTCCAACACTCGAGATCCGTCCCCACGGCCTGATCAAATCAAACGCCATCTTCAAGGCACTACTATGCCCGACAACCTCAATGGCGACATCGGCGCCCCTTCCCTCCGTCAACTCCATCACCCTCTTCCTCAACCCCTCCGCATCCGTCTGGAAATTCCACGGTTCTGCCCCCAAACTCCTCGCCAACTCCAACCTCGACGGCACACTATCAATCGCAATCAAAGTCTTCGGCTTATGCTCCAACGCACTAATCAACGCACAGATCCCCACAGGCCCACACCCAAATAACAGCACCGTACTCCCGGCAACCACCGCCTCATCGACCCCGCGGAACGCATTATTCGCCGCAAAGAACCCCGTCGGCAAGATATCCGCCATGAGCACCAACTTCTTCTCGTCGATGTTGCTGGGGGCCTTGACAAGTGTCGAATCCGCCAGCGGGACACGCGCGTAGTCCGCCTGGCCGCCGTCGAGAATCGTGGTCCCGTACAGCTGACACGAGGCGCATCGCGACGACGTGCTATGTTTGCAGTAGAAGCAGTCGCCGCAGCTGACGGTGAAGGGGGAGACGATGCGGTCGCCCGGCTGGAATTTCCGGACGGCGGATCCGACGGCCGTCACTTCGCCGGTGAATTCGTGGCCCATTATGAAGTCTGTTCCGGAGGGTTGGTGGCCGCGGAATACATGGAGTTCACTACGTATTCCTCATTAGCTCATCTCAGGCTTTCTTCACTTAATTCCTAATGAAGGTGAAAAAAGAAGAAGAAAATACCTCCCGCACAGCGCCGTGTAGCGCACCTTAACAATGACATCGGTGGGGTTCACGATCTCGGGCACCGGACGCTCCTCCAGCGCGACCTCGAGAGGACCTTTGAATACCACCGCCTGCATATTTCTTGTATCTGTTTGCTTTTCTTTTCTTTTTAAATTTTGAGTAGTTGACGGACTATGCTTCATGGAATGGTGGATTTAAGAATGAGATCGAGGCTGAAACTCCGGACCCCGCCATTTTGGACCTCGGCTCTCAGCGCATCACGGTGATGGTTTGTCCAACTCCAAGCTTGACAGGACTCGGACAGTATTCCGAGCGGGGCACTTTCAGGGCCGCGTTCCTTGCTCCCAGTCTTTAAGTTTCGGTCGCACTGTTGTGGAGGAGAATTGTTCCGTGGAACGGTCCTTTTCTTGGTTGTTCAATTGTTGTCGTTGACTTGCCGAGTGACTTTCGGCATTTACAGCTATAGTTAACTAGTTAGCCTATATCAGGTCCGACGTCAGTTCTTTACACAAAGTACTCGGAGAGCTCAACTGTGATAAGAGGGGGAATAAAGAGTAATGATTTTTATTTTATGAATTGGGGAGGATATCGTAACATATAAAATATACACATTCGCTAATTCCACCTCAAGTCGAATTGACATGTACAAAAGAGAAGACATATACATCAAATGCAACGAAGCCAATCGCCCAGATAACCCTGAAAAGCACCTCAGTTATGGCCCTCCTGCCAATGAAACTTTTGGTTGACCTGAATCTGCAACGGAATCGGCTCCCCATCAGACCCATCCGACTGAGCCGACCCCCCATTCCGGCGCAAGCTACTCCCCCTCCCAACATCCGTCGTCAGGTAGATCTCATCCTCCTCGGGGCGAAACTGGTTCCTCTTCCCATTCGCAGACCGGTACGCCGACCGATTCGCCGATGCAGACATACTCTCCAGCTCACTGTCGGGCAGTCGGGAGTCCTTGCCGCTCACCCGACTCCCACTCGTAAACCCCGTGCTCCCAAAGACCCCCCACAGTCGTAACTGGGGGATCCTCCGGAGCAGGGGTCGTAAGGTGGGCAGACACGCGCTGACGATTCCAATGCAGGGCTCTACGTTGGACCAGATCATCGCATCGCCAATCACCCAGGTGATGTCGACGGAGACCTTCATCTTGGTGATGGTGTAGATGCGCACGATGGTCGCGACGCAGACGAACCCACCCAGCAGGAAAATACCGCTGATAGCCCATTTCTGAGCGCGGGGCATCTGCAGGCTCCACACGATGGGGATGGGTAGGCAGAGGATGATCACGTCGGTGAACAGGTTGGCCACGCCGTTCCACAGGTAGAATTGGTACAGGTTGATGCGGCAGTGGCCACCGTTCAGGGGGTCGACCCATTGCGACCAGAAGTAGGAGGTAGGCACGCAGGCGAGGGAGATGGTTGTGGCCACGGAGATGGTGTAGCCGATGGAGAGGAAGGCGCAGAAGTAGAGGGTCCAGGTGAGGCGGAAGATGCGGCGGTAGAGCAGAAGGACGGAGAGTTTGACCATGGGGACTGTTGTTGCGTAGAGGACGACATAGGCAAAGATAATCTATCGAGTGAGTATCTCATGTCAGCATCCCACTCAGGAAAAGCAATTGAGGGAGGATGGGACTGACCTTCATGCTCATCTCGACATCATCCGGTGGCACGGCCCATACGTGTTTTCCTATACCGTATCCCCCGCCTGGATACTGTTAATCATCTTCCTCTGATATCTTAAACGGAGAGAAATACCTAATATACAACATACACCCGTCCCGTACGCAAACAGCTATAGAATACAGTTAGCGAGAAGTTCCACAACTTCGAGAAAAACGCCATCGTACCAATGCAATTAATAACGACCAATCGTCGTATGCCAATCGAGCACCTGTACCCGATGTTCGTGCCCAGAATCGCAGGGCGACGAAAACTGTGGCAATGGCCATGACGGCCGCTACAATGCCGTCATTTTGAGCAATGCGGTTTTCGCTCAGGTCTAAGCCCGTGGGGGGCGGTCCGATAACAAGACTTGACATTGTATACTCGGTAGGTAGATTTTTATCAAATCATGACCTGGTTACTGAGGAGAAAGGAAGAAAGAAAGAAAGAGAGAGAGAAAGAAAAAAGCTGCTCGGACTGAATATTCTGACGAGGGGCCTAGCTCGCCAGTCCGTCTGTGGGACGCCTTGAACAGAGTGAACCCCGGTTCGAAGCAAAAAAAATAAAATTACAAAGATGGACCGAAAAAGAAAGACAAGATGAGAAGAGAAGAGGAAAAAGAAAGGAAAGGAAAAGAGTCCCGGAGCAGAGGGGAAGAGGGCCTTGATAGAGCTCCCCTGCCGCAAGATCAGACAATTGAAGAAGGTTTTCCTCCAATAATAATTTTAAACAACACCAACGGAAAGAAGCAAAAGAGGAGAAAAGAAAAAGGTAAAGATTCACATGGCGGCCAACAGGAAAATTAGATCCGCTGGGACCACGGAAAAAACGCTGGGCTAACGAGTTAGTGCTGAATCCAACCCTCTGGACGGGGCAGCAGAAGGCGAAGAATTGGCGAGGAAGAAGGAGCCCGAGCCAGAAGCAGGAAAACATCCTTTCTCATTCAAGTGGAAATCAGTGGGGAGGCAACGATTCAAGCGATGATCAAGACTCGATCAAGTTAGAAACGAGAAAACAGTGCACTCCAAGCGTACCTGAGTGGCCTCGCTGCGTGTGGTTCGGGAGAGAGATTAAACAGCTTAAAACAACTTAATCGCAGAGGTAAAACAGGAGAATAGGACTGAGGAACCCAGAGAAAAAGCAAAGGAACCCGATTGTCCAATATCCATGTTCCATGTTGAACCTGATCCCCCGCATGTTTACCCCAGTAGTGGCTGTGATTAATCAACTGCAATATATTTGCAGTCTGAAATAGTCCCAAAATAATATCTCCAAAACCCCATCATTCTGCAGGAATTGACACCCGGAGCCAGGTCTTCTTCAGGACCAGACTAAAAAGTCGTTAGTGCTTTAGTAGCCGTTTTTTATTTTTCCCTTCAGTTGATTCCCTCGCTTCTCGCCCCTTTTGGCCCTTGGTTGTGAGCGAGTTAGTCTGGATGCAGGAAAAGTCGCCGGCGCTCAAGGCTTGGCTGTTTAGCGAGTTGCATGACTCCTGTGCGTCTGGCCACGGGGAGGAGATTATCCTTCAAGCCGTTGGATCGCTTCCTTTGTCGAGTCAGAAACAATTTCCACCCCTGTTTGGATTAGACTCAGAAGGGGAATTGATCATTCCTTCACACTGGAGCGTCCCACGGTGGTGGGAATAAAATTTTCATTCACGAGGGCGAATCCCCACCGGCCACTCCTGGCGGGAAAGTCGCAGATTAATTAATTACAGCTACCTCGGGCCCTCGGCAGGAGCCATCCTTCGAGGCCCTTAGGGAGCCTGGGAATCACGTAAAGGAAAAGATTCCCTGATTGTTCTAGCCAACCGTCTGTCTGCGTTTTTCATACGCTCATACGAGGCTGATTCGTGGTGTGATTTTTTAATTGGAGGTGCAGGGGCAAAACGCGGTCCTCCCCGTGCCCTACCGAACCCCGGGTTTGACAGCGGCTCACAACCAAGCATCTGAATCCTGCACCCTTTCTCCTGTCAGTGCTCAATTGATTATCCCAGTGCTCAAAGAGTGTCTTGATCCTTAAGCGATGAGAAATCAACAATAAGGAGCAAAGAATGATGGAGGATATTCTCCCGCCCTTGGTGGGGTCCGTGATCCGACCGTCCCGCTCAGCTCTGGAGCCCGAGGTCGCCTTCGTCACTGGTGGTCCATAGCGAGGGCAAGCGACCCAGACAACCAAGATACGGCCCTCATCCACGCGGTACACTATCGAATATCGACTCCATTTATTGCATAAAAAAAAATGAAAAGGCTCCACGGGAGCACGCGAGCACAATCTCTCCTGTCAATAGTATCTCCATCAAGAGAGCTGCCTCAGACGCCTGCATTAACTTGTTCAGGCGTCAACAAGGCTTTGAAGCCCACTCTGCCTTGTCCCTTTTATCGGGATCCGGCAGGTAGCCCTAGAAAAGGGGAACAGACCTGGTCCCACTCAGGGTGGGAGAGACCCCTGTCCCTTGCCTCAAATGTTAGGCATTATTAATGACATGCATATGTACAGCTCACAAGAGATCACAAGCTTTTCCGTTTTAAAAAAAGTGATGGAGTTGTCGACGGAATGAATTGGTCGGAGTGGGTTGCGAAGGGGTAAATTCCACTTATGGTTCTTTAACAAAAGAAATTACAGGGTTGCAAACGTAGATACTTGCTTTCAGCGATGGTCAGTAATAGAAGGTATAGTTTTGGAACGAGTACAGGCACCCGAGAGCCTCAACTCCCCGTTATAGAAGGCACGATTGGGAGAGGTGGTACAATTTATATACCTCTCTGCCCACAGGGTATAGCTACTATCCCTATCCAATTCCCCTTATCATAATAGATCATTCCTTGCCATATCGAATCTCACAAAATTCATCTGATAATTCGAGTGTTTTGAAACTGCCTTTTATATAGGAGTTTATAGTTCACTGTTGGTGGTGGCTTCGGGAACGGTCCATGGGAGCGAATGCCAGCCGAACTTAAAGCCCCAATGACAGCTGCACGGCGCGGGGTATATCGAAATGGATGGAAAGAAAGACTCAAACATCGAATCTATTCATCCTAGCTAAGCTAAACCAAGCCCATCTCGAGCAGCATATTGCCTAACAACATAAAATAGCTGCACAGCAGAACATCGACCGGCCAAATCTCGTCCAAGCTCCCCGCAAATCAGCACGGGCATTCTACCGAGTATTCGTCCTTTTGGGGGGCAGGAAGGCCCAATTCCATAAGGCGCACCACTGGAAACCCGTGGTGGAATTATGCTACCTAAGGACTGGTGACCGGCCATAACGCTACCTACCCAGACACTAGCCACCCAAAAGCAGACAGTTAGATTCATGGAAAAATGAACATTGACTGCTCTTAAATTTATCAGGTCTATTAAAAAACATGTTCATTCAGGTAATCACCCGTATATATAAAACTACAACTTGCTCTGCGCAGCATCATCAACCACCTTCACCACCACCTTGCCCCAAGTCTCTCGCCCCCCAAGCGCCTGCAGAGCCCGGGGCACACTCTCCAAGCCAATAAAGCTCTCATCCTTGAACGCCGTGCCCTTGAACTTGCCCTGGGCCACCAGATCAAAGATGCCATTCCAGACCACCGGAGGGGTCTCCTTCTCAAACTTCGCATACTGGCCCCAGTGCAGCCCAACAATGCTCACATTCTTCAACAGCACCCGGTTCAGCGCGACCTTCTCGATCGTGCCCGCCGCAAACCCAATCACCAACAACCTCGCATTCCACGCAACACACTTCAGACTGGCATCAATCATCCCAACCGGATCATACACAATATCCACCCCGGCCTTGCCATTCCCCTTCCGGTGCTGCGCACACAGCTTCTTCACCTCCTCCGGCCAGGTCTTATTCGTGTAGTCAATAGTATAATCCGCCCCAAACTGCCTCGCCACCTCCCTCTTCCTCTCCGTGCCCGCCGTCGCAATCACCGTCGCCCCCTTGGCCTTCGCAATCTGCACAGCCGCCAATCCAACACCGCCTGCAGCCGCATGGACCAAAACCCAATCCCCAGCCTGCACATTAGCCCGGTGCACTAACCCCCCATACGATGTAGGCGCCGTCACAAACAATCCTGCCGCATCCTCGAAACTCCACCCAGCCGGCACGGGGAGAAGTACATGCTCCGACGCCAGAACGTGTGTCGCATATGCGCCCTGCGTGGCACCAAAGACCCGATCCCCGACCTTGAAGCGGGAAGCTTTGGAGGCGGTCGGGACGGCCGCGACGACACCGGCGAACTCGGCACCCCCTACCCACGGGAGTGGCGGCTGGTGTTGGTATTTGCCTTGGATTTGGAGGAGATCGAAGAAATTGGTTCCCGCGGAGTGGATTTCGATGAGATACTGGTCTGGTGAGGGGGAAGGGGAGGGGAGGGTGCTGACTTTGAGGTCCAGCGGGCCCTGTGATTTTTGTTATCAGTTACCTGACCAACTTATTTGGGGTAATATTTTCGCGGTTTTTTTTTATTTCATTTGGGGAGCTTGTGGCAGCGTACCTTGACGTATTCTTTTACTTGGACGGCGCGCATATTGGATGATAGAGGAGATCGATGATGGCTGGTGTGTGTGAGAGTGAGAAAGCAATTGAAAAGAATGTTCGATTAAAAGTGATGGTGTTTCCCCGCGCGCCCCTTCCAAGGATAGGTACCGAGGTTGTCGGATATCCACCCTTGGAGATACGGTGGGTGCTGTGAAACCAGCTAAGCTCCAAACGAGAGCAACCTTAACCTAGGCATCAAAGGCACTGACTGCCGAATTGAAATTTTTTTATATTGAAATAATGATCCTTTTATTTACTGCTTGCTATGCTATTAATGATTTTACCTTGGGGGGGTTTTATATTGTTGGGATAACACCCATCTAAATACTTAGCTGGTACAATGCTAGGTTATATATCTTTGAGTTTATGACCTCAAGTAAACAAGTTTGAACAAAGAACACTGTTTAAAAGTACCTAATAAGCCTTGACTTTGGAAACCATTTTTATTTTGGCTCAGTAACTCGTGGCACTCTAAACCAAAATTAATTTATTGGTCCAGTATAGTTTTTAATAAGGGTAGACTCTATTTGGTTTAAACTTTAGCTTCTGATATTTTTTATTGATCTGTTAGTATATCGAGGATTTTATCTGCGCCATAATTCAAATCTGTACTATAACCCCAGATTAACCCTACTTGCGGTGTCCGTTATTATTGGCATCCAAAAAATCCCATCAAGACAGCCTAGGTTTAGTCTCTTCAACAAAACGGCCTGGAGTGATGAATCTTTTATCAACCAGCATGTCTGTTTCATTCATCGGGAGGGACCTCGTGGTGGGAGGATCATTGTTCTGGTTGGCGGTTTGGTCGATTATTTCCATATTTCCATCTATTGTGACGCGCCTTGCTGGTTGATCGGTTTTGATGAGGCGAATTGCTAGATACAAGGGCCCAGTTTAGTCTCGATGTCAGCTGCCAATGAACGCCCGAGAGAATACTGACCATTTCCAAGGAGGGCAAGAGAGTCTGCGTTATGCCATGAGCGCCCTTCCTGTGCCAGCTTTCTGCATGAAGGCCACCCGTAGGCCTTTCCCATTAATCCGCCAGCAAGTTCAGACTTGCTCCATTTTTAGTAATGCTTTCTTAACTCAAGAGGCTAGGTGTTGGATAGAGAAAGGGTAGTGACTCACATCTTCTGTGCTTCCGCCAAACCTAGTGTGTGTTATTTCATGCAGCATGACCCTCTCAAACTGATGAACTAAGTCAATGGGCGAGAGTTGTTTACTAAGCGATGGACTGAGGTATTTGAAAACGAGGTTCGTAACGGCCCAAGCCTTAGAGCTAAAGTCCTTGTCCCAAAATTTCAAGTCCGGGTTTTGTATATACTTGACGAACCATGGGCATATCTGGATTTGGGATGGGAAACCCGAGTGTTTGCCTGGCAGGGTTACGGAAGATGCTGTTGCGTCGAGTGTGTGGCACTCCTCAAAATGGCGCTTCCACGTTGGACTGAAAAAAGAATGTTGATTTTCTGGAAGCAAGGTCAGAGCATAGATATCGGGGAGAAGATGAGGACTCGGAGCATACCCGTATCAACTATTGCCTCAGCCTCTTCATAAGGGTACTCACGGATGATTGCGGTCCCTTTTTTAAACCGATCGAGATTGCAGTAAACAACCTACTATAGGATTAGTCCTCTGTGGAGCGCTTCGATAACAAATACCAAATACAAAATCTTTCTCCCCGACGCCTTCGTATGCCAATACGTCGTCCTTCAGGGTGATGGTATTTTCCATGATGTTGTTGAACGCGTCTGCTCGGTTTAGCGATGCTCCGAAGAAAGAAAAATGGGTGAATAGTACCTCTTGCCATCCGAACGTCGAAGTTTTCAGCATTTGGCTCAGGACCATGATCTTTCAACAGCATCCATTTTGCAGCGTTCCGAACATCTTGGTCGTCAAAATCACGTAATGCAGTCCTGGCAGTATCAGCCATGTTCTGCGCACCCCTGATCAGTTCTACAAGTCTATTCCTTAACGCTACATGGTGTTAGAAGAATAACCCCACTCCATATGGCTCATGGAGAAACAAACCTGGAGGGTTTTGGCATGATCTGTCGAGTTTCCAGGCATGCGTACCACTGAACCAAACCGGGGTAGCAGCTAGATAAAACAGATAAAAAGACCGCATGGCACTCTAAATTCGAGATTTAAAACTGGGGGTTTAAAGATGTACTTGAGAGATTGTGAAAATTATCCGAAAAATGGAGCGGGAAGCGCATTGAATTCCCGGGAGTCTGGGCACTTCCAGTGGCTTTAAATATTTTAAACTATAAAGTAAACCCAGTATGGTGTTTAAGCGTGCTAACACCTCAGTTTTAAGATCTCTCTCTCTCTCTCTCTCTCTCTTTCCCCTCCCCTCCTCTTCTGCGTTTGCAGGTTCAACTATGTTATGATTCTGCCTGGCTCTGCCTGGCCTTTTTAGCAGGCGAATAAAAGCTTGCCCCTCCAGTCTGCTGGAGTTATATGACTAGGAGGCACCAACACCAACAATGGCTCGTGAATTTCATACAAGGGCACCTATACCTAGCCGAAGAACAACTATATATTATCACTTTACTATCAGAGAACCTTCATCCTGGCTAAATGATACGTGTTGTCAGAAGACTTGAAAGCTATGAAGGTGTAATGCTTGCCCAAGGGGGATTTCCATAGTGGCGGAGCTATTGATAGGCCAAATAACCATCCAGAATTTCATGGGAAACGGAAATTTTCTTGCGTGTGGGATTTGGCCGCTCATCCGAATGCAGGGTTCATGGTGGCGTAGGAGGTGGGCGCTTAATCAACACTAGGGCTGGTCCAATCCAATGCCCAGTGGTTTATTTCGACTACCATGTTAGGCGAGAATTTTCCGGCTGTAGGGGCTGATTCGGTGTTGGTTTCACCACCCAAAGCTAGATTTATACCATAAAGTTCTCCTAATTTTTATTTTATTCCCCATAGGTATACCTTATACCTTATTTATTCGATATGCTAGCCCTTGTTAAAACGACAAACTTGTTGAGTCATTGCCAACATAGCCCCCAAATGTCCGGACACCACGGCGGATGCACGAGAGGTAACCAACATCGAGGGGATGCCTCGGAATGAGTGATTGGTATTAGCTGGGGAGGTTGTGTTCGTGTTAAAAGCTCTCTTGGACATATAACTCTCCGTGGCGGTCATTGTCTCCAAAGGAAGGAAGTAGTAGTTAGCACCTTCCACAAAACACAAACTGTCCAAGTTCGCAGTTACCTTTTTTATTGAGTTCCTATCTTTTAGCTGTTTTCGTGCTGCCGAGCTGCAATGAAGTCCTCTTCGCTGTGCATTTTCTCGAGCTTCTTTCTAGTTTTTCCATATGTTGCTGCTTCACCAGGTAGTCAACCCGAGTCGGTATCCCAGCTCAATGAAATGCCTGATGGGGACACTCCAACTCTCAATCTTCATAATATGGCTATCATTCCCACTGAGCCTGGGCAGATTGGAATCAATCCTGTGCCGGTGTCCGTTACATCTCCTTAGACTACCCTGGGATGCTTGCTGATTTGGGTCCAGGACAACTGCAAACATTGTTTATCATAGCCTCCCACCCGAATTCATGCCAACGGGAGATTCATTAACAGTATGGCCCTTTGGGTTCTCATGATCTCGTCTAAATCCTCTCTTACATGGCTATGCAGTGGACCGCAACGCAAACAACTGCCATGACCCAAGTTGTGACCGTCACCACAAGTGGAGAGACATCGGTTGTAACAAGCGTCGGGCCGGTGGCTGTCATCGAATCCGCGGATAGCCTGCAAATTTACATGGCACCAGAGCTCATCAAAGAGCTAAAGGCCATAGCAGACACGTGCCCTATGAAAAAGCGAGCCGCATTGAGCGCCTGTTTCGTGGAAGCGATCAGCCATTCGGGATCCCGGCCACTCCAAGTCGCCGACGGAGCCCTGCGGGGGCACCGACTCATCGCTGGAGCGGATCTCGCACAGCTCATCCAATTTCTTAAGCAGGGCGGGCGCAAGGTTCCTCCGGCCGTAGTGGGCGGTACCGGTATACTTGTACTTGCATGGGTTTTAGGCCGTGACTGGTTTGAAGGCCACTCCCACCAAGCCAATGGAGTAGCACAGATCCCGAAACCTACTGTGACAACAACCGCGGCCCAACCAACTGAAACTAATAAATGTCCAAGCCTTCCGATAGTTTGTCCGGCTTGCGAGGGTAAAAATAGAGTATGCCAGAAGGTAAAAATAATACATCTTCAGTTGCCTCTATCTTGTCGGTTACATACCAAATGCTGACCTGTTCTCCCCCTGGATGTATTTAGGGCAAATGGAAGGGTTGCAAGTGCCAACCCCAGTTGGAGATGAAGTTTAACCTACTTGACCGCAGCATGGTGGATGACACGCAAAAGGTCATTACCCAAGCAAACGAACTGTACAAGACTGCCACAAATCCGAAGAGAGTTACTTGTGCAAGCAAGAACTATAACGATGCTCTGGATGTGGATACTTCTTTTGTTCAGAAATTGAGCCTGGAGAAGTTTTGTGGTAAATCTATGGAGACTCCAGAGAAAAAGAAAATGCTACTGAAGAGCAACAGCATCGATTCAAATGCGTACGATGGCTACTCGTTTGAGTTTGAGCACACACCGGGGAAGGATGGCTGTCTCGCAGACTGCAGGAGTGCGTATGAGCGCTTGATGGGTAGATGTAAGTGCCTCCCCGTCCTGCACTCCGTGTAACAGAGCATTATTAGGATAGCTGACTTCAAATCTATCTCCGTCTACTACAGGTATGGGTATCAACAGCCATACAATCCAAAAGTCTGGTGAGGCAACATTCGAGTGTGGTTTCAAGTTCAGTTACAAGATAAATCCTCCACAAATGCCGGACCCAAAGCCCGCGGCTTATTACCACGTACCGGGAACCCAAGAAAAATGGCCTGTCACGAACTTGAAATGTGTTGAGAATACCAACCCTAGAGGTACCTTCTTCCTTCACGACTCTGGTAGGCACGCTGCAATACTCGCGTGCAATTCCGTGCCCAAGAAAAGCACCGGCGGCTGTGTGATGTCTAGAACCCCTTATTACAGCTGGAAGGGGACGGTGAATGTTGTGGCTAAGGCGCAGGTGATAACAGACGGGTCATGCGCGGACAATCCCTATGACGAGGAGGGTGAGTATGAGGGTGCGGATGCATTTACGAGCTATATTTACGGCATGTCTAGAGGGTCATGCTATTGGGCCATGATTAAAGCCATGGATCTATGTAAGTTATCCTACCCATCCCGTTTCCCATTATCCTCCATGATTTGGAGATGGAGACCGAGTGCTAATGTTTCCGTAATAGGTAACCTGACCGACAATGTCAATAAGCAGGGAGCAACTTTCACTATGCATTGTGTCAAATACACTGTTATGGCAGCCGATGAATTTCCTAATTCAGAGTGGTGTGAAGGCATGACGCCTTGGTGAATAGGAGCCCAGAGGGAGAGACTATGGGGCCATTTATATCTATTTTATTTTATATTTCAGTTAATATAGATTGATATATATTTTCTTAAGCACATGGGACACCGTGTAGAATTAAAAAGCTCCTAGGAGTAGTGTCCCCGTGATTAACTCGGCGTAGGTGCCACCCCCCTTGTGCACCAGTTTGGTAAGATACCAGTCTTTTTGCTTGTTGCTTGGGATTCCAACCGCTAAACCTGCGCGACCAACAAATGCCTAAAATACTCTTCTTGGTGAAACTCTCTATACTCAATTCCCTAATGTTGCCAGATTTCAACAGGGTCAGGTGATAGCCTCCTGTCCCCTGCGAATTATACAAAGTCAGGACGAGGCGCTATCGTTTGTCTTTCTTCGCCCACCACCTCCATCACCAGGAAGCAAAAGCACATCCCAAGTAACTCTTTGTTCTTTCCCCACCGATACCATGCTGGAGATTTTAAGACGTATCATGCGTCATGGTTTTCACCACCCAACCAAAATTCCTGAGGGTTCTCAGTTTAGTCGCCCGCCAGAGCCACTGCCTGCTGATCGGCGCTCCTTGACACCTCCACCTACAGCCAAGGATAGAAGAAAAAACGAGCAACCCCAGTCTCCACTGTTCAGTATACTGACATTGGATGCTCGACTCCTTATATATGAGGAGATTTTGGCCCCTCCAGGCGATGAAGTTCTCCACGTGGGAAGCACGGACAAGCGCCTGTGCGGGTTTCGATGTCGAGAGACGAAACCAAATCTCCGGGGCTGGCAGCATGATTGCTGGCCTACCATGGCAGCTCACGATGGAACAATATGGGGGGCCCTGTCTCGTCGCTACCCCGACCCTGAGGTTAACATTCTCCATGGCTTGCTTTGCTCATGCCAGAGAGTGTATTCCGAATCAATTGATATCCTTTATACCGGAAATGTGATTCATGTCCGACAAACCCGACCAATTTCGGAGTTTCCCCTTGTGATTGTTCCGCACCGGCTGGCGATGATAAAGCATTTGCATCTTGATACTCGGCTTTACTATGAATGGGATGGAGGGTTGAGACCCGGCCCATGGCCAGCTGATGTGTTATATTATTGGAATGCAGCCCGTGATGTTATCGGAACTCAGATGCCGGGACTACAAACCTTCCGTGTTTCCTTTGGTATCTCTTCTGAGGAGAGCTCACCTATCAACGATAATACGTTGGCCAAACTTCTTGAGAGCTTGAGACCCATCACGCATGTTCCAGAGTTTCAAGTGGACTTTCACTGGCAGCGCAACCTAGATACAGTCCTTGAAAGGCTTGGTATCTCCCAGGGAGATCTTCCTTTTAAAATCACGGTGTATGATATTGGTGGCCAGTCAAGGGCCGGAATATGAGGCCATTGGATTACCCTGTCCATATATTTTGCTCTTACTTGAACCAGCCTATGGAAATAAGAGTTTATTCAAATATATCATCATAGTATTAACAAATGCCTTAAGTACAAAACCAAGTAACAAAACCAAGTAACAAATCATAATAAAAACCCTTAGTGAGCCGCCATCATCCTCCTCTTTTCCTGAAGCGCAGCAAAATTCCTCTGCATAGCCTGGGTATTAAACTCCTCCCCAGTGACCAAGGGATACTTCTTCTTCGGCCCCTGAATCCGCGCATCCTTGCACGGCTGATTGAAAAACGCAATACTGTATCGATCCCCATAGAAATCCCCTTCCTCACAGGGGGCCTTGACCCGATGGAACGTCGACTTGAACCGATCATCCGACCACGACATGAGCAAGTCCCCAATATTACACACAATCTCGCCCGTCCGTGCCTCAACCTTGGTCCACTCATCCCCAATCCCAAACTCCGTCACCGATTCCCTCCCAGGGCAGATCTCCAGCCCACTCTGCCCCTCCTTCTGGAAGAGCAGGGTCAAAAAGTCCCAGTCCGCATGCGCACCCGCCCTGTGGTAAACATTCCCATCCGACTTCTGCGGAAGCGCAAAGTAATGCAGCAATCGCATCGTCGTCTGCGCATTCGGTTTCGTAATATTATGGCACTGCACAAAGAAATCATCCGGGAACCCGAGCCCCCGCGCAAAACACTGCATCAATCGCTCCGAGATACCTTGGACCTGATGCATGAATTTCAACGAGCTATCCTTGAACCCCGCCAGATGGGAATCATCCAGCCAGAGTCCGTTGGTCATGTTCTCGCCGAACTGGAGTTGGTAGGATTCCTTGGTGTCGGGTTGGCCGGTGGACGGGCGCACCTGCGAGTTCTTCTCCCAGCCCACGTTGTTGGAGTTCCAAGGGACAGTGGCCTTTGCGGAGTCGGGCAGGGAGAAGAAGGATTCGGCGGTGGAGAACATGGTTTCGATCTCTTGGGTGGAGATGCCGTGGTCGATGAGGGTGAAGAAGCCGACATTCTCGGCGGCGTTGATGAGGTCGGCCGTGATTTCGTCGATGCGCTGGTTGAAGTCGCGGAGGGAAATTTGGGGGATGGGCCGGTCGACGTAGCGAGTCATTTTGATTATTTCTTTTTTATCACTTATTCGGTCTCTCTTTTTCTTCTTTGTTTCTTGGTTTTGAGTGAGTTATAAGTGGGAAAGACAGCAAAGGTAGACAACTTGAAGTTATATAGGGCTGGGTGAGATAGAGGAACCCCACCTCGGCCGAGCCACCCCGGCCGAGCTGATAACCTCCTGACCAGTCGCTATTGTAATTTCTTTTTACCATCAAACGTCACTCAAAGGGGTAATAGCATAGAGTAAATTTTGCTGACTTTTTTTTCTCATTTCCTCTGTTTTTTTGGGAAGAGAGCTCAGTTGAATAATCTTGCCTTCTTACCCTAGGGTTGTTAGATAGCTATACATAGGCCCGGGGATAGTCATTTTCAAAATATGCCACCGCCAAACTGGTGTTCCTAGAAAATTCCATGTCCTGAAGTTTGACATCATAAATGCAATTCATATATGACGACTAATTGTGGGGTTAAGTCTTAATCATGAGAGCAGTTGGCAAAAGTAGGCAGAAAATTCGTCACGATTCTATAATTTCTTGCTAGGAAAAGCCAAAGAAAGGAACCTGGGGCGCAGCGTGTGAGTAGATCAGGAATACCAATAGCTCGAAACGGTATCAACCCTAGAAGATCCTGGACCCTTTGTATTTCCAAAGCATGTAAAACAGGACAGACCCACATGAAGCCTGTAGTTCCAAGAAGACATAAAGGCCACTCCCTTTTGTAAGAAGCCCCATCATTGGCATTGGCGTGTAACTGCGCTCTGTATCAAACAGCGACGCGTTATTTCAAATCGAGGGAGGTTTACTTCTCACATCATAGTAAGAGAGTTGCTGACCCGAGACGAAGATTTGTTGGACCGTTTCCCCAAAGAGCCTTTGTCTGGCCATCCCATGCATGTCTCTGCAAGCAGCGAGGTGGAAAGTAGCGGATACCTTGTAAACAAAGGAATCAAGTTGAAAGCGATATGCTTGAAACTTGATTACCAATCTTTGCCTTCAGGCAGTCGAATTGGATACTTAGGTCACTTAACTTGCGTGGCTTTATACTTGCAATCTTCTCATTTTCCTGGGTAGACGGCCCAGCCAAGCTCCACGCGATCGAAATATGGAAAAAACCGGTGTGGTCGTCGGCCGAGGTGGTATCGCTGGGTTGAGCGTTCCCTAACTCCCCGCTAACATCTAGTGGACTTTTCGCAGTCTTGTACAGTGATGGTTGATCAAAGAGGGCCAGCGACCGATTGGAAATCTCAAGCAGACGGTTAAGGTTATCCTCATCCGGCTTCTTCAGGCGTAGGACATAGAACCATCGGGTGTTTTCAAAGTTAGGGAAACATTTCAGACCGTCTATCTTAGTGTTGAACCTAGCCAAAAGAGTCAGGCCTCCTGCCAGGCCGCTCTGTTCTGAAGGATAGCAGGTCACTTACACTGGTATATTAGAGTCTTGAACAGCGGCTTGGAAGGCGTCCATAAATGACGTTCTCTGCTCAGTACGAAGAATCACAGGCCTTGATAGACTGATATGAAGCGGAAGCTGTGCGCCAAGTTCACTGTGCAGTAAACTATGAATTTCAGTCCTATCACCATCGACAACCTGTTCCACTTGCGAGATAGCACTGCTGAGAATCTCAAGTTCCTCTTTCGACGGGTACCCTGTTTTAGTTAGCCGTCGAACAAAGGAAAGTAGATACAGCAAGACGAACACTCTAAATAGATATGAGTTGGCCAATTTCCTTCAACATGTGGGATAGCACGCTTCCGCCCTCCATGAAGACTTGGGTCGTCTGCCACACTAACCCGGGTACTCGAGGCGTACAGATCATGAAATCCTGTTGGTAACGGAGGCAGTGATGAGGCTTGTTGAGGGTTGCCTGTGGTATCCGGGCAAATTTTCGCCGTTTTCCTAGGAGGTGCTTCTTGCTCTGGATCTGATTCAGAATCGGAGTATTCCACCAAAGCCATCGGTTAGGATCTCTGCCAAGGTAACTGGAGAGTTGTTGTTGAGCACAGCTTTGAGGCTTCTGGTCAATTTCCATAATATAAATATATGCGCCAAGACTGTTAGTGCCCTTTCCCCTTTGAGGCGACTCAACTGGCCTTTCAAAGTTCAATCACTAGGTATTAACATCAGGCTCATTCGGCGCTGTCTTCCCCCCCCCGAATATTCAATGTCGAAGACTTTGCTGCCATGATATTGAGTGTTGATCACGTGCTGTCACATGACGCCTGATGCAGTATGGGATGATTTACTACTTTTTAACATTATCCTTCACTTTTTCATCGTTTCTGAGTGTATTATATTATTTTGTTGGAGACAATCCTCTATACACCAATAAATACACAAGGCTTCATAGATACATTATATATTTACAACGAAAAAAATGGGAATAAAAAACAAAAAAAATGGAAGCAAAACAGACCTACTGGGGAGGAACGGACTGGAGACCGACATACTCCTCCCCATCCACCACCTTGGATTGGTACTGCTGTCGTAACCGCTTCTGCCGGCGCTTGAACGGTGGGCAGACGACAAACACAATCGCATATGCAAAACCCAGGAGTAGGATGAAGAGTAACAGACCCCCAATCATCTGGAGGAGGCTGTGTGTGTGGTCAGCCACTTCGAGGATCTCCTTCACGTCCTGCGCGTGGGCTGCGGACGCCGCGTCGGGCGCACCGATATTGGTCCCGTCTTGCTCTGCCTCCGCCGGGGCAGCCATGGCCACTGGGTTGCTGGGTGTGAGGGTGGAGGCATCCCCACGGAACCCGGCGGCTTTCCAGTTTCGGGGTGTCTGTGTGCGTCGAACAGGGGATGTGCCCAGCACATTTCCATCGCCGTCAACGGCGTCGACGTGCACCCAGTCTAGATAGCCCTGGGCGACATACATGGTTTCGAAGTCGGCACGCGCGGTCTGGCCGATGAAGACCGAGTCGCTATGCTCGGAGGCCTTGGCGTAGAACTTCCAGGTCGCAACGTCCGTGGCACCGTTCCAGCTGACATAGAAGGTCGTGGTGAGATCGCGCTCGCTGGTGCCTACGGCCGAGGAGACAACTGCTGGCGGGTGGTGGGGGCGGCCAGTGAATTCACACTTGTAGGCACGGTAGGTGTTGAAGCGGTCAGAGGCGAAGCGAGCAGTCATCAGGAGGTCACCATCCTCGGTATGCTCACTGATGTAGCCGGTCTCGCTCCAGCCAACAAACATGTTGCCGTTGGGTAGGACCTGAGCGTTGCCACGGAGGCGGGTAAACCCACCGTCTGGGCGGTTGTAGCGGCGGATAACCTTGGCCGTCTTCGCAGCTTCGTCGATTTCGATGACCAGGGCGGAGGAGACGTCCTCGTCGCCGGTCCACTGCTCATCGGAAGCGTTGTTGAGCATGGAGATAACGTGGTGGGTGCCGTTGGACTCGAGGAACTTGACGTCATGTTGGCGGGAAAAGGTGAAGTCCATGTCGAAATCACTAGTCTTACCACCCAGTCGCCACATGATGTGCCCGTCTTCACCGGAGATCATGTAGATGGTGTTGGTAAAGCGCATGGACATGATGTAGTTGCCGTCGGCGTTACGGTCGACCGCATTGGCGTGGATGTAATCCCAACCTGGTCGGGGCGCGGGGGCGGAATCAGGACCATAGCGGTAGCTCTCAGTCAGGCTGATCTTGTCGAAGGATTCCCAGTGGTATTTGAGGTCCCCGGAGTCGATGTCCAGCACGGTAAACCCACCGGCCAGCAGGTTCGTATTCTCGTCGGGGCGATCGAAATCTGCCATACTCACTTCGCGGATCGGATAGGCGATAGCCAGAGCCGTCTTGCCATCGTTGAGAATGAGGAACTCGTGGATATCGAAGGCACCCAAGTGCTCCTCCTCCGGATAGGTGAGGCGATGTTTGATTTCGTAGTCGTTGGTCAGGATAATACCGCTCCCCTCATCATTATCCCACGACTGACCGTGCTGAACGATGAAGGAGAGATGTGGCTCGTCACCTATGCTGTGTACGGCGCGGAAGTCGAAGACGTTGCGATTATGGAACATGTCGGATCCTACCCAGATGAGGTTCTAAAGCACAACCATTGTTAGTCTTTCAAAAGGCCTCTTTTCTTCTTTTTCTTCTGGGGGAGCCTACCCCGTCCTGATCGTAGATATAGGGACCGATCTGAAAGGGAACGTATCGGTGGGTTGGGGCCTCCAGGTCCATTTGTCCATACGGGGAAACAAACCAGTAGCCGGGGGCAACCCGCTCGCGATCATTATACTCGACGTCATATTTCAGAGCACGGACGTTGGGTATCTGAGTTCAAAAGAAAACGACGTTCAGTAAATTGACATTGAAGGCGACCGGGGAGAGATTTAGGGTGGTTCCGGAAAAATACCGTGACAAACGAGAGCAGATCATGCTCCTCCTCCTGGGGCTGGATCTGAGCGACGACGGTATGGGAGAGAGACCCGAGAGCCAGCAGCCAGAAAGGACGACGGAGGAGCATCCTTTCGATGGTCAGCGATGGGACTGACCGGGGGAAAGAAGAAAGAACGAATGGCGAGGCTGAGGTTTTCGGCGGGAGTGGGGGAGAAACGAAGAAATAAAGGAAAAGGGGAAAAATCAAAAAACGTCCCCAAGAGCAGATCGAAGGAGATAAGACAAGAAAGAATTAAAAATGGAACGGAAAAAGGAAGAACAGAAGAAGGAAAAAGGAAGAGATGGTTGGCGTGAGCGAAGCGAAAATCAGGGGCCTCCATACACAACTCCAACACTCCCAGCGGCCGCGTAGTGTGGTGTTGTATGATTGGTGACCAGCAAATTCAATGGGTGGTGCTGTGACGGGCGGACTTGGAAAGTGGGGGATGGAAAATCTCATCTTCATTAAAATGAATATTAATTGGCCGCTAGGCGTTTGATCCTCGTCCCAGTTCCCTGCTTCGATGACGGTGTTAATTAACCTTCAGCAGGGAACTTTCCCTTGATCGACCATGTTCAAACGACACTCTGAGGAGGAAACGAAGCCGCATAATGCACTGAACAGTATCCAGAAAACACAAGAGATTCAGCGGTTGGAAGAGATAAAAGTTTGGGTCGCGGAGTTGTACCTGGCGGGTACCTCAGTGGCATGGTCGCTTCTAGCTTAAGTTCTGGTGGCACTGGCAGTCTGGTCCTTTCTGGTTCTCGCCCGCCGTCCCACCGCATCCGGATAACTCGAGGTTGATCTACATCCGGACACATCGGCTTTTCCCTCGCCTCGTTCATCCTTCTTCCGCTCCATTTTTCCTTCGATTAGCCCTTTTAATTTTTCCGATTTCCTCGCATTTCCCCCAGGCCATTAAGCGGGTGTGTGAGATCTAAACCTTTGCATTCTTGAGCCATGTGGTTGAGGAATGCGCATTTCAGAGGTGGCATATTCAATCGTTTCAAACTCTCTTTAAAAATATCTCTGACAGCTTGGTAATTCTTTACTAACAGTATCTGACGAGATTAAGCCCCCAGTAATCAAAGCATCGTATTCTTTTCTTAGATCTAGCATTGAGTTTGCGAGGAACCAGACAAAGCCCCATTATCAGCAAACGTGGGGCGCACTCGGTCAGTTCATAATATTAAGAACTGCATCCCCAATTTAAAAAGGATCAGCGAAAATGTGTAAACAGATGAAAAATCCCGTGAATGAATGGGTGTCTGGGGTCAATTGGATAAATTATTATAATCCTAATATACAAAGAATTGATCTGTTTGCATGCGTCCCTGCGCAAGGCACTATAGCTTGTATTAACATCGGGTATTATTTCGCGGTTTTGCCATCCTGATTATGATTTTGGCCATACAGCAACGTTCTGGCGTCTGTAAGTGGCTCGGAGCGTTTGTTTTTGGGCCTCAGACCAAGCTCGGAGAGGTGGCTCCAGATTCGGTCATGTCGCTTCTCCCAGCGCTTCTGCCGGTCCTCCGATTCGGATTCGGAAGGGCGCCATTTGCTCTTTAGGATTCGCCGTATAGCTTCTGGGGACACCTTGAACTGTTCCGCAAGGACAGGAGTGGTAAATCGCTCCGGATCGACTGAATTCAGGTGACGGATTCCTTCAATCGCGTCAGGGGAAAGCTTCTTTGGTGGACTCCACCCAGCTGGAAACTTCTTTTTCAATTTATCCTTTTGGATTTGCCATGATTCGAGTTTTTTCTGTGGTTTGATCCCTGTAGATATCCAGTCATTTAACGCGTCTTTCCTTTTGCTGGAAGATTTGGCAGGGCCTTGACCAGCCCCGTGAGAAGCGAAGCCGTTTTTTTGTCTATTATGTTTCTTCGTAGACTTTGTGGAGATCGTGGGGGATGGACCAGCCGCGCCGTCGTGAATAAGGCTATTTTCTAGAGACTGATCTTGTTTAAATGCGCTTTGATTATCTGAGGTAGTTGAAGGTTCGCTCTGGGAGGCTGGAGGGGAATCAGAGTAGGTTGAATGGCTCAGAGCCCGAGTTTGAAAGGCTCTATCATTTCCGAGTTTGCGACCAGCGAGAGATGGCCTATTCAAGAAAGAGAAAGTCCATTTTTGATGCTGAGAAACGGTGGAGAAATGGTGAGGAGGTTGAGAATGAAAACGATGGAGATTTTGCAGGAGTTTAACAGCCAGAGAATGTGATTTCGTCATTATAAAATTTTCCTTCCCACAATGCTAATTGTTAATAAAAATATGGGATAGTCGTGATTATGGAGCAAGGTTGATGGGGAAGAGTTGGTGTTTATGGCTTTTTTTTTTTATGGAGCAAGAAGAAATGATGTCAGCCTCAGGATAATTTTTTGAGCATTTACCGCCTAAGAGTAGATTCTGCCGGCAGGAAAAGGGTTTGTGGAGAGGCGGTGATACAGGTCCGCGGGAGATTCTCGGCCTGGGTACTGATATGGTACAATGCATGATTTCAAATCAAGCATCCCCCACCTGGTCTCGTCACCACCGATTAATCTTTCCCCCCTCCTTCCGTTGTCTTTCTAAAACACCCTTATACAAGCTCTAGCCACCATGATTAAATCTTTTCAAGTATGTTTCGCCCCGACTGCATCCCGATTTCCAGTTGCCGATGCTAATTGCCGGCTCAGACGACCTTCGCGGTCCCGATGACCTGTGACCACTGCGTCGAAGATATCTCTCAGGCGTTAAAGAAGATCGATGGTAGGCATCATTAAACACCGACCCGATAATCCTAAGACCAACGAAGCTAATCAATACCCATGTCTAGGCATCGAAAAGGTTGACGCCAACCTAAAGGATCAACTAGTATTCATCAAAGGCACCGCCCCGCCGAGCTCTATTGTTTCCGCTATTCAAGATACAGGACGAGATGCCATTTTACGCGGCAGTGGTACATCCGGTGGTACGTACCAATATACCTACCTTCCCCTTCTCAACCTTATCCTCCATCGTCAAAGCGTGAACCCAGACTAACCGGTCCGCGAAACCTATACAGATTCCGCCGTCTGCATTCTAGAAACACACTCCACTTCCGTCTCGAATAAGATCCGCGGCCTCGCGCGGATGGTGCAGGTCTCCCCGGAGATGACCCTAGTTGATTTAACCATCAACGGGCTAGCACCAGGAAAATACTGCGCAACGGTACGAGAAGCGGGTGATATCTCACGGGGGGCTACCTCAACAGGTGTCATCTGGGAATCGCTAAAGGCGAAGGTGCTGGGCACTGAGGCACCTAAGGAGCCGCGCGGGGTGTTCGGCTTAGTCGAAGTGGATGCGAAGGGACGAGGGAACGTTTTCTTGGACCAACCCGTCGCGATCTGGGAACTGATTGGACGGAGTATGGTTCTCTCCAAAGACAAGGAAGGCCCGTTTCAACAGGAGGACCCTAATGTTCTAGTTGGGGTCATCGCTCGAAGTGCTGGGGTCTGGGACAATGACAAGATGGTATGCTCTTGCTCTGGCAAGAATGTGTGGCAGGAGCGCCAGGAACAGGTGTCTCAGGGCATGCTTTGATCCAAGCGACATCAAATATTCCCTTGTTTATATTACAACAAAATGATACGACGATACCTCACTGGAACGATGTGGATGCTATATGAAATGTATATATGAATAAAGGATAGGAGAGAAAGCACCCTGTGAATAAACTATGGACGAGAAGAAAACGAAACAGGAAAATGGATTCAGATGCCATCGATGGTACCGGTGCTTCCACCAAACTGGCTGTCGGCCTGCTCCCAGGCTCTGAATGCTCTACAAAGGTTCTATTTGCATCAAATTTGTTTACTTCGGATATCAGATGCTTGAGACTGCCACTTTACTACGAAATGTGTCAGTAAAATGTTACATATTTTGATGCTCGTGGCTGGGGCACAAATTTTGTATTAGCAAAGTCGACTATAATCTTCAATCGTAATCCGTCTATGAACAAGCAGCTAACCGTCTAGCCCAAACTCTCATTCCGCTACCCCCTCTGTTCGCTCGCAGGAAGTAAGGCACATATAGCAATTCCTTGGCCTCACCATATTTCCAAGGGTCTGAGCTATAAAGTGCCTGGCCTCCCTTGACCAGCTCTCGACCCGTTGCCTTGATCGGGATGACGTCCTCTACTGTCGCGATCTTGATGGGCTCCCCTTCAACCACCGACTCGTCTACCATTCCAACATAGTCAACATCGACATTGTTATCCACGTCTTCAATGCAATAAACCAATGGGCCGCGCATGATGCAAATCTCATCTTTCTGTGTTGCGGGGTGGGCATAAACCTTGCGTGCCTGGAGTGTGAAGGAGAGCTTGATCTCCGCATCTTTCGCTGGGGGAAGGTAGAGATAGCCATCTCGAACCTCTCCCTGAACAGATGCTTCATATCCAGTCGCCCAGGTGGGAATGCGGAGCGCCAGCGCGGTAGACCCCTTAACGGTAATTTCAACATCTCCAGACCAGGGCATGTTTGTCTTTTGCGAAATGACAATATCGGTTCCGGGGACTTCGAAGGTGCTGGCGATGTATAGGTGGATAGCGACCAGATTCTCTTTGAAAGAATAGATGAGGGATCCCATGGATGCAAGCAGCTTGGCGACATTTGGTGGACAACAAGCAACCTCGAACCATGTACTTCGCTCCTTCGGTCGGCCTGTATGGGTGCGCAAGGGGTTTTGATAATAGAAGGAGCAGCCCTCCAGGCCCACCGCACCGAGGAACCCATTGTACAAACCAATTTCCATCACATCCGCGTACTTGGAATTCAGCTCCAGTTGCAGCATCCGCTGACACCAGAGGATGAGGGCAAAACAAGCACAAGTCTCTGCATAGCAAGTTCCCCCTTCTTGAGCGTCGCCCATGAAATATGCAGGACCAAAGCCCTCCCATTGGCTGATGGCGCCAATTCCTCCGGTCACGTATAACTTCTTTTTGACCAAATCATCCCACAACCGATCAAGAGCTGCTTTGATTTCCTGGTCACCAGTGAGACGGACCAAGTCGGTAGCCGCAATATTATAGTACATTGCTCGCACTGAGTGGCCCTTGAGTTCGGTTGCTTCGACTAGCCTGCAATCGGCCTGTGCAGCGGCGTAATCCCGGGGAAATCGAAACCAAGCCTTTGTCTCGGTTCCCATGTGGTCATAGGGGTCGCCACCACGAGCCTTCGCTTCATAATCGAAGTAAGTCTCACCATGTTCATCGCGCCGACCACGCTCCTCAATGAAATACTTTGCCAGCTTGAGCAAAAGTGGCTCCCCCGTCATTTCGTATAGTCGGATGAGGCCTATTTCAATCTCCTGATGACCTGGATATCCGCGCTTTTTGCCGGGCTCGGTGCCAAACATAGAGTCAACATGTCGGATGGCTTTCATTACGGGCTCCAGTAACCGGCCACTGCCTGTCAGACTTTCATACGCCACACAAGCTTCGATCAAATGGCCGATGCAGTATAACTCGTGGTTGTCCCGGAGATTCGTCCACCTTTTATCAATGCCGTGTACGGTGTAGTAGGAACCGATATATCCGTCCGGGTATTGAGCGGCTCTAATCATATCTACCGCCTCCTCCACAGCATCCCTAGTTTCTTTATCCTCATGTTTCATGAGGAAATAGCTTGCGGCTTCGATGATCTTGTAGATATCACTGTCCCAGAATTGCTGTCGCCACTTGTCAGTACTCAAACAGCATCGCGGGCGAAACATAAGGGTGATTCAACTAACATGAGGTTTGATTTCGTGTCCTTCCTTCCACGTCAGACAGTACCAATGCTGTAGCGATCTCTGAGCTTTAATGATCGCTGGAACGGTCTTTTCTCTGGAACAACGCTGCATCTGGGACCAAAAGGCCGAGGTAATTTCGACATCGCGAACTGAGGGAGGCTGGAATGCCATGGTGTTGAACGCTCTTGAACTCTTTTGCAGTTTTCAAAATAAGGACCTTGAGGTAAATAGCAAAGTGGACAGCGGTTCACAACAGATTTCTGCTACAAGGAAAAGAACCTGGGTAGGGTCGTGGGTTTAAATAAACATTCTCTCGGCGTTTGTCCGGAGCTCCATGTCGCCGCCCAAGGGATATGACGATCTAAATAAGATGAGTGACAGAAAGGATGCCTTCGGTTAAATCTGAAAGTTTGGATAACAACTTTGGTTGGTCGTGCCATGGTGTTTCCTCCCCTCTATGGACCCTCCTGCGCGATTACCCCCTCGATGACGAGGAAGTTTCCCCCGCTTCTTAATTAAAGCTTTGGTGCAGGTGGAGTCCGCCTGTCTTGAACGTGTCGGAGGGCGGCGCTATTTTACCCTGATTGGATAATACTGGCGGGATTGAGAGGCCCGCCGGGGAAAGTGCAGCAACGGAATGTCTGCTCCAGACACGGCGTCTCGGACAATTCCAAAGCCTCAACCGGAAAGACACCCTTCTTACAGTGCAGAGCGTCGCAGCGCCTGTAATTTCCACTCGGACTGTCCCCATAGTGTACCAAAACAACCCCTCCATGTCGGTCCGGAGGGGGAAACGCGAAGAATGGCAACGGCAAGGGGTTGGAGCAGGAGTATAAATACCCCAATCGTTAGCGCGAAGCTCAACAGCAGTACTGCACTAAGAAGACTCAGAACTTAGAGGCTTGATGCTAAGAATCCTTTTTTACATCAGAGAGACAGGGGGGACAAGTCAAAAAGGAAAGCGGTGATCTCCGCAGTGTGCGGATTCGGAGATTCTGTTTTTGCGGAATGGTTCGTCTGTTTTCCGCTTTTTCCCCCATCTCGATGTGTCACGCGACAGAAGCGAAAGGAGATGGCTTTTTAGCCTGTCCAAACAAATGCATCCTCCACAAGCTGCAAATCAACCAATATGACGAGAAATGAAAAGATAATATTTAAATATGGTGGCATATATATACAATCGTAAATACAGTTGGTCTAAAACAATAGTGGCGCTGAATGGACAGCAATTAATACTCCTGCATGTCATTCCAGTACAGTGTCCCATGCTGCATCTCTCCTGTTGGCCGGAGCTCCCACCCCAGTTTGAGGGTGGTCCACTGCAACAAATGGCTCGCGATCTTGATATGCCCTACATCCGTCGGGTGGTTTTGTGGGTTGATATCGTTATGTTGTAGAATGCCATCTGTGTGGAATAGATGCACGTTTCGCCATTTTCGATCCTTGAAATGTTCGTATACGCGTGTAATCTCTTCCTCATATATCATATTTCCAAGATGCTCTGAACCAACCTGCTTCCAAGCGCCCCATTGTGTCTAGATGCATGTTAATGAGTGGAAGGATATCAATGGACACGTACAGGTCTTACCATGATCACAATTTCTGCCTCGGGCCAATGTCGGTGGATGTCTTCTATCATATCAACGTATCCCTGGAAGAAGTTTTCGCCCGGGATTTCATTCGGATGTCGATGATCATTACCGCCCATCTGGATGAATACCAGGTCGGCGGGCTGCTCTCCGCTCACGTCCCACTCTTCAGGCTCATGGCCGTACATATCGCGTGCGCGCGAACCGGGATCTGAGGAGCGGTGCCAGTACCATGTCTGCTCGCGTTAGATTCAGAACTTATTAACATATAGTGGAGTTGTATACCATTCCATGGGCGTTGCCTCCATAACACTGCAAATCCACAAGACATGCGCCGGGATATGCCTAAGGTATAACATTTAGCTACATCAAGCAAGCTAGGAGAAAATCCGCACTTACGGTAATGCCGTACTCGACGTTACCAAGACCATTGGCATAGACAAATGACCATGAAGAAATAGTTTCGTAAGTGGCATACTGGCCCGAGGTGAGACTGCCAAGAGTTAGGTGAGGTTCATGATAAGAGTAATGGGATTCCATACGAGCCACCTATGATCTCGACTTTCCTGGCAAACGTGGGAGGTTTGGTGAGGCGATCATCCACTCCGACAGATACACCTGCCATCTGGACTGTGTGAACGGTAAGCAAGGAGCCCGCGATAAAAGACGGTGTATACTTATCCTCTGCCCCAATTTGTGACTAGTGAACTGTTAGAACACACTCCTAGATATTATCTTCTTTGCGAAACAAAAATACACACCTCTCATTTCAAACACATGGTCTCCCTCCCCTGGGAGTTCCGCATAGTCCGTATTTTCGCCGACGAATTGGTATGTCGCGTCCGCCGTCACATTTGAGAATAACCAGTCCAGGGTACCAATCCTATTAAGTTGTAGCGAAATTCATTTTAAATCGAGTGTGGAAATATATACCGATAAGCAACAAGAGTGCCTTCAGAGGTATGAGGACCGAAGCTTAGCGCCAACTAGAAGTTGTTATAATCCGTTGCATGAACCTATATTCCAAAGATGGTGTGGTACCTTGGACCCCGAAAACTTTACTTTGATCCCGGGTGCTCTGTCAAAGATTAGTTGCGATCGCTCGATGAAAGGAGAAAGGATGCGCGGAGGTAGAAAGGGAGGACGAACGACCACCCTAGATATCAGTCAGTGGAGAACATCGATAAGGGGGGTAAGGAATAAAAAGTTGCGGGGTCAGTACAAGAAATCTTTTTGCTATCCCAACGGCCTTTGTAGGAGATTTCGGGCGCATCTGCTCCATATGATTTCCAGGAGCTATCGATATCGATCTGGGGGACCTGTCCTGGCCATGGATCCAGCCTCTGCTGTCCATTTTCCATAATGTTGGCCCAGGTATGGACGGGCCATGATAACAGGGCCAAAAGTAAGGGTGCGATCCACATCCTGGCCACCTCGTGCAAACTGAACTACATGAAGTAATTGCAAATGAAATAATGACAAAGTTCAGAGCGGAAGCATCTTGCTGACAGTTCCAACAAACTGTCTTTTCCCCTTCTTGCTAAAGTGGCCGCAAAAACTCTGTGGGCCTGATTGCAGAGGCGCTAGCGATGACGCGATAATGGCTGAGAATTCGCCCTATCGAACTTCTTGGCTGCGTTGGAGAGAAGCTTGGATGCCAAGCCCGAATCAGTGGAACAAACCATTGGATCGATAGATTGGAGGGCCCTCATTTGGAAAAAGGGGGAGCGATATGGAGATTCGTGTTGGTTGAGTTCTGGGTTGTGTTCAACCGTACCATTCAAATTTTACGCTAGTCTTACATTTATCATCGCACCCATATCTGTCGATTAATGACGCCTGGTTGGTTGGTTCGTCGACTACCCCATGAAGAAAGCGGATTTTGTCCCTGCCGATCCAACCGACATCCAGGCAACCCTCAGCCTTGCAAGGTCGGGGTACCTCTGTCGTGATTGTCGGGGACAAAGGGAGAAGTCTTGGAGGACTTGCTTTTAAATTAAATATCACCCAAAGAATTTCACGCTTCTCAAGAGGACTAACGGGTGGCTTCTGAATCCTTGGTCCCAAATAATCTTGAGAAATTAAAAACCATGGAGCTTAGAGTTTTGAGTGTTTAAAAATAACTATTTCCGTGACCAGGGTCCATCAACGGAATCTCAGAAATTATTTAAAAAGGGTTCGTTGCCAATGCCGACCCTGCGAAGACACTGAGAGGAATCGTAAAGTTTTACAGTCTTACTTCATCCCTCTCTCCCTCCGTTTTCTGTACTAATATTTCATTTCTTGGAAACACTCACCCTCAATGTTATCTTCTTTTTTTTCGTACCAGCGTTAGTATTATTGTCAAACACACCAATGATGACCATTTCAGAGACGTATCAGATCAGTCATCTCCAGAAATACCTACACACTCCGAGCTATTATTATGAACAATCTCACTGTGTGGCTAGATAATTAATTGGTCTAATTAAATAACCCGAATAACCCGCTAGTTGAAGAAAACCCATGCCACGGAGAGTACCCGCGGCCTGGAGTTTACTTGATAGAACCGAATGAGAATACCACCAGGGGTTTTGTAGCGACTGAAGTAACAATCGGAGTAGAGAATATAGGTAACGGAGAAACCATTCAATGAAAGCACCACTCGCCAGAATCACAATTATCAATAATTTGACTCTTAGGAAATACACCTATACAGTGGTAAAATATGGAATGGCGGTTTCAAACACTCCAAATAGACATAAAGCTCGAAACTACATTCTTAATCATTGTATTTATGAAGACAAGATCCTCTACGCATTGTAGGAAGATTTAAACAAAGGTATTTTAGACAGAATTTATATAATGGGTATTTTATTAGAAAGTAAAAGGGAGTTGATGTCGATGGAAAGGATATCTTTTGATCGTAAAGCTGTAGTCTATACCTTATCTTGTGTTCTGGTATAATGTTTGAATCCGTTGTACCAACTCGTCCGACTCTTCCTTCACCCACGGCATGGCGTGATGGTAGTTTATCTCGAACAGCGACGCGGTAGAGGGATCATAGTATTTAGCATATTGCAGCTGTCCAAAGGAGAGAAACTCGTCCTTGAGTCCATGCATATGCAGCGTGGGTATCCGGACAACCTTCTCCGGCTCAATCAACTCTGGCAATCGGCGCATTAGCAAAGGAAAATAAGGCCAGGAAGAAGAGGAAACCTAGGGGCAAATCATGCGGGGTTTAAAGAAAGAAAGAAAAACTCACTGTGTTTAATTTCCGCCTCCATCGGCGCCCCTCCTCCCATACACAAAACCCCAAACTTCAACTGAGCCGACGGAATAACAGGCGGTAACCCCAAACTCTCCCTCCGCTGTTGATCCAGGAGCAAGCCGCCCGCGACCCGCGTTCCCTGGCTGAACCCCATGACGCCAACATAGTCCCCTCCCCTACCGGCCCGTCGCGCCTCCATCATCTTCCAGACGCGCTCGACGCCATCGCGACCTATCTGATCATATCCGCTACCGTCCGATCGCTCCGCGCCCGTCTCATCCTTTTTAAACCATGATTTATACGGGTCGAAATCGGCGAATGCGGGGAGGATTCCTGGACCCGGGGGCGTCACAAACGGGCCTTCGAAGAAGTCGAACTGGAATTCGCCACTCAGGGATTGGGTGAGGAATGAGCATTGGATTTCATGGATGGCTGCTTTGGAGCCGCCTCCGTGGAAGCAGGCGATTCTAGGGCGGTTGTCTGACATGGTGGGGGGAATGAAGGTGTTGGAGGGGTTTTCGAGCGGGATAAGCTGAGGTGAGGGGTTAAGCAGATGGGCTAATGTTGCTAGGAGCACGCCAATGACTAGCTACCCCAGTGCTAGCTTAAGTGTTGGTTAGTTTACTTGTCAGATATGATAAAATTTGAGAGGTAAAACAGTTAAATATGTTTTCTATTTTGTTATCGGTCTGCTTATATGGTACTTGGGGGTTTTGGCCATCGTGCTGATTGAAGTTGCTCGGCATCTGGAGCAAGGGGTGTTGGGCAGATGTTTACAAAAGCAAATGGCAGTTGCAGCCCAGCAATCCAGTCCGTACGGGAGACGACAGCTGCCACGCTGACAAAATACAATTGGCCTGCCCTATTTTAGACTTCTTTTTTTTTAATAATAATAAAAGAGAAAAACAAGTATAAAGAAAAGGAAATAACAAAAGAATTCTTTCCATGGAGGAACTATTTAGACTATTTATACGTGGTATCAAAGATATGTAGAAGAAATAAGGTAAAAAAGAGGCATATCCAGGGCAACATGGCGGATAACCATGGACCATGACCCTGGCTTCCCCGGTTCAGATGAACTCTCACTAGCACCCCTTGCAAATCACAGATCCACTCAATCAAGAATTGGGCGTGCGATCAGCCAATGTGTCCCCCCGATGAGGGAAGAACCTATTCGTCGACCTCCGAAAGAACGTTCGGAACATTGACTGATATATAGTTTTGCCCTCCACGGTGTCACTGATAAATCCGAAGCCCGCTAGCAGTACACCCGACAGTACTATAATCACCACAAAGCTAACCCAATATTGGATTTGGGTATACACCCCTTTGACGCCTTTTAGCTCTGTTGAGAAGTATGCCGTCATCAGGCTGACCGGGAGAAATAGAATGGTAACCTTAGCTAATAGAATAGTAATTCTAGTTAATTTTTCCACGGCCTGTGAGTCTTTGAGGGCGATTAAGTTGAAATTCTAGTCGCAAGTCATTAGTTTAAGCCCAGTAAGCAGGATACGGGGGTAACATACTAGGAACGTTAGTGATTCCTTCTCTGTTAGACAGGTTTCGATTTCCGACAAGCAGTAGAGTTTAATTCGGTCAAGTAGCCTTTCGAATCGGGCCACAGCAGCTGAGCTTAACTGGACACCGACAGAGTCTTCTGACGAACTTGACGTGCTGAACCTTGTTAGAGTTGAATGTTGACGATCAATCGTCTCAGGGTCTGCAAAGGTGTGTCCATATGCGAGTTTGGGATGGTCGGACCGGGACTTGTCTTGAAGAAGCCGCTGTCTTTGAAGAACTCGTGTAATTATAAGCTCGTAGCTTTGATATAAACGCTTTAATACTGCCAATTGTCTACCCAGCCAGTGAAGCTCATCGATTAGCTCGACCACGGGTCTACTGAGCATATTTCTCCGCTGTATAATATGTTAGAAAGCTAGCAAGTCTTGGTTGCGGAGAGAATCATGTGTACCAAACAGTCAAGGGCGACCCCGTATTTATGCTCACGCCTAGCAACAAGCCCAAAGCTTGAAACCCAATCATCAAATATATAAAAGAAAAGGAGGCTGGCCCCATCTTCTTGTTTGATGCTAGCAGTGTTTGATCTAGGATCGTGAAATGGTCGGACTCTAATTGTTACCAGGGAGTCGCTTTCTCTCATAGTGGAATGCTGCTTGGACACCCCAGAAAAAATCAGCTGCGTGTTTCTTCGGGCCACTCCGAGGACCGACCGCATGGTGCTCTCTGACGCTGCCGTATCATCGGGGAAAGGGTTCTCCTGGATCGAAATTATGGTACCTAGTAAAATCAGCACAAAACCACTTGCAACTACTCCAGAAGACGCACCATCATCACACAGGATCAGCCAGGACCAGAGTCGCCTTCCATCCGGTAGGCCTTCGCCATTTGAGATATCAGTACCGGGAACAATATATAGCGAATTGTATCCAACACAGTTATCTAGTTTGCACGTAAGTCAAAGTCCATCCAGGGCGCTGGGAGGGATATTTGTACATCTAGTTCCGTAATCCACGGAGCAAAAATGCCATATTTGATCAACCACATGGCCAAAAGTAATGCCCCTGATTGATGCGGCAGCGTTGATTTCTTCCGGGCTAATCAAGTCTTTCAAGACAAGGGCCTCTTCTAGATCAGTGTTCAAATAAGGCTGTGATGGCCTACTCATACTCTTCCTGGGCGGCTGAGTCGGAACTGCTGCCTTTGACGGGCGAGTTATAGGGTCTGTACACATCAGCCCCTGCAACCGTTCGGAAACACCATAATAATTTGCGATGGCCTATAGATATTAGCACAAGATGATTAAGTAGTAAATGAAGCATAACAAACCTTGATGGCATTTTTCTGTTTTTCCGGAGCCCAAATGTTTCTAGGTCTCAAGGTTAGCAATGTATGAGGGAAAATAAAGAACTTAAGGGAATATTTCTGACTTACATCCACCGGGTTCCGAAACATCTTGGCCTCTATAGGTATATGCATCTTATATTTAGACTTATGCAACAGTGGGAGTGAGGATTCTCGTACCTTGTTGGTTAAAAGGCTTGTCAGATCTTCCTGCTCTAGATCCACTGCACACCAAGCATCCCCATTTCCAAAATCTAGCACAAAATTACGAGTCCGCACGTCTCGCAATAGCGCTAGTTGGTTCCGAAAATTAACCTCCTCATCAATGTCGCAGAATTTACTTGGAATATTTGAGTTGTTCGGGAAGGTAGAATAATATTCTTGGGGTGTTACGAAGATCTGCGATGATTGTTGACCCTCAGACATACTGCCTTCGGGTTTCCTTTCAAAAGAGTTGTTGGATATTCTTAAAAAGCAAGAGAATCATGAGCGTACAACAAATTTCGGGATTTAAGACAAAGCGCTTATAAAATAGTCAATGAAGATGAAGAGTATGAAAGGAGGAAGAAAGAGCTGAGCTTGATTGTTATTTCGCGCATGACTGGCGCCGAGCACTGATGACCCCAGTCACTTGAGTGTTACTCGGGTAGAAAGAGGAGCTCTTGCCGCCAGGGGTTGTTAGGCGCCCGCAGCTGACTGGCGAGTGATTTATCACACGAGCGTCTTGGCAATCGTTCTTTTTGAATCAAGGTTTGGGTTAAAAAATAAGCATTCTCCTCGAAGGATGGCGCTCTCCAAAACCAGTGTGTGGAAAGTGGCCGTTGCTGCCTAGTTGTGTTTTCTGTACTCCGTATGGGAAGCGGAAATGCGTATCCTTTACAGTTTTATCGAGTCAGGGACACAGGCCTAGTATTATTTGTTGGAATTTGGCCACCATTAATATTATGATTCAACACAAAATATCTTAAGTAGATATGTAATGGTAGGACTCAATAGTGCGGCCAGGATGGCTTCATGCTAGAAAACCAGGGTATATTCCGTCCGCCTTCAAAAAGTCTACGGGGCCCATAGCCGTGCCAGACAAAAAGCTCGCTACCCACCATTCCGATACATTAACTCTCAGCACCGTTGCAGCAGCTTAGTAACATCACTTGATTAATCCTTTGGTTGCTCGGTAGTCTCTTCCTCATCCTTACGGCGGAATAGCACCAAGCTCGATTCAAATACTAAGGCATTGTTAGTTTCCCGATCAAAAGAGCAGTGGGTAAGACAGCATACCCTCTTCCATCTCCTCCAGAGACTTTCCGGTTGTTTCCTTTATAAACGCCCAGGCGTAAATAACTAAGGCCCAGTTGAAGATGCAGAACATGAGGAAGGTCTTCCATCCCATGTTATCCACCGCGTGCGGTGTTGCCTGAGAGAACACGAAATTAAAGAGCCACTGGGTTGCGGTTCCGACGGCCACACCCATCTCACGGATTCGGGTAGGGAAAATCTCGCTCATGTACAGCCAAGGCACGGGGCCCCAGGACATATTGTAAGATGCTGCTTCCAGATAGATCATCGCAATTGACGCGGCAGTTGGGGAGGAGATGCCAGTGGCAGTCGACTCTGGATCTGGGGGGAAACTTTTTGCGAGCATCGCCACGATGAGCATCAGCGATCCCATAGAGAAAGCGCCGACTATCAGAGACCATTTTCGTCCGACCCGCTCAACAAGGAATAGAAGGAATGTCAAGCAAGCAACGACCTTGACCACACCGAAAAATCCAGTGATGAATAAGGTGTCGTTTGCGTCCAACCCGACAGCTTTGAAGATTTGCGGTGCATCTATATAAAAAAGGGTGCACTGTGAGTTGGGTTTCAGTAGAGCGGGCGGGTAAAAGGAAACATACAATAAGCCAATGATGTATTTCCAGTGAGTTGAACGCCTATCAAATGGTAATAATGGTAATTAGTCTCTTGCTGGATATATCAACTTGTAAAACTGCTTTGGGTGCTTACCGATCTGGATGGTCACGGTAATAATCATTCGATATCGGTTAGCTGGGAAGCGAAGCTCTTTCCATGTCACTCCTTCCGTTGCCTGAACCTCAGCAGCGATTCCATCCATGATCTCGGCCATTCTAAAATGTATTAGCTGCGACTACTATTACTTAGCTGCCGACGCAAGGGTAAGAAGAGCTTACTCTGCTCGAACTTCATCTGTTTCTTCGCCTCCACGAATCCAGACCAAGGATTCCATCGCTTCCGCATGTCGGCCCTTCTTGGCAAGCCATCGCACACTCTCCTTCAAGAAAATCATACCAATACCGAGAATACCACCCGGAACCAGTTGCAGCCCGATTGGAATCTGCCATTGGCGGTCTGATGGGGCAACATGCTCCTGAACAGCGTAGTCAATCCAGTAAGAAGTCATTACACCAAGGGTGAAGAAGAACTGAAACATGCTGCCTAGCTGTCCTCGAATTTCCTTGGGCGCCATCTCCGCACTAAACATGGGTACGATGACGGTAGCCATACCGACGCCAAAACCGCTAATGACACGGGCAGCGTAGAAGGCACCAATAGAGTGGGTTGCGATTGTTTGAATAATAGCACCGATACAGAAGATGAGTGAAGCAAGTGCAATAGACCACCTACGGCCAAACCAAGCAGTAAATCTCCAGACAAAGAAGCAGGAGAAGAACGCTTCGCGAATGTGAGCGACATGGCAGCGATATAAAGACCCTGAAATAAGAAAACTTACCTCCAGCTTGGAGAAGACTGTTCGAGTTGGAACTAATTGTTGCTTTCTGGCCCTCGGTATATCCAAATGAACTCTGGAACGATTCCAAGGTAAGAATGCCTCCAATGATACCCGTGTCGTACGCGAAAAGGAAGGATCCAACGCAGCAGATCGCGACCATGTACGTGGCCCTCACTCGGCCAAGTAGTTTACCCATGGTGCCAGTTAATCAGCGAAATGATCTGGATGAGCAGCTCCACGCTGGGGAGACAGGAGGGAGAAAAATAGACGGGAGAAAGAACCCAAGAAGTGAGATCGAGGGATGGGAATTTCTGGCCGGTCGAGATGCAGAGGGCGCAGCAGCCTCTTTGTTGCTGCGAGGTGCTGCGGGGAATTTAACAGTATTAATATTGATTAAACATGGATGTTGAAAGTCTCATGGCGCAAAACACATGTACCGTTGCATTTTGAATTCCCCGCGCCTCGTACCGTTGGTTGCGAAGCTAGTCTGTGAGACAGGCTCTGATTGAACATTGCTCCCATCACATCATTACTGATGGGCATAGCATCATCCCTTCTTGGATTACGAGCGTCCAGGGTATAGGTCACAAGTGAACCATGGCCTGACAGCATCGGAGCAATCATGGCGAAGGGTGCTGTGTTGCGGGGAAACTAAGCCCTTGGGGCCAGCAGAGCCTGGGCTGCGATTGGATCCTGAACAGGGAGTCAGAGACGGGAGCATCTGGGACAGGAGGAGAGTCCTGCCGCAGCTCTGCAATTTTGCTCAAGATGCCTCGACGCTGAAATTTTCTCCTGGGGCCAGCTGACTTTTGCCCAATCACATTTTGAATGCCATGTCCAAAACACATGGTCAGGTGAAATTAACGCCTTTTCTTTTCCAACAAAGAAAGTTTGAAAGTAACAAGCTTGATGGCTGGAGGAGGAGGGTTCAACGCCACTTGCCAATGAGGATGAGACTGATTTGTTGGGCTTTCCGGCCTAACATCTTAGCATCGACCTTTGGCGGGACATTTCTCGTGTCAGCTAGCCCCTTTTCAGATCAGCTGCTTTTTCAAGGCCCATGCTTCTGATGTTCAGGCAAAAAACAAAAGCAAAAAAAACCGAGCTCTGAATGGAAAGATTTCGCAGGAAAAGGGTGAGATTGAGGACACATAATAAGAAGGAACGGTGTCGCAGTCAATAACTCAAAGAAGCATCCCCACCCAAAACATCTGACAGATTCATCTCGCGATTGGGTCGAGGCTTCGGCTCTGGCTGATTTCCTTGTTTTGTGGTAGCCAAACCGTTTTAAGCATAGCTGAGATCTCCCCAAGCCCATCGTATTAATTTAATGGCATCCACTGCTGGCCAGCCACACATCGCCAGCTTGGACGCAATCAACATATTGATGTCTTTCTCATGACTCCGAGCTGATGATGTGACAGTTGGGTGGGAATTGCCTTCTTTGGCTGCTTTTTTTTTTCTTTTTAGCCGATGCTGTCTCTTGATTCATGCGATATATCTCTTGTTTACTTTACCTTTTTACAAGAAAGACAAAGGGTCTTTGGAGTCCAACACAGGAGAGATTTTTTCTCCAGTTTTAAGTCAGAGGTTAAATCACAGAGATCTGATAATCGATACATATTTTTTTTTGATTAAAATTTTTTTTTAATAATTAAAGATGGTAAGCATTATTTGATTGAAGTCACGCATGTGCTTTGAGAACGAGGAGATTTTATACATTTGTATAATCTTAGTCAGAATTCATACTTTATATTTCCCCCTTAAATATGATCACCAACATCCTACGGTCTACCCTCCGATTTCCTATACTTTCGTGGCGTGCTCTTGTAAAATGCACCATAAAACAATAAGACCTTTATTTCATGGTTCTTAAACTATCTAGGCAAGCAACACACTTGCTGAAAAAAAATGTACATCCTCCTTAATACTGGATTAAAACGCTTGGAGAAAAGAGCTGTTGATAAAGTAACGCATCAATTATGGTAACTGAAAGGATCGCTGGCCACCGACTCCGGCATCAATCAAAACTGACGAGGAACAACATGGCGTTGAAGAGAGGTAGTGGTAATTCGACCCCTTTCAATCCTTGAATACAAGACGCACTCCCTTGCTATCCATCTTGACAAAAGGGATAAATATGTCATGTTTGACCGTGACATCCTCGATGGTCGTTTCGAAGAGTTCAAAGTTCATTGTGCGGATGAGAGTCGAGATGACGAGTAGAATTTCTGCCTTTGCAAGACTAGGGATTCCATGTCAGTACCGTTTGCAATCGGAACACGTGTACAAAAAGAAAAGGAAAGGAAAACCGGTCAGGAACATACTGCATGCCGATACACATACGGGATCCCTTTGAAAAGGAAACCATGTACTTTTCCAGGCGCTTGCGTTCCGTCAAATCGGTCCAGCGCTCGGGGTTAAAGCGGTAGGAGTCGGGAAAGACGGATTCCTCGTGGTGCATCAAGAGGCAGCTCATGCTCACGGGAGTCTATAGATCGTCAACATGGGCTCGGTTGCCATGGGGTGCAGCTTTATAGTACGTACACCAGGGGGAATTTGCCAATCCTTGTAAGTAAGCACTTTATTTGGCGCAATACGAGGGAGACGAGCGGTAACGCCGTACGACAGCCTAGACGAGAGCCATTAATTTGATGGTTCCAATGAAAGGATATTATGATCTAGTGGGTGAGAGACCATACCGGATGCCTTCAAGCATGACTCCAGTCTATTCGCCCATCAGCATTACCAAACTTAAATTTGGGTGATTCCCTTCTAATTTCAAAAAACTTACCAGATAAGGGAGCTGTTCAAGCTGAATCAAAGATGGGTCAGGGCCCAGGGTACTCAACTCTTGCTTGAGCTTGTCCATCGTCTCGGGGTCGTTCAACAAATAGAAGAGGATATAGCTCATCGCCTTAGCCGTGGTCTCCGCCCCAGCGGACACGATAACCTGCATCTCCTGCGCCAGACGGGCTTCGCTCTTCTCCTGTGGCGGCAGATCACTACTGAGGACATCATCGAACAGGGTCCTGCGGCCGTTGCTCGCGACGTGCTTGCCCCCCGATTCGCGGTGCTCCTGTGCGATTTCCGCGATGCGCTTACGGCAGCGGTGCTGGAAACCAAAGAATAGTTCCATTCCGGGATTTAGCCAGGCCGTGAGGGACTCGGGGAGGGCGAGCAGGAGCGGCAAAAGAAAAGCGATCGGGCGTACGAAGACCAATGTCTTCGCGGTACCGCAGAGAGTATGCTGCCATTGGGGGATGAAATCGGGCTCGTCTAGGTAATGATAGCCGGATCCCATGGTATAATCGGTGATAACATCGGTGGTGTAACAGGTCAGGGGATACTCGATGTTGATGGCCTGTCCTGTGTTCTTCAATTCGCTGAGGCGTTTGCAGAGTTTGCTAACCAGATTCTTCAGGGCGGGCTCGAGCTCACGGACACGCGCTGTGGAGAAGAAGGGGTTCATTTGTGATCGGATTAGGCGATGGCGGTAATGATCCTCCGCCGTGATGAGAGCGAAAGGCGCATTGAAGGTACGCTGGTAATAGGGATACTTGTTGCGAGGGCTGTCGCGGCTGTAGAGCACCTCATAGAAATCCGGGTCACTGACATGCAGCTCAGTTGGACTGATGCGGACGATCGGGCCTATTATTAAAAGGAAAAATAGAGAGAAGCGCAATGGTCAGTCCAGTCCCGACAAGATATGGCAAACCGAAGAAATAAATAAAATAAATAATAATAAGAGGGAGGGAGGAATAGATCGAAACAGACCATATTTCTTGTGTAGCTCCCCGATATGGAAGGTGAACTGGCCATTACAGATAGCCTCCCAGTAGAACTCGTAGAATACAGTCAACGCAGCCAACTTGGGGCCGGGAAACTGGGCAATAGGCGATAGGTACAGGCGATAAATAGCGAGAGACAGGAAATAAATTGCCAACGTGATCGCGGCGACCGTGTAGGGGTGCGACAAGAGCAGACGTAGCAACTCCATGGCAGCGGACAGGGAGGTTCTGCAATGCTGCAGAAATATTGGATCCTTCGAGCCCCCAGAGCCATGGAGTCGGGTTGAGGGGTTCCTCTTATTATGAGAAATGTGACTCGTCTATCGTAATCTTTCCAGGCCCAATGATTCGGGTCCGAGTTATCATTATTCACTCTAGTACCTAAACTGCTACCTTACCCAAAACTATCACTTGGTACTGACTCCAAAGTGACTAATTCTGTAGCTCCCGAACCTTCACTGGGCAGGTGCCAATGGCCAGACACAAAGCAGGAATGATCATTGGCAATCCGGAGCAAAGGGGAGGGAGGGAAAGCGGAAACAACAACCAGACTTTATGCCGGCTGCAGCTAACAGGGCAAGTGGATGTCTTCACGATGGCGTCTCCCAATGACAGGTGGCTGGAATGGCAGCCATCCCGACGAAACGGTACTTTCGTCCCACAATAACATTGTCGTGATGCTCCACTGCGGGCCATTGGGAGCCAGTGGGAATTGGGACGCCCCAGAACCCGGCACACTACCGGGCCGCTATTGAAGCCCCAAGTCTGAGGAACTTCAGGTTTTCTGACCGGGCTCCTGCTAGTTATGACCTAGTCTCGCGCAGTCACTGCAGGGAAATAACAAGCGAAAGGGTGGGCTGACCAACCATCGCGGAGGAGGTGCACTTGTTCAGGATGCTCCAGGATTCGGGCGTGGTTGCCCGTTATAAGTTTATTCCGTACTTTTTGCCCCCTTGCATTGACAAAGGACTGAAGAGATGATAATCATTCATGGCTGTGTTCCTCAAGTCAGAGAGTTTCGGTGGTACTTGTGGGTGGCAGCTCATTGACGGAAGATCTAGTGGAAGAATACGGAGGGGAATCGAGAGGAGAGACACTCTGAGGGAAGGAAGGAGAAAATCATCATCCCACCACAGGCGTGATCGACTCATTTACCTTCCTACCGTCCTGCAGGCATGACAAATTCTCCTTCCTCGCCGGAATGCCCCCCTTCATGGTTGCACTCTTGACGAACACCGTGTGACAGGTCTTGAGAGCTTGGCAAGATAAGACGAATACTCCCAAGCCTGTTAGTAGTCCAAGCGTCGTCCCCGCAGGACTTTTGGCAGAGTGGAGGCATCATCATTAAACTTTCACTACTATTCATTCAATTTGAAAGGATCAATTTTTATTATTAATGTTTTTTTCCCTCTTCTCCCCGTTGGTCTCCTCCTCC
This sequence comes from Aspergillus biplanus, assembly GCA_027569045.1. Classification (NCBI taxonomy): domain Eukaryota; kingdom Fungi; phylum Ascomycota; class Eurotiomycetes; order Eurotiales; family Aspergillaceae; genus Aspergillus; species Aspergillus biplanus. Next base: position 399,971 of record JAPDEJ010000014.1, read on the forward strand.
TTGTGGGCTCCATGATGGACGTGACTGGGCTGGGGCCATCCCATTCACTGGTTCAAGTTTGCAAATGTTCTCACTGACTTGAGGAATTCTCCATGCTGTAACTTTTCAACCATATCTTGCTGTCTCCTTTGGGGATAATGGGGAGGAACTTGGAAGCCATCTCACGTTCAGCGAGCCAATGTCGCAGATCCAGCCAGTGTTCCACGCTTTTTATCTTGTCCATTGCCAGGATTTGGCCGGTGGGCTCCTTCTGATAGGCGACCAGCCAGCCAATTTCCGCTGATCGCGACGGTGCCGCCAACCTGGCTAACGAGCCGCCGAGGACCGCGCCGGAACGCCGGGTTCTCCACCACAAGGACAACAAGTATTGGGGGCCGTAAGCCCCTCATGGCTGGGGTTCAAACTAATGCTGTTGTTTTGAGCCTGAGGAAGCCAGTAAGATACCAAGAGCTTGGCCAATAGCGCCCTGAGAAGCTGGCTTGGTCTGTGATCTTGAGGAACGCTGGAGTTGCCGCTCACACTCGGCCACGTGCATTAACTAACTTAACCCACTGCAGTTGTTATCTTGAATGGGCCTGCAAGGTCCCTGGGCTCATGATAATACCTTATCATTATCTAGATCAACTGCAGGGTTTGCAAAAGCAATGCAAACTGTCTTTATTTGGCCACGCAAGGTGGCAGATGTCTTGCATGGATTATAGTCTTTTTATCCCTGACAACTGAGTTTAGCTTAGGTTACTCCTCGGTTTCCAACGCTTTTCGTACCCATCCGACGGTCTCTAGCTATCTAGCGGGGTTTTCAAGGAGCGGCTTTAAAACAGCTGCAACTGAACTTGAAAGCGACAGGTAAGTGGTGCCCAGGCAGGCGCATACTCCATAGCCAAGAGGGTCGTTCCTACGTGAAGATAAATTACGGGGTGTCATTTATTATTTAAATTTCTGTTCAATAGATTCTAGAAATAAATAATAGATTCTAAAAACTCTAAAGGTTGACATTTCCTTGTTAGATTCGTTTCTTTTTTACTCGCGTTTTGTAAAGTGACCTTGAATCCAGCAACGGTACATCTTCAGTTTCCGCTGGCGGTTGACAACCAACCGATGGTCGACTGCCAGCTTCAGGACATCGAAAGAGCCATTATTGGCATTAGTAGAGGTCTGGTTAGCACTGTCTATCGGAACTGCTTCAGTTTCTGCATCTGCACCTGCTTCAGCCGGCTCCTCCTCATTGTGCTCCGGGATTCCTGTCTCGGGGGTCCACCGGCTCCACATATGCTCTAACTCATCCCGGTCAAAGAAGTATACACGGGTTCCATCGCCTCGAACATAGAAGTTCTCAGCCATATACCGCTCCTTTTTAAACCTAACCTGGGCCAGATCCCCTCGCCCGTAGTCACGGAACAAAATCTGCCCACCCGGCTTAAGAACCCGATAGATATTGCGAATGGCTTGACCCCACTGCTGAGGAGAGAGGGCTGAGAAGATGAAAATGAGGATAACAACATCAACCGAGCCTTCTGGAAGGCCTGGGGGCAGAGAGTCGTTCTCGTCCGTTGCCTCCATGCTGACATCCCACACGTCAGCCTGAATGTACTTAGGGTTGTAATGTTCGCTCTCGCGCATCACTTTAACAGCCGATTTGGAAAAGTCGCACGCGTGAACCATAAGCTCTTCATTCTCACTGTTATTGACCAACGGGAAGGCAGTGTTGCCAGCGCCTGCGCCAACCTCCAAGACAACCCTTCTACCCGCACCTTTCTGGGTGATTTCCGCAAGGACGGGGAATTCTTGACGGAGCCATTTCCGGTCCTTGAAGAAGTTGGCTGTGTTATTCTTATAGAACAGGTTCCACCATTTCGCAGGATCATTGTTAAAGCGGCGCCTGTCAAAATCGGATACTGGGGAATCGCGTTGTTTGGCATATTGTTCCTCCGCAAAGGCTAGAAATTCACTGTCCGGTTCGACATGGTCCCAGGCATTAAATTCAAAAACATCATCCCCTTCTTCTAGAAATCGTGAGCCGAATTGGAAAGGATCAGTGCGCTTGAGGTTATTGGCGGGGTCGTGCGAGCGATGCGGGGGGATCTGTGGTGGGGTTACTGTTTGAAGGAAGGATGTGACATCTTCGGGAGCTGAAACGATCGGGGTTGAAGACATTATGATGGGTTTATTATGAGCCCCTCAGCAAAAATAAGAGGGGGGATAAGGATAGAATGAGATAGGAGGGGCAGAACTAAAAGACGTGGAAAAATATGGATGATGGCAAAAAAAGAAAAAAATCCGGTTCCCCAGGTCAGAACACACACCGCCTTCGGTACTCCTGGTAAAGAACCGTGGACCTGATCCATGATCCATGTGGCAGGGGTGGCACCTTTCCATTATGGCTAGAAGAGTCTTTGTCACGTGCGATCGAGTGGTTCTCCTGCAAATGTATACTTCCACAAACCCGCATCGACTTCCCTTTCTTGCCTGGGTACTTGATCTATCGATACCTTATTTCATCAATTTTCCATTGCTTCAGTCATCTATTTATGGGTTGAGGGTAGCGACCCCAACCATTCTCCATGTCTTTATCATACCAAATATTTTCATGGCTGGGCGAAACGCAGACACCACCTAACCCAATCACGCTGATTTTCTCCCAAGTCCACTCCATGAAACTTTTTCACCAAAAGAACTTTATAGAAAGTTAAAATAGAAGGTAAATATCATGATAAGGAACGACTCCGACGGTGTGGCTCCCGAGCCATTATAATGTGACATGTGGAATTATATACTTGGGAACATTCTTCCGGATCCGGCCTCAATCCCCAATAGAAAGGAACAATACCCAATGCAACATTACACTAACGAAGGCCGCAAAAAGAGAGAAGGAGAGCAGTACAGATTTAATTTTATCCTTTGTAACCAACTCCTTCATGGTATTCATGGTATCGCAAATTTGAGCATTGTGATTTTAGGGGCTCCCGAATCCATTGTTTCAAAAAAAGAGAGCACCCAATATAAACTCATGGTTTTGCGTGTTTTCACCGGCCGCGTTATGTCAAGACTCTTTAAATTGCTGGCGGCAGTCGCAACGCTATTTTGTGGCTATGTGGTGCTCTTTTTCGTTTTCACCGCGGCCAGAGGCTGGCCATCACCATCTGATGCAATGAGCTTTGCTCATGCGCGCGTGGAAGATTGGATGGTGGACAATGTTAGCAATGAGACCCTCGGTGTAAGTGAAAACCCATACACGTTTTGTTCACCTGCTAAAATACGGTTTAAGTTTGAGCATATATACGCCATTGGGCTGAAAGCCCGCACTGATAAACACGACTTTCTCACATTGGCAGCTTCGGTAACTGGAATCCAAGTTGAGTGGCTAGACGGAGTTCGAGCGGACGAAATTTCCCAAAAGGCCCTCCCTGTTGTTAGTGATAGCTTTTTTGGATTGTGCTATGGCTGCTTACTGACTGCACAATTAGGGCATGAATGAACCCAACATGGAGCCCAATGTCATAGGATGCTGGCGTGCTCACATGAATGCATTATCCAAGTATATAACAACCCCTTGACCTTGCTAGTTCTCCCTAATGCAAATTCGGTAGAATCATCGAGAACCGTTATACTACAGCACTCATCTTGGAAGATGATGCTGACTGGGATGCTTCGATCAAGCTGCAGCTTCGGGAAATCGCCCATGGCGTCCGAGCACTGAGCAAAGACGACACTGCTCCCAGAGACGCCCCATATGGTACCAACTGGGATGTCCTCTGGGTTGGCGGCTGTGCTTCAGGGCAGGGTGACAATGAGACAGAAATATACGCAATTCCAGATGACCCAACCGCCCCCGCAAATGACCGTAGGGGAACTTGGGGTGGCCCAACAGAGAAATGGAAGAAGAACCATCCCGAGTTGCCGGAAGATTCGACACGATTTGTTTACCGTGCCGACATGGGATGCTGCACATATGGGTATGCGGTGACATACCAAGGGGCACAGAAAATTCTAGCTGCTCTTTCCCTTGAGAGGAGTTGGGCCGTGGATAACTCAATGAGCGATCTGTGCGGTGGTCTAGACGGCCGGGAGCAAATTCGATGCTATGCAACCTTCCCAAACCTCATTGGCACATTCCGGTCAGCTGGCTCTAGTTCTCGAGATTCCGACATCCATGGCTCAGGGGAGGGGACATACCACGAAGCACTATCGTGGAATCTTGTTTATAGCACGAGGTTGAACCTTCGCACGCTGCTGTCTGGTAGTAAAACGGTCCAGTCCCAGTGGAGGGACAAAGGAGCTCCATGGTCTCAAGAGAATATCGATTTAATGGACTTCAGGTTTCCGAAAGGCTATCTTGTATCTTAATGCTTAATCTAAATATTTCTTGGTTTTGATAATGAGGAAATATTTCATGGAAGCCCCTTGTTGCAGAGCCACTTCTCAAGAACAGACACCAACCCGGAAGATCACCCAAAGGTATTGCCTCGTATTCCACTTTTGTCGCCCAATGGGATTTTTATGTTGGGACTCATGGTGTTCGGGGCGCAAGACTTGGCAGTGCTGACGATTTCCTCGCCCAAGAGAAGGTGGGAAAGCCAGCTTTCTCCTTCTCTCTCGAGTCGATCTCAAGTAATCAGAAGATATTTACTCATTATGCTCATTATTAATCTTCGAGATACCAGCCCGGCCTACGGCCAGGGGGATGAGGTGGCTGGACAAGCGATATACTCACCGGGAAACCCTCAACTATCATCTCAACCTGTTCGAATCGTGGTTGAACTTGTGGGACGAACCAAAACCAAATTCAAGAAGGGGGATGATGGCCCGTATCGCGGCAGGGCTGATCTCCTCCGGGTGACAGTTGGCGACATGTGTGGATCACAGCGAGTGTGGCCATTTGTGTTTATATTTCCACTCCAAGCATCGCCCAATCTTACGCAGTTAGCAATCCTGGGTAAAGGAATGCCTGCGTTGGGACCTTACCATCCACTGCCTCCAACATTTAAGGATCAGCGACCGACATTCAAAGTCTTCACAGAATATAACATCGTTGCATCGGCCTGGTCCGTGGGTGAAAGGGCTCAAAAACTGTGTGAACAGACAGTGCCCATTACCTTCCAGCCCTGGAGCCAGCAACAAGATCTCTCCCATACCATGAGGGATGTAATAATACTCCAGGAAATATTCATAGCCCAGAGCCTACGCCTGCTCCCACAGAATAAGAACCGAGATTTGACCTTTCGCGAGAAAGCAAGTTCAATATTTTCACCTTCGAAGCTACCGTTTTTCAGCTTTCGGATTCGGTTTCAGCTGCCACAGAAGACATATCTCCAGGAGAATATCCCGTGCATGATATCAGTCACTCCGCAGCCTGAAGCCTCGGCAGCCCCCGAGATTCCAGACTTCGTACTAAAACGCTTCAGCATTACCATTGATTCGGATACGACTGCATGCGCGAGCCGGGTTTTCGATCACAGCGTAACAAAGCACCAAAGAATCTTGGATAGCACAGAGAGAAACGTAGACGAGCTGCTGGTGTCTCACGCAGGCTACTGCAAGGAAATTATCATACCAGCTCTTTCGAACGTTTCACAGACTTTTGACACGTTCAATATCAAGCGAGTGTATACTCTCACAGTTGATATCACGATTAAATGTGCTGGTAAAGCGTTTTGTTTATCCAAGAGCACTAACCTGCTTATACTCCCTCGCATCAGACGTGGATTGGTAAATGCACCAGTGGAAGCATCCGGACCTGGAGTTGTCCATGGAAAGGAAATGTCTCAGGACTCTAAAAAGGGCAGTGGTCCTCCACCCTATAGCGAGTCCGGTTGATCGAAGGGTGAACTTTTAGGTCTCAAGAATGGTTGAGGCTTTCGATAATCTATCAATATGCGAGCGGGGGCATCAAAGATAACTTTCAGAGGTGCGGAGTACCGTACCCAGGTAGCTGAGACGGAGGATTATTTCTTCGAGCAGATATATCCGGCAGGCAGCTCAGCCGTCGCCCTCCCTCCCACCAGCTCAAACCTACATGCATCTCTTAAATTACAGGGAAACGTGCCCGTCGAGATGTTCTTGCTTGGGGGCGAGCGGGATGCGAACAACATTAAAGATGTGCATGAGCATATGCGCTGTTAGTGTATGAGTGAGAGATTTAGGCATCTGGGGGGTATAGGGTGGGAGTGGACGGTGACTTGTTTTCTGTGCTGGGATACTCCTGTGTAGATTTGGAAGAGGAGAGGAGAAGCGGGATTCGGATATGGAGGGAATTGTGCACTGGTTAGAGAATAGTGGAGGGGCTGGCTGTATTATTGACTCATGTGATGTCGTTTAACATCCTGACAGACCTAGTTGCAATCGGAAGGGTTCCTTTCCGGCAGTCTACGACAGATCCGGGGATAAATAAATGCATCAATCGAGGAATCCTGGAGAAAGGGTAATTCCAACTTGTGCAATTTTATACTACATGTCTATATGCGTTCTTTGGTGTTTCGACGAAGAACGTTTATAATATAATATACAAGACCGAATCGCAGTCCTTTTTCTCTGCATCAACTTCGGTTACCTCAGTTGTATCATGTATTCACCAAAACCTTGCTGGGAGTGGTGCTAGGCCTCCGTATTCAGCAAGATGGAATGCCAAGGATTAAGAGAATACCCTTGGAGTGCGCCTCCCACTGAGCGTCCAGCGTACCTCCGTTATTCGGGTTCATCCTGGTTCAGGATGGAAGGTAAAGGGCCAAATCTTTTGTCACCACGCACAGTTTCCGAGGCTCCAAGCAAATTATTCTTCTCTTCCCCGCGTTATGTGTCAAGTCACCGAGGACGATCGGGGAACAAGGGTGTAACGGAATTGACAGGTTAAGGGTCCGAGGAAGCCCACTCATCGGTTCTTTTGAGTAGTTCAGACGAGCCCCAATTATCTTCCCAATCATTTGTAGGTACCATAACCAAGTGCGCAAATATGATGCGCGCTTCCATCTCAGATCTCTTAAACAACGGGTTCGCTTCCTGGTGAGGGACTAGGTCTCCCATTCCCTTGAGATCCTTGTGGACTCGGGTGGGACGCGCCTCCCTGTGCCGACCGTGGGAATAACTCATTAAGCTTGTTGTAAAGATCATTCATAGCCGGGATATTAGGGGGTGGTGTCATAATCGCAGGTGCTGGAGGGACAACACCACCGGCTTTCTTAGCCCTATCGGCGATATGTGCGAGATAAGCTAAGTTGACCTGCAGGCGACGCATACAGGCGACATATTCCGGGCTTCTTTGAACATTCTTGTCCGAAGTCGAATCTGAGGTTGGTGATGGATTTGATTCTTGACCAGGAGAGCCACCACCACCCTTTCCCGCGGACTGGAGATTCATGACCTCTTGTAACAACATCGAATTAATATCCAAGAGAACTGCAACTCGATCCTTTTCTCGTGATGCTGCAGCCGAAGACTGGGCGGCGGCCTGGACGGGACTCTGGGAGGTGTTTTGTTGGGGAGCTTTGGGTTGCGTAGGGACCATGTTGTTCGACGGAACTGTGGCCATATTCCGGGGAAATGACTGGACTGATGTTGCTGGAATATTCGAGGTCGAGTGTGCTTGCGGAGGGAAGAACTGAGGCATAGAGGTCGTTGGGACAGGTGGCTGGGTAAATGGCGCAGAGAAGTTCATGTGGGGTCCTGCGAGGCGGAAAGATCACATCTTTGTTAGCGGCTTGTCCTTGCTTCAATCCTCCGACATCATGCTAACAGCCTTGGGTGGGCGCGCCAAAACCTCAGGAGTTCAGGAGGTATGATTGCCAGAATCACTGTTAGCGCCCATCGGGCAATGAGGAGGTGCGGTGAGCATGAGTACCCCCAGAATGGCCCAATAGAAGCTGGTTGGCATCCCCAGTTTAAATAACGCCAACCAAAAAAGCGCCGAAGGGGAGCGAAACGGGCAATGCAGGGGTGGTGGAACAAGAAATTAAGAAAACCAGAAACCAATGACGATGCAAATAATTAATTAAAGAGGGCTGGCATGCGCGACTGGCACCATAAAAAAAAAGAAATAAAACGGGACCAGGGAGAACGAATCCAAACATACCAGTTGAATGCTGGGTGTAGCCTGATGGCATTATTGCGCCACTGGGGCCTCCGGGCTGCAGAGGTGCTGCACTAAAAGATTGCTGCTGGGAGGCAGGTTTCAACTGCGGAAAGGAGGAAATCTGATTTGGATAGTCGGGGAACTGGGGTGGATTATTGTGGGAGGTGACAGGAAAACCCGCGTTCTGCTGCATTGCTGGGTAGCTGGGAGCATTGGGGTTGTCCATGATTATTTTTGTCTAGTCGAGAAAGGTTAATAATCGGCCCAATGGTCGGTTCCGATGCACTGGCTCTTGACCAACCCGACACTAAAACAAAGGGCTGGGATCAAGAAAATAATAATAATAATAATAAAAAATTAAAAAAAGAAAAGAATATGAAAAGGAAAAAGGTTTAATGAAACAAGCAATAATAATAATGATGACGCTGCTGCTGGGAAGAAGTCAATACCACCAATAAAATAATATTGTTAATAATATTATTTAATTTTTTGGGGGTGATTAACTTCGGCACGACGTTCCGCACAAGTAGTGAAGAGGAAAAAGAGACCAAAATAATCTCTTCTTCGCGGAATAATGCGAGGTAGACGGGCTGATTGCAATATGATTTGGTAGGCTTCGCCCTTTGGCCTTTTTCCTTGCTTGGAGTATTTTTTATATTTTCTTTTTTGGTTTGGAAAAATCCAAGAAAAAGAAAAAGAAAGACTAATCGGAGTAAATGAGTGGTGATTGGCTAGCAGGAGGACAGTATTCAAAAAGGGGGGGAAGGGAGCCCTGGATGAGGGTGGAATAAAATTAAGAAACAAGAACGCAATCGGTGGTTGATCGAAAGACTCGGGATAAAAAAAGAGATTCGCTGGCTAAATCCAGTGGGATCAACCTTGGGGTGGACAGACTAATGCAACGGACTCGGCTGGGCAGTGGAGAGGACGATTGACTGAATCGAAAGAAAGAATGGAATTAAAGGTGGGTTGATGGAACGGGAGAAACCATGTAATTGGAGATAGAGATTGAGGCTGGGAGCAGATTATTTGATTGGAAATTAAGGATGATTTAAGGGAGAGAGAGAAAGAGGCTGAAGAAAGCAATGAAGAGGAGGTTACAATCATGGAAGTGGCCACTGGCCACGGATGGAGGGAGTGGGTGGTATTCGACGAGACTCGTATATACGGGTACTGTACCCCAATATAATACCCTCTTTGCAGAATTAGCCTGCTGTTTTGCCTCGTTTGGAACGTATTGTCTGCGTTCTTGTAAGCCCAGAACGGCTGTCTGGGCAGCACAACGGTCAAAGAACGTTGTCGGTCCGGAGCAATGGATAGTCCGACCGCCTCCATAACAAGACTCCTGCTCTCAGGGGAAAAAGATGCCAGTCCTTATCATAACCCTGTCCGTACGAGTAGAGAGCTCAGTGACCAATAGAGACACTGGCGCGGTCCTGTCAGCGCCAAAATAAAGTATAGATGGACATTGACCCATAAACACGCTCACACACACCAGATCTTAATCCACTTCTATATACATCAACTCTCAGGTACTCTTATCCACAATTAAATCTTTGATTCGCGAACAGAAGCACAACCCTTAAGACCATCTGTACTCGCCGCAAGAGTATCTCCAATAAATCGAACAGCCTCGTCGATCATCTTCGGTGTCACCTCATGACCTGCACTCTGGTCAATAATATCCTCGAACGATACGGCTCCGTCTTTAAACCAGCCATCCGGAGAAATCGCCCGTTTGAACCAAGTCAGGAAAGCCTCGCCCTTGTGATACGGCACCAGCTTATCCACGCCACCAGATAAATTGAGGATCTTCTTCCCGGCCAAGGAGCGCGCGAGGACTGGTCGAAGCGTAGCCTTCTCCTTCTCCGTTGGGTCGGGCAGAGGTGCAGTTCGGATGACTTGGGCCTCCGGCTTGAGATCAAGGTAGCTCAGGAATAGACTTGCCGGGTCATATTTGCGGATTGTGTCCAGGAGCGATGCGGGGAAGGCCTCTGAGCCCAGGATCTTAGACCCGGGAGGGTTGGAGCCGGTCCACGAGGGAATTTTGGAGAGTCTTGCGCGGTCAACCATGAGATTCACGTAATCAGGACAGCCGATAACAACGACGCCGGAGCTGATGCGGGGTTCATGCAACAGGCAACTCCATGCGGCGTGACCGCCGAGGGAGACTCCGAGGACAAGGTGTTCAGAGACGGTATAGTCGGATTTAGGAAATACAAAGGAGGGAAGGTAATCGATAAGGAGCGAGACGTCTCGGGCGGTTCCCTCTGTTGCGAGATTGGATCAATCCATGCGCTCTTCAGGCCAAAGGGGGGGCATATACTCACGGAAACAAGAGAACATGTCTTGTGCGTGTCGAGGATTTCCTTGTCTCCACGCCTCATTGCAAAGAGGATCAACCAACCTCCCCCCATGGTTTCTTTGATCAAAGGCCACGGCAATTAGTCCCTTAACAACCTTCCCAGAACCAGCACGTCCATCTTTGATTCTTTGATTCCAGTCCGTGATAACCGCATTGGCGATTCCTGTCATTCGTTCTTGAGTCGCCAGCCTCGGATGCAAGAGCCAGAGACAGGCAACCTGCGATGCGCCGGAAGGAATTTCCTCTAGCCCATAAACTGTGGTTTGGATTCCCGCAACAGGGAATACTTTTTGGGAAACCGCTGTTGGGCTGGCCGCCCGATAGCGGGGCTCTGATTCGAGGGTCTTCAAAGGGTCTGTCATATTTTCTTTTCCTGCTGGTGCGACTTTCTATCTTCCTTGATGGGAATGCTGGTTTAAAGAAGGGAGAACAAAAACAATAACCGCATCAATGACAAAGAGCGGTCCATGGCGCTAATAAATCGGCGTTTTGGAGTGCCTATTAACCAGATGGTTGATGCCAGGGACCGAGCTTATCAACCACTGCCGAGGATAACCTGTTTCGGTTTAGCCCACTTCAGCCTGGTTTGTAAAAATGTGGCTGATGATTCACTAGCCACACACCAGCCACGCCTCCCGCACCCCACCATCAAAGAAGCCCAAAAGCGGGATACAGTCATCGCTGCCACTTTCTTCTCTCCCCCATTGTCTCGCTGTGTTTTGTTCTGAGGAAACTTCATCTCAGCCCAATTGAATCAATTGCATCATGTCTGCCCCCATTTATCTCGGCGTAATCGGTATGACATGCGTGGTTTCTTCTCAGCCAGGCTTACATCTCTTTTACCCCGCCTTGCTGTTCAGAAGTGATGTTTTAACAGAGAGAGGAGTGCTGATTCAAGCTGTCGTTTTCTAGGTGTTGGAGGCGTTGGAACCGCCTTCCTCAGCCAACTCGCTCGTCTCCCCAATGCACCCCAGCTCGTCCTCCTGGCCCGTTCCTCCCAGACCCTCCTGGCTCCCTCGCCGTCCTACTCGCCTGCCATCCCCGCTGCCGAGTGGAATACCGCCATCAAGACACCCTCGTTAACCACATCCGGTGCCTTGACTCCCGATGAGATTGCCTCGTATCTCTCCGCCGCTCCTGGCCGTTCCATCCTTGTCGACAACACCAGTGACCCCGCTCTGGCCAGCTCGTACCCCATCTTCCTCCGCAAAGGCATCTCCATTGTTACCCCAAACAAGAAGGGTTTCTCGTCCGACATCTCCCTCTGGAAGGATATCTTCGCCTCTGCCGCGCAGGGGAAAGCCCTAGTATACCACGAGAGCACTGTCGGCGCCGGCCTCCCCGTACTCTCGACGCTGCGCGACCTCATCGCCACGGGAGACGAAGTCACCCGCATCGAGGGTGTGTTCTCCGGGACGCTCTCATTCCTGTTCAATACCTTCGCTCCCGCTTCAGGCTCTTCGTCTGCGAAATGGAGCGAGGTCGTTTCACAGGCCAAGGAGTTGGGCTACACAGAACCCGATCCCCGTGACGACTTGAATGGTATGGATGTTGCCCGCAAGCTTACCATCCTGGCCCGTATTGCTGGGCTGGAGGTGCAGTCCCCCGACTCATTCCCAATTGAGTCGTTGATCCCTGCTGAGCTGGCCTCGCTACCTTCCTCGGCGGATGGGATTTTGCAGTTCATGACCCGGCTGCCCGAGTTTGATGGCCAGATGGCGGCAATCAAGGAGGGCGCCGAGAAGGCTGGTAAGGTCGTGCGCTTCGTGGGCAGCATCGATATGGAGAAGAAGGAAGTCCGTGTTGGTCTGCAGCAGTTCGACAAGGATAGCGCCATTGCGGGTCTCAAGGGTAGTGACAACATCATGAGCTTCTATACCCATCGGTATGGAAGCAACCCACTCATCGTGCAAGGTGCTGGTGCTGGGGGAGATGTGACTGCCATGGGAGTGACCGCGGATTTGCTCAAGGTGATCGAGAGACTGCACTAGAGCATAAAGATATCTATGGTATACTCGGGGGCATAAAATAAAAGAAATTCTAGATATTAAGAGGTATATGCATCTGTGAAAAATAAAGCAAAGCTATGATTTCTTACCAACGGCAGAAAAGCCTTCACTGTCCGAGCCTCTTTTTATACTGATAGATCCTCAGCACACGCCCCTCCTTCAAGCTGTAAAATACTATGGCCTACCTTTCCCTAGGCCGCCGACCCCTGATAGCCTGGATTGGATTTTTGGATTCGATGTAATCTCTATTTGGTCAATAATAATGGTTTCCAGGAGGTTGTTAAATTAGGAAGCGGTGACTTGAGCGGTGTGGCATTTTATTTTGGCGGAGTGGCAGCTACCGCCCACCGTACCGATCGATGGTCGCATGCATTGAGAAATGGCGACTTTGCGCTGGCGTGATTGCTAGCGGGGTCAGCAACAACAAGCAAATCTTTCCCCCGCTCCATTCAAATAGCATTTCCATCCGCCACACCACATCCATTTCCTATTATTTTCGCACAAGAGTGAATCACCAACAAAAGAATCTGAAATTACGTTTTACAAAAACCGGGATGTCTACGCACTACACTATCTCCGACCTTCTACCCCTCCCTAACTCTCCCGTGAAGATCCCCCGACTCGGATTCGGAGTCTACCGGTCGCCTGCATCGCAATGTACAAAATCATGCCTTAAGGCCTTCCAGACGGGATACCGACACCTGGATACGGCCCAATTCTATGCGAACGAGAAGGAGGTCGGGGACGCAATCCGGGAGTCTGGCCTGCCTCGCAGCCAAATATTTGTTACTACCAAGATCCTGGCCCCCGCGGGCTCGCCAGAAGCGACCTATGGCAAACTTGTCGCCAGTGTGGATAAGATTAGTGGTAAGGATGGATACGTTGATCTATTTTTGATCCATAGTTCCAGTTCTGGGTCGGCGGGCCGGAAGGAATTGTGGCAGTCGCTGGAAAGACTACTTGCGGAAGGCAGAACTAGGAGCATTGGAGTTAGTAATTTTGGCGTGAGGCATATCGAGGAAATGAAGGCGTATGCAACGGTTTGGCCGCCACACGTGAATCAAATTGAGGTAGGTTCTTTTTGTTTCTTTTTGGGTCCCTCCTGGGCGGGAATGAGATATGCTAAGATTTAAAAAAACTTTGTAGCTCCACCCCTGGTGCCAGCAACGAGTGATCGACCGGTACTGCAAGAAAAATGGGATTATTGTTGAGTCTTATTCTCCCATTGTTCGAAATTATAAGGCCAACGACCCTACACTTGTTGGGTTGGCGAAGAAATACCAAAAGAGCACGCAACAAATCTTAATACGTTACGCACTGCAAAAGGAATGGGTTCCTTTACCAAAGACGGATAATCCGGAGCGGATCGAGGCTAATTCCGATGTATTTGACTTCAATATCACAGGCGAAGACATGGCTCTTTTGGATGGACTGGATCAAGGAAGTGCTGGAGCAATTGTGGAGGCTGTTGTTAACGAATAAATCGATATATACCTAGATTATGTGATGGAAATATAATTCCCCTTAATAATCTGGCCGTTGCATCAGGAAGGCATTCACGGATTGTAGTGTAGATCGCGACGGGTTTGCGTCATGTTTTGACCCGACAATCCAAGCAAGACGCTGTCGGATAAACTGCTTCGTAATTATTTTATCCGTTTGAGACAGAGTAAATTCTCCTGGAACACGGTAAGCTTAACCGACCAAGGAAAAAGACAGAGAAACGCATCAAGAGGGGCAAGTAGTTGGGAGTTGGCTTACCTGCGTCGTTATAGAATAAACATAGAATGGCGAGCAGGGTACCAGAAGAAAGGTCCTTTCCTGACTCACACATAACTAGAAGAGACCGGCTTGGGTCTGAGCCTAACTGTGACATAACAAAGGCTCGAACCTTGTCTAAATGGTTTCGTAGGTCACGACCCCCCAGTTTTGAGGGTACACAACCCAGAGATAACTGCTTTGGATTTTCAGCTTCCATTTTTGGAGCGCCATTACAGTCAATAACAAGATCGTAAAGACCGGCATCATTCGGCCGAGAGTTGGTTTGACTGATATATAGATTTCGAGTCGGCGCAATTAATGTAGCCTGGCCATCGATGTCCTCCTTACGGTGCTCCTGGGCAAGTTTCTCAATTACCTCAGGGAGATCTTCTTCAGCTTGTGCAAGCAGAGCAAACTTGTTGGCCCAGAAGACCGGGGGTGTTAATCCATGAGCCCAAGCCTCCGCATCATCCCCTGCACCTTGAATATAGCCACCCTCTGACATCTCCGCTCCATGAACCCGTTTCGAGGCAGAACACAAGACAAAGAGATTGTGATCGTCTCCCTTTTGCAAATCCGTTGGGTGAAAGTAAGATCTATTTGCCCATGAAAGCCGGATTGGCTTCCCTAGCTGCTGTTTCAAGGCATCCAAATCAAGTTTAAGGTCCTAGAAATGAATCAGCTCCCTGCGTAGGCCCCTGTCTAGCAATTCTTTTCCCATATCGAAGGAAAGGTACCTTTAATGATTTGACAAAGAGATCAATTTTTTGTTCAATCTGCAACTCCTCTGAGCGCCCCAGAAAGTTTGGTGGAAACTCTACAGAATGATATGCTTTCTCCAGAGGAAATAGTGTTCGATTGAAGACCGCACACCAAATAGGAATCGTCTTTGACAAGGCATCGGGCATCACTGCCAGTGGCTTGTGAGATCGGCTGACAGGGAAAAGCTAGTAATACGCAAAGACAATGACTTACATTTGCCGCGCCGTGTAGAATCCACAATGATACACCTGCATTATTTATTAGCAAGGAGAACATTGAATAAAATGGCTTACTAACCCCCCATGCTCCCGAGCAATTGGTAGAATCTGCAGATTTAGTCTACGAAAACTGAAATCCCACTGGCCGGTATGTCCGTCGGTGCTCTTGAAATACACACTGCCAGTCTTAATTTCGGGCGGAATGTACCAACTCCCGCATCTTTCATTTGCAATCAAAGGAAGCCCATAGTGATCAGCGACCTCACGAACAAAAGCGGCGTCGGTCTCAATGGAGCGAAGTCGGTTGGTGACAGAAAGTGCGGATCGTCGTAATGAAGCTAGCGTCTGGGACACAGATAACTGCTGGGAGGGAAAATGAAGGGACGATATAGACACTGGGTAGTTTTGATCAGGACTACCCTCCATGTCTGCTGGAATTGAACACTTTTCCCACCTATTTTCGCCCACAGTAATGAGGCTCAGAAAGGTGGAGATGGCATCGAATCGCGGTTCATTTCATTTGGCCTTGGGTTGGGCGCATCACCCTGCTGAGTAATATTAATCCAATGGAAGTCAAAACGGAACAGCTTGCTTCGAGAAACGCTCGAACGCCCAACACTTAGATTAGCTTTTCGATAAGAAAAATAAGCTCCAGTCCAAAATTTTAGTTTAATCGCATAGTACTTTTCTTGCTCTGATAATTCAAATGCCCTCGTAGTTCGTGACATGAAGGGAGATTAAACACCACAAGCGGGATAAAGAAAGGCGTATAATATCAACAGGAATGGAATGCATGTTCATCAGCAATTAATCAATTAATCAATTCCCAATAAATATTTTAAATCACACCACCGGATATCATCATTCAAATACCTGGGTTCTCTGAACCGCAGGGAGCAAAAAACATGAAAATGAAAATAGGTATATCCAGCCCAAATAGTTCAAATCAATCGGTACAAAGAAAAGAGAGGGAGAAGTAGAGAGAAAATAAACAGTGGGGGAAGAGATGGGAAGGGGGATGCAAAGTAAAGGATGGCAAGGTCGTTAGTAGAATAGCAAATATACATAAGAAAAAAAAAATTTCACAATAGCCTCAAGGGGCGTTGCAAAATATGTCAACCAATATATTCATTCGAGTGTTTTTTGGGTGGGTTTAACTCCCCTGGGAACGAGAATCACCCATTGCAACACCGATAAGGCTTTGTGGCCCAAAGCTCTCGGTTGCCGATTTTAGGGATGCTGCATCTCTCTCCCGTTTGATACGGAAATAGGCCATCTTTGCGAATCGATTCAGCTGGGCCCAGAAATGTCGGCCTGCGGAATGGACTGCAATCCGTTCCAGAAGGTCGACCGTCGCCTCACGGACATTTTGGTCGCCGTGGAAGAGACCCATGCTGAGATAAAAGAGTCCCGCTTGGCTCTCCGGAGTGACAGTAAGAAGCTGGCAGATGCCTGCATAATCTTTGATAGCATGCGAAAAGGCCAAATAGATAGCACCCGCATCTGCCGGGGGTAGTTTCAGGGTCCGTAGTCGGTCATGGTGGTGATGAAGGTCCGGCTTCTGGATAGGTCGTGCTGGATAATACATGGCCGCGATATCCTGAATGAAGGAGTAGTAAGATCGCGTGGTGCGCCACCCCTCGATCCTTGCAACTGAAGCCATTAACTCTCGTTGCTTGGATATTTCATCCAGCCATATATAACCATGGCCGCGTAGCGTTGTTGGGTCAAGAGGATCCGCCTGATGGCCACTCGGACTTTCTGGAAACAACTCTTCATTTGGTCCAATAATGTAAAGATTGGAAGCTCCGTAGACGGTCTCCTCAAAAGCGGCCGCGATACGCGTGAACTTTGTGATATATGCACGCCATTTAGCTCGGATAGCGTTTTCCCCGTATCGGTTCGTGATGCTGCGCATAACATCTTCCATGAACAAATTGTCTCCACTCGGATCAGAATTTGAACCTGACATGCTAATATTAACTGGGCTCTGTTGTTGAAAGTACAAGAAACCATCGGTGATGGGTGCTTGCTCAATGTGGTTACTAATTTTCATGCGCCCTGTAGGCAAATCACAGAGAAGGTCCCACCACTCGGGATGGTTAGCGAATGTAGGGTTGGTTACCCCAGCGACAAATCCAGGGACTTTGAGAAGATCATCAATTTTAGACAGATCTGTATATGGGAAGGCATGACGAGTAAATCCTCGCAGAATGCCGCCGGATGCGAGCGCACAAGCAGCCAGTACAGCTTCTGCGACCTCACCAGAAGGACAATTGTGACCCAGGAACACGACGCGTTTCTGGGTCAGCATCGCATTAACCAAGACGATGATAGGATGCGTATAAACCCCACTGGTGGTTAAATGCGGATGCAGTGGGAAAGCCTGGGGTGATGTTCTATGGGGATCCGAAAAGATCTGAATAAGCTTGACGAGTGAGAAATCACCCACGATCTCGGGCCAGATCACTGTCGGAACCTTGACTGGAATCGGGATATCATGGTAAACAATTTTGGATTCGAATTCGTGCGTATCTCGCGGGAGAGAATAGCGTCCAACAGACTTTTTGGGTGATGACAGAATTGCTTCATCCTCATTCACCTCGCCATCTTCGATCATTCGTTGCTGAATCATCTGCTCAAATTTCTCAATAAACATGTCCTTGCTATTACTAGCTTGCAATATTTGTCGTTCTAATAGGGACATCCTGGGTAATAAGGACAAATCCATGTCGTTTAACGCATTATAGAGCGACTCGAGGGTCTCGGGATACGGGGACTTGAAATAATCCTCTAGCGCGAGAAGAAGTAAAGGCTATTATTAGTGGTGTTAGCGCTCCTGTGTATTCATGGTCGTGGATTTATCGCGGAGAGAACGGATGGGCCTTACTTTATATATATAAAGGAAGGAATGGCGCGTGCATATCGCCATGGCCTTGACAACCGCTCCTCTAATATATGGTTAGATTTTCTGTCAACCAGATTGATAGATAGGGGAGACCTACCGCTTCACAGTATTATCTTGTTTAGTGTTGACAAGATTCAGCACATACATCAAGGGTGGCCCCTCCCCATCCTCTTCCTCATCACTCGTTTCTTCCTCTGTAGTTGTTTCGTCCGAGTTGTCATCCAGGCCATCGCTCGTTTCATCATCCCCAGAAGAATCCTTATTCTTTATCCTCTTTGTTTTTGTCTTTCTCTTTGTTCCTTCCTGTGAGCCATCCTCCCCACCTTCAGTGCTCGTGTCCTTATGCAGAAAAAATATCGTCCAGTCCTGGCTACGGACATGTGTCTGATCTGGCAGCATCAATTCCGCGAGCATACTTTCGTCTCCGCTGATGGCCCCCGGATACTGATGTTCCATGATCGGACCCCGATCAATGTGAAAGGAAGCCACCAAGATAAACTCAACATGGCGCTCAGGTGAATCCCGTGGGTATTGCGATTTATATTGTCGAGGTTTGGTATTTGCTGCGCCGGCCACGCGCGGTTCCCCAGAGCGACGACGCCTTGATGTTTGAGAACTACCGGAGGAGTGTTTATGAACAACGGAGGGTGATGGAGATAATTTCGGGAACCCATTGGACTTGGTTGGACTGGGGATCGGATGAGCAGTCTCATCTGAGGATCGAATGGGGAGTGTGGCGCTCATGTTGACGCTGCGAAAGGAGGAGAGAGGGGGCGGCGGCGGGGTTGAAGATCGAGAAATGAGAGGTGAGCGAGCTCCGGGCGATTGACAGGTAACAACAACAGCATACTCATTCAATCCATCAATTAAGAGGGAGCTAGAATAGGAAGTCCATTATTTTGATGGTTAATGCAGGGCGAGGGTTTTCTGGGGCGGAGGATTAATGGTAGTTTAGATCAACAAGCGACCGATGGAGAGGCAGCTCGGTGGGTTGGGATTAACTGGGGCGCGGGACTAAGGGGGGCCAATTGGAAGGCACCAAACTCTACAGAGCGGTCAACAAACCAGGGACGCAAAGAGGTGATAAGGTTGAAGCCGAGCGTTTCATTCACGTGTCGGGTCCCGTGATATA
The DNA here is from genome assembly GCA_027569045.1 of Aspergillus biplanus. Lineage (NCBI taxonomy): Eukaryota > Fungi > Ascomycota > Eurotiomycetes > Eurotiales > Aspergillaceae > Aspergillus > Aspergillus biplanus. The sequence goes on from JAPDEJ010000014.1 coordinate 419,188, forward strand.
TGTGGGTTCCCCTGTATTTCGATATTACGGATTTCATTATTTTCTCGTTATCCTGTCTTTAATCCTAAAAATTTTATAAAAGTAATCTAACCTCCTACTTATATAAAGTGCTATATCATTGTGTGTGCGGATGTCGCGAACAAGACGATGTCTAGCCTTGCCCAAGGAGTCCACGGTCTACCAATGAATTCAGCATGGCTAGAACGTCCAAAGTACCATAGGTATTAATCTACCTAGGTAACGAAAATATGTAAAATGGCTGATATTTAGGGTGTACGTTGTTTAGAAGAAAAAAAAAACGCCGGAAGTCCACCAACTATCCCGCAAATATAATAAATATCGAGAAAAAAAAAAGGGATAAAATATGCGTACTCCCGAAACCCATGAACTTGTCTTTACTCTTGTTTGGAAAATGAATGGATATTTGGGGAACGGGAGCCTTTTGTTCACTCCTTAGCAATAGTGTTCCAGAACTTGGTTGCAAAGGGAGCACTTCGGACAGTTCCATCACCCGCTTTTTCGCCGGTCATTCTTCCTGTCATTCATCCGTAGGCGGGCTCTTGCTTGTGTCATCTGAGATGGTTAGTTTATCCCATTTCTCTAGGAACCTATCCAGCGCTACATCTTCCTGCTGTGTTGGACCATTTTGAATGACGGACGCAAAGTGTGGGTAGAAGCTGCTGAACGCCTGTCGGTCCTTCTCTGTCCAACTTTCAGCCGCAAACGCTTCAAAAAGCGCCCCCGTCTCCTCCGGTAGGGACACTTTCATTTGGTTTGCAGTCAGTTGGAGCATGCGCATAATCCCCTTTCCTAGAGGGAATTTTCGCGAGAACGAGCGGGATAGAATGCAGAGTTCTGTGAATGCATTCCGATTCTCAGCGGAGTCCAGGGCTTGTAGGAGCGCATAGAGACCGGTGGTGATCCATTGGATAGCACATGGAGCCATACGATCGATACCCCAGCGGTCACGGTGAACTCCGAATAGGTAGGCAATGCGTCGGGCGTTAGCCACTGTGGTGTCTCGGGCGTCGTCTGATGTTTTTTTATCTCCCATGGAAGCGTGGTAGGATTGCAAGAACCAAAAGATCTGTACAATGGTTGTATGGTAATAAAGGCTAGCAGGGTAAGCACGTGAGTGGACACATAGGAGTGCTGGGAGTATATGTATGTTCGAATCTCGGGAAATTAGAGCACTCACTGAAGGCCTATAACATGGGGTACCACCGCTTTTTCGACAATGAGACAGTCAGGGAGGTTCGCATACCAGCCCTGCAATTGCCGGTATACATCATTGACAATTGAAGCGGTCTCTGATTGTGGCAGCCTCTCGTCGACCGAGTGAAACCCTCTGCTGATACCGATCGTGATGCAATTCAGGTCGCACCACCGATCAAACACACAGACGTGATGGCCAGGAACGGGCTCACTACCACGGGGATACGGCACCCAGACATCCTTGGGGTCTTCGTGATTGATTGGGATACGCGGCCGTCGAGGCGGGTTAACATTCATATGCTTCATGAGCGACACCGCCGCCGTCCTGGAAAGTTTAGCCTCTCACGTATCGTAGAAGGAATACTCCATTAGGGGCGGGTCTGAGCGTACGATGCCATGCCAAAGTTACCCCAGAGTGTCCAATTGGCAATATTTTCAACGACTTGCATAGATTCATTGTCAGCTGGTTGGGGTGGGTGGGCCGCGGCATACTCCTCCGCAGCTCGAGAAGCAAGATCCAGGTACATCCAGCCCATTCGATCCTTTCCCATGCACACCATTCTGGCCCAGTGGTACTTCGTATTAGCGAGTCCGGCGGGCAAGAGGATAAGAAACCATAAACTGAAAAAAAGAGCCTCACCGAACAAACAATATCATTAGACCTTGAATAGTTGGGAGGCTGACGAGTCCTTCCTTTTCCTCTTCCTCCAGTAATCGACGGGCCTCGTCGTAGAAATGGTCGCCCCTCGACAGGGGGTCATGAGGGACGGTAAAGACCTCAACATAATCGGAATTGTACTGACCGGACGAAGATCACAGATTAGAATCTCACTGGATCTGCAGTAGATAGACGGTTACCATGGGTCTACTTTTCATACACTCGCTTCAGCAAGAATCGCATTCACTAGGAACGGAGTGCAAAAGGGACTGCGCCGGTCGCCTTTCTGCATATCGGTAATAAAAACATCCCTATCCATCCAGCAAAAGAATGGATAGGTCCAGGTGAAAAACAACGAGACCAGATGGGACACAAGATCGTCATCGTCTGTGATGGTTGTCCACGGTTTCGCCGGCACCCGATACACAGGGATATCTACAAGACGACGCACATCCAACATCCGACGGGCATTTCTCTGCGGGGTATCTTCATTGTCAAAATCATCCATCGGGCGGAAGATTTGCTTCTGAACCTCGAGTAACTCGGGTGATTTCTCAATTTCCGACCGGGAAAACTTTTCTTCTAGGAAGACCTGTAGCTCCTTTAATGACGCATTACTCCGGATCAAACTTAATAGCTGAGCAACCCGCTTATTTTCACACTCTCGAATGGCGCTAACAAGGCTAAGGAGAATATCTTCGGACTGTTCAAGGCGATCGAGCTTCCGCTTCATGGCGAGCTTCCGCCGCATGTCGGCCATTTCATCGACATGGCATTCGATTCCATTCGCGACACAGTGCTGACAAGGGGGGTCTCCCCGGCACTAAAAAAAAATAAATGATAAAAATTTCATGGTCAGCCTAATGTTTGTGCAACAATATAACTCGGAGAGAGGAAAAGAAACACTGGCCGGTCGGTGGTTGAGGGGGTGAGGGGAAGCAGAGGGAAATGGGGGAGGGGCATCATCCAACCCACCTTGAGCTTCTTCTGCTTACATGCTCGGCAGGCCGTGGTCTTATGCTTCCGCCCAGGGATCACCTCATCTGAGGGGGTGGTCTGTTTCTGTGGGTGGCCCGGAGCAGGAGCAAGAGGACGCACGGAGAACTGCGACTCGGACATATATTATAATGGCGCGGAGCAGCTGGAAAGAAGGGAGCGGTTGGAGATAGTCGCATGAAAGGGCATAGGTAAAGAAGAGGGTTTCCGGGGGTGAAGAGTCGGGTGTTCGGCGGGGTCAGGAAGTTTCAGTAGAATAAATCGCGTGGGAACTAAAGAGTTATTATTATTTCCCCTTCATCCAGACAAATTCAGTTCTTCCCAAGAAAGGCCCACCAGCCGGACGGTTAATAAACCCTACCTATCTCTGGGGCATGAACATGCTCTCTCCGTCCAAACTCAGTCGTGGATCCGGCTCAGCTGAAATCTGAGAACTGGCGGTACGAGCCAATGGCAGGCGCTGGAACTGTGGATGAACCTGGTCCAACAGCCGTGGCTACGGCAAACACTTACTAGGTGATGGAATCTTTTTCCCAGATTGTGACGACTTCTTGGGTTGCACCTTATTGGAAGGGTCCACGTGTGCTCCTGACCCGGGAAGACAAATCCAACCAATCGCAGCCTCATGCGCCTTATTCACGGTGCCATGGGTCTTGACCTGCTCGCGCATTGCCTGCGGTCCCTTATTGGCTTACGCGTCGATAATCATGCTCTTCTTGCGTCTGCTAAGGTAAAGAGCCGTCCTAGGAAATGTGATCGCCAACGACCCTTAAATGAGGACCATTCGAGTTCACCGCAAGCGCATTCTGAAGCAGTTAATCTGAGGATTGAGAAGCCAGCGCGGATCTCAGAAGATGGCGGTAGAGCGGGGTGACTTGCCCAACATTTTCCGCGCATCCCGTCAGGCACAGCGCTACCACGAGGCTACCAGCCTACCGAATACCTAGGTAGGTAGTAGGTACTAGGTAGGTAGTATGAGGTTCCCATATACGAATGTCAAACCAGCCCTTGTCATGAATGACAAAAAGCAATACAGTGAGACGGGATCTTGTTCAAGGATACCCCATGATGATAGTGCTAAATTTAGCCAGCAAACATTGCCTCATATTTCCATGTCATCATTACAGCTTCTAAGCCAAGGTTCTAGGAACTATCATTCTGATATTTATGCACTTCCACCTCATAGCCCCCCCGGAGAACCGCAACCCGAAGCGTAGCCAGAATATTTCTGGCCGTATCGGAATGGTCATACACCCCGCCGTTAAACACACCCGTTGCATCCTTTCCCACCATCGAGCGCAGCATCATCTCACCCCCCGGGTGCTCCTTTCCAAACACCGAGACGTCATGGACAGCCCCCTCTATCACCACGAGGGATTCGCCTCGCTGGACCATCCGCTGATAATCCGCCCATTCCATCACAGGCAAGTCACTCAGCTTGACCCCCCAGTCGAGACCCAACCGCTGGCTCTTGGCGGACAGTTTCCGATACGCCTGCTGAATGCGACTCTTGTTGATCTCACTCTGCTTAAACCGTTTCAGATCGCGAGCCATCCCCAGCCTTTCTAAGAAATAAATCGCCCACTTCGTCACATCCACCTCATGCCACTCCACGCCGTTGCGATAGTCATTCGGAAACTCGTGGTGAAAATTATGATACCCCTCCCCCATAGTAATCAGGGCCGTGAGGATGTGGTTCCGCGGGGAATGCCGATCACTGAACGGCTGGTCGCCCAGGTAATGTGCCAAAGAATTTACGCAGAATGTGGCCTGAGTGACGAAAAAGGAGCGTAAAACCCCTGCGTACAGCAACCCGCCGGTCCAGTCGTTCCACCCGAGTCCGGCTACCAGGGCTGGGAAGATCCAGCCCATGAACACTGCAGCGGGGGCATAGTAGGCGTGTTGCCAGACGACGATCCTGTCATTCATCAAATCCGAGATATCGACCCGGTTGTTTTTCTGGGGTTGCTTGAGTAAAACCCAGAGAATGTGCGCGTGCCAGAAGCCCTTGTTGATCCCGTAGGGGTCGCGATCGGTGTCAGTGTAGCGGTGGTGGGCCCGATGCTCGCGGACCCAGAATTTGGCAGACCCCTGGATGGCACCGGCGGAAAGAGCTGCTAGGATAACCCGCAGAGATGTAGATGCCGTGAAGGACCGATGGGCCCATAGGCGATGATAACCTAGGGTGTGAAATGAGTACTCTACGACGTCTGTTGTAAGGGAGACCCGTAGCCCCCAATGCATACTCTAAGCTTATGGTACATACCTGTTGTCACTGAACCGGCAGTCAGACAGTAGTATATCGCCGACCATATGAGAGTGTTCAAGTGAAGGGGAACCTTAGGGATCTGGAGAAAGGCAAATATCGGGAGAGCCACAAGAATAGTGAAATTTCCCCAGTAGACATTCCGTAAGATGCTGTAGAACCCCGGGGATTCCGTTGGGGGGGCGGGTTCCCGATTCCCAGTCGTTTCTGTTGGATCTTGGAGGACCGTGGCCGTGTCCATGCTCGGCAGGATGGTAGGGCCAGTGATCAAACACACAGTATTACTTAAACTCAGAATATGGTTGCGCTATAACAAGTGATAGAAATGGGTCAGAGCTGCTCATTGTCACCTTCGGACCTTTTGGCTCTGTGTGAAATCCTGGCGGTATATAATAATAACTTTCTGAAATATAATTGCCTAGTTCCAAAAGACTAGGTACCCTACCTTCAAAACCGGAACCGGTTACCCACGGCCCGGTAGAGGACGAAAACTTGAAGGCCCGGATCCAATGCTTACTTTCTCTGTGGGACTGTGCTATTTTGTGCGATGGTGGGTGGGTGAATACTATTCCGACGAAAGGTTTGGTGCTAGGTGTTGCATATGAGCCTGGAAAAACAGGGAAACTTGAGTGGAAACTTGAACACAACCACTCTACCATGAAACCTATCGACCGAATCCCGGACTTGCACCCCATTGTCCCCGCTTTCTATCGAGTGCTCGTGTGACAGGGTGATGTAAGGGGGCCATGAAAGTGGCCTTAGGGTTAGGAATGGGTCAATGGCAGCTGTCTCCCAGGCTGTAGGTTACGCAACAGCAAAATAATACAACCCCATCACTTGCAAACTTTATTGATCAAGAATGGAACGCAGGCTCGGTGATAATATGCAATTTATGTGGTATTCTATCTTACCTTGCTCCTCAAGGTAGACGGGTTATGGGTGCGTGGTCCAATTGTTCAAACTCATGGTCTGCAGTCTGCACTCCCTCTGGGTCTATTGGATAGAATTCTGGTCCAATTACGCAGACTCCCTGGTTTCTAACAAGGAAATCCCTCAGGGAATACGTTAAGGGGGCTCATTAAATTTCTTGCCAGGCCACACCCTGCTAGTTAGGATTCTCTGTCCCTGTTAAATCATTGCTGCACCTTCTAGCATCGGGAGTGGCTCCACATACCTACCCAGACAGCCTACATTTGTCTACCTGCTACTCTATAGTCGGATTTCCTCGGGGGGCATCTTCACAAAGATAATCAGACGCTGTAAGACCCCCAATCGTGCACAGGCAAGGACCCGATACCATATGGACGGTAACTTTTTCCTGCCGTTTACACACGTCATTGACAAGATGTATGTGGCCACGAAACCCGGCCGTCGTCGCTTCATTCAGGCAGGGGCTCAGGGCCACAAGATTCAACTTTCCTTTCTAGTCTCACAAGACCATTTCTGACAATCCCTTGCATCATATACTGTTTTTCTTTTCTCTTTTTTTCTTGGGCTCAACGTCTGTTGTAGTAATCACGAATAATTGCTGCTCGATGCTAAAGTAATTGCTGCACAATCTAACAGTTTTCTTCACGTTTTCTATATTGGTTAAACTATGGAGTTTGATAGCATCAGCTTACTGCCAGACTCACTCTATGTACCAGATGCCAAATTCTACCCGTGTTCTGTCCGACACACGAGGCTCCACCCCAAAGCTCACTCCTTTACCTACTCATATCTTTGGGTAGCCGTTCCGGTCCGATGGAGGGGAGTGGCACAAGATAATCCATGCACCAACCTAAGTTGGTGTGTGGTTGATAGCGCAGACTATCTTGAACGTGGAGGGAATTTGGGCCTGAATGAGAAGCTTGAACGATGGCTAGAGAAAAACGTATAGTCAGCTACAAAAACAATCAAAACTTTTTTCTATTCCGAGTAATAATTAAATGATATCTCTAGGGGTTCGATGGCAAGAACTACCAGTACGTTTACCTCTTTACGGCAGCAAAGGTACTGGGATATTCATTCAACCCGATATCAATATGGTACCTGTACCCAGCTAGTAGGACCTTGAGTCTGGTTATCTTGGAGGTCAACAACACGTTTGATGAACGGCACATGTATACACTGGAACCACGGGCCCAGCACCTCAATAGCTCAAGCAGCATCCACCAAAGTGATTCCACGATGTACAAATGCGTCTGGCCTAAGGAATTCCATGTGTCTCCGTTCAATTCTAGGAAGGGTACCTATTCCCTTGCAACCACCGACCCCTTTTCATCTTCGGCCAAAGCATGCCCGGTAGACACTCGAATCGTGCTGGTGTCCTCGAAAGGCCAAGCCAAGGTGATAGCCAGTATTCATTCGACGGGTCCTGGTATCAGCGCCTCGACATTGCAAGCTAATCCTATCGCACGATGTCGATTTCTCTGTTCGTGGTGGTGGGTGGGCCTCGCTACCTTCCCACGCATTACCTTCGAGGCTGTCAGGTTGTCTCTACTGCGCAAGCTCCACATCTGGACCGTGCCAGTTCCTTTGGATCGGACAATCTCCAGCCGTGCAGACGATATTGAAGTATGTCTCGAGGCAGTCTTTCGACGGTTCCTGCGGCACGTAGTGGCCAACAGCCCCGTCGTGGGTAAAGTGCACTACACCCCCGCTGTAACGATGGATGGCTCGATCGAAGTCATGCATTCGGCTTCAGTAGCCCCAGCGGCCGTCGATGCCGCACCCGTGGTTGAATTTCGGGTTCTGAGATCCGACTTTTTTAGGGGTGTTGGAGAGTGTACATGTTTCGATAATAAGGGAGCTTTGGGGACACTGGCGACTAGCACTTTACTGCGCATTTCCTCACAGGAACTACTCCATCGCATGATATTATCAATGGAGGAGGAAGGAGAAGATTCTATGGAGCTGTCCTGGCTTGACGGCTGTTATTTCAAAGTTTTTTATTGGCTACGAGGGGGTTGGCTGAAGTCCTCCTCACAAGAGAACCAAACCTGCTATTTATCAGCTCTGGATTGGTTTGTGCTGACTTACTGCGGGCCTTCTGAACAGCGGGAGTACAAGTGGCGGGTATTTAAGCTTCTGCTGAGAAACCTCGTTGCCTTTGGTCGGCCAGATATATTTTGGGTGGAAATTCAGGCTCTCCGGCTGATCGGTCTGTTGTTATCGCTACGGGTTGGCCGTTTCCTGGCTACTACTATCCTAGGTTTCTTGAGTACTTGATTAAATGCCATGTGACTATTGGTTCTGCGGATGGATATATTATCTTCTTGAATTAAAGTATAGCAACATCAGTGCATTGAATAGTTACCTACGTGCAACTCCCTAAAGTCTCCCTACGAGAAATAACATCGTTATCCCATCCTAAAGAATGCATAGTGGAGACACAGGTTGGGGCTTTCGAGTAGCCGAAAAAATTATATCACCGAGAATGCCTTCACGGAATCCGGCCTGGCAGTAGCTGAAGTAATACTGTTGAAGGAGGGCACATCAGATTTAGCCAGGATGAAAGGGAGCAAGGGGGCAAATGGGAGAAAATGAAAGGAAAGGAAATACGAACAATCCACTTTCGCTTGAGAGCTTCCATCTCACGATCTGATTTCGGGCCATGTTCTTTAAGAATCGAGGCGCGGATGGTCCCCCAGTTGGCGACAAAGCTTTCTCTCCACAGGCGCAGAGCCTTGACATAATGGCGACCGATATCCTCCACGGTTTCGAGCTCTAACTTACCATCTGAGCCTTCATTCAGGCTGTTAGCTATCTCGGTTGTTGACGGGAGATAGCCCCCCGGGAAGATATACTTGTCGAGGAAGTTATCGAGCGTCTTTGGCATTTTATGCAGCTGTTCACAAAAGGTGATTGATTGAATCACCATTTTTCCATCCATCGGATTCAACAGCTCGTGTATGGTTCGAAAGTAACCGTCCAGAAATTCCCGGCCAACAGCCTCAATCATCTCCACGGAAATAATTCGGTCGTAACCTCCCGGTGCTTTTGGACACTTTCGGTAATCGCAGAGTAGGAATGTGATACGGCTGTCAAGCCCCGCTGCTTTCACACGTTCCTCACCGAGTGCTTTCTGCTCTTTTGATAGTGTGATCACAGTTACTTGACAGCCGGTTAGGCGAGCCGCTTCGAGCGCAAGATATCCCCAGCCCCCACCTATGTCGAGAATATGATGCTCGGGTTTAATCTCTGCCTTGCCAATAATGTTGTGGACTTTGCGACGTTGCGCTGTCTCCAGGGATTCCTCTGGGTCTTCCCAAATGGGGCAGGAATAGCACATATCCGGAGAGAGAAAGTTGGAGAAGAGCTCGTTAGACGTGTCATAGTGGAAGCTGGCATTGTGTAACGCGTTCCCGAGGGTGTTGGTCTGACGCAGAAACTGGGTCCAAAGGCTGACAGGAATTGAAAACATCGAACTAGCGGTCCCCAGAGAGGCCCAATTGCGGATATAAATCTGCGGTAAGTCAGCAATATTATTTCATGGGATTCGTTGACAGCCACTGGTTGGACGAACTTGAAAAAGCTTGACTAAATCATCACAGTCGAGCATTTGCAGCATATATGCTTCGGAGATGCCCTATTTCAATATTAGACGTATCACAAAATAGCCCTTAAGAAGGACGTACGACGTCGAGATTCTGGGATATATTCCGCCAGAAATCACAGTCATTGGTGAGTGTCACGGTAGTTTCGAGAATTTTCGTTTCAGAATTGTTGGTTGACCCCAAAACAATCCGTTCGGCCTTGGTACTGCTTCTTGGATCACTTATTACCACGTTAATTTTCCCATAGTCGAGATTGTTCTGCAGAAGATTCAACAGGATATTCTTGATGTAGGGCGCCGCTTGCTGGCGAACAGTACTGATAAGGATACCCATCGCTTTGGTGGACAAAGTTGATGCCGTAGTCAGTGTTTGGCAATATAATGTCCTATATAGTAGTCGGGCCTTCCTCGGATGTTAATATGCTGTTTTGGATATGAGAATATTTATCATCTGAACTAATAAACTTTCTCGGTTCACAATCTAGGAGAAAGTGTTTTTGGTGGTGGCTAAAATGTCACGGTTCTGACCTCCGGGCATGGTTGCTGTCGCCGAAATCAAGATATGATGACTTCATCTAGCATTGAATGCAGACCTTTGGTGGATCTGCAAGTACCCGAGTCGGGAAGAGGTAATATGTAGAAAGGGGTAGGGTGGGCTGACCCGAGTGATTCGGTGTCAGTGAGTCAATGAAATGATGAACTGCAAGGGAATGAACGATTTGACGAGTCACGGCAAATATTGTCCTTTAGAAGGGGGTTGGCCAGTGGATGCTTGGTTGGCTAGGGCTTATAACGAGCTGTACTCCTTACCGAGAGACAGAAATACGGCAGGGGGAAGGAACAACTAGGTCTCAAATAGGAAATAGAAAGAAAAAGCCCTGATGTGAACAAGAGCAACCTTGATGGCCCGAATCAGGCAGCAGGATGTGATTTCAAGAGCCCGGAGTATAAGCTCGTCCCACGAAGTAAAGATGGACTGTGCTCCTCCATCTCCAAGCCTCGTCCGCTGAGCACCCTCTGCTTGATCTATCATTCAAATGTTCTACGAGTTTATCAAGCTCAGCTGGTGCTAAAAAGATGACTGAAAGGTTTGCTGCCGTTGGTTCTGGGCAATTAAGCGTCTGGGCTGCTAATGAGGTGGTCCAGGGGCGGGAAACATGTCGCTATTGTCGGTAGTGGAGCTGCTGGACTTGCTGCTCTGTGGGCCCTGCATAACTGCTCTGATTGCAATGTATATCTCTACGAAGCAGACAATCGACTTGGAGGCCATAGCAATACGGTCATGTTTGAACGAAAAGGCAAAAAAGTGCCTGTGGATACGGGGTTTATAGTGTGCAACAGCGCCACCTATCGTTGGTGCCCAGGACATCGCATGCATTCTTGCTCGTGCCCTAACAATGTCGCATAGCCAATTTCCTCGCCTTCCTCAAAGCTATCCACGTTCCAACCGTCACGTCAGAGATGACGTTCAGCGTGTCGCGCAATTACGGGGCGTTCGAATGGGCAGGGACTTCTCTTGGCACTATATTCGCGCAGCTTGGGAACCTGTTCTCCCCAAGGATGTGGCGGATGCTGTTCGATATAATCCGGTTCAATCACTATGCGCTGGATGTTCTACGTTGCGGCCGAAGAGGCCCCAGCAATAGGCTTACCATCAGTAAATACCTCGAAAATAGAGGGTACTCTAATGGCTTCCGGGAAGATTACTTGATCCCAATGATCGCCGCAATCTGGAGCACAAGTCCTGACAAATGCGACCTGGAGTTCCCCCTGGTGACTCTCATTACATTCATGTGGGTATCCAAGCCATTCCTGAGGCGACATTAGAGCTTATGCCGCCGTCTAGGTGGAACCATCACCTGTTGGACACAATCTCAAGCCGGCCGGAATGGCTCACGCTTAGACATGGCTCGAGAAGCTACATCGATGCAGTAATGGCTAATTTTCCCGAGGATCGTGTCTTCCTCAACACGCCTATTCGGTCCATCTCCAACGATCCATCAGAGTCGCCATCCGAGAATGGATCTTCACGTATCTCTCTTACCACAGAAGAGGGCGAAGTCAAAGCTTATGACCACGTTATTCTTGCTACTCATGGCCCCCAAGCGTACTCCATCATTTCCAGCTCTGCTACGCCGGAAGAACGTAAAATCCTCTCTGAATTTCATACCTCGCCGAACAGAGTCGTTCTTCACTCGGATAAAACACTCATGCCACGTAATGTCAAGACATGGTCCTCATGGAACTACTTGACCCGTGGCAATGCAAGACAAGTCTCACTAACGTACTACATGAACAAACTGCAACACATACCACTATCGACCTTTGGACCAGTCCTCGCCACATTAAACCCCCTCCACGAGCCAAGCCCAGAAACAGTTCAAGGAACTTACTCCTATGACCATCCGCTTTACACCCCCGAGGCGGTGCAGGCGCAGAAAGTGCTTCCAACAATCCAGGGAACTCGTGGAATTAGCTACGCTGGCGCGTGGACTAGGTACGGATTTCACGAGGATGCCTTTGCTAGCGGATTCGCTGTTGCCGTAGACCAGTTTGCCGTGAAGCTGCCTTTTCCTCTAGTCCGCAATAGCCTGCGCGATGTGCCGGAATTAGCAGCACGTCATTTGGTTTTACGGTTGTTCTTGGGAGGGCTGCAGTTCATATTTCGCTGCATAGATTGGATGTACGGCTATGAGCCTAGGAGAGCGAAGAGCCAGGAGGCGAAGAAGCATTTATAGTTCTTTATGACCGCGATGATCGGGCCTAGTTTGATATACCTTGCGTTTCATTACTTAGGGCTAAGCATTTTGATGCCTATCCATCATTGATTATTTCGAATAATGGGATCAAGTCACTTTTGGGGTGAATGGTACTTCTCTGGCTCAATCCTTGTTCTAACAGCCTAAAGGCACAAGTCCCCTTGCATGCCGGCGGTGACATGAAAAGCAGCTCCGTGAACCATGGCCGGCAAAAGGGTATTGCTAGAGGCTAGAATGACATAGCCCTCCAGTGGAATCGGATTGAAGAATTTTGGCATATGATAAATTTTACCCTCCCAATGCGCAAAGAGTAGCTTTGAATAGAAGAAGCATCTCAGCTCAAAAAAAGGTTGACAGATCAAGAGCCAAACCGAACAAACACTCAACGGCTGTACGGACGTTACACAAATGGGAAATATTACCCGATGAGGAGAAAGAATGCGGGGACTTTACTCGGAGTGGGGGGCAGAAAACCAGATACTCCTGGTATTGGCCAATACACCCCCCTTGAGATGGCGTAATCGGGGCTGCCCCTCATTCCCCTCACTCCTCTATCTCAACCCTTTATCTCTTGTTTTTTTTTTTTTTTACGACCTCAGCTTTCCTCTCATTTCTCTCCTTCTCCTTCCTCCCCCACCCTTTATAATTATATTCCCGACCACAATCTAGCAACCATGTCAGTCACGACAAAAGCCACAATCGCCTCCTTTGGCGGAAAGCTCCTCAAGCTCAGCCATGCCGCCACCTCCACAAAATGTGAAATGTCCTTCAACCTGTATCTGCCACCACAAGCCATCCAGGACCCGTCTCAGAAAGTGCCCGTCCTGATCTATCTGTCTGGATTGACATGTACTGCCGATAACTGCTCCGAAAAGGGATTTTTCCAGCACGGAGCGAGCAAGAAGGGGATTGCAGTGCTGTATCCCGATACCAGCCCACGTATGTATACAAAAGCAGAGTTAGTTAAAATACTAGGTCAAACAATTACTCTAACATCTCCCAGGCGGACTTGACATTGCCGGTGAAAATGACTCTTGGGACTTCGGCACTGGTGCTGGTTTCTACGTCAACGCTACCAAGGCCCCCTTCAATGCAGGATATAACATGTACACCTATGTAACCGAGGAGCTGCCCGCGACGGCCTTTGCAGCTTTCCCTCAATTGGATTCTAGCCGTGTCAGCATCACAGGCCACAGTATGGGTGGGCACGGTGCTCTGACTTTGGTATGCTTTTATTGACCGCACAACGAGCCTATAGCTCATTGACATCTTGGTATGGACATGGCCCAAGCTAACTCAGTATAGTACCTCCGTAACCCGGGCAAATACAAGTCTGTCTCTGCATTCGCCCCAATCTCCAACCCAATCAACTGCCCCTGGGGCCAGAAGGCGTTCGGTGGGTACTTTGGGGAGGATCAGCAGGAGAAATGGAAGGAGCACGATGCGACCGAGCTAGTGAAGAAATGGAAGGGTCCGCTAGATATCCTAATTGATGTGGTATGTTCCTCCTTCACATGTAGGCGTTGGAATTTGAAAATGGACGAAGACTAATAAAACTAGGGCACGGGAGACAACTTCTATAAGCAAGGCCAGCTTCTTCCTGAGAACCTGGAGAAGGCCGCCAAAGAAACTGGGGTATCCGGTGTGAACATCCGTTACCAACCTGACTACGACCACAGCTACTACACTATGGCGACGTTTGCAGACGACCATATTGAGCATGCGGCCAAGTATCTCTTTGCATAGTGGGTTTCCTTCTTTTCTTCTTCCTTACTTTGGACTGCGGGTATTTGTGGAGGATGGGTTTTCCCCCCTCCTGCATTGTGGCATGTTCTGATATTGGCCAAGCGATCGTCGGGTAAAATCATTGATTTAGATATATAAAAATAAAGGATTTTGTTCGGATTCTTCACTACAGGAACAGCTCCGTAGAATATTCGAGGCTATTGTTATTAGAAAGAGAAATGGATAGGCCGAGACTCCAGATCATCCCCGGCGATTTGTCCGATCTGGAATCTACCGGGCGAATGACCGGCCCCAGTCCCGAGAGAACCATATCTCTTCGAACCCAGCACAGTACTAGTGTCCAAAGACCAATTGGACTATCATTTGAACTAACTTCGCAAGCCAAAGATAATATCTACACGTAAAATAAAAAAATATTTGAAATATAAAAATTAAGTTCATTTTGTGCTACCTTGATTTGATTTAAGCAACATCGGGTAACGTCTTCTCCACCTCCATGGCCTCCTTGATCCCATCCGCCACAGCCTGCGTCTGCTCTGCGCTCAAACGTGCCAGGGGCCGACGAGGGTACCCACCGTAACCATAATAAGACTGAATAGCACCCTTGGTTCCCGGGATGGCCGCCTTGGTAAGCACCCAATCGGCCTGGCTCAGCAGTCCCTGCATCTGCATGGCCTCGGTGAAGCGACCCGCACTCCAGAGGGTAAAGATATGCACGCACAGCTTGGGGATGACATTGGCGCCACCGGCCAGGATAGCCGAGCCTCCAGACGCAAGAGTCTGCAGGGTGAAATCGGCGATACCGCCAAAGGCGACGTATGGGTGATTAGCAACCGTCTTGGTGACGGGGACGGACGACGAAGCGGGGGCCAGTGGAGAGGCAGGGGTGATGGCGTGGAGGGCGCGCGAGACACGGGTCAGTTTTCCGGTGTTGGCGCAGGTGAACTTGGTGCCGATGATGTTGGGGTGTTGGGAGATGCGGATGAGGAGATCCGAGTCCATGTCGATTCCGGCCACGGCGCCGGGGTAGTTGTACAGGATCAGGGGGATGGGGGAGCCGTCTGCAACGGCGCTGAAAAAGTCGTAGAGGGTTTGGTCGTTTCCGACGGCGTACCGGTAGTAGCTGGGGGGTACGATCAGGGCATACTCGGCGCCGGCGTCGGAGGATTCCTTGCAGCGCTCGATGGTGCCGCGGATGCTCTGTTCGCTGGCGCCGGCGATGACGGGGACGTTGGCGAATCCGGCCTCCACGAGGGCGGATCGAGTCTCCCGGATGACTGTCTGGCGTTCCTCGGGGGTGAGATGGACGGCTTCACCATTGGAGCCCATGCAGACTAGACCCACGAGGCCGGCTTTGGCCAGACGGACGGCATGCTTGCGGATGGTTGGGAGGTCGAGATCCTCTGTGTCGGGGTTGAAGAAGGTCATAGTAGGAGCATACACTCCGGGGCGAAGGGGGGTGCGCGTAGCCATGGTGATAGAAAGCGTGGGGAAACTTGCCAGGGGAGTATTGGCGACGTAGACAAGAGTATTATTTTGGCAGGAAAGAGGGCCACAAGGGGCTTGTGTCGGGATAAATATATGCCATCTTCATCTTGAGCAGTTTATTACCCCACGCTACCATTACCAGTTTAGGCGGAGATGAAGACAGTCCAGCAGCATCCCACGTTCCACTTTTACCCGCCGGACGGGGATTTTCCCACCAATGAGTGCTGCACGGTGCTCGGGGGAATTGGAGGCGATCATGATTGATTGCAAAGTAGGAATATCGGAAAATTAACCCCGCCAGGTCTGCGCTCTTTTTTTTCTCTCTCTTTTTCAATGGTTGTGATCCAGTGGTAGTAAATTAATCGTACCGGAGAATGGGTTAGCTAAGTAGTGGATTAGGATCATACGACGTGTCTCGAGAAGGAAAGGCTCCTGCGAGCCCTTGAATATAGTTCTTTCACCTTCCCTGTTTCTTTTATTCCATTTTATCTTGCTTCAAATTCCCTTACTGCCAACACGATCTAGAAAGCATAGCACTTCTAATCCAACCCCAGTGGTTATGAAATCACTCTCCTATTAATATATACCTTTTTATGCCTCTATAGTTTCGGCTACCTACAAGCTTCTAACTCTATACAAACCACCATACCGTGTACTGCCCTTCATGCGAGCAGACAATCATAATAGCGGAATCCTTCTATCCAAGCCAGATCGGGGAAAGTCAAAGAGGACAAAAGAAAAATCACTTGCTCTCCTTCTTCCAGAACAGCCACCCGATCCCAATGACAAACTTAATCCCAGCCGACATCCACAATGCTGACTGCATCCCTCCACTGCTCTTACTTAACCACCCACCGATAATCGCCCCGATCAGCAACATCACCACGCCTCCGATACGGCGGTTCCGCTTCGGATTAGTCGTGGGCACGGCCGCCAACTTCGGGTCAGAGGCAACATCAAAATACACGCTCGTCAAGACCACTGTCGGGATCTCGTTATACCCGAGCGCACGGCTAGATGTGATTGAGCCTGCCGACTGGAACGCCAGTAGCGCAATGGGGATGAGTTCAAGGAAGAGCGGGCCGCCGGTGAGTTTGGCGTCCTCGGAGGTGTGAGGGATCAGATCCGCTTCGATGAGCGCCACTGCAATCACGACCAAGATCCCTTGGATCATGAAAGATATGAAGAGCGTGCCGCGACGGATGTTACCAAAATGGCGCGTGACCTTGGAGAAGATCAAGGAGCCGATAAAAAAGAAGGCGATAGAGATGAGGGACTTGAGCCAACCCCAGGGCTTCCCGGCGGGTTGAGACGAGGCCCCTAGTCCGAGGAAGATGGTGTTCCCTTTTGTCTCTCGTCAGTATTGATAGCCCGAATGGACTGAAGAAAAAGAAGGGGGGTAGTTACCAGTTTGCATCGCCAGGAAGCAGGACCAGGCATTGTAGGCGGCGCTATCGCAGAGACCCGTGATAAGGCATAGAAGAAGACAGATCAAATCC
The DNA here is from genome assembly GCA_027569045.1 of Aspergillus biplanus. Lineage (NCBI taxonomy): Eukaryota > Fungi > Ascomycota > Eurotiomycetes > Eurotiales > Aspergillaceae > Aspergillus > Aspergillus biplanus. The sequence continues at coordinate 436,352 of JAPDEJ010000014.1, forward strand.
GCGTGCTTGGAATCTAAAGATTCATTCCATCGTGCTGAAAGTGACGGTTTCGTTGCAGCGGGTTTTTCTGGGCCCTCCTGGTTGGCTTCGATATCGGGGTTCGCCGCCGCGGCCGCCGTCGGCGCGGATACTTTGCTAGTCATGGAAGAAGAGATCCCGAGGCGTTGAAGAGAATGAAAACAGGAAATCCAACTATTCGGGTAAGGAAGTCAATTAGGCAACCCCGTAGAGTTAGCAATGACTGAGGGACGACTCTTATGAGTGAAGGACAAGGATTAGCTGAAGAGTTTTTTGCGCCAGCGTCGACGGAGACATATTTAAAAGGGAGAAAGAGGGAGAAAAAAAGCGAAGCTAATGAAGATCTCTACGAAAATAGCACTAGACCAAAGTTTGAGATACTAAACTCAATAGGCAAACATATTTCGATTCTTAATTCCATTAATAAGCGAAAATGCCATTCGTTGGAGTCAATTAGTTTCGTTGAGCTTGAAATTGATCCATGACTTTTCATCTCTCTCGACCGAATCCGGCGCCAGCCCTGTGATAAGCGGGATTGCGCCATCGTATGGATCTGGCGGTTTAGTGGCTGGCTCGGCTGAGGACCGAGGGTGAGTCATCAGACCTCCGGCTGCCGGTTTACACCGCCTACCACTTTTAACTCTTCAGATTTTGTTCCAAGTGGCGCTCCCGGGAGCGCTTAGCCTAATAAGGTTAGTTTATCTGATTGTTGATTTCCTAACGTCCGATTGGTCAACCCCTTCAATGCAGCTTGCTGAGTCATCCGCCCGCCGCCTTCTTGATAACGGGGCGAGCGATAAAAAAGATAAAAGAGGCAAGAACTTGGAAGGACTCTGAAGGCAAGTGGTTGCTCAACTGTTCACTGGGAGTCATATAGAGTTAGGTATTTTACACGATCTTTCTAGTTATCTAGCTCTGTGGCATGGATGACCCAATATACTCCGGTTTCGCCCCCTCTGATTTCCCCCTCCCGCAATGGAGTCCTGATGAACCGAGTGGGGTTGGCACAACTCAAGTTGAAGCAAACGCCTGGTCAGCGGATGACGACTTGTTCTTCAATTGGGACGCTTTGTCCGGCCCTCAAAACGCTGATCCCGTGGCCAATGAAGACTGGTTGTCCTGGATGCCATCTGATTTTTCAGAACCATCGGGAACCCTACCGTCCCCGACCATAGGGGGTGAAGGTGCTCATCATACAGCAACGTTGCTAACAAACTTCGATTCTCACCCCACGGGTACATCGGTAGACACCCAATCGGTACATCAGGGATATACCAATGTTGCACAATGGCTGGATGGAGCACACCGCCCGCCAGCTCCTTGTAATCACTGTCGCAGGTATCGGCTGCAATGCTTAATCCTTCGCACCACGTCTGCAAATCCTAATCCTGTCACGGCGTGCTCCAGTTGCGTAGCACTTTATCGTACCTGCAGCCTAGCCCAAGGCGAGAAGCGCCAGGCATCTAGGTTTGAGACCACCTCCCCGGTCCTAGGTCACCTCCATGGAGTAGCCGAACAGGCTGACGATACAGTAAGTGGCTACCTTACGCTAAGGAAACCAATCTACCTAACCACTATTAGCAGATATCGTCCAGCCAACAGAATTACCCCAGCCTCATACGCAACGAAGAGTCCAAAGATTCGAAGCAGTTCGTGCGCAAAGGCGCACGGGTGCTACGTGAATGGTTTTATCAGAACGAGGAATGCCCATATCCCTCTGAGGAAGATAAGGCCCGCCTGGCGCGAGAAACAGGGTTCTCCCGACAACGGATTTCCACATGGTTCGCAAATGCTCGTCGCCGTCAAAAACAAAAGCAACAATCACGATCCTCCATTCGGGTCCACCGCGGGGGCTCTCCAATGCCTATCAACCGTTTGGCAATGACCCCAATGGAACGATGGGAGGCTTCCCCGCCCGATCAAGAGCCAGTGTCTGAAGCGGCTATCCAGGATGCTCTCGCTTCTACATCGGACTCTTCTGATGGGCTTGTCTCTCCATATCAGGCGGAATCATATTCCTTTGACTTCTCTTCCGGCCTCGAAGACGCCTCGCTAGCTTCCTCGCTCTCAAGTATTGGGAGTCTGGCATCGGAGGGCTTATCGGACAGTGCGTCATCTGCGTGGAGCCATCAGTCGTCCAAAGAAACTGCTTTGCAATTACCATCTCGCCCTAGGCGCCATTCGACTAGACAGCGACGGGTGCGACGACGAGCTAGCGAAGAGGGCCGATATCAATGCACTTTCTGCCTCCAATCTTTTCAGAAGAAACACGACTGGGCCAGGCACGAAAAGAGCGTCCACTTCCCTCTTGATGTTTGGATTTGCACGCCTGACCTTAACCAACTCATCCAAACGAATACATCTTCCCAACAATGTCGGTTCTGTGACCTGCCTTCTCCGAGCCTGGACCACTGGGAGAGTCATGATTTCCGGGAATGCTCAGGAAAGCTTCTGCCGGAGCGTTCCTTCAGTCGCAAGGACTACTTATGGCAACATCTGCGCAAGTTTCATGGGTGTACGAGAAATCCTGTACCGGATCTCGACGCTTGGCGCTCCTCCCTAGGTGACGTCCAGACCCGATGTGGGTTTTGTGGGTTGTCACTCACAAATTGGTCTACCCGCGCCGATCACTTGGCGAGTCATTTTAAGGAAGGGTTTCGCATGACACAATGGGCCGGTGACTGGGGGTTTGACTCGTCGGCTCTGAGCAATCTGCGAAATGCAATCTCACCTTCTGAGCGAGCATTTTCCCATCTAACTTCCGGATGACTTCAAATGCTGCCATATTGTAGCAACTACTGAGAAACTATATTAACGACGATAATCTTACCATACCCAGGTCTCTACTAAATATCACAATTATTCAAAATTTACGAAGCGTCAATTTTGGGGAGATACTTTGATTGGTACAAATCTACCAGTCTCCCTCGGTCACACTCATTGTACTGGCCCCCAGTTATCCAAACCGATAGGACTTGAAATAAATATAGGATATCCTGCAGTCCCCTCTACTATATCAAGTAACTCAAACAGGCTTTGGGCACGCTTCTCGTCTCCTAAATACGGAAAGGTTATTTCAACAGCCGATATCAATTCGAGCTTCACTGAGAATTGCTCTAGTACTCGGTTTTGAATTGTTTATATACATATTGACCCGGAAAGAGGATATATCCATGCCTTGGCATTATAAGCCACCCATCTTTATCCAGAGACACGCCAATTCCGACATGGTGCAGAAATTTCTTGCTCTACAGTTTGGACTTGGCGCCAGTCACTGGGGGATCAATCTTCACCTCCGGCCACCATGGGTAGCTTGAGGGTTGATTCTTTTCTAAATCACCTGAGAAATTCGGTTTGCGCTTCTCGAAGAACGCTGTTACGCCTTCTTTCTGGTCCCTGCAACATTGTCAGCGTCGGAAGGGAAAGTTTGGGGAAGAGGAAATCCGTACGGAGAAATAAATCTATGATAGATAACATCCGACTCGAGGAGATGGGCCTCCTCAGCCGACTCGGGACCACGCCACATTAATTGCCGGTTGAGCGCTGAAGCCATGGGACTGACATTCTCCGCCATCTCGGTGGCAAGGGCCAGAGCACGGGGTAAGACCTGCGACTGCTGCGGCATGGTTTCGGCGAAGAGACTCCCGAAATGGGGCGAGGTTGAAGGGAAAACTCCGCCGGTAGCTACGAGGTAGTTTGCGTGAGAGTGGCCGATCAGACGAGGTAGAAAGTAGGAGGAGCAGGATTCCATAGTAATACCGCGGCGGGCGAATACAAAGCCGTACTTGCTGGTCTCGTGGGCAATTCTAAAAGTCACTGGTCAGATTTTTACCGCGAAAACGAAGGTTTTGGGTGTGTATCAACTATACCTAATAGCAGCCGGGAGAACCATGGTCATTCCAACTCCAACGGCAGAGCCTTGCATAGCGGCGATGGTGGGCTTTCGGCATCTATGGATTGCGAGAGCCACGCGACCGCCACTGGATGGTCACCAGTCGATTAGTGGACTGAATTAAAATATCGCTTTCCTCATATGAAGAAGGGGGGTTTAAACTCACCTATCTCGGTGATCTTTGGACCGTTCCTCCAAAGCGTGGAAGCCAATATCCAAATCCGCTCCTGCGCAGAAGGTGTTCCCGGCGCCTGTCAAAACAACCACTCGAACGCGCTCATCAAGATCAAACATGCCGAAGACGTTCTCCATATCCTCAGACATGGTACCTGTGAAGGCATTGCGCTTCTCGGGTCGATTCAAGGTCACAATGACGACGGGGGTTACGTTTTCGGAGCCAGGGGGGTAGTGCGACACCTTAATGTGTCTTGTTGGGAGCTTCTCGTAGGACGAGGGAATCGAAACTGGGGGAGGATCAAAGTACACCATTTTTGCTCCTTGTCAGCGATCGATATTTCCTCAAAAATAAAATTGGATAGCACTGAAGAAGAATGGGGAGAATGAGAGAGGTGGGTCAAATCGAGCGATTTTGAGTGATGGGAAGGTATATAACCTGGAAGCCAAAGGCCAGGGACCCCTCCTGCACACAACAATAGCTCGGTATCGTTTTATCATATCCGCTACACCCAATGGAATTGTAGGATTCAACATAGCTCAGAATCACTCCGGTGATGAGCAGAGGGGGTAGCTACCTCGGCCCATCCGGTTAGACGGTAAGACGAGCTCCGAACGGGGGCTGGTTTACCCCGCAATAAGCATCAGTTTATCAGGGAAAAACAACTTTATTTCGGAGCAATGATTAGTTGATAGAATAATCTCATCAGATATCCAGTCATTGTGCTGTCGGCAAAAAAACAAATTTATTGATTCATTCTTTGCAAAACCGGCCCATTCTCAAAGCAATGGACAAGATGGATGCGTCGGAAACAATGCAAGCCTGGGCCGGGCTGAGAAAAGTCATCTTCAGTCTATGAAAGCTGGCTCTGACCACATAAAGCAACTGAAACATTTACCTTTCTTGAACACAGCCTTTCATTTTGGACTGAAGATAATTCCAGCACCCAATTAGAGTGAAGCTGATGACAATGTCTGGTCAAAATGCTCTTAGAGACAATGGCTTTCATGAAACAAAGAAGGCCTATAAAGACAGATAAAGAACTGGAAGATGAATGATTCATCCAAACCAGGAGACGGTTTCGGATATCACCGAAAAACCAGGGCCCCTTGTCTGAGACTCCAGGTTATAAACTCTTCCGGAAGGCCTGGTCCACGTCCTCCCATGTTCGTCCGTTTTCTCGCAGCCTAACTATTGCACCCGAGCACAACTAGACGCTCCGGAGCCATGGGAAGGAACCGCACTTTGTCTCCCATTCTGGAAGTGGACTCCTTGGGCTCCACGCCTCCAGAGAGGTTCTCGCTTCCTCATCGGCGACCTGAGTCACGAGTGGGCTATAGGGAGAGAGAGGAAGGAGAAGATGATGCCGATGTGGGGGAGGAGGAAGAGGAGAAAGGGGTGCAAGACCGTCCACAGACGCTCGTAGAAGAATATCTTGCTGAAATAGGTGCCCAACCGACCCCAAAGCGCATCCCCCTTCGCCGTCCACCCATGCCGGTATGGGTCGCTGAGCTTGTCAACTACATGCAAACTCGAGAACCCATTGACGAATTCATGGCACAATTTAACGCCCAAATTGACAGGCTAGACATCCTCAATAACCTTGGTCAAGCGAAGATACTCCTGGAGAGAGGAGATGATGAGAAGGCCCGGGACCATGCCAGCCATGCTCTTGGTATTGCCAACCGGCTCAACCATCACTCATATGCTGCGAAATGCGAGTACTGGATCGACCGTATCGATGACGCTTATATCAACACCCAACATCACAGTGTCAGATCTCACACTGCCGCTTACCTTACGCGGAGTCCCAGCCCCAGGAGGTCGATGCGTCCACTTTCACCTCCAACACCCCCGACGTTTGAATTCCAAATTCCCGGAGAGTACGTATCCCAGTCAACTCAAACTTCCCGGCCGTCTACGCCAAGCCCTGAGATCCAACCTGGGAAGCGTAAGCAGGACCAGATAGCGAAAAGGGTCGTTCTTCGCCCCTCGATCCGGGTTCACCAAAGGGCCTCCGGGGTTGGGCGTCAAAGAACCAACGCCCTTTCGCGTCCAAAATACTGGGTCTCTAAAGACGAAGAGGATCTAGATCAGTCGGAGTCCGCACCTCACTGGGCCGATTCCTCCTTGGCTACTAAGCAAACACAAGACTGGGACTTGAAATGGTTGGCTGCGGCACAGGGTTGCTCGGTCCACCCAAAACAAAGCCCTTTCACCTTCCGAGCGTATCCATCAGGTTTGGGGCCCCGTTGGCGGCAGATTAATATCTTTCCCGAACAAGAGTGGGAGTTTATTGTACCAGCAGAGAAGTGGGAGGAGTTTAAAGAAACGAACCGTGGGAAATACTACTCGATGGAATGGTTAGCGGAGGAAAGACTGGATCTGCTCATGATGGCAGAAGACAAGGCAGCAGCTAGAGAGAATAAAGAGTAACTAGATTTAGGGGTTAGTGGATGATTGCCTGCAGGGTGTCCGTATCGGTCCCTTCAACTGTCGGCTTTACGGCCCCATATAGGTAGGTACAAGTGAAATTGGGCGCTCCATGCAAGTGATAAGGCGGGTAGTTGCTAGTGAATAGCTTCATCAGATAGTTGAGAAGGAAATTTAAGGCTTTTTTTTATAAAAAGTGATCAACCCTGGTTCCAGGAAGTATTTCTGGCAATATAATTAAATAATGTACTGTTATTCATGGATTCAATTTGGCTTTGATGTTCCTCTCCTCGAGGATAGGTAATCATGGGCGGACAGGTAAATTGTTTGCACTAGGTAGCCAAAGCAGCTCAACAAAATTGAAGTTAACTCACTGTCTCTTCTATAGGTTTAGTATCCATTTCCAAATAGGCGAGTAGACTCGACTTCCAAGTCCCAAGTTTCAAGTCGTTGCATTCTTGCGATGCGTTGCTGAAATCCTCGAATGTTGCAGGAATGCAGCTGCCTGAGGTCATCACGCACGGAGCTCTCCGACCCCATTTATCGTCGCTCCGCCAGTGGACCTCGGGAGTTCTCCTCACTCTCTCCACTTTCCAGACCTCCTCGTCATCGTCCAATGCATCTCATCTTTCTCTCCATGCTTTCCATACCTCCACCTTAATCCTCCTCCCTTATCTCCTTTCATCTAAATACCCGCAATCACAAAGCGCCCAGGATGGCCGTCACCACCGGGGCTCAGCTCATTGCCCGCACCCTCCGTGACCTGGGAGTCACCACCATCTTTGGCATCGTCGGAATTCCGGTGGTTGAGATTGCAGAAGAGGCCATTAACTTGGGCATTCGCTTCATCGCATTCCGCAACGAACAATCCTGCAGCTATGCTGCTAGTATTTATGGTTATATGACAGGACAGCCTGGCGTTTGTCTTGTCGTGGGAGGACCTGGAGTTCTCCACGCACTGGCAGGGGTAATAATATTGAACTCTTATCATTTGATTCCTCTTTTCGGACAGACGATGAACTAACAAATATTGTGTTCTAATATAGATTGGTAACGCCTCCGCCAATAATTTCCCCCTTATGGTACTCGCTGGTTCCGTCGAGACAACAGCCGTCACCAAAGGCGCCTTCCAGGAAATGGACGCCATTTCCCTGCTGACCCCCCAGACCAAATTCGCTGTTCGCGCCTCATCTCTCGATTTCATCCCTGGAGCGGTCCGAAATGCATATCGAACTTGCTGGTACGGACGTCCTGGACCCACCTTTGTCGACCTGCCCGCAGATATGATTCAAGGGAAGCTGTCCCCAGAGTTTTGCGTACCAAATCCCGAAAACTTGCTGGTCCCGTCCCCACCTAAAGCGAGTGGAGACCCGGCCCTGGTCATGAAGGCTGCTCAGATGCTAAAAGCAGCCAGTTCGCCGCTGTTGATTATCGGGAAGGGGGCCGCATACGCACGGGCAGAAGCCGGGATTCAAAAACTAGTGGAACAAGCCCAGATCCCCTTCCTACCTACACCCATGGGCAAGGGTGTGCTGCCGGATTCCCATCCACTAAATGTCTCTAGCGCTCGAAGTGCCGCTCTCAAGCATGCAGATGTGGTGTTGATTCTCGGAGCAAGGCTGAATTGGATTCTACACTTCGGTGAATCACCGAAGTGGTCTCCTAAGGCGAAGATCATTCAAGTTGACATATGTGCGGAGGAGATCGGGCGTAATGCCGCGAATGCTGAACTAGGGATTCTGGGCGATCTGGCCCTGGTTGTCGATCAACTAACATCCTCACTCTCGAACTGGAGGTACTCCCCGTTGGGGTCTTTCCCTTCACTACTAGCAGAATCCGCCAAGAAGAACGAAGACAAAGCTCAAAAGGCAGCGCTACTCCCCACCCCTGCCGGTTCACCCTTGACCTATCAACGCGCTTACCACATCATCAAATCAACCCTCAATTCGCTGACCCCTGCTGAGGAGGGCGGCGTCGTATACGTTTCTGAAGGCGCCAACACGATGGATATCTCCCGATCGATATTCCCTCTGTACCACCCCCGTCAGCGACTAGATGCTGGCACTTATGCAACGATGGGTGTGGGAATGGGTTACATCGTTGCCGCTCATGAAGCGTATAATGCCCTTCCAACCGCAGCCGGTCCGAAGAAGATTGTCGCGTTCGAGGGTGACAGTGCTTTCGGCTTTAGCGCAATGGAAATCGAGACCTTGGCCCGATACCGTATTCCCGCCCTGATCTTTGTAATCAACAATTCCGGCATCTACCACGGGGATACTACCACGGAAAACGCATGGAAGACCCTCCAGGACCAGACAGCGGCTAACAATACTAAGTCCGACGATGGCGGGACCAAGGGCCTGCGTTCTACCAGTCTGCTGTACGAGACCAGATACGAAATGATGGCCACCATGTGTGGTGGCAAGGGCTACTTTGTGCGTACCGAGCAGGAACTCGAGATTGCTACGCGGGAAGGATTTTCAAGCGACACCGTCACACTGGTTAATGTGGTGGTTGAACCGGGGCTCGGGAAGAAGATTGGCTTTGCCTGGCAGAATAAGCCCCAGGAGGGCTCCGCAAAGCTGTAGCAGGCCCTGCGCCTTCTCAAATCATATTTATGATATAATGACCCAAATAGCAAGAGTCGGTTGGGCTTTCTGGTTACTCCTTATCTACGTCAAAGGCTCCAGATGTTGGTGACGGCTCTGAAGCAGAAGATCGAGAAGATCGAGAAAATCGCTACCAAACTCCAGAATGTGCAGATCGGTTGCCCCTCGAAATTAAATTTATATGTATATAAAGCAGCCAAAATATTTAACCTGCCCGGGCTGCTAATGTCATTTGCGCCCACTTCATGGTGTTGAACCCCAAATAATGCACCCTGCTCCTCTTTCTATTCTGTATCTGGAGAAAAGTAAAGTTGAGTACCTCCCAAATAACCTAAAAAGAATTACTAATTTCATAAACAAAAAAGACTTCTATCTCCCTTCAGTACAAGGTTCAAAGCACAAACAGGCTTTTAAGCTCAACTCTTGTTATGGAGCATCCAAGTAAGAAGATCAACTTTTGTCACAACAGCCACAGGTCTCAGCGTTCCCTGTTGGTCTCTTTCCGTAACAACCGCTGCACTATTCCATTCGAAGAAACGATTCAGCGCGCTAAGCGGTGTATCGAGGGTGATCTCGACAAATCTTCGATCCTTAGTACGGGATTTAATGGTCTCCGTCTTATGCTTGTCGAGTCCCATATCTCTAGGATCAGTGACGACTTCTGAGATCGTGCTGAAGTCGAACATGACGTCCGCAACCGGGCTCTTACTTGTAGCACGGTTATGCGTCAGTCGGCTGAGGACGTTTCCTAGAGTCACTAATCCAACCAATTTTTTCCCGGACGGAGCGAGGACGGGAAGTTGGTCGAAGCCTCTATCTCTCATGACTTCAATGGCAGTTTCGCACGGGGTGTTGGAGTGGACGGTGGTGATGGGTTTTAGTCTCAATGAGCTGACCTTTGATCCGGCAAAGGGGTCACTCTGGCCTTGGGGTGGTTGTTCTGAGATTGGGGAGCTTGTTTCAGCGGATGCTGAAGGCAGAAGATCGTTGGCAGCAAGCCAATCATCATCAGCAAACTAAGAATAGTTTAGCACATCTGGTCCTAAATTCTGTATTAGTCGAATGTAAATACCTTGGTAAGATAACTTCTGATGCTATCCGGCAAAACGACAACAACAACATCGTCTTTGGCGAACTTATACTCTTTGGCGGCCTGCACCAGGGCTGAAATAGCGCTTCCACTACTTCCACCGACAAGAAGACCTTCCTCGGCTATCAATCGTCGAGCATATTTGAAAGAGTGCCTGTCATCCGTCTTGTACCATTTGTCGACGACGTGCTGGTCGAGGACTTGTGGGATGAAGTCATATCCAATTCCCTCAACCTTGTATGGCTCATTCACATGCGCCTCGTTCAGCGAAGCAGGCAGAGCTAAGATAGATCCTTGCGGATCTGCTGCAATGACTTGGACCGCGGGGTTATGCTTCTTCAGACCCCGGGCCAGCCCTGTGATGGTTCCACCAGTACCCGCACCAGCAATGATCGCCTTGATTTTCCCATTTGTTTGAGTCCAGATTTCCTCTGCAGTACCAAATTCATGGGCCAATGGGTTGTTTTCGTTGCCGTACTGGTCCAGGATGTGGGCGTTCGGAAGCTCCTTCTCAAGACGCTTGGCGACACCAATGTGAGATTCTGGGGAGTCATATGCGGCTTCATTGGGGGTACGGATAATGGTTGCGTTCAGAGCCCGAAGCACAGCTACCTTTTCCGCCGACATCTTTTCCGGGAGAGTGATAATCGCCTTGTAGCCTGTAAGTTCGAGAGAAATCGAACTAGAGTAAGTCAAGCGGACCACGCAACGAGCGACGGGAACCAGCACCCACCTTTTACAGCCGCGACAAGAGCCAATCCAATTCCACTAGGCAGGAGAAGCGAGAGACAAGTTAGTGGAGTGTTTCCATATATCTCTTAGATGGAGGCTATTCGAAAGACGCACGTGTTACCACTGGTAGGTTCGATTAGTGTGTCCCCAGGCTTGATCCGACCAGATCGCTCCGCCTCTTCGATCATGCGTAGAGCTATCCTATCCTTTACGCTTCCTCCGGCATTGAAAAACTCCAGCTTTGCGTATACAGTCGCATTGATTCCTAAACTCTGTGGGAGCTTATTTAGCTTCACCAGAGGGGTGTTCCCAATATGCTGAGTGATGGAGTCGATGGCCACGGGGGGAATGGCCGGAGTGGTTGCCGCAGACATGACGGCGATGAGGGCGTGGCGTGAGGGTTGAAGAGGGGAAAATTGTAAAAGAAAAGAGACAATGAGGATGTTTGCAAGGAAGAAGAGGAAAAATCAATGGAAAAAGGAAGAAAAGCCGAGGTGAAAAGCTAAGAGGATGGGACGATACAGAGGAAGAGGCAACAGAGACAAGAGGCCCCTCCTCCGACAATAACCGCATGCGACCCAATTATTCTTAGAGCTTACCTATTTTTACAATAATAATTGAGCTCCCACATTCGTTCTAGAACTCGACAGCTAGAGCATAAATATAAAGCTCTATACAAAAACAATACAGAATATTTATTATTACATTTATATTCCACTCTTAATTCCTTAAATTTTTAAAGTCCTTCATTTGATTCTTCCCTTGAAGCTCGCCAGGAACTCGTTGGTCAAATTGGCCACCATGTATGACGTAATAACATTTAGAGCTAACGTGATGAGGAGTCACATGGATACAACTGCTGACAACGGAAGAAAGAAAAAAGAAACTTTGAGCAAGCAATAAAAGGTTTTAAATGGGCGTGATATGGCTGACACAACCTTGAAAAATCGAGGAGCTTTCGACAGTTCATAATCATCTCTATAGGAAAGGCTGTTGCCATTGGGGTTTCAGAAAATTAGCTCCGATCCTACTTATGGGTCCCGGGCCCATTTTTTTTTCCCCTCTCGAACATAATCTGTTCAGTAAGATATCATCTATACTACATGCGTTGAGTCGATGACCTCTAATAAGACTTGCCTTTATTGTATAAATGTCGTTCCAAGGAAAAGAATTGAGATATTTTTTATTATTTTCGCAGCCTAATATTTATGCTGCTTTAGATGATGGTCACCCTTTAACAATAAAACAACTATATATATTTTTAATCGTGTCCGCGAAAAACACACCATTTTCTTACCAAATTTAACTGAGTATATATATTATCTGACTTATAGAGCGCTAAAATACTGTACTAATTGGAAACCCAGAGGCTATTCTGAGGGAAAATCGTGTAAAGTAAATAAAAACAAATCAAATCTATAAATACATGCGCAGGTATATAGCGAAATCCTTAGTCATGAGCTTTAACACCATCATCAATGATCATATCCACATTCTTAACTGGATGAAGAAGCATCGGGGGCAGACACATTCGTCCCTCGCCTGCAAGTTCCTCCTGCTCGCCACCGTCATTGTCCACCTTGTAGCCTAGCCAGCGTTTCCAGAGGTTTGGCGAGAACCCGGCGGAGTAGAACCAAGTGGTGCCCCGGAAGTTATGCTCGCGATCGCCAAAAACAGAGGTCCGAGCCCCGCCCGAGCCTCCGTTGCGCCCTGCATTGAACACAGATTCAAGATACTGCGTAGGCCATCTACGGTCAATATAGACGGAATGGGGAACGTAGACGGCTTTGAACCCGTGATGTAAGGCTGTCGTTGCCGGCCACATCTCAGAAAACATAGTATGGCGTTTGAAGGTCGTCTCCTTATGCATGGTTTGTAGTAGTTTGCGCGACAGTCGAGAAGCGGTAATCAGTGCTGTTCGACGAGGCGGAAGGCCATGCTCCTTGTTATACCCAGTAACGTCATCCCGAAGAAGCCAAGTCGTACCCTCTGGGTCGAAAAGAGGGTTAAACACAATCAAGTCTGCCTCCTCATCCACACCCCATTCATAATGATCTTTCTCCATAGTTGTCTTAGGAATACCTTCTCCATCTACTTCCAAGACATCATCCTGATCATCCGGCCGCAGAGGGCCCCATATTGGTCTATCACCTTGACGAAGACCGGCCTTACTTCCCGATTTGGGGTCCTGGCCTGCACCAGCACTCCAAAGATTGTTTGGGCTATTAGTACCAATCTCCGTTTGTACTCGCACCATTTGCCTGAAGTCTTCCCAAGACCCGTGAACTGATGGAACGTAAAAGCGGGAGTTTCTGTCCCATAAGCCCTTTCGTGGCTGTTGCCGTGCCCAGCTGATGACCTTGTCAAATAAATGGTACCAGTGTCCGGTGTAGCGGGCGTCCATCTCCCAGTTCCAGTAATACTCGTATTCAGGGTGTCGGTATGCAAAGTATTGCAGAGGCATATGGAGGCTGCGGTATACCCCGTGAACGGGTAAATCACGGGCCCAGGTCTCTTCTAATCCAGGGTATATTAATGCCATTTGTTTTTCCGACCAAAGTGTTCCCATCCCATGAAACTCATCGGGGAGAGCATTCTTGAGCACACGATCATATGTCTCGTCATCTGACCAGATCTGCAGATTCTCATCTTTGACGTGAATCAGGAAATGAATCACGTATTCGCCCCCGGAGAGGAGGGAGAGCTCTGATATGAGAGCGCGCAGATATAAGATATCGTCAGCAGTGTACTGGAAATCATGCCACGTTCGAATTATGAATGCGGTACGAGGCAAGCGGCTATTCTTTGATGCGCCGGTTTCTGCTTGGTCTCGCTTGGTCTCGGCGGATGTCTCTTCCAAACCCGATGAATCAACAGGCATAGAAAGGAAGCGATTCGGTTGTGTTTCCGGAACATCCTCGAAGCGGTGGCTATTGATCGCCATGCAATGATTCTGGGCGGCTGACCAGTTGACGCGGCGAAAATCAACGGGAGGGAAATCATCCCAGATTCGCTCAATTCCCTCCCGATCGCCCTCAAGGCCAGCACCTATGCCGCCCTTTCGCGCACTATAGCCCATGCCATAAGGCCCAAGTCGTCCAAACCGATCGAAGCAGATATCATCCTGGATCCCCAACATATCATTGGAACCCATGACCGCATCTGGAAATCCTCGAGGAACGCCGGGATAATACTGGACCAGCGGAACACGAAGTTTTTCTTCCTCGTCTAAAAAGCACTCTCGCTTTTCTCCATATTTATCGATATAATCGCGAGAAGAGTAGGCCGGATATGGATTGAAAACCGAGCTGGCGAGGGGTAGCCCACCATCGCGAGCTTGAAGGTCGGTTGCATTTCTGTTCTCATCATCACTCAGGTCCTCCCAGTCGTCATTCGGATACTCAGGAGTAGTTTCGTTTCGTGGGGCCAAAGTCCGAATCCCCCCATGATACCGCTTTAAAAACGGGAAACTCTCCCACTGGTGTGGTTTTGCGGGAGTTGCGGGCAATTCAAGCGGCGCAGGCGAAATGGTCGCTGTGAGAGTAAATCGGAACAGTGTGAATATGAATAGAACCAACGCAGAGAACAACGCAAGACATAGCCATCTCATAATCCGGTTCGGAACGCGATAGAAACTAATTCCCGTTCGGGTGCGCCTCGTCACTGATGCCCCGCCATTTAGCATAGGATAATATGAAGCGGCGGATGAAGAGGAGTGAACAGAGTAGACTCCACTATCTGAATCATATGAGCTGCTGCTGTGATCGCGGCGGTGGTAATTCCTGCGAGAGAATTGCTTCTCGAGATCTACTGTGCTCTCTTGTGGGCTTGGAAGGTCGGACGAGGAGTCGTAGGCGAGAGGCCGCCTTGTTTGGGACGTCATGATTTGGTGAGGAGCGAGACTCTCATGGAAAGGGAAAAAAGCGGCGATAGGATCGCCGAGGTATGTGAGCAGTGGCTGGTGCAGAGGTTGTTCAAATGTCAAAGTTCAAGGAAACATTTAAGATGGTATTATCGCCTGGGGTCAGCCTCTGGGGTCTCGCGTTGATAAGTCACGCAATGATGACGGATACGGAAATGCAAATAATTGTAGTTCTTGAGAGGAAACCGGAGTGAGGTAATCGTGGGCCTATTGATGTGGGAAAGGCGGCATGCGACTCTCTGAAGGACCGATCTCCGCATGCGATACCCAGACTGGCACCGAAACAAGTGGGGTGGAATGAGGGAACCACACAATGTTCACCCCCAGCAGTAACTGCGACGAGAAATCTCGAAGGAGAAAACAAATTAACTGAAATCAACAAAAAATCAAATGTTCACCCAGACAAGAGTTGCGATTGTAAGATCAACAACATAAGACGGCCCCAGCAACCGGCGGGTGTTTGCAGATAGCGTTGCCCAAGCGATGTCGAGACGCTTATGCACTAGGTTGGCCTAGCCCGTCTTGGCCCACTATTGTTCAAGCTGAGCCTGAGGACAACCGACAAACCTATGGGGAAAAGAGGGACAAGGTTGAAGAATAGAAAGCATCATGATGTAGTTTAACGGTGGAAATTGGGCTCTTGAGTTGACAAAAAGAAATCACAATGGCGTTGTAAAAACACCGCAAGGAAACAGCTCAAAACGAAAGGCTGCATCCGGCACCCCGCCGGGCGAACATGCAGTGGTTCCTAATTAGGACTAGCGCTAAGGTGCTCTGAGTCTAGCCCCGCTTTGGTTAAGCGCCGATCGAGCCCTAGGTGCTGCAGCAGTTTCCCTCATCAAGGAAGCAAAAACGGACCTCCTGAGTCGTTACCCGACAAAACTCTGTATCCAAACCGTTAAATTCTGGGTGGGAATAATCTTGATACATATCTAAGGCGTAACCACTATCGACATCGAAACATTTTAAGGGTTTTGTAGGAGCCATTGCTCGAATTAATATACGAGAGGTATCAGACAAGATAATATATTGATTTCTGGGGATGACGAGCTCGGGATGTTACATCTAGAAAAGATCAAAGGTAAAGGAAATCAACAAGACAAAAAAGGAGTGAATGTAGTTTGAAGAAGCCGGTCATCCATCTCCCCCCATCACCAACACGTACGAAAGCTGCTTATATTCATTGACACCGTTTACAAACATACACACCAGTAATAGCGTAGACCCCACGAACAGAAAGATGGAGAGCGGTAGAAGTTTCTAAACGACAACCATGGTATTGACGCCCTCCTGGTCGTTGTCATCGGGAGCGAGCTTGGGGTAGTCGCAGTCGGACTGGCCGCCGCAGCAGCTGCGGAAGTCGGAGAGGTGCTCAGAGATAGAGCTGGCAGCGCAATCATCACCGTTGATGATACCGTTGAGCTCGCCGCAGCAAGACTGGGTTCGGGCGGTATCGGGAGATCCGTTCGAGAAGCACTTGCAAGCAAGAGCAGGAGTGGTGAGCATGGCCGCAAGGGCAACAGAGACAACAGAGAGGAGCTGCATTTGAGGGAAGCTTGAGAGGAAGAAAAAAAAGCTGGAGTGGAATTAAGAAGAATGGACTTCGTAAATTTCAGAAGTGATTGCTTGATTGATGGAGTAATGTTGCTTGGATAGAGGAGGAATTGAGGGTGAGTACGAGGGGTATTTATATTCCTTCGAGACGACTATCAATACTCGAAGAAGTAGACATAGCCCCGAGGCAAAGTATTATGGCAAGATCGGATTTGTCGGTTCGTAACCCGGAAGGCTGTTGCTGGCCATCGCCCCCAAATGACCAACGTGTTCAGCCTTTTTATTCTCCTGAATTGATTTTCTCGAACATAATGAGAAGGTCCGTTTGGGACAGAACTTGCAAGCATTGGGGTTTCCTGGCAGGCAGACGACTAGGATTGGTCAAATGAGAGGCTGCACGGCTCATCTTAGTGTTGGAACTGAGGAAAAAGCTACAAGCCTCACGTACGCAATCAGTCTAGGGAGTTGTCTATAGCGAGGTGAATTATTCTTTTTTGGACAGGGTTCGGGGGGAGCCCTCTTTGTCCTTCGAATGTTATATCATCATTGGGGGGGTTTTTTTATAGAATCTGTGCAGTTCGATTTGGATTCAGACTAGTGAATTGGTTTTCGGTCTCAAAAGGTGTCCTGAGATACTACTATAGGTCCGGGTCTTGTATAGTATGAGCCTGCTAGTTCCCCGAGAGGCCACTCCTTACCCTTAGCATTCACTTGGCAGCCTTTGGTTCAGTACTGTGCCCCGACACTGCATTGACAACTCTCGGGGTCATTTCTTTTTCTGGGGGCATAAAGTACTGGCTATTGGACTGCGTCGAACTTCTCCGAGCTGCCCGGCTTATTACGAAGCGTCCAGCCCAAACCCTTTCTGCACTCACTCCTTTTGGAAAATTAGTTAAAGAAAATATTCGAGCAAGGAGGATCACTGATTAGATGGGGGGTGCCGAATAGCGATTGTGGTTCAACTGGTCTCCGAGCTTATTTTCGGACTATACCTCCAGTCCCCGCAAATTCCTCGCACGAGGGGAAAAGGTTTGAGAGATAGGGTGGTTGGTTCTTCTCAGCCGTAGCACTGCCGGCCTGAAATCACACTTTGACGCGTCTTGCAGGACCGGCTTTTGGTAGCGGAGGCCACTGCACTTTTCATTTTTTCCTTGACTTTGGGGGCGGGAAGACATATGGGTTGTTTGGGATCAGCGGCTGACAATGCATATGTTCTGGGGTAGGATTGGTAATAAAAACCCTCTCAAAAAGCTGTCGTTTGGAAGGAATTTTTTGGGTGGGAGAGAGGGAAGGAAGCCAAAGGCTGCCAGGTTAGCTCCACTCGGCAGTTCAAAATTTCTTTTTTCTTGCTTTCTTTGTCTTCCTGGAGCCTTACCACTTAAGAGCAACGTGGAGGAGCAGAGATATTTTAACGCCACTTAGAAGCAAGGCCCCACTAGATTCTCGGGTACCTTAAGCCACTATAACTAGAAACCGTTTGAACTGAGATTAAGCGTGCCTTGACACATTGGCCTGACAGCCGTGGCGCAAAAAGCTTGCTCATAGCCTCATCCGAGACAAATCTATACATAGTACTGCTCCGGTTGAAGGACCAAAACGTGCACTAACCGGATGGCTTGATTAGTGCCAGATTCTCTTTGTCTCATTCACCCCTGCCAGGTCCAACTTGGGTTCCCTTGTGGATCCACAACATTATGTAGCCTCACCTAGTGCCGCCAGAGTGGATCTTGATAGCCAATCGGGAACTTCTCAAGCTGACGGTGGCCGGGCCTCCTTTGAGGATCTTCCTTCGCCTGGTTTTCTCCACCCGTGAATGGCGCCCCTGTGAAATTGAAAATTGTAAAACGCGCAGCGTTTGATGTATCAGAGGGATGACACGTAGAGTGAGGCCAGCTTCTCCATCGATCAGTTTCCTCGTCTCTTGGGGCAAGTATGGAAACTAAAGAACCCGGCCAAGTCACCCTGAACCTCTCAAGGTGGCTGTGTGAAACCGCAAGAGTGGATCGGATCACGGCTGCCAACAGGAACCCAGTATGGATGTTGGTTCACCAGCTGCCCAGAGCCTGAAGGTACCAGCGCCTAACATGGTGCACCTTGATTGGCCATTTCGTGTGTTCGTCCCAAGGAATCACGTCATACTATTCTCCTGGTTTTCTCCATTCTTCTTATGGATCTGCGGTCTTACACGAACAACACAACAAGGATGATCGCCTATCAATTTCCTGATCGCTCCGAAGATCTGCACGCAGTCAGCTTTCGTCTTCTGGTCGCTGCCATGGCTTTCTTGGCCCCCGACTTCTTTTCAACTTCATCACTTCCAGTCCGGGGTTGTGCTCCTCCTGTCGACTTCACCACGGGTATTACAGTAGGAGTACTACGGAGGAAGGACATTGACTTGTGCCAGATGTTTCCCTTGATATCCCGAATTAGACCATGTGGAAACCGCTCTCCCACCACGTCGATCCCATCACCAGACTGGCTGGGGCGGCTTTGATATGCAACACAGTGGCAGAATGCCTTTCTTCGAGGCAGGCTGAGGTCTGTTCTGAGGTGTTGGCCTGGATTATACTCCCAGCGATTTTCACCACTGGGGGGCGACCTGAAGCCATCAAGTCCTCCAAAACAATCCTTCCCGGCAACTTAGACCTTCCGCCTGCATCTGCGATATCACAATGGGTAGTTGCTTTAGGTATTGTCACATTTTCGGTCTTTAGGGCTGAGAACGGGATGGTTCAAGTCCTCGTAAGCCAACCCTCACACCCCAAAGCGAGAGATAGCGTACCCCCGACCACTAACAACCACATATCACAGCCGGCGTTGACTCCATTACTGCTCGCCGCTCAGAAGTACTATCTTAACTCCGAGCCTCACGCCCCGGGGACGTCGGACTTGCGGCTTTTCTCCCCATTCGTGAGCAGTATCTGGGGCACAGCCTTGTCTGCTTCTTTCATTACTATCACCATTGCCAACTGGGATCTGCAACCGCTTGCCCTATCGGCTATCCCAGTCGTCGCGCTGCTTGTTGTATACGTCACTCTCACCCCGAGGGCTGGAAAGCGTACTCGATATCCTTCATTCTTCGATCTAGAATCCGCAATTGTCCCTCTATCGCTACGGGTTGTGCTTCTCTTAGTCATTATCTTGGTTGCGGAAACGATTGCGTTTGAGTTTCCGAAGAGCGAAGTCTTTCCCATGTTAGCGGCGGGCATGGCTAAAGCCCTGACCTGGTATTATTTGGCGCAATCCGTACGTCGTCGTCCTCAATCTGGATATTAGACGTAGTACTAATGTGTCTTCCTAGGCTCGACATTCTTCTTGGCTTATTGCCAGCACTACCGGAACATTCAGCGCTGTGTCCGCCCATAACCCGTTCGCACACGCTGCTAGTGTTCAGCCATCACTGTCCGTCGCAGCGTCTTTCCTTGCCTTGGGGCAAGTCATCCACTTGCTTCCAAAACAAGCAAAAGCCAAGTCAGCACTCTGGGCATTGGCTCTCGCTTCTCTGGTCCCATACCTTACCAACACCATTGCCATCGAATCTGCCAAATCTTCCCTTATCCGTTTCCAAACACATCCCGTGGAAGCCCTGATCCAAAACGCCCACAATAGTTTCGAAAACTTACTTCAAAGACAGTCTCAAAATTATGCAGCGGCCCACGATGAATATCTACGCCGGTACGGTATCGAACCTCCTCCGGGCTTTCAAGCCTGGTTCAACTTTGCCATATCGCACCAGTCCCCGATTATTGATGAATTTGACATGATTCATAATGCCATCTCGCCGTTGCGGAGCCTGAGCGGGAAACAGGTTCGTGATATCATGCATCGTGCACAGGATAACCCCCACACCGACTTGTGGTTCTGTACATTCTCCGGCAGCGAGCGTCAGACTCGCTGTGGTCACCGTCGTCGCTCGTTTGACAGGCATACCCAGCTACTATTTAACAAGTTATTTAAGGATTTTCCTATTGAGCTCCCTACCGTCACATTTCTCGTCAACCACCTCGATGAACCTAGGGTCCTGATTCCCCCGTCGGGGGCACCCGTCAGTGGCATCGAATATAATCTAGCAGACTGGTCCAGAGTGCCGGCGTGGGATGGCCTGACAAAATTCTGTGGGCTTCTGGGGGATCAAACAGATGTCCAAAACAAAAACCCAGCAGATACATTCGGTCTTCCCTTCATCACCAATCCACTGTCCGACATGGACCTATGCCAGCATACGGAATACCGCAACCTACATGGACTCGCGATATGCCCCACATCTCTCCTCATAATTCAAGGCGCCATCCCTGTTCTGTCAACGGGCTCCCCAGCAATCATGGGTGACATACTGTACCCCAGCGCTGCCTATATCGAGCCAGAGTTTCGATACAGCGAGTCTTCGCACGACCCCGACTGGGACCATAAGGCGAACAATCTTTACTGGGCCGGCTCAACAACTGGAGGTTTTGCCGTCGATAGGACATGGCACCGATTCCACCGCCAGCGATTTGTCGAGCTCGCACAGAACCTCGCGCCGCGGGAGCACTCATATCTCCACGAGGCTGAGAACGGGGTAATCAGCCGGGTAAAATCCTCATTCTTCAATGGCAGACTTTTCGACGTCGCTTTTACAAGGATATTCCAATGTGAGCCAAAAGAATGCCGGGCGCAACGGAGGTACTTCAACGTCAAGTCCTGGGCAGATAAAGACCGACCCCTCCGATCGCGGTTCGTCTTCGACAGCGACGGAAACGGCATCAGCGGCCGGTACTATAAGCTCCTAGGCTCGAAATCGGTACCGCTAAAACAGACCCTGCTGCGGGAGTGGCATGATGAACGTCTTGTGCCGTGGGTGCATTATATTCCGGTGAGCCAGAGCATGGAGGAGCTCCCGGAAATGATGCTTTATCTGACCTCGAGTCAAGCGGGGCAGAAGAGGGCGAAGGAGGTTGCCGACCAGGGCCGGGAATGGTTTTCAAAGGCCTTCAGAGAGGTCGATATGGCGATCTACCTGTATCGTCTGCTTCTGGAGCTAGCAAGATTGCAGGATCCGGCCCGCGAAGCTTCTCCTCCCGCCTCCACCTCAGCTAGATAATATGCCGAATTACCATCTAGTATGCCTGGCTCTAATTTTGGCTGCTTGTCAGTATGTGAATGCTCGCTCTGTGGAACGCGTCGCTTCCCCGCGAACCGATCTTGCTCAAAGTCCAGGTTGACGTGGCCAAAGCATCTCCTGCAATCAACGGGCTAATTACCTCTTCTATTTGCCATGGAATCTCTCGTCATCTAAGGGGTCGGAACTAGTAGTAATCAGCTCCAATCCCGGTTGAAATGGCGATAGGTGGGGCATATGCTTTTGCAGGCCAGAAACATTTTTAGAGTGTGCCGTTAGAGAACCTAAATGACTGGATGACACGAGATGGAGCTTTCGCTATATTTGCTGGAGACTTATTGTATTAATGTTTTATATGTTCGTTTAGATGGCCAGTTTAGCACTCTGCTGATTTTATAGAACATAATGTACCACATACTATTTTAAGATAAAATATAATAACGTATATGAAGAGGAACGGTTTTATCATATTCCCTCGAATCATCTTATTAGAACAACAAAAGGCAAACATTCTAATATAAACTTATCCACACAGATGTTTATCATTACCCTCAAACCACCTTTTTAGCTTCCCATTTCACCAGCGAGTCCCATTTGGTACCTAGATAGTGTGTTTTGTGGGTGTAGCCCATGGAATTTGGGTAACTGTTCAGGGGGTTCAACCAGCATGAGAAAGTTGATATTCAAGATATGGCTGCGGGAACTTCTCTCGGAACCCAAAAAGCTTCATCATGCATCTTAGCAACCTATAATAAGTTTCAAGACCCTCAAATTGGAAATTTATGGGGAATTATTCCAATCTTCGATTTCTCACACTATATCATACTCGAATGTGCATTTTTACCTTGTTTGGGAAAGAGTTCAATTCGGCTGTTCATTTGATGGAAAGATACAGAAGAACCGGAAAGTACTACTAGAATGTAAGAAGAGAACCCCGAGGTCAGCGAGGACATCTATTGCTAGGTAGTGAATATTGGACTACCACCGCCGAGAGGGTGCTGTCATGGTAAATGCGTGACTCCCCCACACACACCTTCCTCTTCCTGCTCATTGTTTGGATGGAAACTTCTCGAATAGGACAACTCTCCCGGCAACCATTGTTACTCTGTCATCGTATGAGCCCTCCTAATGCTTTTTGGCGTACCTCTTTACTAGGTACCCCTGACTACCTGCCATTTTCGATCAAAACCGAAGCTATCCTCACCCGATTACGATTGACGAATCGACTAACCGGTGTGACATCAATTCTCGCTTTGGCCGGCAAAAACTCTACCACAAAGCAACGGGCCACAGGCCACTTACGAGTCATAGATGCGCACAAATAGTTTTAGCAAAATGGCGAATTTAACGCTATCGCCCAACCAAGCCGATATGTTACGTGCGGACAAAACGGATTTTACTCTCCACGAGGACCCTTTGCAAGGATAGAAGGATTGGGTATATTACATCAAATTTGGGCTTAGAGCATACGAATTTAAGGACCTGATAAAACCCGAAATACCCCTTCGTAGCTGCGAAGACCCTGAATACAGCACCTATGAGGAGTGTGGTTCAAAAGTACGAATATGGCTCAAAAGGAACGTCTCAGAATCGGTCAGCAAGATTTTAGGTCCCGATCAAGACTATGAAGAATCCGCTGGCCAATATTTCAGAACTTTGCAGCAAGTTCTCATCGCGATGTGACGCCGTATACATCAAACAGAAAGACTACGGAACTGTGGAGCAATTTATACGGGAATTACGCCAGAAAGTTGCGTTGATATGCCAATTACAAACCGTCAATAAATGGTAATTCTTTCCAAGCAATCAAGACGGAATTACCCACATATGTCGAAGCAAACCTATGTCACTACTGCAACTAAAGCCCAAACCAATGACGAAGCAGGAGCTCTGCGATCTACCAGGAAATTCTTGACTTGGCAACATTCGAGAGGCGGCCCGGGTAGTATAACATGAACCCTCTAGGGTCAACTGCTAGGCCGCGATCAAGCTAAGCAGTTAAGGGATGGCAAGTCTACTGCTCTTCAAATTTTGCATTGAGCCCTTCCAAATGTCAGCCTCAATCGTCGCAGAACGCTTCATTCGTTATTGTTGGACTTTTTTGTTAAGACTACTTGGTAATATCTGATATGCTATTATCTGGAATCTCGCCCGGCTATATTACACGCAGGTGTGGTATCTATGGCTGAGCAAGCTGAAGAGAGGCAATCTCAGCCAGAGTCAGTAAACAGTCGGTTGAGAGGATTCGTTATAGAAGCGCTTTAGAAACATGATCACTTGAGTTTAGATTTGGCTGTGCCATATCGGAAAAAAGAGAAGGTAGAGGAGTTTAGTATACACGATGACAATCTTGCCTCTTGCAAATTGGAGGGAAGAGGGTTTCCACAAGTAGATGATCTTAGCGCTGTCGTGAACAAAACTTTTTCATAAACTATACGTCCATCACCAAACGCAAGCTCAAACTGAAAATATCTTTGGAATATCGAGATTGGCCCAATAATAATTGAAGTGAGCTCCCTTTGGTGTTCCGCTTTGTCTGGAGGATTAATCCTTAGTGTTGAAAGAATGGAAGGCTGATCGCTTCCACTGGCAGAGAGTATACCTGGACCACGCAACCGCACCTGGCCACTAATATTTAGCCATTCGCTCGGGTATCGTTCCCTAAAGCGTTTCCTCCTCCTCTTGAGACCCCAAAAGCCTGTGAGAGCTAGAAGTGTGATACGAACAGCGATAGTCAGTCAGGTGGGCTCAGGTGACCCCGAAAATCGACTCAACAACAAAGCCCAATCCAATAATCACGATAGCGCCCATTTTGACAAAAACCGACAAAACTTGCACCGACCAGAGAAGGATTGTCGTCACAAAATCATATTTGATCCTCGCCCAATCATGCGTCCTTTTTCTTGATGGATTCGCTTCTGCTTTTTTTTAGTGCGCCCAGCTCGAGCGGGAAACACCCCAGCCCTGACGCCTGACTGGTCTGTGCCAGGGTGTGATGGTGTGCCGTGGTTGCAGGTCGGCGCGTAATTTGCACCAATTATCAACAACATCTCCCCATCCCAGCACCTCTGCTTGCCTCTTCAAACCTTGCACCCTCCCGGCTTGAGTCTTCACACTATCACATCCAATCAGTCCCTTGCAGCTGTGGTTTATATCACCTCTCCACACCCCTCTTCTTCCAGGATGGATGTCACTTGCTCCATTTTCGTAAGGGATTTGCGGACTCATTTTCAATCCGTTGACATGCGGATTGAGAATACTTAATCTCTCCCTATCATCGGGTCGGGAGACTCACATAAGAATGATGCTACCCTTTTTCATCTTCCTCACAAATCTGTTCCTCCTTCCCGTTGCTGCTAATTCGATCTCAACGGACCACTCATACCTCATCTCAACCGTCCTTCGCCGTGATCAAGAGCCTAAAGCACCGCCTCCGCTAGATGAGCCACTCCTTGCTATCCAGATCGGTGGTATCGTCGGTGCATACGTGATATTTGTTGCGATAACTCTTACTCTCCTACTTATCGTGGGGCGGCGTCTAAGAAGAACCGTGCAGTCATCCAACTACACATTACAGATGGAAATGATGAAGCCCAAGGCACCACCGAACGACCCCAGCCCTGTCAGCCCGACCAAGTCTAACGGCTTCCGATCTTGGACAAGTTTTCCCAAGACCAACCCGGCTCGTACTTCCAACAATGGCAGCGTAGCCACCATTGATGAGACGGTGGTAGCCACCGACCGTCGTAGGGCACAGGACGAAATGGAAATGCTCTACGCCGCCGTGATGGAGCACGACGAACAGCGCGCTGCTGGCAGCGTGATGGACGATAAGGAACTCCGATCTCCGGTCAGCGTTCACACCAATCCTTTCTCCGATACCTCCCGAATCTCAGACGTGCGGCCATCAGATGTGCAGTCCACAAAGGCGCCGCCCATGAGCCCCAGGTCGAGCTCCCGACTCTCTCGAATCTCGAATCTGTCGCTCTTCCATTCCAACCAACGCCCGCAATCGAATAGTGGGAAGCTCCGCTCTCCTCGGTTCCCAGTTCGAAAGCTTCCAATTTCGTCCCCGATGGCCTCACCTGATGCCACAGCTCACAGCTCCTACGGTGACGATCAAGCTCCGCTCTCCCCGCGTTTCTACAACCCTGCTCCACCACCTCAAGTACCATCGAGCCGAGCATTAGGGATGGGTCGAAACGCTCCCGCTCCTCTGAACCTTTCTCCATCCGGAAATAGCTCCTCATCGCTTCCCTTCCGTGATGCATATCCTCTACGCAGCGCGCCTCCGACGAAGACAACAATCCTCGAACGCCCAGATAAGCTAATGAGCGGGCCTCGTACCGGCCTTCCCACTCCATATAGCCCATATATGCCACAAACGCCTCTGACACCACTTACACCTAGTCGCATGATGACCAAGAAACAAAGGAAGCGGGAAGACAAAGAGAACAGGCTACGGGCGGTGAATGAGGAAGATGCGGTTCGAGATGATACTGATATGTGGGGTTACTAGAAGATTATACACAGAATTAATTACCAGTTTATTCCCTCAATCTCTCTTATTTTTCTCGTTCGATCTTTCTCCTGTTTTTGGCACTGCTCCCTGAGACACGAACGGCATGAGTGTTTACGGTGCAAGTAGCAATACGTATATTTTATTGATCTCACATTCATTATGTTTCTTGAGCGCCTACCGAGAAGCCTTCTGATCTTCATGCACTACAAGCTCATTCTCTATACCAAACCTTTCTCTAAGAAACTGGGTCGGTTTTGCGGGGAGTGGAACGAACCATCTATGCCGCGGAGTTAATTTTCACATATAAACTACGACATCAGACTTTTATTTCTTGGTAGACAGGTTGCTTTTCTCAACATGCTCATTGTATTCTCGGAGATCCAGCGCAGCCTCTGCGTCATGCGACTTCCGAAGTGCCATCTCCAAAGGTGTGGCCCGAGAGACGATGGCTGTACGACTGCTGGTTAAGAGCAGTGTCTTGCAAATACGAGGAGGCCTGCCCCATCAACATTGAAACAACTTCCAACATCTCTTCAGCCTCGAAAAGTGACTTAAAAAGCTCGACAAAGTAACCATGCTCCTCATCGACCTTGATAAGCCAAATACCCTTTTTTCACAAGGTGACCAAGTCGCCGGACAGGTTAAATATCAACCACCTTATCATGCCTCATTCACCCCTCCCACACAGCCTGTCCGAATCGTTATCGAAGTTTCCGGCAAGGCAACGACCAAATTCCAGGGCAGGGATGGTAAAATTCGGAACGACCAGGCCGACCTCTTCCACATGCCTATTCTCGACTTTTATGGGTCCCAGAATGTCTGGGCCTTTTCTTTCCGATTCCCTAGTCGGTCCTTACCACCCTATCATAGCACTGTGGATGTGCCCCAGACGATTCGTGCGAAAGATTCGCGGAAAGTTCGGGATCCTCTCCCTCCATCCTTCAATGAAACCTCAGTTGGACGGGATGCCAAAGTGTTCCAGGCCGTGGTGCAGTACACAGTCAAGGCCTCCGTATGGATAGCAAACAACTACGGGACACTGATAAGGCTTGAGGAGCAGAGCATGCCGCTAACCTATAATCCGCGGGAATACGACGGCTTTGGCTTCATTTGCCAAAAGATGAGCCCTGATACCCACATTAGAAAAGAATTCGTGGTTAAAAGCCCTCTTCTTTCTCCTAATGAGAATACCAAAAACCACAACCACAAACTTCAAGATCCTCGACAAAGAGAGAAACCCCTCCACTTTGACTTTGAGGCATACCTCGTTGTATCCACACGGGGCCATCTAGGGCAATCTATCTCCTGTCTCCTCAGCGTATTACCCGCTCCCAAAACATCCACTGCGAAAGTTCCAGATTTCCTATTGAAACGTTACAAGGTTCGTCTGGTTGGGACTACTGAAGTCTTCACCTCCGGGGCCCGGAAGGACCATACGCAAAAGAACCAGGAAGTAGTCTTTGAGGAGATAAAGGATAATTGCGATGGAGCCTTGTCCGCGCAGAGAGGCTACCGGGCCAAACCAATACTTCGTGACGTAGTGCCTACTTTCTCTACGCATAATATTAGCAGATGTTATACCCTTCACGCGGAAATGGAGATTGAATGCGCAGGCAAGATTTTTCCCGTGGCGATCGAGAGAGAGTTTTTCGTCCAGCCTGAAATGAAGAATTGGGTGCCTAGTAAATTAGGAGGAGAAGGGGGATTGAGTGAGCGCTTAGATGTGGGCGATAGATCCGCCTATGGTGCTGATGCTCCACCGCCGTATGGGGAAAAAAGCTAACCTCCAACACAAGTTATTATTATGCTGTTTGGGTGGAGGCGAACTTCAATGCCATGTTACGGGATCACCTCGACCAGAACAACTTACAAGAGTACACAAAGGGTAGAATGACGTTTCTGACATTTAATTATAACAGGGGTCCTGCGAAATTGTAGGAAGGCTTGTGTTATCGATATGTTATTCCTCCCGAACCCAGTGCCCGCTCTTTCCACCCTTCTTTTCCAAAAGCTTCACATCACTGATCACCATACCCTTATCTACCGCTTTCAACATATCATATACCGTCAATGCGGCCCCCATAGTCGCTGTCATGGCCTCCATCTCGACTCCTGTCCGTCCCAGACAACTCACGGTTGCCGTGACGTGCATAGCGCCGTTCGTGTCAGAGGCCTTACTCTCATCGTTAAGAGGCGGTGGGTCGACCAGCCTAACATCCACCTCGACCCCAGTAAGCCCGATACCCGGATGGCACAACGGAATGAGATCTGGCGTTTTCTTCGCGGCCATTATACCGGCGATACGGGCAACACTGAATACATCCCCTTTCCGTGTACCTTGCCCACCTCTGAGGAGCTCGTAAGGACGAGAATTTGAAAAGTATACCATGCAAGTAGCAGTTGCAAGTCGTTTGGTAATCGCCTTCTCATCAATCTTGGTCATGTGGACTTTCTGTGAGGGTGTGAGGTGCGGCAGATCTGGGTCAGACGCCGTGGGGAGCGAACTAGGCTTCGAATCACGGCCCTTCTTGGTGGTTGGTGAGCCCGAGTCGCCACGATGTTCACCGTGATAGTACCGGGCTTGATTTGCAAAAAGCGGCTCGGGCCTAAGCATGTGTACTGGTACCCTAGACCATGGATGTTCATTGCGGCCTGATTCCACCTTTCTAGAAGAATGCTTTGCCACCTTGAACCTTTCCTCGGTTTTATCTAGAATTGCACCTATTAGTACTTTTCGGGCATAAAATTGTGTAAGTTATATGTACATGCCAGATACAAATTCTGGCATACCTGTCCTGCAAAACATCCAAAAGGGAAGTAAAAATGAAAAATGAAAAAAAAAAAAATCTAAACATGCAAATTGGTTTCATACGTCATGAGATGATGCTAAGGTGTCAAATATTTTGAAATGGAATGGGGGTGTGCCTACCCACCAATAAGAATCATGGGCCGATTCTTCATGTTTTCTAGTTCACCCATGCCAGCATGCTTCTCCTTCTTTCGCTTCACTGCCACTCCTATAAGATCAAGAAGGGCTTTCTCTCTCTCGTTAACGAAGCCGCCTTCAGAATCAATCCGAGCAGCATTTCGCGCCGCTTCCAATAGGCCCATCTTATCCATTGTTCCCTCGTCGATCGGCTCCCCGTGATTTTCCTTTCGAATGATGTCACGCAGTGACACCTCGGCATTTCCAAATAAGCACACCTTCAGATTCCCGTCGCAGGTAATGCGCAGACGGTTGCAAGTACCGCAGAAGTTATGTGTCATACTAGTGATAAAGCCGACTCGACCTTGAAATCCGGGAACCCTGTAGGTCTTGCTCGTGTCATTTTTATGGTCGGCTACCTTCTCCACAGTCGGGTATTTTTCCCGAATGATGGCCAGCATTTCCTGGTACGGAACCATCTTCCCTTGACTCCATTTGTTTCCGTCAAAAGGCATGTACTCTATGAAACGCACTTCGATGGGGTTGTCGCGCCCCATTTCAACAAAGGGAATAATTTCCCGGTCATTAAGGCCCCGCATTACAACGCAGTTGACCTTCAACTTGATTCCGGCCCCTAGTTTGTTCATTTCCAAGATCCGGTCGATACTTTTCATAACGGCGTCAAATCCCTTTCTCCTTGTCATTATTTGGAACTGAAACGGATCTAGAGTATCGAGGCTGAGGTTGATTCCAGTCAGACCCGCTTCCACCATGGGATCTAGTTTTCGGTGTAACGAGATTCCATTCGTAGTAAGGCACAGCTCGCGCAAACCATCACGTCGCAGCTCGCCGATAGAACGCATTAACGGTACAATATCTTTTCTGACTGTCGGTTCACCACCAGTCAGGCGGATCTTGTTGACACCTTGTGAGACGAACAACGAGGATAAATAGACGATCTCGGGAGATGTTAGGAGACGGGCGGGGGGGGATAGTGGCACCCCTTCCTCTGGCATGCAATATAGGCATCGAAGGTTGCAGCGCTCGGTGACACTTATCCGCAGGTAGTCGTGCTGGCGGTTGAAAGTATCGGTCAGGAATGCGGAGAATGGCTTCGCAGATTTCAGTGCAAGCCAACGTGAGGACGGGCCTTTCTGAGAAGCAGTGGCATCAGAAATTTCTTGCTCGTTTGCTGTAAATTCCGAGTTTGTGTGGAGGTGTTGGGCGTGGGGGATCGTTTCATTTCTCCTGAAAGGAACTGGTTGATGGTGTATGCGGGGAAGCCTGGAGAGGGACGAACACCAAGGAACAACTCCCGGCCTCGGGAATACAAGTCCAACCATCCTTGGCAGAGATCCTGCGCAGTAGATACTCAAAAGCCGGTCAGTTCCTTCATTCCGAGTGAGGATAAGGAAAAGACAAAACAAGGGGGAGAAGGTGGCGGTTGGAGAGGGGTTTGAGTTGCTATCGGCAGCAAACAACTTAGTCCTGTCTCTTACTCATCCCTACCTGCCTTACCTTCCTCGGAGACCGCCGTGGCCAGCCTGGCACATAATGGGCTAAGCTATATCGGGTTGGGCTTTGTTTGATAGCTGACTAACGGGCTGCATAATCATATCTTCGGTTGGGCTATCTTGGGCTGCCTTGGGCCATCAACTGCCAACTACCCCAGACCCAGTTAGACAGTGTTACCCCAAATGCGAACTATTCTTCCCCCTCGTTCTTCAGTGCCAGATGCTATTCCAATTTCGACCCTTGATTGAACATTCACCTTAAAATTTAGGTTTCCACAGATAACCCACTTCAATCCTTCCCGTCACTGTCCCATTGGCCTTTCCATGCCATTCATGATCCCGTCTCCTAATTTCTAATTCCCCATTGCCGCTTGAACCCGGAAACGCGCGAAACGCGGGAGCCCTGAGGCTACTTGTTTGTAATCAATACAATCAAAGAATCCACGGGGATTTTCGGGGATCGGCTATCATTTCACTTCCCTTTGATCGGCACCGAATGTCTTGGATGGCCGTTACGGGAAAGATTCTACTTCTTACACTGAACCCGACCAACGATCCTAGTCGTTCATCGATCCGCCACTCCTGGTTTCGGCCAGGATGTCTTCAAGACAAAGCGCTGCCACTCAAAAGAATTTAATTTCTCGGGCCCTGGTACTTCCGTCTCTTTGCTGCACCTTCAACTGAGGCACAAAGTGCTTCTCGTAGTGTTTATCCGGCTAACATGTAGTTAGAAAGCAGAACGAGATGTATTCCAAGCAACCTCTCAGGCGCAGGCGCTTGAGGCTGCCATAGACGCCGCAGAAAATTACATGAAGGCTCTTACCTTGTCATCTCTCCCGAAAGATAAACTTACATTAGATGCGAAATGTAAAGAATGGCTTACCCGAGCGGAGAAGATCAAGGAATCGAAGGATTGGCGATCGGCAGCGCAGCCTCAAAGCAGGCAATGCTCTACGCAGCAGTCCCCTGCCTCTACACGCAAACTTACCACCCGGGAAGAAATCATTCTGCTCGAAGGGGCAAAATTGAATGGCTTTATTTTCCCACCATGGACCAAGACTCCTACCCCAGATGAATTCAAGGGTGAGGGGGGTGAATTATTTATGTACGTGGGCATGCAGTTGAAATTGCCGTTCCTCAACCCCGAATTCTCATTATTGGTTTTTCTAACCAGAAGCCAGCGATAAACCAGAACTCCACCTTTCGAACCTGCAGAAAAATATATTTGCGGGTTGGAAACGACCACACGAGCTGCTATCCGGCCTTGTAGATGACACCGGCAATCCTCTTAGCCCCGTGATGTCTGTATCTGGGCGGACCGACCTTGTACAAGATGTTCTAACAGACTGCTCGGTTGTTGCTAGCCTTTGTGCAACGACCTCTAGATCGGAACGT
The DNA here is from genome assembly GCA_027569045.1 of Aspergillus biplanus. Taxonomy (NCBI): domain Eukaryota; kingdom Fungi; phylum Ascomycota; class Eurotiomycetes; order Eurotiales; family Aspergillaceae; genus Aspergillus; species Aspergillus biplanus. Next base: position 468,232 of record JAPDEJ010000014.1, read on the forward strand.
GGTCTCGACACGGTATGATGGGTCAATGACCTTTTGAATTACAAAGACATTAGCAGCTGATGGGACCAGAACCTTCTTCCCGTTGCATACCCCTGCGTTTTTGGGCAAGACAGCTCCGGGCCCTCCCCTTCCGGAAAGTACATTTTCCGTTTCTACTTTAATGGATGCTTTCGAAGGGTAGTTATCGACGATCAACTACCGTCATCGAAAACTTCTAGGTCATTGTATATGATTGACCGAAATAATCCCAGCTTCTTATGGCCAGCCCTAGTAGAAAAAGCATACCTCAAACTCCGTGGTGGTTATGAGTTCCCTGGGAGCAATTCTGGGACAGATTTGTGGGTACTAACTGGCTGGATACCCGAGCAAGTCTTTCTTCATAGCGATGATGCGACCTCCGAGGAGATCTGGCAGCGGTTGTTTAAACCATTTCACCGCGGAGAAGTCCTCCTTACCATCGGTACCGGTAAATTAACAGACAGGGAGCAAAAGGAATTAGGGCTTGTGAGCGAACATGATTATGCAATCCTTGATATGAAAGAGTCGAAAGGGCGCTGTCAAATGCTAGTTAAGAACCCCTGGGCTGGGGGAAACGTCACTCAAGAGCCTGGATCTACAGATTCCCAACTTCTCTCCGTTTCCATCTCCCCTGGATCGTTCTGGATGGATTGTGAAAATGTCCTCCAAAATTTTGAGAATTTGTACCTGAACTGGTATCCCGGACTTTTCAGGCACCAAGAAGATATTCACTTCATGTGGGATCTTTCAAGCGGAAGAGGGGTAACCGGCTGTTTTGTCAAAAACCCTCAATTTTCAGTTTTCTCTGAGCTCGGGGGTACCGTTTGGCTATTGTTAGGAAGGCATTTCAGGACGATTGAAAACCACCAGCGATCCGCTTCTCCTGATGGTTTAAGTACGGGGGTGGAGGAAACGGGATTCATCAGCATATATGTCTTCACAGAGGGTGGGAAGAGAGTGTCGCTAAGCGATGGGGCTCTCCATCGTGGCCCTTACGTCGACTCACCTAATACTCTCATGAGGTTGGAAATGCCTCCTAGCACCACTTACACTGTGGTTGTGTCCGAACAGTCACTGCCCTCTCTCTCCCAAAACTTCACTTTATCTGCGTTTTCGACGAATCCCGTGCATATTTCGCAGGCCCAAAACAAATATATGTGTGTGACTAAAGTCCATGGGTCTTGGGCTCCATCGACCGCAGGTGGTAATGCAGAGTCCACTCGTTACCCTCTCAACCCGCAATTTTGTTTAAGTATCCCGGATACTACGGATGTGTCACTTGTTCTCGAGTCGCCAGACACCGAACTTGCGACCCATGTCAAGGTGTTTTGGTCAAACGGAAATCGCATCGCCCGAGTACGTAGCCGTGATATTATCACAGACAGTGGCGATTACCGCCGGGGAGGGTCCCTTGCCGAGAAAAAAGGACTAGAGAGCGGAAAGTACACAATCGTCGTGTCGACATTTTCCCAAGACCAACTTGGCCAGTTCACGCTTTGGGTTTCCTCTAACATTCCTTGTGGAGTGATGCCCCTCGCATCTGAAGCGGCGGGAAGGCGCGCCGTGATTTCGGACATCGGAATTCTCTCCCCTGGAAAAGACAGGATGTTGGCTCCTTTGCAGACACCGCGGCTGACACGAGTCAAACTTATCGCACGGAGCAGACAATCAAATATCGGGAGTCGGCCCGTCGGCCCTTCACCGGTGCTGATGACGGTTGAGCTAGGGCAGGGGCCGTATAAAGAGATTTTAGCAACATCAGAAGATGGAGGCCATAGTGATGCTATTTCCGGGGTACGAGTCGAGGACTTTGATCTGAAACCAGGACTGGAAGACAAGGGAGGGGTGTGGATCGTTCTTGAGAGGATTGGGGGGCCCGGTGGACAGGTCGAGGACCATTTCGAGGTGGAAGCCTTGGGTGAGGAAAGAGTAGACATAGGGGAATGGATAGTGGAAGATGCCTGATTTCCCTAAACTATAAGACAGTTTTAACAAAACCTCATGCTTAAGTCCCTTTCACGTGATCTTATATCGCTCCGCAATTCCAACGGTACCGCAGCGAAGTCTGACTTGTTCCTGAGGAGTACATGCGCTAATCCTAAAATAGCAACCAATAATCCAGCCTGGTTGCTGTGGATGGTCGAGCCGATCCCTGGCTGGGGCGGGATTGTTTTTAGTGCATCCCGTGATCATCAATCCAAACCGCCGCAAGAATTATCCTCAAACCACCCCTCGTCCAGCCAACGTGACGGCGACTCTTCATCGCCAAGCGGGTTATAGGGTTGAAATTTTTATATAACCCCGTCTTCGCTCGCTCCTATATTGACTGTAGTTACCAACCCCGTTTTATCTCTTCCAAAACCATCAACGGCGGCCCCCTTTGATTATCGTGCGACTGCCCCTTTCGCCATCAGCCTCGTGAGGACTGACGAGAGCATCCAGGCGCAACGTCCGTCCTATCACCTCTAAGTGCTCACGAACGTTTTTGGACAAGATATTGCCGGATATATTTTCAGTATGGGTTTTGGAGATTTCGACTCGATCTGCCAGAAGGCAGCACTACCCCTTTGCTCGCTTGTCGGCCCCCCATCCGCCATATCAGGCGCAACTGGTGTTATTGCCAACTGTTATGCTCGGAATGTGGAACTGGCAAACACTATCATATTCGAGGGTGGTGCATCTTTTATACATATCATCGCGCTCGGTATGACCGTCATCATGATACTGCATATCAGATCCAAATTTACGGCTGTCGGTACGTTTCCACCACAGTATTGAGTGTTTTTTTATTCCTATGAAAGGCCATCTAACGCTAATAATCATTCGAGCTCATAGGGCGCAAGGAAATCATCACTTTTTTTTACATCTACATGGCTTTGACCGTGTGTTCTCTAGTTATCGATGCGGGCGTGGTTCCTCCGCGAAGTGGCCCTTTTCCATATTTTGTCGCTGTTCAGAACGGATTGTCGTCTGCGCTATGCACGTCCTTACTCGTCAACGGATTCGTGGGCTTCCAACTTTATGAAGACGGGACTGCCCTCTCAGTCTGGCTCCTACGTCTGACCTCGACCATAATGTTTGCCGTCTCGTTCCTCATTTCCCTCCTAACTTTCAAGTCATGGGGAGGACTTAACCCTACCAACACCATTGCCCTATTTGCGGTATTATATATCCTAAACGCAATCTGCATTGCAGTGTATCTCATCATGCAGCTCCTGCTTGTCATGAATACACTTGAGGACCGATGGCCACTCGGCCACATTTGCTTCGGTGTTCTCATGTTCATCGCTGGACAAGTGATTCTTTATGCTTTCGGCGACACGATCTGTGACAAGGTTCAGCACTACCTGGATGGCCTCTTCTTTGCTAGTTTCTGCAACCTCTTAGCTGTCATGATGGTCTACAAGGTACGATCCTTCCCACAATCACACTTTTCTCCATATGATCTAACTGTTTTCTGTCGCCGCTTAGTTCTGGGACTATATCACAAAAGAAGATTTGGAGTTCTCAGTCGGAATCAAGCCTAATACTTGGGAAGTGAAGGAGCAGATTCCAGAAGAAGACCGCCGAGCAACGGTCTACCAAGATACCGCCTCCGAATATGGTGGAAGCATGTATCGTGATCCCCGGGTATCGACGTACACTGGCCACGGATATTAATTCTCGAAAATCTTGCCCTCCCCCGCGGACGTGTAAAATTCAAAAGCCATCCCATATCCCATCCTCCCCGCACACACGGCGCATATATATCCGCCAAATATTAATGACTTGCGAGACTTTATCGAGATTAAGCATTTCCGTTCACTCTGGTTCTATCATACATAGCGGTGCTATTTTCTTTCTTTATTTTTTGCGGGAGTTTGTATAGCAACATATATGTAATTTTGTTTATTTTTTTTTTCTCTTCCCCATTTCTATGGTGTATTTTTGATCCTGGCATCATTTCGCGGCACTCTACCGGTTTCTGTATGTCTGCTACTCTAGGCGATAGTCAATAGAAAGAAAGTTAAACGCGGAAAATTAACTATTTCCTTTACTGGTGGAAAAGTTGGGCGACGCGCTATACTGGGGATTATCACAGCCCGACCTAGATTCGTTCGGACAGCTTTGGGATATATGCAAACGTACATTAAAGATGTGTTTCGAGGATATGCGAGATACGATGGTACGATACCATGAGTGATTGTCGAGAAAGAGGCATTTCGGGCGCTTAAACCCAGCGCATCATTGGGCTGGCGTATATTTGAGGGTATAGGTTCATTAAAATCGCCATAATCCCCAAAACCTCTGACCCTGGGACCTTCATGGTGTTTCACGATACTTATTCTCTTGCGGTCGCGGCTCATCGAGTTGAGAAAGATGGTGACTAGCGGAGAGATGCACGCGGTCATGTCAGGTCCGCAAACTGTAAAGGTTTTCTTTGCCAGTCTCTCGTAAGCTAGGTAGCATGGTTGTTTGATATATATTCTCGTGGACTTCTGGCAAAAGTAAGGGCAGATCTAGCCTCAACATCCAAGATCAGTGATAATCGAAGGAAGTGCAAAAACCATTGTCCAATGATCGTTGGCTGTTGCAATCAATGGCCCCGAAACTGGTAATCGTAGGGCACCGGTGCGGTGATTAAATGAGCACCCAGGGGTTACATGATATAAATGCGCTTATCGAGAGGCTCAAGCCCTGGAACCCCACCACTTGTTAACATGATGGATCACGATGTTAGCACTGGTAGCCCGAGAGCTCAGGCTGCTCTATACGGCGATAGGGCCTGTGGTAGATATGCCTACTTCCATAGGGTACTTAAAGAATCCCCAATCGCAAATGTTCAATCAACGACTACAATATCATCATCATCGCCATCCACTGGCCCTCTTTCTGACTGATTTTGAGCTCCACCCTTTATGGTCCGTGATGTGGTCGTTTTAGTACCATCAACTGGACCAGAGGGGGTAGCATACCAATTCTTATCCATTGACTTGATCATGGCCGCGCACGCACTATTAATAACCCGATGAAAGCCCGGGTTTTGCTTTGGCAAGAACATGCAAGTATGCGCCGTGATCTCGTCCGTAGCCGCATCATTCAAAGCCTTAATCCACCTCAGTCCAGGTTCTAGAGCGTCCTCATTGTTTTGGCTTTCATCCTCGAACGGGAGCGAACAGAAAGTGCGACGTTTTTGGTAGGGAATCTTTTGGCTGAAAGTCGTACCCCTGTTAGCATCATTTTCCCCCAAGGGTGATGCCTCATTCCCTAGACATGTATAGAAATTCACGCAACTGGTGCCTCGATCCTTTTGCACGTTTGCTAACTGGACTAATCGTTGTCGTAGCTCTGCGGGACGTGCTAAACAGCCAACGAATGCGAGATGAGACGAGACCCAGCTCCATCCATCAGTCAACCGCTGACGTTGCGAATACATTGCGGCGGCTCCGCCCGCAGCAACAGCACCCGCAGCCCCTGCGAACATGGCATACCGACCCCACCGTTGCCAGGACGGTGTTGCGGCTGCATCGCCATCCGAAGTGGTGCCACCATCCGATACAGCAGGAGGTAGAGTCTTCTTAGCCTCCGTCGCAGCTGTCTCCTTCTTGGAAGATGTACCAGCTCCACCCAATCCAAACAGGCCGGCTACCTCGGAGAATGCAGTGTAGGTTGACGCTAGGTTTTGGTACTGTCCCTCGGCGCTGTGTGACACCACCCCAGGGGCAATGCCGAGAAAGGGGGTATCAAATGCGAAAACACCTTGAATATGAGGAAACATGAATGAATTGGACTCTACAGGGGCGGAGGTATCCGCGGCCATCGAACCTGCAGAGATTGGTTGTTCAGATGCGAGAAGCAGTAGTGTTTCGGCTGCAACTATTCCGCCCATAGAATGACCGACAAGGAAAACATGGACCGATGGGTCAACTGTTGGTGACGGCGTTTGGTTCATCACTTCAAGGTCTATGACCTGGTTCTGCAACCTGCATATTTGACATCAGTATCCCAGATGATCGAAAACCGGGGTGGGGAATCGACCACATACCAATCCCTAAACACGTTCACAGAATCCTTAAGACTGCCTCGGGTTTCATACTTGGGGTAAATGGCCGTAACGACCTTGACGGCTGGAAGTGCTCGACTGAGCACCCCACGTACGTGCTCCGGAAAGTTACCGAAGGTATCATCGCCTCCCTACCAAATCAGGCAGCACCAGTCAGTACACTGCAACACCGGGATCTTGTAACCGAGAGCTTATGTAGGGATAGAAACCATGTACATACCTTGAAACCATGGATAAACGCAACTAGAAGAGTCTTTCTCATTTTAGATCGTACGGAGGGGGAGATGATCTTGTTATGCCTGTCTGATTCTAGAACATTTAAAAGAAGCAACAAACGAGTGGTTCTGGAGGAACTACGTCACAGCCCCTCAGCACGTGATGCACCCCAAACAATATAAACTTGACATCTTCTTCCATATCTTACTTCATTTTCTTCAAAAGTAATCATAATAACCATCTACCTTCACAATCTGTGAACACCTCCAAACTCTACAATATCAGGTCAAGAACATGCGTTGCCAAGATGAAAATTGTATAATCAAGGGCCCCACCGGAGTACCCAAGCCGGCAAATGTAGAAATCGAATTCCCCAATCAGTCTATTGAGTTTTTTTTTTCCCTCAGTTCCCGCCGAGGCCCGATCAAAGCGCCTTGCTGGTGAAATTGCGGAGCTCCGTTCTGGAGCTGGCTAGCTGGAAGGGTAAAAGAGAACACACTGAGGAGCGGCACAAGATTTCTCTTGGGAATCGAAAAAAAGGCCCCCGGGATACGCGCGTCTTTCGGAGATAGGAAGGGAGGAGCGGAAATCATTTGATGAGCTGACGCCGCCTAAAATCAACAGGGGGAACAATGCTATAACTCCTAACTTATGTTTGCTCAGCTGAGTGATGATCTCATTGGCTGACATAAGCCCAATCACATGCTTCCACCGCAACAACAAGAAAAAAAATGAAGGCTATTTTGGGGTGAAGATGACTGACCCTAGGTGGTGGATCTCATGACAATGGTCTTTTTGAAGCTGCTTTAAAAATTCTTTCCCTCTATAAAACATGCTGGCATTCTTCGTGCGAGACATGTCACTTTCATCACCCGTACTCTAGCGCCGCCTGTCGTGTAAGGTGCTGCAAGGGAATCTCGTTTCCCCTCCAACCCCCTTAGATGATGCTTTGACAATCTCTTACCCCGCCTGCACGTTCTCCCTCTCGTCAGTCGGACTGTCAGCCTGTCAAATCTCCATGCCTCCATCTTCAACCTGTGTCCTGACGCTATTCGCGCTTCGTTCATCGCTTTGATCCTTTTCTTGCCGTCTTGGACTGTCGATTAGAAGATGGGGAAAGCCCCCGCTGCGATTATCATCGCCAGGTACGTGCCCTGGCACTCTCCCCCATCCCCCCATGTTACTGAAAAACTAACGGCCTGATTTGTTAGGCACGGAGCCCGTCTGGATGCCGCGAACAAAGACTGGCACCTAACCTCTGCGACCCCTTATGATCCCCCCCTTTCGTATGGCGGCTGGCTCCAGTCTCGAGCCTTGGGTGCTCGAATCATCAATCAGATCAAATCTCTGGAGGATCATCTGACCCAAGAGACACCTGCTTCGAAATTCCCTTCCCATCCGCTCCACGGCCGAAAGCAGAAACACAGAATTATCATCCATTCCTCTCCGTTCCTTCGTTGTGTCCAGACCGCAATCGCCGTCAGTTCGGGAATCAGTCAGAATTATAATGATGTAGACCCAAATCAGCCAACGTATACTTCAGGCACAAATCAGGTGAATGGTGGCGCCCCCGGGTCAAGTACATCCTCTACCCAAGAGTCTACTTTCAGCCCTGGATCGACCACACCCCAGGATGACCACCAACGATGTCTTCTGCGGGTGGATGCTTGCCTCGGAGAATGGCTTTCCCCCGATTACTTCGAGAGCATATCCCCGCCACCAAAGTCAGAAAAGATGGTTGCGACCGCGAAGACAGAGCTGCTTCGCCGTGATCATGGTGTAATTCCAGCAGCAGATCTGAAAAGTCCACCTGTCAGTGGTCACTTCCCTGGGGGCTGGGCCAACCTCGGTAATTCAAGTGTCGATGGTGACGAAAAAAAGAACGATGCCGAGCCGAATTCTTCCCCTAGCAACCCCTCAGGACAGAGAAATCGTGCCGGCAGCTATGATTCTCTTAGTACCGCAGATACTGCGCGGGGACGAAGAGTCCTCAATAGGATCAACACCAACCTTCCAGCAATTCCCGATTCCGGGTATTTACCACCAGTTCCGAATTATGCGATTTCCCCGTCAAATCCCATTCCGGATGGATATGTTATACATGCTCGCGATGCCTGTGTGCAGATCGATTACCAGTGGGACAGCATGCGCGAGCCTCAAAATTGGGGTAACGGGGGGGAGTATGGCGAAGAATGGAGCTCCATGCATACCCGTTTCCGTACCGGCCTTGAGCGCATGATCTCGTGGTATGAAGACCATAACCCATCCATGCCGTCTATCCGGCGTCGACGACATTCTCAGTTGCAATTCTTAGAACCTGAGGAGGATGACGATATGACAAACACAATATTAGTGATTGTAACCCACGGAGCTGGATGCAATGCGTTGATCGGCGCGCTTTCGGGGGAGCCCGCCCTCGTAAATATTGATACAGCTTCGTTCACCCTCGCTGTTCGCAAGAATGGCTTGAAAGAAAGGCATTCAATAGCTGGGCTCCCCGGTACGCATCACTCAATAGCCAAGCAAGATAAGCTTGAGAAATACCGCTTGGTGGAGGTTGCCTCGACCGAGCACCTTCGGCCAGGAACAAGTCCGGCCACATCGATACGATCCTCTTCGAGTAGTTTAACTTCCCCAACCATGTCTCCGTATCGTCATCGCTTCCCATCCCGCGCTTCGTTTTCAACGAGCCCGTTCAGACTTAGCTCAACCCTAAAGTCAGGGTCGGGGTTGCAATCATGGTCAATCTCGCAAAACTCGACCATGCCTCGTGTTTCAACTGGGCTGTGGAATTCTGTTTCCACCATAGATTCATCCGAGGATGACCTCGTCCCCAATTTTGGTAGTCCGTTAGCCACAACGGCCTCGCTTCCCGCCACGACGGGAGACGGCACTACGACTTGGCCAAAACAGCTCCCTCATCGAACACTCTCCCAGCGTGGTCTTTGGGGCAGTGCACCACTCAATAAAGAACGGACAGGGAATGTGAACAGACGGTGGACGGTAACCGAAAGGCCGTGACGGTATATTTACGCCTTCGCTCTCTTTTCTGTAATTATTATTTCTTTGCCTTTTTCGGTTCTTAGGGCTCTCCCTCTTCTCCGCACTTGGCCTGGCGTTTCTGGGACTGAACGAAATTCGGGATGCGATTTTTCGGGTTTAATAATGACAAGCTGATGAACATGTGTGTGTATCCTCTCATCTCAATTTGTACTTAGCCAACGAAAACCTCCTTCCATGAAGTTCCTTATCAACTCCCCACTCCCGATTCCCCTCACCGGTGAAGTGATGGGCATGGAAGCTTAGTCACGGTGTGGTAATGCTTAAGTAACTATTAAGGCGCTAGTGATTTTCAGCATCAATCTCCTGACTGATGGCGATATTTCTGGCGAGTCGGCGGTCTCGACCCTTCCTTCCTGTTGGGTAATGTCCTAAAAAGGGTGATGGATGTTGTGTCTCCCAGTCGGCCCTAGTGTGTACTCTAAGATCTAAGATCCGCTTTTTTCGGGAGAAGGAAAGGTGCTAAGAAGTTGGTACCTTACTAGCAGGCTGATCATCCCACAAATTCCGGGGTTCTCATTGGTAGTGGCAAATTCTGGTGCCTGGGTGCCTGACGATTTGGGCCGTGGGCTTGCCCACCAGCAGCTGAGCTCTCCCGACCCCTTTCCTCTCTTCACATCTCTCACAAACCTCTTTTTGTTTGTGGTTTTTTTATATTCGTTACTCTCAACCAGGCATGTCTTCCCTTGAAAAAGATGGTTTCTCTGTGACTTATGCGTCCGAAAGAGCGGGTTCCCCGGATCTCCGCCTGATCCACTACAATGACGTGTACCACGTTGAGTATGTTACATCCCCGGCTCTTATGGTGCTTCACCACAAATCGACTAGTTTATTTGAATATTTCATCTCTAAACTTGCAATAAATAGAGCAGGCTCTGCTGAACCGGTTGGCGGTGCCCCCCGATTCCAGTCTGTCGTGAATTACTATCGATCCGATCCCCGCTTTGCCGACCAACCCGCGCCCCTCACCTTCTTCTCTGGCGATGCCTTCAACCCCAGTCTCGAAAGTACCGTTACCAAGGGGAGGCATATGGTACCGTTTTTAAATAAGGCAGGGACAGATGTAGCATGCGTTGGGGTATGTCCGTCAAGAGGCTGGTGTTCAGTTGAATAGCTTCCAACTGCGGGGTAGTCGGCGGCATACTAACGGTCAACAGAATCATGATCTTGACTTTGGTGTTGCACAATTCCGTCACCTACGAAGTCAATGCAAGTTTCCTTGGTTACTAGCCAATGTCTTAGATCCCGCGTTAGGCGAGGGCGAGGCCATTGGTAATTGCGAGAAGACCTGTATGCTGACCTCGTCGAACGGGATTAAGGTCGGTGTCATCGGCCTGGGCGAAAGGGAATGGTAGGGTCGCATTAAATGATGAGTATATGGCTTTGGCTAATCTATATCATAAACAAGGCTAGGAACGATCAATTCTCTGCCCCCTGACCTCATCTACAAATCAGCATCGAAGACAGCACAAGAGTTGGTCCCACGCCTTCGGGAGCAAGGCGCAGAAATCATTGTCGCAGTCACCCACCAGCGGGAGCCCAATGATTACAAACTCGCAGAGAATGTTCCCCACGGAATTATTGATATCATTCTCGGGGGTCACGACCACTTTTATGGTCATGCATTTATCAACGGGATCCATGTGCTCCGGTCCGGGACCGATTTCAAACAACTCAGCTATATCGAAGCATTTCGAAAGAATAATGCACCCGGTTGGGACTTTAATATTGTTCGCAGGGACATGGTTCACTCGATTCCCGAAGACCCGTCAACTGTAGCGCTGGTCGATAAGTTGACAGCCAGCCTCAAAGCAAAGCTAGACAAACCTATCGGCTATACCGTTCGTCCTCTGGACGGACGATTCTCGACTGTACGAGCGAAGGAATCCAATCTAGGTAATTTCGCATGCGATCTCATGCGCCATTACTACCGGGCCGACTGTGCCATGATGGCCGGTGGGACCATCCGCGGTGACCAGATTTATCCACCCGGAGTGCTAAAACTACGAGACATCCTAAACTGCTTCCCCTTCGAGGATCCCGTAGTCCTCATTCGCCTCAAGGGAAAGGCATTAATGGATGCCCTTGAAAATGGTGTCAGCCAACTCCCTGCACTCGAAGGTCGCTTCACCCAGGTCTCCAACATTTCTTTCAGCTACAATCCCTCGGGACCTCCAGGCTCGCGCATCAACTGGGCTAAGGTTGGCGGACACCCTATCGATTATGATAGGAGTTATCTCCTTGCTACCCGGGGGTATATGGCCCGAGGAAAAGATGGATTCACCTCACTGCTTGTAAAATCCGCCGGTGGGGAAGTTGAAGAAGTTGTGGATGAGGAGAGCGGAGTCCTAATCAGCACGTTGATGCGGCAGTACTTCCTGAGTTTGAAAGTAATGGGCAAATGGCAGAACTGGGGTAAGAGTATGGCACGCCATTGGGCAGATGTGCATAAGAACCTTCACCACACTGGCTGGTTGAAGCCCGCGTCCGCTCAGCCATCGCCGCAGTCGGAAAGGGTCCCCACGAAGCGCCCAGCCCTGCAGCGAAAGCAGCATTACTTCTACGGTCGTTTTATGGGGGATTCCTCAGATGAGAGCAAAGATGCTCAGCGGGGCCCGAACGGGCATGAAGACTCAATGGACTCTGATTCCGATTCTGATCCTGAGATCCTCACCTCTCCTCAACCCACGACCAATTATGTCACCCTCCCCGCCCAGTCCGCAGCAGAAGAAGAGCGCCGGCTTCGAATTGCACGGTGGGCAACACATAAATGGATGCGCAAAGCCGGATTGCAGTCTACTCTTGCAGATGGAGATGACCCAACCGGTGCATTTACACCAGCATGGACACCTGGCATTGCACCCCGCCTTGAGGGAAGAATTGTAATCGAGGCGGAGGCATAGGCCCGGGTGTCTACCATGTTTAGAATAGAAGCTACGAGATTATGAGGTATGGTCATATTTCGGGTTAGCGTGCAGTTTCTTCTTTTTTTTCTCCCATGTTCATTTGGAATGCTTTGGCTTATTCAAGTATAAGTAAAGTTCTAGGTTGCCATTTATGGTTACTCTTAAGCATAAACACTGCGGAAGTTGGTTAATATGTTGAGTATATTACATCAGTGGGGCTATATTTCGCTTCTATTTATTATTGATTGAACGAATAAACATATTTATTGAAACATATCTACGACATCTTTACAGCAACCTTTCTGGAAGCCATAAATGCGTTTGATAATAATCCATCACAAACATAGATCGCTTTTGGACTGCCGTGGTATATTTGTCGGGACTCAGGAGATTACGAAGGTGGGAGTGAGTGCCGATGTCCGGAATTGTCTTTACCCGCAAAAGGCCCGACACCGGTGATATATGACGAAATACGGTTGAATATTCAAACCATACAAAAAAGAAAAAAAAATATCGCACTAAATTCTGCTAACACATGGTAATATAAAGTTCTATACACAAATTATAGCCTTTTACAGCATAGGCTTCAGGTCATCAGCGACCTTGAAAGGAGCAGCGGTCTTGTTCTTGATCTCATCAACAGTCACACCCTCGGCGTACTCAACCAGGGTCAAACCGTCGGTGGGGTCGACCTCGAACACAGCCAGCTCGGTGATGATCTTAGAAACGCAGCGGGGACCGGTCAGGGGGAAGGAGCAGTCAGCCAGAATCTTGGGGTTGCCCTTCTTGTCGGTGTGGTCCATGGTGACGACAACCTTGGTCTTCTCGGGGTTGGCGACCAAGTCCATGGCACCACCAACACCCTTGACCTTACCGGGGAGCATGAAGTTGGCCAAATCTAGATAGCTCTGTTAGCCTGGTGTGTTTTCGTTTGGGGGTGGAGGGGAGATAGGAAAGGAGAAAACACTCACCTCCGAACTGGGAAACCTGCAGAGCGCCAAGCATGGTGAGATCAATGCGACCAGCGCGGATCATGCCGAAACTCTCGTGGGAACCAAACAGGGAAGCACCCTGGGACAGGGTAACAGTCTCCTTGCCGGGGTTGATCAGGTCAGGGTCCTCCTCACCGGGCTTGGGGTAACCACCCAGACCCAGGATACCGTTCTCAGCCTGGAGGAAAACCTCCATGCCCTCGGGCAGGTAGGAAGGAGCAATCAGAGGCATTCCGATACCAAGGTTGACGTACATTCCATCGCGGAATTCCTTAGCAGCACGCTTGACGATACGCTCACGACGGGCAGTAGCTTCACCAGAACCTATGTGTAAAAAAAAAAATCCCAGTTAGAAAAGATCAAGTTGGTTTATAAAGGGTGGAAAGGTGTACGAACCGGCCTTGAGAAGCTCGCTGGGGTCCTTGGCGAAGGTAAGCTTCTCGATCTGCTTCTTCTCGGTGCTCTGGATAACCTTGTTTACGTAGATAGCCTGGAGGTGGATGTTCTCGGGAGCGATCTCACCAACCTCAACGATGTGGTCGGCTTCGACGATAGTGTACTTAGCGTTCTTAGCCATGGCCTCGTTGAAGTTGTTCATAGCCTTGCGGAACTGGCAGTTGCCGAGCTTATCTGCCTTGTGGACCTTGATGAGAGCGAAGTCACCGAAAATCGATTCTTCGAGAAGGAAGTTCTTGCCGTTGAATTCGCGGGTCTCCTTGGGCTTGGAGTATTCCGCGACTGATCCGTCCTTGTTGTAGCGCACGGGGAGTTCACCAGTTTGTACTAACGCATGTCAGCTTGAGGACAAAAGTATTCAGGTATATCAGTATCGATTAGAATGCATACCGATAGTTCCATAAGCAGCAGGGGTATAGAAAGCGGGGACACCAGCGGCACCAGCAGCGCATTTTTCAGCAATGGTACCCTGGGGGGTCAATTCCAGAGCGAGGTCACCAGAGAGGTACATTTTTTCGAAAACTTTGTTTTCACCGATAAAGGAGGCAATCATCTTGGAGATCTGCTTGGACTCAAGCAGTTGGCCTGGAAAGGGTCAGTTCGGGCGTTTCGCAGCGCAAAAGGACAGTAGATAGGACATACCAAGACCAGCGCCAGGCATGCCAGCATTGTTGGAGACAACAGTCAAGTTGGTAATATCGGGGCGATCGCGCACAGCATTGATCAGAGAGTTGGGGACACCAGAGAAACCGAAACCTCCAACGAGGACGGTGGAGTCACCCTTCATGTCCTTGACAGCTTCCTGGGCGGAGGCGCATCGCTTGTCAACGGCGCGCCTGTTGCAGGAGGCAGAGAACTGCCGCCGCCAAATGGCGAACGGCCTGATCACGGCGGGAGTGGGCCGTGACATTGTGAATATGATGTTTTCTAAAACATTGAAAGAAAAGAAGAAAGAAGAAAAGAGGGAAAGGAAGAGAAGAAAAAGGCCCCCAATAATTAAAATGGATGGCGATCCGATCGGCTAGTAGACGTGGGGAAAGCAACCGACAAAGCGATTATCCGCGTAGACTTTTGCCGGCTTCCGAAGCCGATTCTCTCCGGGTTGGAATTGCCCGTGGCGGCTTGCCATTTCTGTTTCTTCCTTATATAAGTGCTGACTGTGAGTTAAACGAAGGTTCCAAGGGTGTCTTTCCCGAGTCGCTTCTGGATGGCAAACTTTGAGTCGTGGAGTCAAATTGTCAATTGTGGTTCTCGAATGGCAGGACAGGTTTCGGGTTCGCTTCCGATGGCTAATGCCTGAGGCCTTGACACTACCCCAACCGTTCCCCGGTCCTGTGGCAACTTCAGTTTTCTTCTCCGAGTTGATTATTAGGAAAGAAAAATATTAGGATTATCATTGCCTTACTAGAGCTTGTTAACCTAGAGCCCAGGCTGCCACGCGCAAAGACAGAGGAGGTGGACATTCTCGTAAAACTAGAATCTGCTTTAATATATATTGAATTCAGTGATCAGAATGACCGAATTGCAGCTATGATCTTTGTAATTTGGTAAATAAAAATGATTAATCTAAAGGGTTAAATGATGACATATTCTTATTGCTGTACTTTGCGCGGGTTTCTGGCTCTGTGATGCCTATCTCCGGGTGGGGGGAAATGACGGTGGGAATATTGTTGCAGGAGAGTTTGGCAGTCTTGTACTATGCAAGACAGTTCCCCAGTTGGCGACCTGAACTCTGATTATTCCACCACCACCTGCAAATGTTCGTCGTATTTGTCTCACATTCTATACACGTTACGGGGCACCGAAGCACGATCACTCGAGCTCTGATGATGGAATGCAACTGCAACTCTGGTTGCTTGGCGGGGCGACTGTTCCCTCCTTCTACTCCTAAATGCCCGTGGGGAAAAAAGGGAAAAGGAAAGGGAAATTGGCTGTCTGGTTTAGCCATGTCGCTCTGCTGCATCGGAAAATGCATAGAAGCATTCTCATGGATAACAGCATTTATCTAACAAATAAACTCTATCACCATTATAAATCTATCAAGATATAAAGAATTTTGGCTTTTGAGGGGTTTATCTGCGGGAGTATTAAGGTTAACGCATTGCCGATTAATATTAATTATCATAGATCTCAACGAGACTATCGGTGCCCCGACCAAATCCCATGAACCGGCCCAGTGGAATGTGGTCAAACGGGTCTCCCCAGCATCCGATGACGAACTCTCCTGGGAAGAGGCGGTAACTATTGGACGCCGCAATATTCAGAAGCTGGAACAAGCTACAGCCCTGAATACCACACCGGCCAGTTATAAGGACAATAACTTCGAGGGCGCGAAGATCAAAGGAAGCTAAAGGGGAAGTTCGTCAGCAAGATCGAGGAAGCCGGATTCCTCAATTTGCCCGAGGCCCTTCTGGAGACAATTGGAATTGACGGAGACACGATGATGGAAGAAGTGTTCATTTTTTCAAAGGACCAGATAGAAAGACAGGAGGGGAAAGAACCCAGGGAGTTAGGTCTCGAAGACCAGGAACCGATGTTACAAAACGGCTTTATGCTAAAATAATATAGATCTAATCAGATGATCTAATCAGATAAGTAGTTTATGTGCCCGATACTTTACTTAATTCTTTAAGATCAAGGCTTTATAAATATATTTATGTAGAGTAATTTATATATTAGAAATCTTGGTGTTGTTATTATTTCTTCTTTTCATTTGTTTTTCTCTTTTTAAGATAGAAGATGGTCTTGTGCATAAGATGAAGACCAGAGCAGAACCCCTTGGAAGCGGAAACATTCGCACTCTCGTTCGTTACCCTGTTGGGGCTCAGAGGGTAGATACCTTTTTGAAGTCAGTTTCGTCCATTTAGCTTTCTCCTATTTCCCCACTACGAAAACCCCTCGAAGGGACCTTCGGATTTTCCTTCTATTTCATATTAGCCTGTATCGAGCGACCTTACCCATCAAACCCATTGATACAAGCGTGGAGAGAAACCCTGCAAGTAACAACATCTAAGCTTTCACTTCTCAAAGGGAACCAGACGGCCGCCGAGTCCAGTCCGCATATGCCGAACCATCCTCTCGGAACTACGCCCTAAACTAGCAAGTAACTTGCGGGACGGATAATTTCACGGGACTTTAAACTCGGAATATAAATCAATGGACCGGCAAGACCTTGACTGATCAATTTTCTTTCTTGAAACCCAGAGAAACCCGACTTTCAAAACTCATTTACCACCATGGAAGCTGCCGTATATGGATCATTAATATGACAAACCAGGGTTTTTTCGATGGTCAAACCAGGTCATCCAAAATGTCTTGAGGCAGTCTTAAAATCGTGAGAGGTAGGAAGGCTCCTGTGGGCGCCATCTCTTCATGATTATCTCGTGACTCGCCACATGGGAATTCGGATTGAACTCAATAAGGATATTATCAGTGGCTCCAACTATTACGGCGAACTTTTTGCTAAAATTTTTTTATTGTAGCCTAATTGACAGGCCAGCCCCTGTAAGTGTTATCTTCAGAACTTGTAGTTGTGGATTGCGACGATGCGGTAAACATGGTACTACTAGTACTTACCAGGGCAAGACTGTGACTTTAGCCACATACCGCAATGCTCTGGTAGGCAGTTTGTTTGCTCATAGAATCTCATATTGTTGCTGCTTCTTCAGCAACCACCGTAACCCTAAGTGCCATTTATGCCTTGTTTTTGATCAAGTGCATGTATTATCACCTGAAAAGATGCAAAGAACCCAAATCTGCCAAGGTGGCGGTGCACGTGGGAGCTGGCATGTCACCGGTCGACGCTGATTGGTTGGTAATATGCATTCCTTGAGCTGCCCTGAATGACAAAAATTGATCTTCCAAATTTATCTTGTCTGTCGGCATTTTCCCTTGGAAAAACAGTTCCTGTCTTGTATCTCAAAGAGACCCCATAAATTACAAGCGGAAATCCACAATTTATACAGGGGCAGCAAACAGGTTATTCTACAGGCAGTATTATGGGCTACGAAAGCAAGCCCCACACAGATCCCGAAGCATGCAACACGACAGAACATAGGGTCAACGGGGAGGATTCAGAAGATTTAGGCCCGGTATCTGCTTTCCAGCAGTTGGCGATTCTTGACAGGTTCCTGGCAGTCTGGATCTTTCTTGCTATGGTGATTGGGATCATTTTAGGCAATTTTGTTCCCAGTACAAGGACTGCGCTGGAAAAAGGGAAATTTGTGGGTGTGTCCGTGCCCATCGGTAAGTAACACTGCTGGTTGTACAAAAGATTATGGTCACTTATCCATTCAAGCCGTCGGGCTCCTGGTCATGATGTATCCTATTCTGTGCAAGGTTCGCTATGAAACCCTACATCGGTCATTTCGCGAAAAGAGCCTCTGGATCCAAGTGGCTTTCAGTATTGTGGTCAATTGGGTTATTGCCCCGTTATTCATGGTGAGCCAGGATCTATCGCTGTCTTCTAAACGATATAACTGACCTTTACCCTTACAGCTGGGCCTAGCGTGGGCGTTTCTTCCAGATGAAAGAGGTCTCCGGGAAGGGTTGATTCTGGTTGGAATTGCACGGTGCATTGCAATGGTACATTTGACCTCAGCCTCATTGATTGCCCATTGAATTAACACTTTCACTAGGTCCTTATTTGGACGGGCCTTGCAGGAGGAGACGGGGAGTATTGCGCGATTCTGGTTGCCATAAACTCCGTTCTGCAGATGGTCCTGTTTGCGCCACTTGCCATCTTCTTTATCCGAGTCATTGGCGGTTCCAACGACGGCCTGACCATAGGCTACTCACTTGCAGCAAAAAGCGTTGGCGTATTTCTCGGGATCCCTCTAGGTGCAGCCATTATCACTCGTTTCTCGCTAAGGTTACTGGTCGGCGACGAGTGGTACAACCGATATTTCTTGAAATGGGCGAGTCCTTGGTCATTGATAGGCCTCCTATTCACAATACTGGTGCTTTTCGCGTCGCAAGGAAGGCAGGTAGTGCATCAAATTATCTCCGTAATACGGGTGGCCGCCCCATTGATTGTGTACTTTTCCGTCATCTTCTTAGCGACCCTTGTGGCGACACGTCGCTTCGGGTTCGGATATAAGCTGTCATGCACACAAAGCTTTACGGCTGCGAGTAATAATTTCGAGCTCGCAATTGCAGTGTCAATCGCAACGTTTGGCGTGGATAGCGACCAGGCGCTGGCCGCAACAGTCGGGCCCCTCATTGAGGTACCAGTGCTGCTAGGACTGGTATATGTTGTGAAGTGGATTGCGAGAAGGCAGAAATGGGCGGCATGAATGGTCGAGTCTTGGCATCATATTATAAACTCAGTAGTATCAGAGAGTCAATAAAAATTTCGTCCTTAGTCGTTGCTAATTTCATCCAAAACTTGAAATAAAATTTGGTTTTGGACTCTGCACCCCTCGGATGCAAGGCCCCTGGTGAAACCTGCTCGAAGTCTTCGCTGGATCTCAGATAGTTCTACACCGCGCGTGTTGTATTGGCTAATCAGTTCTTCGGCGATAGCGCATAGTGTGGTGTTGAGGGCCTGCTCGATGGGCAATGATTCCGTATTCTCATCTGGAAGGCAATCACAAAAGGTCTGGGTTGCGGATTTCTGTGCTCTGGGTGAGTCTCGCCATGTACTGTGCTGATCAAAGCCAATATTGTCGTCTTTTAGGCAGGTTTCTGGGTCCTTTGTGTCGTTTGGTGAGGGCGTTTCGGAAGTCCGATTTCCGGTGGATGAGCATGGCCTTGCGCACGGTGACTCCTGATTTTGTAGGTTGGGTTCGTTGGTGCGCCGTGGGAGTGCCGGAATTGCAACTTTTTGTGTAGTTACTGGATTGTCCACTTGATTTAGGTACGCATCCAGGACATTAGAAGGAAAGCCAGAGGATGAGAGTAAATATCTCAACTTCTGGTTTTCGGACTCCAGTCGCTGGACGGTTAGCCTATATTCAACATCTTTGCTGTAGGCCTCTTTCTGAAAGACTAATAGCCTTTGTTCTAGGTCTCGAATATGATCCTGTTTTCTTGCTCTGCTCTTTCGCTGGTTTTCTCTGACTCGGGCGAGTTTTTCTTGTTGCTAGAAGGTGATTATTGGTCAGAACTAGAGTCCTCATCTCCAGCTACTGGGGTTCGTAAGGGGGTAACCTTTTTACTAATCGCGGAATCCATATTGCGCCAAGACCAGCATCATAAAGGGAAAGGTTTAGAGATATTGAGTATTATTCTCGCATGGGCGTGAAGGTGTGAAGGTGGAAGCTGAAAAGATTAGCCGCTGTTAGTCTTTGCTTATTCAGCGCCTCCCAGTGGACGCCAATACCGACGAGGCCCGGGCCCGAAGAGCACCTTCCTCAAAAAGACAAGGGAATGAATGAGGCCCGGGTCAGTGGACTGATGAGAAACTTTTTTGATTCGTAAAAACAAATCTACTGGATAAGAAAGCCCCCAGTTAATACGCATGTTTCTTTATTTTTTTTTTTTTTCGTTGTTTTATTCTTGTGGTTTGCAGGAGTTCCTAAAGTGGTACTCGGAGTCCATAGCCTGGAGGGAGTGCCAGTAGAATATTCTCCGCGCCAATACCCAGGTAATGCGTCGATTGTGGTACGGGAATTTATTTCCATTTAGAAGAGTATTTGGCCTGCGCGAGCTGAAATAAACTTAGGAAATGCGAACTATAAAAACGGGTCCGAACGTCAAATCGAACCCACTTTGCAAGGTGCTTACTGCAGTTGCTTCTTCGAATAGTCCCCCATACGTCATTTTCCGGGGCCGCGGGTCGATCCGCTACAGTGCGCGTGTGCTCCTCCTCTGGCGCTCTCCTCTTTGTCTGATTGCAGGGAATGATGCTCGCCCCCAGAGTGCAAACCCGTGGCCTGGAAGTGTTTGCAACCATCGGACAGCTGCAGGTTCATCAGTTCATCTTTATTTTTTTGCTCCTATTTCCCCCTCCATTCCGAATTCTTCTATCTATTCTTAGATCATTGGTTCCTAGTACCTCCAACCAAACGATACCTCGCTAAGAATCATGGTTTCAACACGACATCACCCCCGCGACTTCCCGACCGCATCAACCGCAAGAGCTTCGACGCCTTCGACTTCTTCCCCAACCAGCAATGGCTCAGCTAAAAATTGGGTTCATACTCCCACGGCTATAGTGACTCTGTGGCTCATTATCTCTTGCCCGCTCGTTATCTGGGACGCCAGCTATGTGTTGTTGCGCCCTCATTCCATGCCCGGGGGCAAGTGGCACTCACCGGTCTGGACCCCCTACGCGCTTTACGGAACTGTCGATTATATCTATGGTTGGCCCGCTTTCAATGCTAAGAACGGCTTTACTGCGGCGCAAACCGTTCTAAACGTGGTGGAAACTGCTGCATATCTCTACTATCTGTGGGTCGTGTATAAATATGGGGCAGTTAGTGTTAGTCGCGGATCACGGAAGGCTCAGAAGGGTGGATGGATCTCGACGTTGAATGGAGATAAGGTAGTTTCAGGCCGCGCTGGAGCCGTGGCTCTGCTAGTGGCCTTCAGCGCATCTGTGATGACCCTCTCAAAGACTGTTCTTTACTGTATGTTGGAGCAAGGGCTCCATGAGTGAAACCAGTGCTAACAGTGACCACAGGGTTGAATGAGTACTTCTCTGACTTCCACAATATCGGCCATAACGATCTCTGGTCGCTGATCATTCTTTGGATAATACCCAAGTACGTTCGACTCGTTTTCCCCTGTCTCTTCAGAGCTATCGCTAACACTCTCGTCAGTGGTCTTTGGCTTGTTTTTCCCACCTACAGCATATATGTTCTAGGTGAGGAAATCGTGTCCTCCCTAGGAAATGCTGCTCCTCGTACCCGTGGCCGCCCCAAGTCGTCCTAAGCAAATCCGCCACCCCGCCATCGCCAATCGTTGATAAATTGGCTCTCCTGCTTAGAGCATACAGCAATAGGCTGGAGGAGCAATCAACTACTTGTACAAACTAGAAGCATTATTGAGTCGTCAATAACACGCAAGGGGACCACTACTCAATTATTTTTCGGTATAATCCTGCTGGGGGGAGTATGTTCCGTAGTGATGAGAAGGTTTAGTTTATCAATATTTCAACCTCCTACAGGTGTTATACCACCGTTTACGCAAATTATTCCTTGCAGCACTTCACTGTCCAGTCACACTCAAAATAATTAAACGCTTCATCCCCTTCACCTACATCACATTCACTCCAAACACCTAATTTTGTTGTATATTTTCTTCTTGACTTTTTGATTACGCGCGAATCCTATTTCGCCTTCTTCTTTCAAAACAAAAAGAAAAAAAAAAACTTCAATCCATCAGTTCTTACATTATCTAACAAGGCACTACCCTACCAATCACTCTAATAAATAGCTGATATGAGGCCAAAAGTATTTTGATTGAGGGATTGTTAAAGGAAGCTGATCACAGAAATAACAACGCTCATGCTGAACAGGGAAAGATAAAAGGGCATGTTTGAAAACCGCCACGAAAAAAGTCTCAAGGAAAACCATAAATAGCGTGTGAAAGATTATATAGATCTTCTGTTCTAAAATGTCGTACTTATTTATAGGACATAGCTGCGGGGATAGTTAGCACAATTACTACTCGACAAAAGACGCTAAGGAAGAAATCTGTGAGCAAGCTTACCTCCAGGGATGTTCCTCATCACCATACTGGATACCCTCGATCCAGTTCTTCATCTTGAGCGCAATTTCTCCGGCTTCTTCATTCTCCTTCAAGCCGCAGTCCACCAACTTGCCCTGGTAGCTAATGTTTCGCACGGGGCTCACAATGGCGGCGGTGCCAGAGCCGAACACCTCGAGCAACCTCCCCTCATTTGCCGCTTCAACAATTTCCGCCATTCTGATCTTGCGCTCGGAGACGGTCCAGCCGTTGGGCACCAATCGCTCCCTAGCTAGTCCCAGAACAGAGTCACGGGTCACACCTTCGAGAATGGTGCCGTCGAGAGGAGCGGTAACCAACTCCTTCTGTCCGGTCTCCTTATTCTTCAAGGCAATGAACAGATTCATGGTGCCAACCTCGGTCACATATTCCTCTTCTCCGAAAAGCCACAAGTTCTGCTGGAAGCCTCGGGAAGCTGCATTGAGCTGAGGGACAATGCAGGGAGCGTAGTTTGCACCAAGCTTCTTATCTCCGACACCACCAGGCCAGGCGCGAACAGCATAATCAGTTGCCTCGAGTGAGACTGCCTTGAACCCGGTGGGGTAGTAAGGACCAACGGGACTTGCGATAACGAAAAGAAGGGCCGAGCCTGGAGGGCCAACACCAAGGGTGTTCTGTGTACCAATCATAGTGGGGCGAAGGTACAACGAGTAGCCCCGAGCACTAAAAATCCATTAGATGCGCCATTATGTTACGATAAATCAGGACAACTAACTCAGGGATAAATCGGCTGTCCATCTTGACAAAATCCCCAATGAGCTTAGTCAGGGTCTCGCCATCGACAGTAGGCAAAGCAATTCGAGAAGACGATTTGTTAAACCGCTCCATGTTCTTATCAGGTCGGAACAACCGGATTTGCCCTTTGCTATCTTTATATGCCTTCATACCCTCGAAACATTCGAATGCGTAGTGGAAAACACAAGCAGAAGGATCCAATTGAAGTTTTTGATATGGCACGATTTGAGGGGCATGCCAGCCATTGTTTGCAGTCCATTCCACGGTTATCATATGATCTGCAATTCAGTTTTGCATTAGCCATTATCCACTATTTAGACAAGCGCTCTGTTCAATAATACCAGTGAACGTCTTTCCGAACACAAGGTCCTTGGCGGGAGTCAACTCCTTTGGCGTGGTTGTTTTTTCGACTTTGAGCTTTGAAAGGTCAAGGCCGGCTTCTTGAAAAGCAGTCGGAGTGGCACTGAAAGCCCTCTTCCAAAGTTGGTTTGCGCCGGTATTTCGCAATAAGGGCACACGAGGAGCGGCGAGATTTTGGACCGCCCTGCGGCGAGCAAGCTGATGAAGTGACTTCATGATTGCGGGTAACAAACGCTGTGAAACTTGAGAAGTACGGTTAATTGGATGCCAAAGAGACTTTATCAATGGGTATGACGGGAAATATCGAAAGCAGGTAAGCAACGAAGCTTAAATAGAGCAATTGGAGCACAAGGAAATAAATATGACTCCTGCTTACGGACAAAAGTGACAACTCCAGAAGACACGATAAGAGGGGATGATCGACACAAGAGGGGATGGAGAAGTAAGACGAACCTTATTTAGCCAATAGAACGACTCAATGTCAATGATTTAATGTGAGTGAGTCAAGCTGATAGCTATTGGAAGCAGGAGAGGGAAATAATCGCAGTCACAATAATCCTTAACACACTCTTCCGGCTCGATGTCCGACGTCGGCGTCGAGCTTCTGATGGCGGCACGGATAACCGGCAAAACGGCTAGGGCGGTGAGTTACTCTCGGTGAGAAAGCGAGCAGTCCGGACACCGTCCAACCAATACTTTTGGAGGCGTTTGTCTAGAATTCGATCCATCGTCTCTTATTGGCTCTAGATACCCCTTCACGATCGTATCTCCTGCGACTGGAAGGCCGATGCGTCGATGACAGCCCAGACATCCATGAGAGACGGGGTTGGCAAGGGCTCCCCATTTCAGTACCCTAGCTAGGCGAGTTTCCCCGGATGAGGGCCGTAACGGAAATCCATACTAGCAGCTCCTCCGGACGGCAAGCGAGACACCTTCTGCAAACGGGAAATCGCCGAGGCAGCCCAGTCGCACTTGACTGAAGCAAGAAGAAGATGTCAAAGGCGGTGAAACGATCTCTCAAGGCATCTAAGGCAGCTTTATGCAACACCTTCGTGATGATATTTTTAAACATGGTACTGAAGAGAAGAGATAGGGTATTAATATAGACTAAGATCAGGTCATAATACTTTTATTAGCCTTGTGATATTATTTCGTTGAAATTTTTATATATCCTCTATATACAACTCATGCAATCTGTCGCAGCAACAGGGAAGAAAGAGAGAAGAAACCTCAACCCTACTGAATGAACGAATTAACCACCTGAGCAAACGCTGCTGGCTGCTCAACCATAGGCAAGTGGCCAGCCTTAGGAACAATCTTCAGCTCAGCGTCGCCCTTCAAGTCAGCAGCCATCTGTTGCATGGTCTTGGGGAGAACACCGTCACCTTCTCCGGCGACGAACAAACCAGGGACAGAGGCACTGGCCATGCGCTCACGAACATCATATGCGCAGAGAGCCTGCATGGCCTTCTCAAAGCCGTCAAGGCTGTTGTTCCTGACAATATCCTTGATGCGGGCTGCGACCTCGGGCTGGGTCTCGTAGGTTTCGGGAACGAACCAGCGGCGGGTGGTGACCTCGGAGAGTTGTTCCCCGACGATGGGCTCACCAGTGGTGGCGGACACAGAACCCTCGCTGGCGGCAATGGCATGGCGGTCTGTCCAAGCCTTACGGTTGGACTCGGGAGCAGAGCTATTAGTATCGCAAGAGATGAAGCGTGTGATGCGATCGGGGTAGAGGAGGGAGGTGTTGAGGACGGTGACACCACCGAGACTGACGCCGATCAGGCTGGCCTGGGGGATACGTAGAGCGTCAAGAAGGGCAATGATATCCGATGCGAGGACATCAATGTTAATGGGCTTCTCGCCGCACTTGCTGAGACGGCCGCGCGTGTTGTAGCGGAGGATGCGGAACTTCTGGTTCTGTGGCTGCGAGAGGAATTTTTCTACGAAACCATCCCAGATGGTATAGTCGACAAGGATAGAATTGCTCAGCACAATGACCGGGCTGTGGGGGTTAGTGCTACCCTCGAGGCGATAAGGGAGGTCGACACCATCTGGGGTGGTGATGAAGGACTCGACCGCTGGGCGGGTTGGGGAAGGAAGAGTACGGGTGCAACCATCGTTGGAAGACCATGGTCCGATGGTATCGGACGAGGTTAGCGAGGAGAGCTCACGGGGAGCAGGGCCGAAGGTATAGGCCCAGTTGTACACGCGACGCTTCTTGCTGGTGAGGACCTCGTTGGTAATGCGGTTGCGCCAGGGAGTGTCCATGGAGGCCTTGTGCTCGGGGCCCCCGAGACCGTTCTTGGGGCAGAATTCATGCAGGGCGACGAATTCGCGGGTGGCGTTGGGGTCAATGGTTGATGTGACGAAAACACGGCTGCGACGCCAGCCAGGCACACGAGCCAGCATAGGAATGTGTTCCTCCTTGTACCAGCGCTTCAAGTCGTCTTCTTTGGCGGGGTCGGCGGGGAGGGTGGATGTGTTGGAGATGAGGACGTGACCAGCAGCGGTGGTGTCGGGCTGGTCCTCAAGGGGCTGGAAGTCGGCGGCTTTTCGATCCTCGACGAGATCGTAGAGCAGGCGGTCGACGGCAATCTGGGCCATGGTAGCTTTCTCGCGTGGGGTCTTGATTCCATCTTCGCGCAGAGCCAAATAGGTCTGCCGGGTCAGCTCAGCCATGTCGGTAATATCATACAAAGCCACCCATTCAGGATCCAGGTCATCAACGGCACGATAACGGAAGCCATTGGTCACGAATGGCAATCGAAGGCGCAGAGGACCGTGTTCCGAGTTGTACCAATCGTGGAACTGGGCAGCTGGGAGAGAAGGACGAGGCTGCATCGTCACATACAACAGACCAGAAGTCGCCATGGTGAGAATTCTGTGGGGAATGTCGCTGCACAAGAAAGAGTATAAAGAGCAGAGCAGAAGGGTGTGAAGCCAAGGGAGTATTATTTGTTAAACCAAATTCTCATCTTCCCTACCTGACTATTTCATTGCGTTTTGGGCCCCGGATCAAACCGTAAAGTCAACTGCCGACCACACAGCCGGTGGTGAAGTCATCGGATAAACGATAAAGAACAAGTGGGGGACTTTCTTGAGGGGTATCCATGGCGTGAAGGTGTTGCAAATAATAAAGGATCAATTGAACAAAAGCGAAAATTATATGTTAAAATGTTATAATTAACAATATACACTAAAAAAGGAGGGGAAATGTGTTGGTTTTTTGTGAGGTTTAACTAACGTAGGCTGTGGGAAGTTGGACTGGAGACCGGAAAAAGGAAACGGAAACCCCAAAACTTCCTACGTATACTTCACACGCGACCACCTTGGGTTTCATCTACAGCATCGACTGATAAGGAGAGAATTTGTATCTATAAGAGGATGACGAATTAATACAAGTCCTTTGGATGAGGGTTGAAAGGTTTCATCAATAATTCTGCAACGCTAATATATCTATTGTACATCGATCACAATCCCTTGCCCATGAGCAGAGACGTCAACGTCTCGCCAGGACTGGTGGAACTCCTTGAACTCCGTGTTACCCTATAAGGCTTTCCCAAACTACTGCGCCGTCCGCTTTGAGATGACTTCAAACCAGTCAAGATTCGTCTGCGTCGTTCTGGCTTCTCCAGAAGATTTATCGCCGATGCCAGAGTTAATAAAGATTCCCAGCTCCATCGACCCTCTTGGACACCGGCGCCTGAAAGGCCCCCATTAGAAAACCTCTCGCTAACAGCCAGCTGCAATGCCCTGCCCGTCGCATCGCGAAGTGGACGCGCCAAGGCTGGGTTGCACGCTAGAAGTCTGGCGAGAAGCCTCATCCGGAAGACCGTGGGGCGGCTCGATGCCTTCGAGGGTGACAGGCTCGGAGTCAAAATTAACCATAGAATCAAATGAAAATGCTGATAGATCTCCTGAGTCGAGAACATCAAAGGCGAACCCGTCTTCAAGGACTGAAGAATCTGGCTCAAGGGATGAATCACCGTTGAATAGGCGGTGAAAGTCATCGTCAGATAGAGGTGCTGCAAGGTCATTTGCAGGGTCAGGCTTAAAGCTTGCTCCGAGGTCAAAGAGGGGGAGGGCACTTCCTTCTCCTTCGAGTCCAGCGACTGACACTGCAGGTCACACAACACCACTGCAGGATGTTGTGCCAGGTCGGAGGACTCAGCCAGAGTGGAAGGCTTGAGCGTGG
Organism: Aspergillus biplanus; assembly: GCA_027569045.1. Taxonomy (NCBI): domain Eukaryota; kingdom Fungi; phylum Ascomycota; class Eurotiomycetes; order Eurotiales; family Aspergillaceae; genus Aspergillus; species Aspergillus biplanus. The sequence goes on from JAPDEJ010000014.1 coordinate 495,907, forward strand.
GAGAGTAGTCTGTGAGGGATGGAGTCGGGAAGGGAATGCGGTCGAGAGGGAGTTCGTCACGTTCTTGCTTGAAAAGGGTAGGGGTGAGGGTTGGCGAGGATGTCGCAGGAGAGCTGGACATGGGGGTATTTCCTCGAGACCCACGGATCTCTGCGGATAACTGAGCGACTTGCTGGCTAAGGCGGTTGTTCTCGGCCTCCATTTGGGAGAGCCGCTGGAGAAGGAACTGGTTTTGTTGTTCCATGTTGATCTTTTCGTTTTCTAGTTTCTCCATCTCCAGCCTCTTGCGTTCGCGGGAAGTCTGGGCAGCGGCACGGTTGCGAAGGACTCGTTCGATCCGTCGCTGCTCCTTCTCGTCTTCTGTCTTTGCTCGCTTTCTACCGGGTTTGTTAGCAAAACCATCATGTCGAATATAGATCGTGGTTTAAATACCTTGGCGGCAAGTTGGTCTTGGGGATTGGTAATTCCTGGCCCCAGGACTTTCTCTTCTTTGCTGGCTTCTTCTCATCTGTCTTGCCGTCATCAACCAGGTCCTCTAGCGAAGTGTCGGCGGGTGAGACAGTGAGCATGGGAACCTCCGATGCCGGGGTGGAGGGCATGGAGTCAACTGAAGCGAAGCCGTCTTCCATTTTGTACGCGTGACTACCGATTTTGTGTGTAGTGATAAACAACTCAAGGAGTATCTGCAAGTTGGAAAGAGCAGATGATGAGGTCCTGAGATTGTTATGGCGTTGTGGATAAAGGGAGTTGGCGTGTCTTTTTCAGGTTGACAGAGGCCACGGTGTCATCACAGTACAAGCCGGAAGTACGGATCCGGCCAGTGAAAGAAGTCTTTGGGGCACAGGCACCAGGATTGTGGTGGAGGAGAGTTGGGAAAGGACAAGTGTCCATAAAAAGTCTTTGTCTGGTCAAGAGAGTTTCTGACAGACGTGGGAACTGCTGCCTCTTTTAAAAGGCCAGCGTGGTCAATTCAGCCTGGCCATTGAGCCAGCAAGGGGGCTGAGTGTCGTCAGCCTCATGACCGTAACATTACACAATCATCGTCTAATATTATTGCGCCACCCACCAAACCCTCCCTTCGGCCGTAAGATACACGTAATTCCTGTCCAGGCCCCCCGTTTTGGAGCGGAGGGTTATTATTAGGAGCCCCTGAGTTTCTAGCCCCCTGTCGTGTCAGAAACTCAGCCCTCTATTTGCGACATCCATCACCCCCAAGTGGAGCCCCTGCGGTCCCATCCTCGGCGCACCAGGAAGGCTGTAACACTCACGAGCCCACGTTCAGGTGGGAGGAGTTCACAGAATTGCCAGTTGGAGAATTCTCCGCGCTTCATTAGAGGGGTATATGCAGTCTCCGGCATTCACCTCCATCAAGAAGAGGATGGAAGAAAATAACCTTTCTTTTTCCAGCGCGGACTGATGAAAGAGCCCGAAAATTCAACGACGTCCATATTGGGAGTGTGAAATACCAGGGAGCATTGAATAAGTGGATCTATAGCATTCCATTAAATTCCAAAGAAGGCCCAGTCCATCGTCCACACTACCAAGTTAGCAACAGGGGACCTTGGGTGGACAATTTCAAGTGCAAACTGAGATTCTCCGTTCGGACGGAGATTTGATCATGCTTATTAGGCAGAATCATGCAAGTTAGCCCACTTCCACTCTCTGGATCCAATAATACCAATAATGACATTATCGATGATACAATTCCCCATTTTATCTTGCTCCGCCCAGCCGTGTTAACCAAAGGCGAGGATTCAGCGGTTGACCCAATACTTCTCCTCACTTCCAACACAAAGGGTGATCGCTTCTGGGCATCTTCAACGAGGCTGAGGATGCCGGCGGCCTGAAAGATAAGAAGGGCGTTAATTTTATTCGAAGTAAGAAAGAGATCGACGAAAGTTTAGTTGTGGATCTCCCCCTTTGTAACAGTCCCGGGCTGGAAAGAGTAATATGCGACGATCATACAAAATTCGAGACACAAGGATGCTCAGAGAATCCGACGCGGAGAAAGAGAGCATGTTTCCGATCATATTTTTCCAAAAGGAGCAGGCATGAGTCTGGAAAAAATCCCTGAAACACACCTTCATCCTTGATAAACTCAAAATCCCCAAGATTCTCTTCTCTTCCAAATTGGCTCCGGAGTATCATTGCGGGGTAGCACTGGAGTCGTATCACAATTAGGTTTGATCAAAAGATTTACCGACTGCCAAGTATTATTTTCCCCGAAGGCGTTCATCGCTCAGACTAGCATCATAATTCTCCTGCGTGAGCCAACCTCAAAGTAGTGAGTTGGCAGGCTCACCTCATTCCCGTTACAGAACGGCCATTTCTCACCCAGAGGCAAATATCAACAGCCGCTAAGGCGCACTCATGACTCCAGCACTTCGCCTTTTGGTTTCTAGTTTCTCGACTAGCGGACTCTCCAACCGCTCAAGTCATTGTGCAGGATCAACCGATTCTTGCTTCGCCTTCCTTCTCTCTGTCCGACTTCGGGACCTTCGCTGAAAATATGATTTGACAGAACTCCGTAACTGTAATCAATTAAGTTGACTTTTCGAACAAATCGTCTCAGCGTGCTGCCTCTCCGTGGACAGACTGCCTCGTGCTGTGCTCAATAGATCACCACAGCCTGGAGTCAGTAACCTACCAAACCAAACCACACGGCAAAGGCCCAAGGGGGAACCAAAATTTACCGTACAATCTTTGAATAAATCATACCGGTTGGGCAAATCACCATTGAAATTTTACTGGAATCAACTATACCTTCGACCTTTAATTCAGCAAGTCGGTTTGTCGATTTCTCCCCAATCGCATATCCAACGGACGACTAGGCTACCAATACATACAAAAAGCGTCTCGTCTCAACGGGTCTACCACTAGTATATCTTTGCACGATAATTTATACAGATAAGGGCCATTGCCACTGCGACGAGTGTAGCCGTGGATTCGAACTCCTGATGGCGGGTCGATTCAGCCCTTTGGCAAGATCATGGATGGTCGTCAACTTCTTAAGCCTGCCGCCCTCTGTTAGCCCATCTTGTCACTAAAATTCGATGTGACGTCTCCTAGTGAGACAGGTGGTGATTTACTACGAAGACAGGAGAAGAGTTCAATATCGTTATAGGTGAAGTGTAGGGCTCCGAGGAGGATATAAATTCTTAGTGGTACACAGGAAATGCAAAATTGCCAAGACTTGATAAATTCTGCGACAGCTTATCTCAATCCTACTTCACTATCTTTTATTCTGACAGGAAACCACCAACTGGGAAAGCCTGTCTCAACTCCTTTTCTTTTCATATTATTTATTATCCGTTACTTATAACTACTGCCGACCCCTAAACCTCACTATACCCACCGCAATCCATGTTCGACCCCTCAAATATCACATGGTAAGCTCCATCCTCACCCATTTCAGAAAAGCGCAACAACGACTTACCTAGTACCAACCCAACCAATCCAGCGTCCGTCGGGATGATCTCCTTTCTGGCGCATCATCTCGTTCCCCATCGCCAGCCCTCTCAGACTCTGCTCTCCCCGACGCCCAGAACCGCCTCGCCCAGCTCCTAAACCTCGACTCCTTCCTAACACCTACCACCCAAGAACCCCAACAAGATGCGCAAGAAGGAAATGGAAAAGAAGCAGAAGACGGAGAAGAGGAATTCAGTTTTCGTCTTTTTCGAGCCCCCGTAGCTCAGCCATCGAGTGCAATCAATCCCGGCGTACCCACCTCTGGTGAAGATTTGCCGCAGAAGGCGGAACAAAAAGTACGGATTCGATTACGGTCTCCGACACCTGGGGCTGGGGGGGCTGATGAGGGTAGATTCGTTAATCCCTTCCGTGGATGGCGGTATTATTTCACTACACCTGGCTTGTTATCTGGGGAGATGGGAGGGAGCGAAGACTCAGAGCTTCTGTCGAGGAGGAAGCAATTTGAGGACGCTGCAGTTAGTGGACAGGAAATGATGGGGTGGGCAAAGGTTCCTTGGGTATGTATTTGAGTGTTTATTTTTTGGAATTTGTTCAAGCACGTGGTGATAGTGGGGAGTTTTTTTTTTGGTGTGTGTTCTTTTTTCTTCTAACGGTTTATTTCGTTCTTCTAGCCCGGTTGCGATCTACCCTGGCGAGTGATTCGACTAAAGCGAGGAGAGACCAAGCTACCCCGAGAGCCAGAACAGACTACTTCTGCCATCACCTATGTTGTACTACCAGAGGAGAGGGTACCCACGTCTCGCAAGAAGCCGGGGAAGAAGCGGCGAATCCAGCTACGCAAGCGCGCGGCAGTAGCTGAAAGGGCAAAGGAGACGGAGGCTGAGAAGCGCAACCGGAAAAATCGAGAGAAGAAAATAAAGCGCAGGCAGAAGGCTAGGGATTTGAAAGCTGCTGCTGCAGGTGACGCAGGTCAGGCCCAGGATACTGCCTCTGTTGCTACGGGCAATCAAGATGCATCATCCATCAAAGATGACAGTGAATAACTTGCCTTTTTGTTGGTATCTCGTCTTGAAATTTTAGCTTTTTATTATGATACCCTAGTCCTGCATTATGTACAGAAATTCTCGTGTGTGATTGATATTCCCTCTATACCAACTATTTATAGATGGCTCTTTTCCAGCCACTTCTTCTTATCTAATATATCCTTGGGATCAGCTGTAGGTAATTGTGGCACAGGGAAGTTCAATTGCTTTGCAACTTCCCAGGCTGTCCAAAGTCCAGTTATAGAATCTTCGCGGCTTATAAATACTGAACTTCTATTATAACTAAGGAATAGATAATTTTATTAATAAGAAAAAGTGGTGGGAAAACCAGCTGGCTAGTATATTAGAATGTGACCTAGATATTATCTATGCCCGCTGTAGTATTGGCAACATTCTTAGAGTTATTCAGAGTCACAAAGTATATAATTTGATTGCAGAAGTACCTTGTTAAGATGACAACGCCTAGCAGTCACACACTCTTCGAATTTTCGTTTCTTTCTTTTTCTTTGATTATTTTATTGTTTGTTACACTATTTGACATATTTCTAAGTGCATTTCGAATCCAAACTATCGGCAAGAGATCAATATTGAGTAGGATATTCAAAGAGGTGGTTGCCTTAGGTGCCTTAAAAAAGCACGTGGGCAACACCCAGTTTCTCACTCATCTCGATTAGTAAAGCATTCAGGCACAAGAAACCATGTCAAGGATTCTCTTGCTCTCTTGGATCTTTCTGGCAGATTCTCTTTGCACCATCACACCTTCATGGCTGCTTACTATTCGTTCACTTCCGCCTGCTATTGTGATGAAATGGCTGACGGGGTGTTCCTCTACTGATGCTCTGGTGATCGCATGACAGCAAAGCGGCTTTAAGTAACCTTGCCTTCACGTCATATATTATTAGATACTTTTATCTCTCGCCCCTCTCTGGCATCCATACCACTTTATTCGTATTTTCATTCTACCGCTTGTCTGTACCCCAGTTCTTCAAAATGCGTGAATTAGACCCGCTGGTCTTTGAATACCAGCACGACAAACACCAGCCGAGGGAGTCTGAGGCATTGTTGATTCTCCAGAAAATAGCTTCGCTGGTAAAGCCGATCATGCGCCGACGGTCCTGGAAGGTTGGAACGCTTAGTGAATTCTACCCTCAGCAGCGAAATCTCCTTGGTCTAAACATCAACCAAGGCCAGAAGATATGCTTGCGCCTCCGGTATCCGTCTGATCGGAATCAGTTTCTGCCGCTTGAGGAGGTAGTAGATACAATGCTACACGAGTAAGTGGGGTTTTATATTTCGCTGGTTTATTACCAAGGAAGCCTGCTAAGTTGCGCAGATTGTGCCATATTGTACATGGCCCCCACAACCAACAATTCCATGCTCTTTGGAACCAGCTACGTGATGAACACACCGAGCTTACTTTCAAGGGATATACCGGGGAAGGATTCCTTTCTCATGGAAGACGTCTTGGCGGCCAGAAAGTGCCAATAGACGAAGCCCGCCGACAAGCAAGGGCGGCTGCAGAACGACGCCAGGCCGGGTCCGGTCAGCGGCTCGGTGGGAAATCGACTATGCGGGGAACTGACATGCGCAGGGTCATTGCAGATGCCGCGCAACGACGTATTGACGTGACGCAGGGCTGCGCATCTGGAGCAGAAAATTCCTCGGAGCTCGCCGAGGAAGCAACCCGCAACGGCTTCCAGACGAAGGCCGAAGAAGATGATGCCAACGAACGGGCGATTATGCAAGTTTATATCGACATGATCGAGGAGGAAGAAAGGGAAAGACATGGACCGTCGTATATCCCTCCTAGCCAGGCCAACCCTGCAGGACCCCGAACCACTCTGTCTCCTCCCCCGATTCCGGAGAGCTCCCGACCAAGTGCCCCTCCGCCTTCTCAAGCACAGGATCTTGTTAATCTCACTACCACCACCCCAACGGATTCAGACAACAAGTCTTACGACCAGCAGTGGACATGCCCTACTTGTACATTTATCAACCCATCTAACTTTCTATGCTGTGATGCTTGTACAACGGAGCGACCCCAACCATCAAATGCCTCCTCGGTCGCACGGGAGCCGCCACGAGACACATCAACAGCCCCAGGCCCTTCAGGTACTCGTGCAAAGAATAAACGCCCAATCGATACCCCGATGGGAACCCGGTCTTTCAAAAACCGTAAAAGCGCCGTTGAGAACCTTGCTGCCCTCGATCGGAAAATAGCACAGCAACCGATCGGATGGTTGTGCCAATTTTGTGACACCTTCATGGAGACGGAGTGGTGGACGTGTTCGAATTGCGGGACGATGAAGCAAACGGCGTGAGAAGCCGCGCCTAATGGGTGAAAATAGAGAAACCATGACTCCCGGACCTCTGATATTGGCCTTATTAGCGCTTCTCTCCTTTCTAGGTGTGTTGGTGTTTACGATTAATGACGGTAATGAGATATAATGACTGCACTAAGATCGCACAACTCCGTTCAAAGTGGAACCATAGGTTTTCTAGTGCGTAAATAAGGATAATGCTGTATGACCGTTTCTACGCGAAGAAACATGTATAAGATAAGATACACAAACCCTCCAGAAATCTGATGACGGACGGCATCTTAGATTGATTTCCCCTTTCTCATCCTCTCCTTCCCCAGTCCAAGAGTGGCGGAGAGTAGTTCAGAATAGAATGTAGTTGTATGTGCTAACGTGTATTGTATATGCCGACGCTAATATAAATGATTGCGTGCCCAAAATTTGATGTATGATAAAACCGGAACAGGGGCTTCGTTCTATTATGAGAATTTAACTCCTTTACTGGCATCCCACGTCTGCCCGCCAAAGTGTATCCCCATCTCGGGGGACCACATCCCGGGTGTCATGGGTCCTCGCGGATTCCTCGTCGGTTGCGGTGCGGTCAGTGGCTCCGACCTGGCCTGGATAGGTTGAGTCTGCACCGGTGGGCTTTGAACAGGGGGTTGCACCTGAGGGACAGGCTGGGGGGCCACGGGCTGGCTCCATGGCTGTGAGATATTCAACGATGCCATCGCAGTGACGCTGGAAATTTCGCTGCTCCAATTTAGCTTCATATCACTTGATAGGAGTGTAGAAAAAGTACTGAAAACTTACCCTTCGATTTGACTCGCTTCCATTCGTCGTCGCTGCACAAATGCCTTGCAATCCTCCCGAAATCGTGCCACGATCTTCGCTAGATCATTGTAAAACTTTCTCCCCACCTCGATATTGGAGATGATCTCCTTGTACTTCAGATACCCGTTCTCTAGATCTTGCAGTGCATTCTCCCGCTCCTTCGTAGAGGCATCCCCCGTGTGCGCCCGAGTAAAGGCTCGGTTGGCCTCGCGCACCTGCGCTGCGATTTGATCCTGGTCGTGCTGCTCTTGTGAGACCATTTCCAGATCCACGTCGTATCGTTTAAGTCGACTCTCGAACAGGTCCTCGAACTGGCTTGCCTGAATCACTTGCATGGGGAATTCACGCTCCAATCGCGCTGCCTCAGTTACGAGAGCCTGGGTGACGTCGTCGGCTCGTGCCTTGTCCTTGAGTGTTTGGGCCTTGCGTTTCCGCCGGCTCTCGAGTCGGCTCACTTCGCTCAGGCAGCTCCGAAGCCGGCTGACTTCGCGCTCGACATGGGGTGGGATTGTTGCTCGGCGACTACTCGGTACGTAGGCCTCCAGATCGCTGTTTGTTCCGGTGAGGACACGGAAAACAGCCTCGGAGTCTTTCAGTTTCTGCTCCACTAGGTTGTCGCTGCTTTGTGCGGAGGTAAAGTATCCGTCAATCTCGCCGGAAGTTTTGTATAGCTTCGGGGCCGCCTCCTCCGATGACTGACGATTCCATCGGTCAGTTCCGTACTTGCGCCGTGAGGCGTCATCTTCTGCTCTTTCTGCTTCCAGAAGCTCGACCCCCTCCCTGTAGACCGCTATATCGTTAGCTTTGACCCCCGCGATGTCCTGTCGGGATCTGCGCAGCCGGTTCAGTCCATCCTGCTGTCGCATCTCCTCTGCATGCGACACTAATGTTGGAGGCAATCCCAGGGGTTTCTCCAAAGCCTGCAAAGATCCTGGAAGATTTAAAGACGATAGTAAGCTATTCCAAGTTAGCATCCTGTACCGATAGACTGGTTACGTTGGACATACTCCCGTAACTGATCCGTCATTGTCTCCAACTCTCCGATGATAGTTTCATTCATCAACCGATCCCGTCGGTCGGAATAAATACTTGCCGCAATATGCACCGCGTATGGAACCAACTTCGAGAACAACGGTTGGCCAAGCGGGCCCTTCTCCCCGAGCATAGAAATCGCGTCCGTCACTTGGGATGGTGCTTTGGCAGCCACCATGCATGCCCTCTCTATGATCCGCAGCTCTGACTTTGGCGGTACCGGGCTCAAGTAAATCACGTCGTTATCCTTCTCCGCGCGCTTGAGATCCTCCGTCACGCGACCCTTCAACCCGTGAAGATCTCCCAACACCGTCCGGTTAATCCACCTCGCCTCCTTCAATGCCTCGTCCACGCACGCCTCGCTGTCCCGTAACCGCGCCACTTCCTCCCCGTACCTCCTCTTATCTAGACAATCGAGCGACTGCCGATACTGTGCAGCCGCCGCAAAGTGATGATGCTTCGCTGTCATGTGGTGGATCCACTCCGGGCTAATGGCGTTCGACTTCACGGCGTAATCGCACGCCTCCGCATAAAAATCGGATACCTTTGCCGCAAGTCGCGCGATGGAGGCATCCTTGAGCCCGTCTTTCACCGCCTTTTGCCAGAAGCATTCCTGCGCTTGCGCCAGTAGAAGCTCTTCGAGACTTCGCAAGGTCATCTCATCCATGTCCTCGGGTGGAGACGTCCGCATGTCGGGCAAAATATCTGAGCGTAGATGAACCAGCACGCCGGCCCCCTGACAGAAATAGTTGCATGCCTGCTTGAGTCCCTCCGCGGTGGTGCGATTGACGGAAAACGCTAGCTGTGAGTATAGCACCGCGAGGTTGAAAATGATGTTCGCCAATTCGAACCGAATGTTATTTTGCGAAACTAATCACCGGATGACGATGTCAGCTATATATGATGGCACACGCACAAAACAGGATAGCAAAATAGCAAGGAAAGGAAAGATGGGTGCAACGGAGAAATACCAGGTCTCGACGTATTGAATCCAAAGGCAGGATACCAAGGAAATTCCACCCCGATCTTTTATAAACCCCCTTTCTTAGCCCAAAAATGACCCATACAAAGCCGGTTAGGTAAGGTCAAACTCACATCAACCGGAAACTTGCCTCCGAGCCATTTAAGTTGGGCCGCGTAAGTGACCAGTCGGCTCACTCCGCTAACATGCGGCTCCTGAACATTTATAGCCTCATCTCGTAAACGATTAATGATCAGGAGATCATCTGCGAACATATCCGGGCGCTGGTCATATTTGGAAGAGATGTACTGCGTGATGGCATCTGAGAGGGAGACGGTGTGGGATCGTCGGAAGGGGATTTGGAGGAAGTTGCTAGGTACTGCATTAGCCTAGAAACGTTTATACAATGGGATTTGGGATCGTACGATGCCATGGTGGTTGCAGCGCTGTAGCTGAGGAGCTTGACTGAACGTTTGTTGATGTGAAAAAGTCCCGCGCCTACCGGGCAACGGATGACGTTGTTGGTGCCTCAGGCTCTATACCCCTCCATACAGCGCTTCTGGGCACTCCATACTTTCTACCCAAGGCTCCCTAGTCTGATAGATACGGCTAGAATTGCTATTCCATCTTACGACCTCAAAAGACTTTTGGTTACATCTTAAAAGCCCAATTTCCTACCCCGGCGTAGGTATGGGAAATGCCTTTGGAGTTGACAAATCCCATTCGTTGGAGCCCCAATGTCAAAAGTACCTTGCCAGCTCCATCCAGGTTCACCATGATTGAGGGATGAATTGTTCCGCAGAAATTAAATGAAATTGACACGTAGGTCAGCGATCAAAGGGAATAACGAAGGAAGAGAGGAGAACAGGTACGGAGAAATAATAAGCAAAATTATGGTGGTTGCTGACAATAATTCATCAGCACTACTGAGGTCAATTTCTACTTCAATCATTAATCTTCAGCGCCTGGGACCCTAGGCCCCCGTTCGACTCCCGGTTGAAATCCAGATCCAAGATCGAACGAATTCCCTTTGCTGAGTGGCCAGGGAGCTGGTCCAGATGTGACAGATTGGAGGCCCATGCTGGCCGTTGTTGGGGGTACGTACTCCTCCCCCCTGTGTGGTTTCTTTTGAGACGGTGAGACTGTTGGTCGAGATCCAGCCGGTTAATTATTGGCCAGCCAGAGGTGTCACGCGGGTACCAGTCTCGCTTAAATAGGAACCGGTAGAAGGAGTGACCATGACTGGATCTACACCACTAGTGGTCCGTAGTTTGTCGAGGGATTGTGATTCTCCTCCAGTATCTCCCAGGAAGGTAGGGATAAAATTTCAGATGGTCACGTTGCACGGGAATAATTTAGACTGGCTGGGGTGATGTGTCTCCGGGCGCAAAACTGGAGCAAGAAAAGAAATTAACTGAACCGCAGTGCCCGCTCACGGGAAATATCAATGCAATCTGGAGGTAGATCGTGGCGGATTCTCAATATTGTTCGGTGTCTGGTTTGCCACTTAACTGGGGTTGTATGGAGAGCGATCTCTTGGTTGACGATAAGATGATGAGAGAAGGTCATCTGGCGTTGTCCCCTCAAGGGGAAAGCATTACCAAGATAACGTGTCATAGCCAGAGGCAAAAATGTCAATACACATAATTTCGGTCCATGATGGAAATATGACGCTGTTGGAACCCTGGTAATCTATATTCCCATTCAGCCCTTTCGTGAGAGATTGGTTGATGAAGCTGATCATGCTCGAGTCAATAATCTCCTGTCCAAAGACTGGCAAACAGACCAAACAGGCTGGGTCTGGAAGGCGGTGTTGATAAGAATAGAGCTGAGGCTGCTGAGCATCATTGACTAAGAAAGCATTCGCCCCCACTTAAGGCGGGACAAGGATGAATGAACCCTGTTGTTCAATTGAACGTGCGCAGATAATCCCTGGATGAGCTGGACCGCGATGAGGTTCAGATGCACGCTAGAAGTTTCGGTGGGAATCCTGTTGACAATCAGTTGAATATCGCAATAATAATGCGTCTGCTTCAACTCAAGCCCACTTGTCGTCCATCGTGGGAAATGGGCAGGTGGGTCACGTGGGGCGTACGCTGGCCAGTGTGCTCCGAGTCAACCTTTTTTTCAGGAAATTTTCCTGCGGCATGGCTAAATCTGCGGTAATACTACTGTACCCCCGAAGCATACTGGCTAAATTGACGATGGTTGGCAAAGAGTATTAAAAATAATGGATAATGATCCCACATGACAGCGAACGCTCTGGGCTGTTGGCGATTCCTCTTATCTGCCTGGTTGTCCTGCCCTGATATTTCTTCTCTTCCTGTTCCTTCTTCCCCCCTTCTTCATCAATCATCGAAGTACTCTCCTTCCACTAAAGCTTGTGTAGCTTCGGTGACGTTTTAGTCCCTCCTACCATACTTCCCCCCACGATTAATATCATAGTACACCCTACCACAATGACAGCCACACAAGACCCCCTATACATCGGGTTCGACCTGTCCACCCAGCAACTGAAGGGCTTGGTAGTCAATTCCGATTTAAAAGTCGTGCATGTTGCCAAATTCGATTTCGACGCTGATTCCCACGGCTTTGGTATTAAGAAGGGTGTGCTCACCAACGAGGCCGAGCATGAGGTTTTCGCTCCGGTTGCTCTTTGGTTACAAGCTCTAGACGGCGTGCTGGAGGAGCTACGTCGGCAGGGGCTGGATTTCAGCCAGGTGAAGGGTGTTAGCGGAGCCGGGCAGCAACATGGAAGTGTATACTGGAACAAGGATGCGGAGCAACTGCTCAAGGCACTGGACTCAACCAAGAAGCTGGAGGGTCAATTGAGTGGTGCGTTCTCGCACCCCTATAGCCCCAATTGGCAGGATGCCAGCACTCAGCGTGAGTGTGATGAATTCGATGCCTTCCTGGGGAACGAGGACAAATTAGCCATGGCGACGGGAAGTAAGGCCCATCATGTAAGTGCTTCTATCCACACCCTTCATCAACACCCTTTATTTCTTTCATTTCGATTATTTATCATGTTGGAGTCAACTCACTAACGGAATGCGAGTAAATAGCGGTTCACAGGTCCTCAGATTCTTCGATTCCAGAGAAAATACCCCGAAGTATACAAGAACACAACAAGGATTTCTCTCGTGTCTTCTTTCCTGGCTTCCCTATTCCTCGGTCACATTGCGCCTTTCGATATCTCGGATGTCTGTGGCATGAACCTCTGGAATATTAAGAAGGGTGCCTACGATGAAGAGCTTCTGAAGCTGTGCGCAGGCCCTTCCGGAGTGGAAGACCTGAAAAGCAAACTCGGGGATGTCCCCGAGGATGGAGGCATCCATCTCGGCAAGGTTGATCGATACTATGTCGAGCGTTATGGATTCAACCCCGACTGCACAATTATTCCTGCCACTGGGGACAACCCAGCCACCATCCTGGCCCTGCCCCTGAGACCATCTGATGCAATGGTATCGCTGGGCACTTCGACCACCTTCCTCATGTCCACCCCACACTACAAGCCAGACCCGTCCACACACTTCTTCAACCACCCTACCACGCCCGGCCTTTACATGTTTATGTTGTGCTACAAGAACGGCGGCTTAGCCCGCGAACAGGTTCGGGATGCCATCAACGAGGAACTAGGCGATAGCGACCTACCCCAACCATGGGCAAACTTCGATAAGATTGCCCTGCAGTCCGCCCCAATGGGCCAAAGAACCGAATCCGACCTCATGAAAATGGGTTTGTTCTTCCCCCGACCAGAGATCGTTCCGAACCTTCGCCGTGGACAATGGCGATTCAACTACGACCCCACGGACGGCAGCCTGCACGAGACCACCGAAGGCTGGGACCAGCCCCTGGATGAAGCGCGGGCAATTGTTGAGAGTCAATTCCTCTCCCTTCGCCTACGGTCGCGCGGTCTGACACAAAGCCCCGTCCAGGGTATCCCCGCCCAACCACGCCGAGTGTATCTTGTCGGTGGAGGTTCCAAGAATAAGGCTATCGCGAAGATCGCCGGTGAGCTCCTTGGTGGTAGTGAGGGTGTGTACAAGCTGGAGATCGGAGATAATGCGTGTGCGCTGGGTGCAGCTTACAAGGCCGTCTGGGCCATCGAGAGGGCGGAAGGACAGACCTTCGAGGATCTGATCGGCAAGCGATGGCGCGAGGAAGAATTCGTCGAAAAGATCGCCGACGGATACCAGAAGGGTGTTTTCGAACAGTACAGTCGGGCCGTCGAGGGGTTCGAGAAGATGGAGCTGCAGGTACTCAAACAAGAAGCTGAAAGGAAAGCGACATGATATCCTTCCTTTTCCTTTCTCTTATGGTTTTAGTTGCATGTGATATGATTTCTTCAGGACGAACGGTGATAAAAATGGGTCCCTTGGGCGTTCAACGTGATGACTTTTGTTTTACATACGGAGTGGTTTCTATATAATATTTATAGTTAATAATACGTGAACTATCTCATGATATATGACAGGTGGCCTACTTCATTACAATTAGTAACCTTGGTATAACTATGTCTAATTATCAATCAGCCTTATATCAGGTTATCCGCGCTCTCCACCCAACTCAAAGTGAGTGGAAATAAACTAAACCCACTGTCCTTTTCGCCAGCCATTGTAAACAAACTGGTCTCCTTCGGTGCTTACAGGGAAGAACTCCACCACCAGGAATCCCGAGTTCTGGGAGCACGGGTTCAGCCCTCATACCGACGGATCAGGCTGGCGGGAGGAAATCCAGGTAGCCTATTGTACCAAATACTTATCTTCCCAATCACAATAAAAGGGAGGGCGTAAAGCCAATGGAATTGAAAAAGGAATGTTTTCAATCATTTAACAAATTATATGTATAACATCTAGCACTGTGGGATGCAAAAATATACATAATCATCTGCTATATATAATCCACCTCCCTAAATTGGCTAGAGAACAGTTAATTCATTCTTGTACAAGCCTTGGGACTCCAGTTTGGCTGCAAGGCGCCAAGCCCAAACTTCACAGATCTAGTATAATGCTTAGTCTGGATGAGATCAGAGTTATAATTAGTAGCCAGTTTATTCAGAATAACAGTAACAAAGTACTTTGTCTTCAGGGTGTTGGACTTTATGTTTCTTCTTATTATTTTAACAGTAACATCCTCAGTCGACTCATGCCGGCAGTTGTAGTCTGTGGATATACAAATTATTTGGTAAGTGATCTTGGCTTCACGAGTGAGCTTGCCCAGTGAGATAACCTAACTGAAGCCAGGGAGTTCACGAAGTCCTGTTCTGCTCATAACAGCAATCCAAATGAGGTCTGTTTATCTAGAGAATTAGAAAGAGGGTGTAATATTTTATCTAAAACTGGCCTACCCGGGTAGTTTTAAGTAGTGTAGAAGTAAAAATAGTGTTCGCCCTTCTCCCTCAAGAACACAGTAATTCCGACACTGTTGTGGCCCAAAACAAGGGGAAATAGACCCGCCGCAGGCTGCGGCCACTAAAATCCTTCGCGGGAGGAGATGTCTTGGGACCAGCAGGTCTGGAGTCTGGGCCAACACCGGCCTTTTGGGCTGCAGGCTGGACCCCCTGATAAGTGCTATAGGATGAAGGGAGTTAAGCGGAGGGGGCACATGGTTGCCATAATCAACTATCGTGTAAATTATGATTTCGATTACAGTGAGGCAAAATTATATATTGGTATAAAGTCAAAATGGACAATGCGATATATCTCGATGCTTGTTCATTCATTCATTCAGTTGTTGAATTAGTAGTATTATATGTAGTGTTTTGAAGATCCTCCAACCTAGGCCTCAAACAAACCTATTCACGCACCGAGTCATATTCTGGGACTTCATTTGATAGTTACATGGTAAGTACCAGAGTACAGCTCTTTCGGCTAGATTGGCATCCCCGTCGAAATAACCCGCCTTTCAAATCCTACGATGAAACATCGCTGGGTGTGAGACTGATAATAGGTAGTTACTCGAGCCCGAAAGGTAGATCTGCCTCTCCCACCCCCTAACAAAGACCGGACCAGAGTTTGACTCGACCCACAAGGGATACATCCTGCTCATTGCGGTGGTCCCATCGTTGCCCTAAACCAGCAACTAAACATTTGTGCTCCTGAGGCATAATGCATCACCCTTCACAGATAGAAAGTTGAGCAATACCATCTTAGGCCCGGAAGCTGGGAAAATGGGGCAAGTCTAGTGTCTAGACTTTTGTAGAGATATAAGGCTCTCGGTCCGGTACGTCGATATTTGCCCGGGAGAGAACGTTTGGCAGCCTGGCTGCAAGGGAATCACCCAGGGTTTTCTTGACCACAATGCGGAGTAAATCTAATGGTTGAATGATTATAACCGCGTAGAAAGTCCCTTTGTCTACACCCTTTCGATATGCATAGACGATGCACCCTCCAAACCGGGTAACTCGGCCCCCCTCCGCTTGAATTCAGAGGTCGCCACCTGGGCCACATCAACTGCGTCCTCACCGTCGAAAAACTTTGAGATTTCCTCCATGGGGGTGTACCGGGTTTCAATAAGGAAGAAGTATATAACGAAAATCTCGAAGGCTAGAAAGATGCAGTAGACGATGTAATACCTCCAGGCGATGGAGTCCAGGGCGATGGCGTTGATATATTGGTTGAAGAACATAGCTCCAACCACACAGAAGTTCAGCCAGGTGTAGCCTTTGGCTCGAAGGCCGTATTGGAGGATTTCTGTGGTGTAATTGGTCATAACGCCGGACCTATAAGAGGTTATAAATTATTAATCAAAGACATAGGGTATGCAGAGGATAAGGAAAGCAGAATAATGGGGCCAAGACTTACTTGAGATCGTAAAAAACACCATAGAAAAAGGTAAGAAACACAAACGAATATCCTAGTCCTTTATTGGGTGTGATATCGTATCGAGCGGATACGATAGTCCAGACGTTAAAAACAATGAAGGTGCCGACTGTTGAAAAGAGGTAGATCGGTCGTCTCCCGATCTTATCAATGAAGAAGGCAAAGATTATTTGGAACAGCAAAGCTTGTGTTTTCATGCCTGCGTTGATGCCTAGCTGTGTCTGGGGATCTTTGATGCCAACACTGTCCATGATATACTTCAGGTAGTAAGAAATCAGCCCGTTCCCACTCCACTGACTGAAAAGGCCGATTGCAGTAATCAGGGCGATTCTTCGTCGGTTTCCTTTGGACCTAAGAAAGTCAATCCAACCGGTCTGATTTAATTGGTTATCCTGGAGGATGGCGGCCTTGATTTCGGCGAACTCGAGGTGGACAAAGGGATCGTTGGCGTCGCCTTCCGCATGGTATTTGATTAATACTTGAAGCGCCTTCTGCTGCCTGTTTTTGCTGATCAGCCATCGAGGGCTCTCCGGCATCATCCAGACGCCGAAGCAAATGATTATAGTAAAGACCCCTTGAAGCAAGCTGGGGAGTCTCCAGGACCAGTTACTCTGGGGCACCCAACAAGCATTAGCTATGGTTCCCCCAAGTCTTAGGGGGGCAGAAAGTACAAAAGGAAAGGTGGAGGAACTCACCTCAATTTCAAATGTTCCCAGGGTCACCCAGCTGGCAATGAAAGCCCCTGAGTGGTAAGAAGCTCCGCAAAGCGTTACCAGCACCGCTCGATCCTGAGGATGGGCAATCTCCGCGATCAACAACGGAGCAGTACCTAGAACGATACAGTCTCCCAAACCCAGGACGATGCGAGATGCGACAAACATGCCAAAGTTCGTAGCACCGGACTGCATACCTACCCCCAGCAGCATGATGACACATCCGATAATCATGCCCAGTTTCCTGCCACCCCAATCGATGAGGTAAGGGACGATGAACAGGCCGATCAGCGAGCCTAGGCTCATGGAAGAGTTAAAAAGGCCTAGCATCGCCCCGCGCGGGTGACCAAAGAACTTTTGCCAGTAGTACAATGTTTGCAGTCCGTTCATCATGGAGCCATCGAAGCCATTGGCCGTATTGGTGAGGATCAAAATTAAGATGTATATGTAAAGGATACGCATGTTATGCCGCCTCCACCATGGTAAACGCCGGAACCTCCGGCCGGCAAAGAAGAAGTAGCCTTTGGGAGGCTTGATAGGAATGACCCTCTGGGTGCTCCTCGGTGGATGGAGCCGAAGCACCATCGTGACGAAGGATGGCAAGGCCAGATATCTGAGAGGTCTGAAAAACTTCTGTCGATTGATGACTGGGAGTGGGACGAGAGGAGAAAAGAAGAGTGGGGATTGTGGGCCTTATGAGAAACCCCTTGTTTGCTTAAGCAAAAGAACCATGAGTATATTCCGGGCGTGGTGGCGTTCAAGGGGACGGAAGCGAGGTTTAGCGCCAACACCTCGAACACGAGCTCATCGAACATATGGGGAGAGGCCAATTGGAAAAATATGACAGCGCATAGTATGAGCGCCACTCCGTAATGCTTGGCTGGATAATTTCAGAAGGAGGACACGAGCCTCTCCCTAGCCTCGAAGGATGCGCTAGAGGAAAAGGAGTCAAATCCTGGGGTTGGTTCTATTGGAGCCAATTGACCCAACCAACCAGGAGCGCGGCCCGAGAGCCCGTATTTTGCTGGTTGGTGGGAAGTGGAATTTAGGCTCAACTGAATGGCTTGGCAAATGAAGAGAAAACGCTCGCTTCGCCAAGTATCAAAACGAGACGAGAAGAGGCAAAAGAAGAAAACAAAATGGGGTCTGTTCGCAATTCTCGCAGTCGCGTGGTGCTGGGTTTGCTTGGACGCGGATAGCGATGATCCCACAGAGAAGTATCAAACGACTGTTATTCCAGTCCTGTATCTTGAGGCTGTGATCTGCTGTGGCGGTGGTATCCCTATAGACAGGGGTAATCCAATATAATCGTCAAAGGAAGAGGAGGGAAACTCCTCGATGCACAAGAAAAATGATCCAGCAGGGATATGACAAGATATTAATAACACATCGAGAACCAGCTCAAGGGTCGTAAGTACACCAAAATAATATCCAAGAAATAAAGAGCAAAAAGGTATCAAACAAAATTCTCAAAAATAAAAACGAAATATCGTGCCAGCGCCTATATCGCATCGTAATTTCGCTCTCCCCTATTATACATCGACTTCACGGCCGAGTCGACAAGAGCCATGAATTTATCCTTCTCCAAAAACACATTCTCCTTCTGCCAATCCCGTTTTTGACCTAGTGCGCTCTCCCCATGTGTACTGAAGTAGGAGAGATCTAGAAGCGAGGCGACATTCCGGAACCCCTTGTGGTCCAGCTTCGGGGGCAAAATTTCCACCACGGCCGAGCGTGGAGAGAGGAATATGGAGTGCGAAAGCCCGGCCCCGTGTACGCCCACCAGGATATCTGTCTCCTGAACAATCTCCAACTGCCGTTTCAATGGCATTTCAGTGAAGTCGTAGGACTGTACGTCCACGTGAGGATACGCGGATTTCACCTCCTCAATATATTCCTGCGACTTCACCAGCCGCCGCTGATTAGCACGATCGATGAAGATGAGCTTGATATTTTGGCCCTGGCGCGGTTGGTGCGTTGATAGACTGTAGAAATCAAGGACGCGATGGGAGAAGGTGCGGAGCAATTTTGAGTCTTCACAGGGGTTGATGGTCCACTCACCCTGCCAGAGGGGATTGCTCCCACCAGGTAGTGGGATAATGATATTCTCGTGGAGGGCGGGATCATCGGCGGGAAGATCTTTTAATCGGACAGTGGGTTGGTTACCGATTATATCCCACAACTCAATAAGAGGGCCGTCGGGAGCGTCATCCAACAGAACAACCCGAGTGTTCGCGACATCGCTGGCGGCGACCAATGGTTGATTCCTATTGGCGGGGTCCGGGGTGAATCGCAGCACATCCATGGACATAGTCATGGAGAAGATCTCCATCAGGCTATGCCAGAAGTTGGGCTCTATCTCGCGCTTAACGAGAATAGTGTAGCTACGCGGCTCAGAGGATGGTTTGTCGACGGCGTTCTTGATCATTTCCACCCAGCGGGTGAAAACGACCCGGGGGCCAGTCTCATACCAGTATCCTGCGAATCGATTGAAGCTGGGTGTCGAGGCAGAGTATCCAAGGTCCTTCAACTCACATCCGAGGCGGAATTTGTGGGATTCGGGATCGTAGATCGCATTGCGACCCAGACAGAAGGTGTCGGTACGGTCGGGGGCTGTCTTGCTATGGAAACAGGTGAGCGCTGAGGGAGAGTCCTTGGTGCAGTATTCGGTCGCTGAGTCCCGAAGTCTTTCGAGATAGGCCATCCCAAAGCGTTCCGCGCAGAACTGGGGCTCCACAGGCGCTGTGGAGTATTCGGAGGGGTAGCTCAGTTCGCTCTTATCGCTCGGAGGTACGCGATTGGGGTGGCTGGCGGGCCCCGACGGAGAGGGTCCATGGCGGCTGGAGGAGGTGGAGTATAACAACAGGACGACGACAATGAAGAAAACCGCGGTGAGGGTGGCCGGGCGGCGGGTGAGCAGATTGAGCAAGCTCATTTTCCGAAATGGAGAATATCTCACGCTCTCGTGATAGCAATGAGCATCCTCGACGGTGTTAAGACGTGGTTGTTGTTGTGAGCAGTGGTGGTGATGGTGATGGTGATGAGAGACCGTCAGTCGCAGCAGGGGTGGGTCTAACGCGATTTGGGCCGATGCCAAGCCTTAAGTTCCAATATTTATTTCCTTCATGTGAAACTTGGCAAAGGGATTAAGAACATATACTCCGGAGTATACGAGTTGAAGCGGAATAGAATAATTTTATTTAAGCGAAAGGAAGATCAAAAGCTATTATGGCACGCCTCCCACCATGTTCCAGTCATTGATCCGCTGCTGGAGTAATTCATGATTATCCGCCTCGTCCTGCAACACCGTTCTCAGGGCTTTCACGGCTAGCTCTAAATGCTCCTTTTCCTTGGACGAGGGATGAGTCGAATGGGGGGAAGAATGCGCACTTTTCTCAAAGGATGAGATCGCCTTTTTCGCGGCCCGCACGCGGTCCCAGAACGCCGCACTTTCGCCCAAATACCACGTCTCTTCCAGAGGTACCTCCCACTCATCCGGAGCCGTCTCAATGGTATCCAACCATTTGGACATATGGGGCCATCTCTGGTCGCCAAGCCCCGGGAAATGCACGAGGAAGTTTCCCCTGCTTCCCTCATAGGCGTGATTCCACTCGTACGTGTTAATCCAGGTTCGTGGCAGGTATACCAGACCGTCCTTATAGCCACTGCCCTTGGGTCCGCCGGTCGTCTGGTTAAGCACACGCGCCATGGCTGCCTGGTCCTGGGAAGCGCCGAGATCGGCCTTCGGGTTGTAGACCGGGTACCCCAGGGCCTCAACAAGCATGTTGATAGTCCACTGGTGGACACGCAGGAAGAAAATCCCAGTGTTGAGGCCATTATGGTCTTTTGTTGCGACCATGTGGATATCGTCAAGATCATGTGGGGGAAGAAACACTTCGAGGGGTATAGCCGGATTGATAATGACCGAGTCGGCATCTACCCACCTATAATATCTTTCTGTGAGAAAAAGGCGCTTGCGAAAGGGAGTGGAGGGGAGTGAGTAATAACGTACATCAACCATTCCATCCGGCCCAGTACAGGTTTCGTGAGCTCAGTAATAACAAGCGACAGCAAATAACTTGGTTTATTCCAGTATCCCACCGAGATATCTTCCTGTAAAACACTCATCCCGTACCCCCACCGTTGTGCGTGCCGTTGTTGGCTTAACAAGGCTCTTTGGTAAAGGGTGTTGCGTTTCCCATAGAGCATGGATACCTTCATCACGTTTCGCGAGGACCCCTCCAACTCCACCAGATCTTTCCTTGCCCTTCCCCATCCCACGGCATCGCGGTATTCGCTGCTAGTCCAGAGCAACACGGCAAAGAGAAAGGTCCCCAAAAGGAGGATGAGCGAACGTCGCGAACGGGCTTGTCGAAAGGCAATCATTGCTATATCGTGGGTGACCTCTGAGGCATGGTAAAGGTAGAACCTGTCTGTTTCTTCCAAGAAAAAATTTTCCCCTTAAAGTCCTAACAAAAGAAACCCATTACTCCCCTCGGTGTCATATTAAAAGCTTGTTAAAGATAACCTTACTTCGTCTGGGTGACTTGGATGTTACCTCATACCGGTACCTTTTTGCAATGTTTCATCCCGCCGCATGCGGGCTTCCGTTTGCGGAAATACATAAATAAGCCCCCTTGCAAAAGAAAATTAAGCCTCATTCTAAATCAACCAAAGAGCTTTGGGGTGTCTGAAGTGGCGATTGTCGAGTCTAGAATTCAATTCTTTGGTACATGACAGTTGAAGGGCCTGGATGCCTAGTGTTTCCCAAGGCAACTCGAGTCACCTTGCTCTCGAAACAACGGCTGGCAGGCAATCAGGAATAATAAGTTTGTCTTGAATTGCACACATTCAGTATAAATTCGAAAAACGCAAAAAAGGAAAAAGAAAATCTGTACTGGATAACTCCTTACAATACATATATTAAAATAAAATAAACACCCACTGTCACACTAATGGTATTTAGATAACGCGGACTTTCCAACTTTCGCCCAAAAAGATTTCTTTGATGCAGAGTACAATGAGTTTCACTGGCAGATCCCAAGCCATCCCAAAACCAGGGGATATGAACAGGTAAAAGCACAATATAGGCGGGGAGTTAAAATAATAACGGGGAGGGAGGGAGCAGAATTTTATTTCTGCTTGGTCAACCACCAGCCGGCAGCGATAATACCTCCACTCCACAGAACAGTCAGAATCCAACCTCCCACGCGATCACCGGTCGTGATCTTCGGTAAGGCATCTGGGGTATCATCACTATAGGTATCGAGGTATTGCTCCTTGGCGGAAGGGTTGGTGTTGATTGTCTGCGCCGTGGCGCCAGCCATGATCATCAGGTTCGAGGTAATACCTCCCAGGGCGCTCATCTGGACCTCGAGACCCTGGATTCCGTCCCAGGTTTTCTGCCACCACCGAGAGCCGCAAAGGTTCTCGGTCTCTCCATCACACTGCTGGCCGATCGCCACAGCAGATCCCTGAAGCTTGGGGATGATCGTGTCCGCAGTGGTGGGGACGAGTAAAGCGACAAATGCCAGCCATTGGGCCGTCCAACCCTTAAAGCAGAGCATGTTTCGATCGCAATTCTTCAGGCCCTCGCAGGCATATTCTGACAAGATATTGTAGCCATGGTTCTTGGGGAAAAACTCCCGAATGGTGCGGCCTAGCATCCCATTGACACGGGTGAGCCATTTCTCATCACCCGTCTACAGGAAAAGCATTAGCCAAAGGATCTCGGGATGAAGTTTCAAATCCAAAGTGGGACAGAGGGTGAGAGAGCTAAGGTAAAGAGGTACTAACCGCATTGTACATGAAAGCAGCGCCCGCAAGATAGGTTCCGTAGTTGTAGGTCCATTGCATATCGCCGCTGTCGATACAATTGTTGTCTCCGGAGGTGGAATCGGCGATGTGCCAGCCCTCGCCAGGGTCGATCAGCGGCGATTCAACAGACCAGTCCCAGATCTTCTCTGCCCACTCAAAATAGGTCTCGTTCTTGGTGAAGCGACCTAGTCGGGCAGCCAGTTGGAATAGGCCACCATTAGAGATAGAGTTGCGCAGAGTGTAACCTGCCTGCCAAGGATGGATCTGCCAGGTAATGCCGCCATCACAAGCCCGCGTGTCCCAGCGGTTGACCTGCATGTTGAACACTGCACGAGCCAGAGAGGTCCAGGTAGGTTTGCCCTTGACTTCTGGAAAGCCAGTCTCCGAGGCCGTGATGCAAGCAAGGCCCCAGAACATTTGATCGTCGTTACCCTATCCGTCCAGTTAGTATGGATCTTACCCCCACCGGGGTTAAGAAGGGAACTCACTAGCCATTGACTGTAGTTGGAATCGAAGTAGTCATAGTTGTCTCCAGCCTGGAACATCAGGTCATGGGAGACCAGGGTATTGTACTGGTTGTCACCAGATGCTTGCCAGTACTGAATCAGAGTCATGAACATGGCACCGGCGACATACCAGGTATCCGTCAGTTTTCCCGGAATGCCTTCTGTTTGATTCTGTTCATAGAAGACCATCATGGGAGCGGCGATGGTCTTGCCGGCTTCTTTCAAAGTGTCTATAGAATCTGTCTAAGAATCTCTACTCATCCAAATGCAAGCTTGGGAGTGCCATGTCTTGGGCTGCACCGCATCTCCACCGATAGCGGAACACCAAGAGGCATAGAGGGCCCCGGTTTAATTGGGGAAACAAACATACCGGCAGAGTTGATATCGATGGGAATATCAGAGAGGACCGTCTGCCCTTGGAGCAGCAGCAGCAGGGCTGCCCCACCCAGAGATCGCAAACTTCCCCAGCGCATTTTTGCCCCGGACTGTTTTCTTCTCGTGTTGGTGGTCTGGCCTTATTTTGCTTGATCGCACGGAGTGCCAGAGTTGGACGGGTGATAACACAGGTTCCTAAATCCTTGAACAGCCGGACCAGTTCTCCCCCTTCGCATGAGGT
Organism: Aspergillus biplanus; assembly: GCA_027569045.1. Taxonomy (NCBI): domain Eukaryota; kingdom Fungi; phylum Ascomycota; class Eurotiomycetes; order Eurotiales; family Aspergillaceae; genus Aspergillus; species Aspergillus biplanus. The sequence goes on from JAPDEJ010000014.1 coordinate 519,982, forward strand.
TTAAGAAAGAGGTTTTGCCTAATGAGGCCAAGATACCAATCTCCATTCCCTAAACATAGCGGCAAATCACGCGTCTCGGAATCACTCGCCCAGCATGCCAAGGAGCATTCACCCCCCAATACCCCTTGCTGGGCCAATGGGAGGGTCAGCCGCTGATGAATCTGCTGCGGACGAGAGCGCGCCAAGCCATGATATCCAACGCCCCTTACTAGAAGCGGCTTAGTCTGTCTCACGCAAAGGGCTGGCCACACTGCCACAGTGGCCAGTGGCCACTCTGTGAAAAGGAGGTGCTGACTAAGATTCGTCAATCATCTCATCAATCATCCAAAGGAGCAGTAGCCAACCATTCTAAAATCTCCGACCCTGTTTCAGTCATTAGGTAGTCATACATATGAGGCCGCTAGCCCCTAATAAAAACGATCATGGCACAAGTTCAATAATAGGCTCCAGCAAAAGATGTGGTATTTTTGGCGGATCATCCATGGTGCAAACAAGACAAACACTCTGGAGTATATATTTCCAGTGCCACCACCACCGACTATCGAATGCTATGCAAGGCTGGGAATTACAATTCGCCAAACCAAAAAAAATTTCAGTTTGGATCATTGAATTCTATACATCAGTTTGCCCCCTGGATATCGACCCGCGGGGTCTACTGAACTTCCCGGAGCACTATATATATCATAGACATGTTTGGCCTATTGGTGGTGGGCAAGTAGAAGTCTTCTTTTGCAAATTTTCAAAATATAAACACGTGATCTGGCTTGGCACTGAATCGCCGTTCGAAACCAGCAGTGCGCATCTTTTCTTTTTACTCCTCGTCTGGAGTACTCATTCTCATTTTCACCTGGCCACCTGCCATCAAGGCTAGTAGATCATGTGATATATACACGTGACCTCATATACAATTGGCATTTCCTCAAAGGTACTCCGATCAGCTTGAAGAAAGGACATTAATAGTCATGCCCGCCCGGATACTTAGAACTTTTAATTAACTTGATTCATTCATTCACTCAATACATTCATTCTCCTCGGGTCTGGTGTAGGGGAGGTCCTCGTAAATTATGCCCCAAATGTCTTGTCATAACCGGTCATCGTGAATCGATAATGGACATCTCCCTTTTTCATGCGGAGCATGGCTTCCTTCAGCCCTTCGCTACCGATTTGGAGTTCCTCGACCCATCCCTTCAGCCCCTTATCGGCTGCCAGCTGCAACATAGCCAACATTTCCTTGCGACTACCAAGATGACTGGCTCCAATTAACACTCCATTTTCAATTAGGTTCTGAGCCTTGATCACTTGACCCTCTTCCTCAGGCAGTCCTACGCTGATCCAGCGGCCGTGGACATCCATCATGGAGAGATATTTGGCCAGATCGAAGCCCTCGGACGAGTTTGCGCAGTTGATAATCAAATCAAATGAGCATCGGTGGGCCTTCTCCCATCCTTCCTCAGCCGTCGCGATGTAACCATCTGCCCCAAGCTTGATCGCGTCCGCTTCCTTGGCTCGCGATCGGGAGATTGCCCAAGTTTCGGCCCCCAGAGCTTTGGCGAACATGATACCAAAGTGTCCAATTCCGCCAAGGCCGACGATGCCCACCTTCTTACCCGGTCCGGCACCGTTGCGGACCAAAGGTGAGTACGCAGTCAATCCCGCGCACAGCATTGGTGCCACCAAGTTAGACTCCAAACTCTCAGGGATTGGAAACACCCAGTGTTCATGTGTACGAACGTGCGACGAGTATCCACCCTGGCTGACGATGCCAGTCTCGGGCCATTCAGCACCGTATGTGTCGATCATTTGGACTGGACAGTAGGTTTCGTTGTCGTTCTTGCACTGCTTGCATTCACCACAGGAGTATGACTGAGCGCCCACTCCCACACGCTCTCCTTCCTTGATCAAGGTGACCTTGGGCCCAACCCGGATGGCTCTACCAACAATTTCTTCCGGATATTAACAAGCAGCCTTTGGATTACCCGCGCCCTGGGGAGATTCTTACCATGTCCAACACAGAGAGGGAATTTCTGGGATCCCCATCCACCTATGGTACGGTCAGGACCGCGAGGATCAATTAGGAGTAATCTCCTGGGACACGGAACCTACCACTGATGGTGTGGACGTCGCTACCGCAGACTCCGCATGCTTCGATTTTGATGTCGACGTCTGTTTTTTGCCGAATGGTCAATTACTGGACTCTATTCTCTTAGCTGGAGGAAGGGCCAGCTTACCATAGTCGCCGAACGGCTTCAACTTGAACTGCAACGGGAAAAGAAAAGGGAGTTAGATAAAGGCGTCTCTGTCTTTGATAAACAACACGAGGCGCCTTGACTTACGAATCGCTTGTGAAAATTGGTAAAGGTCTCCGGGCTATCAACCTGGAACCCTTCTGCTTCCTCAGGATAAGGCATACTTTTGGCAATCGATATTAACCTTGGAAAAGAAATAAAAAAGACTCAGGCAGGTAATTCCTTTCTCAGAGTGCGTCCAAGATTGTGGAAATTGGTACACTCAGTATATTTTCCCCTGGCTGCTGTGACACTAGTCAAGAATCTCTCAGGTGGGAGAGAAAAGGCTCTTATTTTCTTCGAAGAGTGGGGTGGACCATTGCAATAATGCCAGGCTCGAAGCCGCTCTCATCGATAGACCCCTCATTCTCTGACAACGCTCTGGCTGATTGATCCTCTCCATTTCTCAACACGGGGCCCATTTACCCGGAGCTTCGGCCTATTTTAATCCACCTATGGCGTCGCGCGGGTCCCAAGGAATCTATCGGGCGAATGTCCGGACTACACGCCGAGACCTTCGGGCACAGTGGGGGCAGGGTCCAGAAAATTGTCATCAAAAGCTCACGCTTGTGAATTCGTAGCGCCACTTTGGGGCTCATGTCCCGGACAAGCAGGTACCGAGATAACATCTGCGCATTATTAAAACCCTCCACAATTGAATTTTCGTCTGCTTCTCGAAGCCAGACCGACACAGGCTCCTGTTTTAGAAATTTCCATTCGGCAGCGCGGTTATCGGGCAGTAAAAAGGATGATCCTCAGCAGGGTCTTTGCATTAATGCAGATGGATAGCGAGGTACCGGTGATTTCCCCGAAAATGAATAAAAGAATAAAAGAAAATTATTCGTATTTGAGCTTTCTTGCATACATACTCCAATGCTAATTCTAACCTCTTGTAAAGCGACACAAGTTCCACCGACCAATAATGCGATAATACAGCCCCGAAAAAAAAAAAGGGAAAGGGGAAAGAAGAGAAGAAAAAAGTCGATCAAGCATCATTATCCATTCACGCGTAAAACATAGTAGGCGTCCTCTGGCCTGCAGCTTTCAGCTCTACTTTTCAACAGATCCAGGGGAGACTGCAAGAATGATAGCCAGGGCAGCGACAATCAGGGAAAGAGTTACAGCAGCAATCAAGATTATGCTGCCCCGACTAGCCGGGAATCTACCCCGAATAATCCAATACTGACTTTCGAAATAGCGATGAAACCCGACCAGGAGAATGAGAATGGCGACTCCGATAAAAGTAGTCCCTAGTGGTTTTCCCAAGCTGCGGAGGCGATCGGATGCGTCCAGGATTCCGATGGCTGTAGAATCTGAAAACGAGGAGGGTAGGAAAGGAGGGATAGAAGGTGTTGAAATACTGACGCCATTTGTATTTTGAATAGGGGAACTACTCAAGCGAAAAAGCTGGGTGACTGCGATTCCAATGGACGCGAATGCTAGCGAAGTCCTGAGCCACGCGAGAAATGTTCGTTCTACGGAGTGAAGAAAGAGAAACATTAATACTAGGTTCTGGGAGAGGGTCCATAAAAGAATTAAAAAAGAAAAAGGAAGAAAAGCAGCCACAAAAACAAGGCGTGATATGACATACCTAGTGCAAGATGATCCCGAGCCACACTACCCTTATTTTCCAGCTCTATACTACCATACCTATCTGCGATCCGGCTATACCAGGGTCCTGGAGGCCCTGTTGTGTCCACCTGCGAATTGCGCCGACTTGAGGCCCGAGAGCGCTGCGTCTTGGTCCGAGTTCTTACCAGGCCATTCCCGTTCCGCGTTGACCCCGGGCCCCGACCTCTTAGGCTCTCCGCCGTTGAGCTATACCGTCGCTGTGGGGAATTAGAGTTGCTCACGATCGGGGTTATTTCGTTCACGGGGGGGGGCTGGGTTTGGCCTGGCGCAGCAGGAGGCTGAGGGGGGGTTCCATTGATGGTCGCCATGCGACTTTGATTTGGTATAGGCCAGACGAATAAGGGGGTGAAGAGGGATGCGTGGGAGACGAGGCACCGACGTTTCTAGAGCGCTGGGTAGTCAAATCAGACGGGCTGGTGATGGCGTGCTCGCGGGGATATCAACGTCCTGAGCACTCTGACCGCCTTGGAGAAAGGCAAACCCCCATGGGATGCGAACTACCCCAGCTTTCCGTTACTTTTTCCTCCTCAATCCTGATAGGCTATTTTTCAAGGAAAAAAAGAGGAAATTTCTAGTCTCGGAATGGAGAAGCATTCACCCGCTCAACTGAAGTCATGACGAGGATTCATGCCTGAGGCAGCGATGGGCAAACGAACACGACATGTGATCATATGAAACTATTCCTATCTGGGGCTAGTACCTTCGTGATCTCCCAACAGCCAGTCTCCTTTAGTTCCTCTTCCTTCTCCTCGAGTAACGACTTCGACTTGACGAACCTTTCATTCTATCCGCCAATCCATGATTCGTCATACAGATGACTTATTGGGTATAGCAACACATCTGATGCTATATATAAATCTTTGAAGATGATTCATTCGGAACTCTATGAACAATCACAACTGACTCGAATACTTCTTCCAGCAATGATTTGGAACCATCCCGCCGACCATCACAATCTTGAAAGGGAGACTTAAGCTCAGGTCCATCCATCCCCGGCTACGTTTTCCGGCTTACAGGAGCTTTAGCCAAGGATCTTTCAACCATGGTTTTGGCTATATCGGGTTGTGAGAGGGGGCTTGTGCGGTCGGATTTTAGAGTTTCTTTGTCCACCGTTTTCAGCCCCAGTCGAGGAAAGTCAGTTCACCGTGGATGACGAGTCCGTGCATTTGCCTCATCTTACCCCGTAAACCTGGGATTGAGATATGGGGATCGGGCCTGATAATAATGCGACGTGTGATGTGAAATGCCTCATCATCGCCACACTGTCCATTGTACTTTTACTTTCGGCTCTGATTCTAACTTCTTCCCCCACGGAGAAGAGGAAAGTTAGTTTTGGAATGGCCCCCAAAGGGAACCTGAAAGAACTGAATACCCACTCGTCTGTCCGTCCTGACACCCGCTCAGTTAACAGACATTGGCTCTCAGCGGCTGCGGATCCCCAGTCCAGGCCGTCCCAGTTCCCTCGACCGAGCAAGAACATCGACTCGAGTAAAGAAAGTTTGGAGAGTGCTGTTATGTATGGCTGGAGATCGCTTGCACACCCATGCGTTGAACCAGAAACTTTGCCCAAGCCAGGAGGTTGTGTTTTGAGCCAATCGTCGAGTTGGGCTCTTTGTTGTAGTTTTTGTGTAGATCCAACCCGTCTCTAAACTTTACTGCCTTTCCCCTCCCCCCTCGCCCCTAGCCGCTTCCTTTATATCACGAATCTTTGTGCGCAAGCTGTGCTCTCTCATCTTGACAATTTTCTTTATTCTCATTCATGCATCTGACTACCAGTCCTATCATTGTGCCCCTGCTTCGCAATGGCGGGTACAACGGACGCACTGGGCGCATCCCCTGAGCTTACGCTGTTGATCGTGGCTTTCTTAGCCATAGGTGGGTACAACGTGATTGAACTCATCTTTTGGATCTACGACTTCTTCAGAAAACATTCGGGCCTCTACTTCTGGAGTATCACAACTGCCACCTCTGGCGCTGGATCCTACATAATCTTCCTTGTTCTCCGGGAGTTCACCATCGCTCCTCCCCTTGCCACTGGCATCGGCATCGCCTTGTCATTTCCCTTCATGGTCACCGGCCAGATCCTCGTTCTTTATTCTCGACTCCATCTGGTCGCCATCAATCCTCGCATCCTCCGCTTCGTTCTGGGCATGATCATCGTGACCACGGTGGTATTCACTATCCCCCTTGCCATTCTTCTTATTGGAGACCAGGCGGGCGACAAACACTTTACTGGCCCGGAAAGAATATACGAGAAACTGAGTATAACTGCGGCCTGCGTACGAGAATTCATCGTCTGCGGGATCTATATCTTCGAAGCCTTCCGGCACCTCAGACCTGTTGTGCTCGCAAAGGGCTGCGAGGGCCGACGAGTGATGGTTCATCTTATCATGGTCAATATAGCTGTGATAATCCTCGATACCTCCCTCCTGGTAATGGAGTATCTCAACCGTCGTGAGATCAAACTCAGCTACAGCGCAATCACTCATACCGTCAAGCTGAAAATGGAGTTTGGCATCCTCAACAAGCTCATCAAACTGGTCCAAAGCCCTATGGCGCTCTACCACCCTGATTCAGGCCATGGCTTCAATTTGCAGCCTTGCCCTGAGTCTCCACACGATAGGTTCCGGGAGAAACCCGGCCAAGATCTTGGTAGTTCCTCCCGCACGCCCTCGGGTGAGAGTTGTGAGTTTACTAGAAAGCCTGACGACAGTGCCTGCCGTGCACCTTTTCGGGCGGTATCCTGGGACCATATAATCCATGGCAGTGTGGATCCGGATGCTATTCTGCCTGCCTCCTCAAGCGATGAGCGGCTCTCGTCGGCAGCCTAGCTCCGAGAAAAGCCCTATATTCGTCACACGCCTTAAAAACTTTCTCTATGTATATATGCCCATACTAAAATTAGAACGAGCACCAAATTGAAAGTCCACCAATTGCATAATAACATTTTCGTTCATTGCTTTCCCCACCTCTAGGCTCTTCAAAATCAAAACACAAGCTCACAGCCTCTACCTCTATCCACATCCGTTCTCTTCACACCGTAGCCCCTTCGACCAACAACCCCGACCAAAGATCACAAGTACTCTTCAGCACCTGCCCATCCTCAATAAGCCCAAACCCCTCATTATGCATCTCAAGCACACCCCGCAACCTCTCCTCCTCCACCCCTTCCACCCTCGGCCAATATACCTCCTGCCGCACCCCATTCGGATCCCCCCACCGCGCATGACTCGTGATGTACCGCTGATACTCCTCAAACCGCTTCTCCTCCTTCCCACCCAGCGTCGGATTATACCACTGCGCTACCGTCTCACTCGAGTGCAGACCGTTCAGCACCCCATCGAGAAAACTATACTGCGTAGCCCAGGTGGAGTTCGGGTATGCCTGCACCACGGCGCGCAGGTGGCAGGTAATCATGAGGTCGCGGGTCATTTCCGTGAGCATCTGCACCTCCGAAGCGTTGGCGTAGTGGTGGGTATAATAATCTACCATTCGTTGGGCAATATGGTGCGATTGACGGGGAAACTGGAAGTAGATGTATTCTTCGAGGTAGCCCGGGGGGATCGGGGAGGGGAGCATGAGGGTTCCTTCGTCGATGACGTGGGAAACCATTAAGGATTCGAGGTGTGGCCAGTAGTTTCCTGCCAAAAACAGTTATTATCATTAGTTATAACCTACTTCGTGGTAATAGGATAAAAGGAGGTGAAGGGGAGAGAGGGTACCGTTGGCAAACTCAACTAAAGCGGTTTGCTGAATATACTCCCCATCTGGAACGGGGGAGGATTCGAAATAGAAAACCTCTTGATTCGCCCTGGCTAAGGTACTGGTATTGGCTGAGAGCAAACAATCCATAACCTTACCCTCCTGGTCTTTTTCATCTCCTATGTTGCAACCGGCCAGGGAAGCAAACTGGTCGAAACGCCCGTACTGGCGCTCCAGGTCCGCCCCGGAGCCAAGGCCAGGGCTTTGTATGAACGCACGATTAAAAAGGGGATGTAGCGTCCCCCCTTCCGCGGTGAGATGGTACATGATCGAGGCGGCTCCTGCAGAATTACCCCAGGCGGAGACGTTATACGGGTTTCCTCCTAGGAGATAGATGTAGGATTGGACCCAGGATAGGGCGGCGCGTTGGTCGTGCAAACCGGCGTTGAATATCCAGGGGTCTTCGTCGGCCCCGGTGTTGTTTTTGAGCGGTTCACCAGCGAGGAATCCAAATGCACCCAGGCGGTAGTTGATGGTGACGATGATGAGGTCATTGTGGGCTTGTTGGATGAGGCCGGTGCCGTCGAAGTATCCGAGATGATGGGCTTGGTCTTTGGAGCCGGTTGTAAAGCTTTTTGTTATATCAGTATGAAATAATAGAAAGAAAGAAAAAGAAGGAGAGAGAGAGAGGTGTATCGTACTTACCCTCCACCATGGAACCAGACAACCACGTTCATCAAGAGACCAGGCACCAATGCCCTGCGGGGGACATATACATCGAGAAACAAACAATCTGCCACCAATTAATATAAGATAAAAACACACCTGTATGTATAAAAAGGCCAAGGAAGCTTACCCTCTGCTTCGTTTCCGACTATGTCCTCAAACATAGGGTCATCTTCCATACCTGGAAGGAGGACGGGGATGCAATTATGGCCTTCGGACCCATCCTGAACCCAAGGATTGAACTCAGGCGGCGCTGGCTTTTTCCAACGTCGGTTTCCAACTGGGGGAGCCGCATAACGGATATTGCGAAATGTGTAGACCTGAAGAGAGCAGACTTTTAGCGGAGGAGAGAACTCTCAGCTTGTGCGAGTTGGGAAGGGATCAGAAGCATACGTCGGCGTCATCGTTGTAATGGCTGGCTCGCCAGGTGCCATAAGGAAGAACAAGTATAGGGAGACCAGTCACGGTGTCGAAGGTGATACCCGAGGCAACAGCAGAGGTAGAAGCAGAGGAAGAGTTAAGGAAGAGGATGATTACGGGCAGGAAAATGAGTATCTGCATCTTGTGTTGAGTAGGCGATTTGTGTTAGATAGGATGAGAGAAACACACCAAGGCCAAAAGGGCCATAAAGAGAATGAGCATCTTTTATAGGTTTATTGCCAGCTTCCTAGAATAAAGAGCAGACTAGTTAGTCCATGCTGAACGGAAAGAGGCTGAGATTCTGAGATGCTCGTTTGTCTCGTTTACTGATTGCCTAAACGGGAACGGCGGGAACGAGGATCAACCTGAGAGGAGCGGACGCTAGTCGGTGGAATTCAAGGATTCGATTCCTGTCTCCTTGGCAAGAAGGCTGCGTTTCTATTTGCCCTCCCTGGGGTTAAATCAAGAGGTTTAGGAATGGAAAAGGTGAAATTCCAAGCGCGGTCGCTTGAGGTCTAATTTTATAGAGTAGCCTTGGTGGAAAAAATTAAAAATAAAAAAACATGAAAAGTCAATATGGTGTCTAACATTCACAAGGTCTGACATAATCGTTACTCTCATCCAGGAACTCATGTCCCGCTTCCGCAAGCACGACAAACCTCTCATTAAAATACCCCATTCCAAAAAGTTCCCTTACCCGTCCGCTATCCAGGGGCACACTGTCCATCCCCTGTGCAACTGCCCCTAACTATGCATGCGTAAACATGCAAAAGAGGCCTTAAACCCGTAAATTCCCAGCCGCAAGAAGTACATATCTGACCCCTTTAAATACCCCAAACACCCAGGGGATCCGGTCCTCCAGAGCTTATCCGGTTTTGCTGTAGAGTCTTCACCCGTTTGACAAGGGTGCCAACGCAGATAGGCCCAATCAAAGTGCACAGAGAGATTGCCCAGATTATCACAAGGTAGGTCTCGGAGGACCCCGTGGAAGAACTGTCGGAGAATATACCCTTAGACTCTGCCAGTGAGGCGATGAGGTAACCGATCTCGCCTCGCGCAACCATGGCTAACCCGAGAATTGATGCCGGATAAAGCGACTTCGGTTTTGGAGGGAGCAAAGCTGTTGAGGCCGGTTGGGTCTGAATTTGCGCGGCAGCCTCAGGCGGACGAGTGTTCTTCGACGGGGCCGCGACAGCTCCACCTTGGTTATCTGAGTCGAAACACTGAGATGGTTGATTAGTGCTCTCTGTAACATTGGTTTGAGCGCCCTGGCCTCTCTGCGTCTGGCGTGTGTCTTTTTCATTGGCAAGTGGGACCTTTCGTAGTTGGATACAGGAAGTCATAGGCGACTTGAGAGCGCGAAGCAGGCGGCCCAGACCCATGCCCGATGAAAATTGGACAAGCCACGCGCCGGTGACCAATTTCCCAAAGGCCATCAGAATCGCGTAAACAAAGCCACGCCAGACGACACTGCCCTGGAACATTTCTGTGATGGGGATCGCAAACCCGATTGATGCCTAGGTTGTATTAGTACGAAGTTTAAGGCATCATAAAATGAGATGAAAACTCATGAAAAACATGGGGATAAGAATCCGGTTGACGGGCTTCTGGTAGTAGCACTCGTAGATCGATTTGCCTGTAATGGCTTCGTGGAGCGGTGCGGTGGAAGATCCGACCGGTCGGGATCCCTCGACTGAATCCTGCCCAGAATCGGATGATGTAGAATCCTGTCCAGCGCCAGAAATGCTTGGGTCGCTGGTCTGCGTTGTATCCGCACGAAGAGTCTGACGCGAGAAATCGTCGAACCAGGATGCCATCACACCCGCAATATACGCAGCGAAAAGACTCGAGGTTCCTGCATAGGTAGCCCCGGCCACCAGTCCGACCAGGACAGAGGTATAGGCTAGGAATGCAAAGTGCGGGGAGCCCATGAATTTTGGCATTTTATCCCTTCTAGCCAGCAGAAATTTCAAGATGGGCTTGAAACAGAATTTGCACAACAGTACCGTGCCAACAGCAAACCCGATCGAGACAAACACGGGCCGAATAACGGTAACAGCGCCGAAGGAGTCGCTACTACCGCCAAGGTTGGTGATGATCTGGACCATGACCAAGCCCACCACATCATCCAGCATAGCGGCACTAGTTGTAACAGTGCCGAGACGCGTGGTGATGAGCTGTGTGGTTGAGAGAATGGTGAAGGTGGTGCCTAGACTCGTCGCACTTAGAGCAGCCCCAGCGGCGAATGCCTGCAGAGGCGTGATGGAGAACATTTCCATGAGGATAAACGATAGACCCATGGGTGCCCCAATCCCGGTAAATGCCACCGCAATTGACAGATTCAGGTTGGCTCTGAGGGTGGAGAGAGTCGTCGACAGGCCTCCCTCGTAGATCAGCATAATCAAGCCTAGGTACCCAAGCTGCTGGATCACCGTTTCCGTTTCACGATCCAGCCATTTTGCACCGGGAGTGCCCCAGAGAATACCGATAAAGAGCTGACCGATCAGCCCACAGTACAGGAGCTTGTCTAGGCAGGCGTTGACGAGGTTCAGCGCTAGAAGTAGGCCGGTCTGGTTGAGAATGGTGGTAATAGCCGGTTCATGGTACGCAAAAGCAGCGTCGGAGCCCGCCATATTTGAAGTCACGGCGAATTAGAATTTCCCACTATTTATAATTGGCCTATTGACGGCTAAATTGGAAGTCTTAAGAGTAACTTTGGATCAATTTGGGGGTCGAGTGTAAAAGTAACAGACTCCATCAGTGGTGAACTTCAGAATGCGATAGATCGAAGGATGGGAGAAGCGAGAGACAGAAAGGTGGAAGCAATGCTGTTAATATTCAAAAAATAAGGCTTGCGATGATCTGAATTGGACGACGACCTGAGAGAGGAAGAGGAGAAGAAGAGAAGATACAAAAAAGGGAAAAAGATGAGGTCGTCACGTGGCGCACTTGGCGATTTCGCGTAAATTCTTGGGGCCAAGAGCTTTGCCTCATCAATTGACCGGAGCATGGCTATCTTTTGCATTATCCCAGGCTCGTTGATGACAAGCATTCCCTTGTGCTCCTAGCTGGTTTACCTACTTCCTACAACATCGATTTATTGATGGCATGAAGCCAAAGGTAACCACCCGTTGGCGTGGCTGGTGCCAAGACATGGTTAAGTAAAGCCATTCGCGCTCTTATTGGCCCAATCTCCTGCTCAACATCCCCAACTACCATGCATCATGACATGAATCTTTTGGGGCTGTCGACGAGAAGTCTGGAGCTTGGACTTGTCTATTGATCTGAAGCCTTAACTTAAAGGCATGGTAAGAACCATTTTCCAGTTCGTGGCATTTAGGAGTACTACCTGCTTGGTCTCAGACAGGATCTATGCATCGTAAACTGACCTGTCAATTGTGGAGAGTGGTACATATGTAGCACCTGGCACTGATGGCAGGGACCTCTCTGCTTTGATGCATGGAAAAATTCCACTACCGAAAAATGAACATATCTTCAATCGTTCATTTATCCTCTAACTAGTGAATCTTGCTCCTCTCCGCCCCCGACGTTTTAAAGTCGGTTCTCCGAAAATACCCCTTGGGGTTCATTATACATATTTTCGGAAAGACATCATACATAAAACCATGACCGTTCCATCCCATCTTTGAAAACGGTCACATGACATTTCCATATCCCAAAATATCCCTATTCCTGCACCATCCAATCCAAATATCGCTAAAGAGCCCCGCCGCGAGAATCAAAAGTCCGACCCTTCCTCCCCAATCATGATAAGCAACCTATAAACTCGGCAACTGTTACGCCTGAGGCGCTTCATTGCGTGTTCGATGTCCGCCCCCGGGTTATCCCTTAACCGCTTTATCACACGAGCACGGACGTAGAAAAGACCCCGAAAGGACCTGGTGAGTTCAAAAGGTAGCTAGCAGACATTCGCATTAGAATTCAGGATTAAGAGGATAAAAACCATGGAAACATGGGTAAGTATACTTTTCCACAGGGTGAATGAAGCTGTAGACAACGATTGCACTCCGGGGGTGTACTATTGCCATTGCAAAAGCAATCTGGCATTCCATGGATGTCAAAGTTGACTTCGTGCCACTGTAAAAAACAGGGTATGCACATTGATGGTGAACGTTTGGGCTTTCGGAGACGGACTGATAATAATTGTTGGCAGTCTTGGTCAGTGGGAGTTGCTTCCTGGGCTTTAAGAGCCTGGTGTCTTTTGACCTCGCGTTTGAAGATATCACGGGCCATGTTAATAGGAGGGGATAAGGACAGTGTTAGAAAGTTGTTGAGAGGAAGGAGGGGGGGAGGTGGGGAAAAGAGCAATTTTAAAACAGAGGCGAGAAAAAGAAACGTTGAAAAAAAAGAAATCTTCTAATTTGCATAGCTACAGCAGCACAAGATGTATAGCTTTAGATTGAGGAGATATAGGTATCTGACAACTCACGACGCTCTTAGAAAAATAATAACAATACGACCCACTCACTAAACTTGTAAAATTCCGGCATCGATCACAATCAAAAAAGCTGATTAGATACTGTTCTACAAAAAAAATAAGATTTTTGAAGAGACTGACTTTATAATCGCCTGCTAGAGTTTCTCCCGACCTATGCGGGTTCTATAATTAAGTACACGGGCCTCGAACCCGGTGATAGTACACTCAAAATAAAGGGCTCAACAGCCTAAAGATCAACCTTCGCTATCATACTACGGTATTGTGGCTTTCTTTGCTCCACAATATACGACAGTTACCAGTTGACACACGAAGGGAATGGTTCAGGGGTGGTGTGATTGTCATAATTATGTAGCTATAGATCATATCAATCCATACCTAGATGCATAATAGGGATTATAACAGCAAAAGCAATAACAAAGTTGAGTTTTAGCTTGGGATTGACAGAAATTAACTGTTTGCAAACTTGTGCATGTTCTCCGCGTTATATATTGACTTCTAGATATATATCTTCAGGGTACTATGTGGATAAATATATTATTGGGCCTCTCCGATATTCATCATCAATGGCAATGTTAAATCGATGAGCAGACCGCATCCCACGAATGTTCTAGGGGTCAGATTAATTGTTTTTGTGGGCGCGTCTGCACCTCAGCAGTTAGTTATTTTCCAAGCACATTAAGTTCGATTTGATACGGCCAGCCATATCCGACGAATCACCATAAACGCTTTTATAAAAAACCAAGACTTCGTCCCAGAGCTCTCTTGCTTTTTGCATTTCAGCAGCCGCGGACTCATTGGCGGCCTGTTTATGAGAGCCCTCTTCCATAAACGCCAAAGCCAGCTCGTCTACAGCTCGCATGGTCTCTGGGTGGCGGCGGCCCCACCATTCTGTATAGATTGCAATAACCTCTCCGATAAGGTTGCGGGCGGTTGTGAATTGATAAAGCTTAGTATGCGCTCGCCCCAAATTCAGCTTAAGCGAGACCATCGTGGGGTGGAATTCCCCCAGGCTGTTCTTTTGGCTGTCGAACACATGGCGGAAGAGGTTCATTGCCGCTTCTACCGAGCCTTTCCTCAATTGTACTTGGCCTATATCGTTTAGGATTCGAATATAAAGGTGATTGCGCTCCTTTATCATTGCACCATGTTGGTTTGGTTCCTGATGGGCGAAGTGAACTGCCACCTGGCGTAGCAGCTGCTCGGCTTCCTCCAGCCTCTCTGTCATCATAAACACCACGGCTTTGTTATACATAATAGACATAGATTCGTCCATTGTCAGCATGCCGATTTCCTTCCGCAGATTCAGTGATTTTTCAAAGGCACTTAGGGCAAGGTCGAATTTCTGCTGAGAGGTATACACGAGCCCGAGATTGGTTAGTACGTCGGCCTGGAATTCAGCGGTATCCTTTGTGAGGATTTGGAGGCTGAGAGCCCTCTCAACCATCCGGTAAATGAGTGAGGCGCGTTCGTATCGACCAACATGTCGGAACAAACGACCAAGGTTTTCCATCTCGGTTAGGTTGGTGTTTGGCCCCCATTTTCCCTGCGTGATATAGCTCCAGCATAGGTCCGCATGAGGCTCCAGTCGCCGCATTGTCTCCCAGAAATGCTCCTCATAGGACCGCGGAACTTGAGAGGCGACGAGGGAGATGGCGGAACATATATAGACTTGTTCTTCCCCGTCAAGCCTCGCTTTTAGTCTTGCCGCAATTTGGACTGCCGGGTGGGTTTCCCACAGCTGTTGACCATTGGTTGATCTTCTCAGCTCGATGAAGGACAAATCTGCTAGGAGAGGATAGTAGTTTCTGAATGGTTTCTGCTGCATTGCTAGGTCGCGGAGCCAGTTTGGATACGTATCTTCGGTTGCCCCAAGGCAGAGATCGTACCATAGATCCCGGTGGTACAGGAAGCTGAAAAGGGTCAATATTTTTGCACCCACAGGTTCAGTTATTTCGAGCTCCTCAAAACTCAGATGCATGGAGCGAGTTAGGGGTACGTCGCCCCCAAGTAGTTCGCGATCCCAACCTCGAATTCTCCATGCCTCCACATAATCCAAGATTGTGTACCGATAACGGGAAATAACAGACACTGCAAGACGGAGTGCCAGGGGTTGACCCTTGAGTAACCCTACTAGCTCTTTCACACCTGAAGAGTACGGGGTTAGAGTAGCCAAATTGCAACGTTGGAAACGGGAAAGCCTTACCTCCCCCTTCGAGGAGCTGGGGACTGAGCTGTGTACGTAGAAGAGTAACCGCGTCTTCATTCCTCAGCCCTTTGACCTCCAGGATGGGGTGGTATCTTTCTATCAAGTCTCGTCTCTTGGAGGTAAGGAGAACATAGCCTCGCTTGAGTCTACCCACGGCGCTGTGGATGTTGAAGGATGTGTGGTCGTTAGAATCTGGGCCTGGTTTTGTGTTTACCCCGTCGACTACCAGTAGCCATCTCGCGTCCTCTGCGCGGTTCAGTTCAGCGAAGAATGAACCGACGAGCCCAATTCGTTGTTCCCGCGACAATTTGACAGAGGCGGCACTATCTGAAGAGGTTGCATGGCCACCCACTTTGAGCATACTGATCACGCTGTTCTCAAAGGCTTCCTGACTTTCGCCACTGATCCAGAAAATCTCACGCTCTGGGTGTTTGGATCGCTGTTGATGGACGAATCTTGCCGCTAGCTGTGACTTGCCTACGCCAGCAAGGCCCCAAAGACTGACAACGCACCGTTGGAGGGGCGACTGGGTACCGAAGCCTAACTCTTCTTGCAAAAACGCCATCTCCTCCGCCCTGCCAACGAACGCCCATCGTTCTGGGAGTGCTTGTGACAGGCGGATATCCTGGTCTCCGAATGGCGTGGGTAGCGGACCTTGACAATGTTAGTTTACCCTCAGTTGATCTACATGGATTCACATACTCGGGCGGTTTTCTCGATATTCACAAGGTAAACGAACCAGGAGTTCCTTCGCGTATGCTGCTGCTGTGAGAGCCGCATAGGGTTGCCAGCCATCATTTTTTGCGCGATCCGCAAAGTCGCTGATGCCTCGAATTACAGCAACTGGAAGCCTGGTCATCATACCAGCCGCCTCCATCTCTACGGCGATACCGCCGTACTTGTCTCTCAGGTAGTCTCTCCTTTCCTTGGATTTGATAACGCTGTTTCCCGAGAGGATGGTACCGTAGTGGACTTTGGGCTGGGCAGTGAGACGGTCGGGTCTCTGGAACTCGGGCAATTGGTCCAAGATGCGTAAGTGTCTCCAGAATCCCGACTCGTTCCGGGCTCGAATGATATTGATTACGGAACGTAGAAGTGGATGAGTCGCGTCCTGCCAGTGCTTTAGTTCAAACTTATCGTCTTCTCCCGCCTTTCCCAGATCATATCCCACTACCCCGGGACGGTCCCCCTCCGGAACTGCGACAGCTACATCCCCGAGTTGTATGTCCCTGGTCGGGGCCGGGATTCCACCAGCGATGCCGACAAGAAGCCCGAATTGTAGGTTCGGGAGATCTCGCTTGACTTCCGCTGCCATGCTCCCTGATACCCCCAGACCCTGTTCTTGGTAATAACCGACGACAGCTACCTTGTGAGGACCAATCTCGCCGACCGTGTAGATCACATTCTGGCCTGGAGCTCTTGGAGATATTTCTTCCGCAACTCGGTCGAGCATTGTGAGTGCCGCTCGTAGTTCAACCTCCAGGGGACACAGCCATACGACGGTGCAGTCTTCGAGCCTTGCAGAACACGCCATTTTGAGATGCGAGACTACCTATCGGCCGGGGACTGGAATATTTGCGACCGTTCTCGAGAAAAAAGAAGCCCAGGGATCGGACACACGACGGGCGTCTGGCGGAGGTTTGCGCGCGTATGCCGTGCTTCGCGGAATTTGTGACTATATATATGCACTGTCGTATGATGAGCATTATAAAGGGACGATTACCCATTTGAGTGGAGAACCGGCCATGAACCAAAGTGGCGATGCACTCAGATTTGCAGGGGTCTGAGAGCGCGCACCCAGCTTTTGCAGGAGTCAGTCGGACTTGCAGGGGTCGAGACTAATTCAGCCAGCGCATTTATTCCAGCATTCGTCCCCAATTAAACTCAGGAACCATTACCTCTCTAGAATCTCATCATGATGTCTGTCCAAGAAATACTCCAAGCAGTAACTACAATCGAGCAGCAGCAGCAGGAGGAGGAGGAGGAGGAGGAGGAGGAGGTGGTGGTGGTGTGTTACCCCGCCACGAAAGAGCCTCATGCGGGGTTGAGTCTATGGCTGCTGGCTGGGCAAGTAAACGTAACCTCGTCTGGGATTTCCTTCTTTGTGAATGACTTCGATATGATCTTGCTTCAGACGGGATAATGGATTCCAGTTATCTGTAGTCGTGATGACAGTCACAGGTGGCCAGTGGCTCTTTCCTTTCTGGAATTGATACAACCATTTTAGATACAGTATCGCTGGGAATCTCCCACAAAGGCCCCTTCCTAAGATCCGTGTGGTTGGGATGATAAAAAGGTAAGAACTGGAGTGGTTGGGTAGACGCTCTCGAAGTCATAGGAATTACAAGTTATTTGAGCTAATTTTATTCACACCTTAATAACATAATCCTCATTTTTCATAGTCAAGAAATATTTTAGGTTGATACTTTTTCTTCTTATGCTCGGCCTTATCTTTCTCACCAATACTAACCACAGAAACCCACATCATACCGAATATTCAGGGCTTGCTTTCTTCTTCGGAATAATATGCCATAAGTATTAGCTTGGTAGGGATTCGGACTGGACAGAACCCCCCGATCATGATGTTATCGTTGACGGCGGAGGAGGGGGAGTACTCCGCCACAGAGGTGGCTTGTGCAGGTTGACGTGGCAGACTGCATCGAGGCCACATCGAGGCTTAGCCGAGCCTCACAGGAGCATTATCTGGGCGATTTTTCATTAAAAAAGCGGGGGACCGGTTTCATTTTGTCAGTTTCTTCAGCACATGAATTCGACTGGATTTTAGCTTTGAGGGTGGTTTGTAGCTGGCCTGATGTTCGGGAGAAGAGGTCAGTAGCTCCCTTTTCCAGACTGTGTATAAAATCATAAGCGAATTAACCTTTTGTTGGACAACTAGATTCCGCTTCACGGCACGCCTCCCCCGCGTCCTCAATTGGCAGCCATGTATCAGGAATATCACACCCCCCTAGATCGTCAAAGAGGCAGAGATCTAGTATATTCTCCAATGTGTCTAGCGAGGCCCTTATGCAA
The DNA here is from genome assembly GCA_027569045.1 of Aspergillus biplanus. Lineage (NCBI taxonomy): Eukaryota > Fungi > Ascomycota > Eurotiomycetes > Eurotiales > Aspergillaceae > Aspergillus > Aspergillus biplanus. Next base: position 538,442 of record JAPDEJ010000014.1, read on the forward strand.
CAAGTCGAGGATTGGGACGACGGAACAATGGGGGCTCAATCAAGCCCAAATCCATATGGTCTACCCGTTCCGCTCGCAGCCTGGGGAGTTCCGACACCGCCAGAGCAGAGGGCCCCTTCTCCGTATACACAGCCAGTGAGCGGACCTGAACGATCCCAGACGCCACTGGAGCGAAATCTTGGAAACATCGATCTGTTGATCGCGCGGGCTACAAATGAAGAGGAGCTGAGGGAGCTCAAACAGCAGAAGCGCTTACTTCGGAACAGACAGGCGGCGTGCGTGCGGTTTCTTCTAATCAAAATTATTTCTAGCTAATCGCTTTTAGACTCGACTCTCGTCAACGGAGGGTAGCTTATACCGAGAAACTGGAAGCGGAGAATAAGCAACTTACCAGAACTATCACGGAACTAGAAGGGGAGATTTATAATTTCAGAGCCAGGGAACATCGCCTCCTGCAAGAGAATGAGAATTTGGTTAAGAAAATGGTTCAGTTCGCCTTGATTGTTGATGTTCTCCCTGAGAACCTAGACGACGATACCAAGCCCGATGATATAACGGAGCTTGGCAAGAAATACAACGTTCTCCGGGAAGCCATGGGGAAGGTCAAATCGGAATTGTGGTTCCGCGCCTCGGAGGCCTAGATGAGCCAGGTGGGGAGTGGAATTTCCCTCCCTATTACAGGTGGATGATGGTCCTCCTCTGGTGACTCAGGTACTCCAAGGCGTGCTGGAGCAGCGGGACTTTTATCGCTCCGCCTACCTCGGGAGGTAGGTAAGGCGTCCACTGGTGGCTACGCCTTGCCCTAGTTAAGATATAAGGATATCTGGGTCGAATTTCATTCTGTTTACGAGTATCGTGGTATTTTTATCATGCGTTTTACGGAGCTTGGGGCTATAAACTACTAGTACAACCTAACCTGATATTATAAAACCAGTCTGGCAATTGATGTTACATAATGGACGATATTTTGAAGCCTATCCCACTCTTTTGCTGGGGGAAATACCGTTGGTTTCAGATGTCCTTGGATGCGAACCTGGGATTGGTATGCGATGAGATAGTTGATCTATGATATCGCTGTCTCGACCGTGGGCTCTGACTGTCTCGTTATCTTGTCACTATCCCTCTTTTCATGTGAATCTATTATGGATGTGTCTTGAATAGGAACGTTGCTGCGATCCAACTCAGCCGAGCCAACTCAGCCAAACGTTTTGTTGTCTGGGGATTCCTTGATCGCACGATCCCTCCGGTAAATTCACCATGAGAGGATCTTATTGGCTGGACGCAGCCTTACTGAAATGATCTTGCGACGATCAGGCCGACCCTGTTGGAGGCTTGTGGGACATGACGCCTTGAAGCTTGGGGCCAAACCGGCGATCAAGCCCTAAAACATCAACATGCACCTTGGCAAGGCAATCCGCTCAGCATCAGCAATAAGCAACATATCCTTTTTAACCTCGATCTCCACCCTCAACCTGAGATGGAATCTAGGATTATAGAATAGTAAAATGCTCCCCTCAACCCTAACCCGCCACCTTTGCTCCACCCTCCTCCTCACCGGCATAACAACCACCACCATCGCAACCATAGCCACCGCAGCTACAATTTCCCCTTACAACAAGACCACCAGAAACAAGAGAGTCAAATCCACGAACACCAACCCCCTCCAACCCCCGGCCCATCTACGCCATCGCCCACCGCATCCTGCATCCCTCCGCCATGACCGCCGCCCTACAACACGGCGCCAAACGCACTGGAAATCGACCTCACAGCGTGGAGTCACGAGTGGTGGGCGGATCACGACGGGACCCCGAATTCCGCGGGCTCAACAGCGCGGGAACTATTCAGTTTCATTGCCTACGAGCGCTCCCGAGGGGGGAATATCGCGTTTGTCTGGCTTGATATCAAGAATCCGGACGACTGTCCGGATAGAGAGCAGGGGCGTTCGATATATGCATTGAGGGAGTTGGTTAGGGAGATTCTGGAGCCGGCGGGGGTGAGGGTGTTATATGGGTTTTGGGAGAGTGAGGAGCGCAAAGGGGTTGGGATTGTGGGAGGGGATCTGAATGCGAATGAGGCGGTTGTGTTGAGTGGGATGACGAGGGAAGCGGTGGGGTGGTATGAGGGGATGGGGATTGAGACGAGCCAGCAAGTGATGGGTTATGGGTGGACGGAGCTGAGGATGGGCGGTTGGTGCGGAGGATGCTGGAGGAGGCGGGTGTGGATGGGGTCATTTATGGGTTTCGGGATGCGGATTATGCGGAGGATGAGGTGACGAGGGCGGCGGTTGGGGGTATTCTGGAGATGGTGGAGGGGAGTGCAGGGCTGAGGATGGCAGGCGTGGAGGATGTGCCGTGGAGCTAAGCATTCTTTGACCACTATCATGATGTATTTTAAACTCTCTTGATCATGACAATTGTTTAGACCCCAGAGATTCCGTGTTGGCGTTGAAGTATGAGGTGGCGTGCTCGATGACCGTCTGTGGCGAATTAGGGCTTCGCTTTTCTGTCCATCACGACTTGATTGTTGCTTATCATTTTGACTTTCGTTCTGCTGTCGGTTGTCCAGCTCAGCCACACGAGTCAATCCGGGAACAAAATGCGAGAACACGCAGACCTCGTATCCCCTCTGCCCCTCATCGCTGCTCAGCACCCTCGGACCAATCCTCGCATCGCTCTCGTGCTCCCGCTCCGATCAAACGAGGCTGAGCAGTGGCTTGCAGTGCAACAGGATGCGACAGGATGAATCCCCTGGGCCCACCAACGCCAGACCTAACCGAACGGGGCTAGTCGACGCCGAGATGCGATGGTGATCCCTGTCGTTGGGCGAGCACGAGGAGGGGTTCCGTGCTGTGCGCTGGATCTCGGATTTCCCTTATTTATCGTCCGCCACACGTCCGGGTTTTCATCTCTTTTCATTTCTCGAACAATTGCATTCAGAATGGCAGACACGCTCCCCCCATTGAACCCGGCCGAGGAGGAGGCATTGGCCAAGATTCTCCGGCGCACCGCGTCCGTGGTACGTCACCGTCATCTTCTGGCGTGCAGAGGAACGGAGAGACTAATGAAGTAGCCGGCCCTGAGAGCTTCGCCTGGACCCCACCAACGTCGGGGGAGTCACGGTAACTACCGAAATGAGCTTGGAAATGTCGATGACCCACATTAATTGCAATTAGATGAGGAGAGCATCCTCCCCTTGACCTTCAAGATCCACGTCAAAGAGACGCTGGACCGACTGCTGGCCCAGGAGGACACCAACAACGATGTCCAGATCACGGCCGATGACAAGGGACCAAAGGTTTCTCTCTCCCCTCATAGTTGAATTTAAAATGCTCATTCAAGCAGGTCATGACGCTGGGAACCGCCAATTCCGACTCGACGCGCACCCGCCAACTCCGGGGGACATACCAGCTCGCCAACCTGCTCGAAACCCTATACCTCATCCGAGAGAAGCGCGGCCTCGAACACGTTTCATGGAGCGACATCACCGAAAACCCCGTGGACCGCATCGACCGCAAGATCCGCGAGCAGTACTGGCACACACTGACCCGCCGACTCGACGCCTCGCTCATCGACGTCGCTGCCGTAGACCCCAAGGACTGGAACGAGAACCAAACAGCACGCATCTATATCCCCGCCGGCCAGCCAAAGCAATTCGCCTACTACTCCCGAGTCGCGCGGGAGCGACCCGAACTAAACCTGGAGGTCGAGTATCTGCCCGCCGAAATCACCAAGGAGTTTGAGCACAGCGTGCGCGACCGGCCGGGGATTCTCGCCCTGGAGATGGAGGCCACCGGAGAAGGAGAAGACGACCTGCGCGGACTGGAATTCATCGTGCCCGGCGGCCGCTTCAACGAATGCTACTACTGGGACAGTTACTTCATTGCCCTGGGCCTGCTCGAGATCGGCCGCACCGAGACCGTCAAGCATATCGTGCGCAACTTCAGCTTCCAGATCCAGCACTACGGTAAAGTCCTCAACGCGAACCGGACGTACTACCTGACGCGCTCGCAGCCGCCGTTCCTAACTGACTTGGCTCTGCGATTGTACCGGGCTACTTCCGGTGAAAAGGACGCGCGGGATTTCCTGCGGGATGCTCTTATCGCTGCTATTAAAGAGTACCGCCAGGTTTGGATGGCGGAACCGCGGTATGACCCGGAGACAGGGCTGTCGCGGTTCGGGCCTCCGGCCCTGGGTGTGCCCCCGGAGGTCGAAGAGGGCCATTTCGATTTCGTGCTGACGCCGTATGCGGAGAAGTATAAGTTGAGTGTGCCGGAGTTTATTGCGCGGTATAACACGGGCGAGATCGTTGAGAAGGAGCTGGATGAGTTCTTTCGCCATGACCGTGCCGTGCGGGAGTCGGGACATGACACCTCGTAAGCCCTTTCTTCCAAGAATACCTGGATGAAAATGAAAGAAGGTTAATAAAAAAAAAAAATAGGTACCGATTCGAAAGCGGCGCCGCCAACCTAGCCACCGTGGACCTCAACTGCCTGTTGTACAAATACGAGACCGACATCGCCTACGCGCTCGAACACATCTTCCCAGACGGCCTTGACACTTCCTCTTCCTCTTCCTCCCCTGAAACATACAAAGAGTGGCAAACCCGCGCCTTGACCCGCCAAAACGCCATCAGCAAGTACTGCTGGAACGAAAGTGCAGGAATGTTCTTCGACTACAACACCGCCACACACACCCAAAGCAAATACGAATACGTCACAACCCTGTACACCCTCTGGGCGGGCGTCGCAACCCCATCCCAAGCTGCGACGCTAGTTTCCCGCGCGCTCCCCAAATTCGAGCATGTCGGGGGTCTGAGTTGCTGTACGGCCGCTTCTGCGCTCGAATATAAAAAGGCCGGCCGCGTGCAACGGCAATGGGACTACCCGTTCGGTTGGGCCCCGCATCAGATCCTCACCTGGGAGGGCCTCAAACGGTACGGGTATCCCACTGAGATGGAGCGGTTGGCGTACCGGTGGCTGCAGATTATTACGCAGGTGGCGATGGACTACAATGCGGCGATCACGGAGAAGTATGATGTGACGCAGTTGGAGAACCCGGGGAAGGCGGAGAGCGAGTATGGGAATCAGGGGTTAGGGTTCCGGGGGGCTAACCTGGAGGGGTACTTCTTTCTTTTATTCTTCTATTCTTTCACTTTAGGACAAGGTATGCTAACTGCTATAGGTTTGGATGGACGAATGCGAGCTTCTCGTACGGGCTGAATCTGCTGCGGCATAACCGGGTGTTGATCAATGGGTTGAACTTGCGGGTTCCGTATGAGCAGTTGAAACACAACCACGCCACTATATGACCTGAGGCTATGAGAAATCTCCTCTCCTAGCTAAGCTAACGAGATACGACTTATGAGATCATTGGATAGTGAAGAGTTAAGGATAGCTTATGGTATCGAATGAATGATATAGCCTATAAGACTTTGTTAGGGCTGGGAATCGGCACCCGGCATTCGGCTCGGCGATTTAATCCACTTCTCCAACTCTATAGTTATTTATTAACCAGCATTTTAAACCATCTGCTGTAGAATAATCAATCAATAACTGAACAACCCAGTAAAAGGTAGAGAAGTGAAATGGACAGAGCACTTCTCGTCCCCAGCCATATCGGGGAGAATGTGCTCCCCAACCTCCCTCTCTTCGACAAACTGCTCCGTTTCGCCCACCGATCTCCTCCCCGCACTGCCATCCGCGATCTCAACGCCGGTCTTGAACGCAGCTATCTCCATCTCCTAACGGACGTTCTGGCCTTGCGCAAGGTGATAAAAAGCAGACTCCCGGTCCCGGTACAAGATGACCTCCAAGCCAACAAAGAGGTGTTTATTGCCCTGATTGCGCCGGGGGGGTATGAATACGTCGTGGGATTTCTCGCCATTCAAGCCTTAGGCGGGGCGGTCGTTCCAATCAGTACCCCTCCCTCTTCTTCCAATCTTGAATGTTGACAGAGACTAATAAAATGAAGCAACCGCCCTCCCCGTCCAAGAAGCAAAATCGCTCGTCATCCGCTCCCGCTCCGTCGCCATCATATCCTCCAGCACGGCCTCGACCCTCGCCATCGACGTCGCCAATGCCGTCCACCATGATGCCAGCGCAGGAACACCCAAACTCCCCTGTTTAGCGATATCCCCCCATCTCCAGGCGACCCCGCTCCCAGCGAGCGAGATCTTCATCTCTTCCAACACCGTCCCCGACTTCAACGCCGCCGCTCTTGTCATTTTCACCTCTGGGACTACCGGGCCACCGAAAGGCGCCGTCCAGCGCCGAAGCTATATTACCGGCGCGGGGGAGGAAGTTGCCGATGGCTATCGGATAACCGAGTACGATACAGTGCTGCATTTATTGCCGGTCCACCACGCCACCGGAATCGGGGTTACACTCCTCCCCTTTCTGGTGTCGGGCGCGTGTGTCGAGTTTAAGAGTGGGGGGTTTGATCCGGCCTGGACGTGGGAAAGATGGGCTTCCAACACAAACATCCCCCCCAATGAAGAAAAAGAAGGAGGAGGAAGAGGAGGAAGATTGACGTTCTTCTCTGGTGTTCCCACAATCTACACCCGCATGATGCACCACTTCCAATCCCACATCGCCCCCTTACCACCCGCCCAACAGGAAAAGTATATCCAGGGCGCAAGATCACTCCGGGTCCTCCTGTGCGGAACATCGGCCCTCCCGTCCCCCGTGCAGGAGTTCTGGACGGGCATTCTCGCCGGCAAACCCATTCTAACCCGCTACGGCGCGACGGAGTTTGGGGCCGTCCTGAAAGCGGATCTGGATGGGAGTACGCCGATGAATAGTGTGGGGAGAGTGACGCCGGGGGTGTCGGTTAGGTTGGACCCGGAGGGGATGGTGTTGGTTAAGGGGCCGAATATTTTCTCTAAGTACCTCTCCCTTTGCTTTTTCTTTCTTCTCTTTCCTCTTTTTTTAAAATTTGGTTTTTTGTGTGATGGATGGATGAGTGTTAATGGGTATAGGTATTTGTATGATGAGACTGCAACCGCAAAAGCACATGATAAAGACGGCTATTTCATCACGGGTGATATTGCTCGACGTGAAGGCGAGAATTACTTTATTCTCGGTCGGGCGTCGTTGGATATCATCAAGAGTGGGGGGTATAAGCTCTCCGCACTGGATATCGAGCGTGAGATCCTTGGGTTGGAGTATGTTGCTGAGGTGATGGTGGTCGGGGTGGAGGATGAGGAGTATGGACAGCGGGTTGCGGCGGCCATTACACTGAGGAATAACAAGAGGGGGTTGACACTGGATGAGCTGAGAGGAGATTTGAGAGGGAGATTGGCTGGGTACAAGATGCCGACGGTGATGAGGGTGTTGGAGGGGGAGATTCCGAAGTCGGGGACGGGCAAAGTGCAGAAGAAGATTCTGGGGCCGCGATATTTTGGGAGCTGGGAACAAGATAAAGAGGTTCAAATTTGGCGGAGGCAGTCTAAGCTATAGCTTTATTTCTTATAAATAGAGAGAGAATGACTAGATTATGTGGATACGGAACAGTTGTTTAAGTAGACCGCAGATTCGAGATACAAGCAATGAGAGCATAGAAAATCGATACAGATATCATTCTACATACTAGGATATACGCCTAAAATAACGTATAAAGGACTAAATCTTCGCCTTGGCCGGCGCACTCGTCTGCCTGCCATGCACATAACTAATCCTAGCAAACTTCTTAATCGCCTCTCCCCAGAGCTCCCCTCTCAACGCCGAATACACCCTATCGATACACGTTAGCCTAAATCCCACCACAAGAGTAAAGGGAAAAGGGAGGAATACCCCATCTTAGCCTTCGGAGCCCACTTCTTGCCCATCTCCAATGCCACATCCAACATCTCCTCCGGCTCCGCGATCGCATGCACAATCCCATCCTTCAGCGCCTCCTTACCCGTCCATCGATACGCCTCGAGTAACATCTTCTGCGCAATCTCCGGTCGTAGCTTCAGTCGTGGCAGAGAGCCGATGCCCTCGAAATGGAGTCCTAGGTTGACGGGGGGCATAGAGAAGAAGCCGCGCTTGGAGTTCATGATGCGGTAGTCGTGGGCCAACGCGAAGGGACAGGCGCCGCCGAACGTGTGACCCGTGAGGAGGGCGATGGTGGGGTAAGGGAAGTCGAGGACGGTGTGGACCATCTTTTTTTTTTTTTTTTCTAAATTAATAAATTCCCTTTTGATGTATAGGGGGGAGAAGTACAGGATAGAAGCCATCGGAGTTGGCAAAGGGGTTTGTATCGGATTCGTCTAGTTCGAGACCCTAAACATTGACAATTAGGTATGGTTTGGTTTAAGGTTGGATTTAGGAGGTCGAGTGTAGGTAGGCGTACAGTGCACCAAAATTTGGCATCGCTACCACGGGTAATCACTGCACCCTCACTGTCTGGACCTAAGGTCTGCTCGACCGTGCGAAACGCCCGAATCAGCTCCTGGCAGTACCAGGTGTTCAGCCGGTTCTCTGGCAGTTTCTGCATCGTGATCACGAACACATTGCCGTGGCGCGTGAGGGTGAGGTTACGGAAAGAGCCAACTTCTGTCATTTTGCTTCGGTAAATTGTATCAGGCTCGATAAAGGGAATATTAAGAATTGTAAGGTTCAATAATGTAAAAAAGAATACAAGTAAAAAAGGTAACGGAGGAATTGTGGAGGTAGTTATGCTCTGACCCCGCAAAGAAATGGCCGAGTGCCGATAGCTTCGGATGCGGGGAAGCCTACTTGCTGCAGGATTCCGAGGCCGAGGCGCCAACCCTTGGAACAGGACTCTTAGTAAAAATATGAGAGCTAACACGAAGAGTTAGATACAAAAGGCATTTTCTCGGTTTGTATACCTGATGGAACAAAAGTCCATGAGTGCTGCCTCCACCTTTAAAACCTAGAGTATAAAGCAACACTATGTGATGCGTGACGATAGGGCCTAAAATCCACCATTCTGGGCAGCCTCGTCTGCCACCAAAAAGATAGCTATAATAGCAGTCGACAAGAATTCCAGATGGCTGCGTTCCCTGATATCGAACGGGCCATGCGTTTGCATGGTAGGAAAGCCAGGGAACCTGTCGTAGTTCCCACGGAGGTACTCATCATATCCAATGTCGCTCCGGCCAAAAATTAGATATCTTTCATGGGCGTCCTGGGCAATTAGAACGCGGCTGTTTATGTTTAGAATTGGTTTAATTTCCTTCTCTAAGGGAGCTCAGTCCTTTCCTTCGAATTGATACCGGCGGCCATGTATCTGAGAAAGTACTCAAAGGAGGTCCGGTCAGTTCCCGAAAATTTCCACAGGCCCGACTTTTGCACGTTTAAATGGCGTCCATCGAAATACGCAATAAGAATTCTTCCTACTCGGCCATGCATGAGCGAAAATACCATGATCTAAAATAGGTAACAGTTCCTCTCAGGATCTATTGTTAGTGAAAGTAAGAAGCAAGTCAAGGGAGGGGGACGCACCGGTATAACAATATGCGGTTTTAGACTATCAGTGTCTAGACGCTCTTTCAGAATTGACAAAACCGTAAACAACTCAGCGCGAGAAACACGATCCAGGTCTGCCAATACATCATTCCACATTGACACCTTAATATGGGGCGTCCGACTATTGACTTCCCAACCCCCACCGATCTTCCATTCTGGTACTTCTTTGGAGGGGTCTTTAATATGACTGTAGTAGCCTCTGGTGAAACAATATTAGCCTTAGCTGCTGCGCTCTGTATACCTAGGATATGATCTCAGCCTACTCTCGAGTTCTCCAACCGCTAATGTTGGAGAAGGACATATTCTTTTCCACTCCTTTCCTCTTATATGAGCTAAATTCGTGGCCCAGATGGTTTTCAAGGCTGGCAACCCTGTCTCTACTGGGGAAGGGAACGGAGGGTTTAAAGCGACTGCCATTATCGAGAACGTCATTATGGATTTCGAAGCATTTTGCTGTCCAGGGTATATCCGTGTTCACCGGGTATTTCTGGACGTCCGACAGCGTCCACGGTTGAAAAAACTGGCGAAAGGGTTCTCTTTCACAGAGAAGTGGATTCACATCTTCTTCCCTAGGGAATGGGTAAATCTGAATATTAATGGGTTCACAGTATTCAGGATCCAGGAAACTGTCTGGGCTGGCCGCAACCATACGGGATATCCTATCCAAGGAAGTCATGGTGGTCGGTTTGTCAGTTGGCAAATAAGCATTCGCGCGGGATGATTGTTTGGGGGACTGGAGGAATGCTTCTGTGACTCTTTTCCGTAGGGACGCTGCGAACTTTTCCAAGATTTCCGTGGATGGTGTCTTGGTGGGGAAATTGGTCGGCATGATGACGAACAGCGGAGCGGACACCCGGGGGTACTGGAAAAGTAGAAGAGGATTTTGGGGGGCGTGGTTTGTTTTGACCAGATTTGGACATTAGAATTTTTCTCGCTCACTCCCTCCCTATCAAATAAGAGGGATTAAATATATGCTTGTGTTTATCAACCTGTGTAAGAATTCACCTGAGTCCCCCTTCTCCTGTATGCAGATTTCCCAATACTTTCACCTGCCCCCCTTCATCACTGATCAAATCAATTGCTATCTCAACTTGGGCAATATCCACGAGTGCTACACATCATGTATCCGTCAACTTCCTATCTTTCTTTTCGAGCCTCACCATGCTATTTTTAATCCCTCGCCACTTTCCTCAGCTTTGCTCGGAACCCAGTGGGCATAGTGAACCACTTCGTTTCAACAGACCAGTCCGCTTTGGGATCTGCCAGTTCTAGCTGAAACCGGTGTCAGTAATGTGGAAAGTAAAGGCCCGAATGACATACCTCATATCTCTGGAGCAATGACGGTATCATGGTGTATGCCTCCAGATAGGATATGTTCTTCCCAATACAGGTTCGGTGTCCAGCCCCAAACTAGATCATTCTTCTTAGTGTGGTTTATAACTTGGAATTTTCCAGAGGGAAGCCTACCGTCAGGAGCGTGTTATACATAGCCTTCTTCTGCTTTTCCTCGCACAGCCATCTCTCCGGCCTCCATTGATTCGCATCCTCCCCAAACATTTCCTTGTCTCGATGGACAGACCATGGGTTCATTGACACACGAGTACCAGCAGGTAGGAACCGTCCGTCAACGGTGATTCCGGGTGCAGGTACGATACGCTCCAGAGGGAAGCCGATAGGTGGATGGACTCGAGCTGCTTCCTTGATGCACGCGTCGAGATAGACAAGCTCCTGTGACTCTTTCCACGTCACCCAAGGGGAGAGACGACCGCCTTTCACAGCGGAATCGATTTCCTTTCGAAGGGTGGCCATGGTCGATGGGTGCTTGAGCAGGTAGTACAGGACACCGCAGAGCAGAATGGCTGTGGTATCGCTTCCAGCTTGGATGTTGGAGTTGGTCCACGTCTCGAGCGTGCTATATTTTCCAGATATTAGATTTCAGCCTGACCTCCGCTTTGAGGTAAGGGAGGGGTACGTACTCATGAGCCAGGTTGGGATACTTTGCCTTGGCATCAATGAACCGAGAAAGAAAATCGGCCGAGTTGACCTTTTTTCTCTCTGCGTCGGTCAGGCTCAATCTTTCTCGAATCCGCGCTGATCCAAACTCCACGAGCGGATTGCGGATTGTGCCTGCGGGAATCAGCGGATTCCGTTTCCACAGATAATCCAACCAGGGCATCTGGGTTGCCGGTGCCGTTCTGAGGAAATACGCCCAGTTATTCTTCATTATATCCGAAACATCTCCGCCTTTGTCAAGGAAGCCGAGTTTACGGGAGAATGTCAACTCCCCGAGAACATCCCAGGCAAAAAGGTGCAGCCAGTGTCCAAAATCAAATTCCTTCCCGCTGTCGGCGTAGAGCTGGTCCAGCCGACTGAAGAAGAGTTCCATTGTGGATTTGACATAGGGCTCGAACGATACAAGGGTAGACATGGCATATGCCGACGCGATGGGCCGTTTCATGTCGCGGTGAAGGGCCTCATCACGGGTTGCGAAAACGTCGGGGATCGGCTTTCCGTTGACGTGGGGGATGATGGCATCGTAAAACTCGGACTTGCAGTTTATCGAGTTAGCCTAGAATAAGGCCTGAATGGGGGGTAAATATACCTTAGCAAATCGGGCATGATGGCCGTAAATGAGATTGATGGCGGCAGGGTCAGAGATCAAGACGTGGTTGGGTCCATATCGAAACACTTTGCCATATTTCCCGTGGAGATCGGTATGGATTAGATGAACGTCACCAGTTTGAACCCAATGACGTCGAGTGATGTTGGTCAGTGCAGCTGAGAATGGGCCGGGAATGTGTCTTAGAGGCAGATACGTCCGGACGGCGACATATATTGCCGTCAGAGTGAGGGCGCCTAGCAGAGGAATCCAAGCATTCGCCAGATTCTGGCGAAGAAGAACGTCGCCAATGAATCCTTGCGCGGATTGAGCCATGATTACTTGTAAGAAAAAACACGATCCTTATTTTCTACTCCTCGGAGGGTTGTGACTAACTGATAAATATGAATTAGCTGTTGCGTCGCGAGACTTTCGATGCGCGCGATGCACTTTGACCATCTTTCGGATTTCAGTTTATACCCTATTACGTCCAACACACAGGCCACTGGGACCCGAAACATGGATCACGACTTAGGACCGGGACCCGAGTAACCCTAGGCTCCTACAGTGGCGTGAGCTCCTGGTTTTCTTACAGTTTGCATGGTCCTTGCCTAATCGAACAGGTCATATCTATACTAAAATTGGGGAAGGCCTATCAATCTTAAGCGCTCCGCGAAGGCAGGTCCACGTCCCCCTGCTCAGCAAACCCCAAAATCGACCTCATTACCTGTAGAAGCTTCGATGATGACACAGTCTCATCCCAGTCCACGCTTCTCCAAGCCACAGTGCGATCGGGCCTCACTAGAACCGCCCCTTTCTCATGCACCCCTCTTTTATTCGTCCAAGAAAAGAAGGGGTCTTCATAATCCTGTCCCCATCCGAGAGAGAAGACTTCGATATTGGCCCCCAGCTCATTTTTTACTTCATCAACGGCCATAGCCCATGCCGCTTTTCCACCAATCCCCGTGAATATGGTAAAGCGCCCGTGTCCGGCTAGGTCCTGTGTGGATATCAACGGCTTACGGGCCCCAAGTGCACCCGAAAGCTTTAGCCAAGCATGTGGGAGCCGCGACCCAGGATGTGTAGTTTGATGGTAGTAGAGCGTATCTTGTGCTTCAATGGAAGGAGCTCGCGGAACTTCCTGTTCATCATCATGATATACAGCGCGCGAGCGGTAGAGCTGGTTCATCTCGCTACCAATGCTGTGGCGCTCTTCGTCTAGCTTATCGATGGCTTGTTGAAATGCTGCCCTTTGCTCGGCCCCTTCGGGCGTATCTTGATTAAATTTATCAAGAAGCTGCAATCTCTTCTGCCGATCAGATTCAAAAACACCGAGTGCCACGAAAATCGATACATGAATTTGTATAGTGGCCTGGGCCCGCTGCAGGATATACTTTCCGACAGGTTGACGCTCGGCTGTATACGTTTCGAGAAGAGATGGGAGTGCCGAACCCTCCAACACAGAAGCGAGTTTCCAGGCCAGATTGTACGCGTCTTGGATGCCAGTGTTCCAGCCTAGTCCGTTGTGTGGTGGCTGCTGATGGACCGCATCTCCAAGGCAAAATACGTTCTCCCGAGAGTAACGCTCTGCGCAGCCTTCCTTGATTCGCCAGATGGAGGTGCGTTTGACGGTTACGGGGATCCTGTTGTCCCCAATCAACTTTTGGATTTGGGTACGAATCTCTTCCTTTGTGGCGGTAATTTCGGATACGCCTGCAGGTGCAAGACAGACGAAGAGCCATTCGTTGGGAGATGGCATAGGTCGAACAACGGCAAAAGTGCAGAATGAGCATGGGTCGTCCTCCGGTATCGTTATAGTGTGCATTGTGGAGGGGCACTCTGCTACCAGATGAGACTATGTTCAATTAGACAAACAATTCGTAATATCAGAGGGAGAGAAGACATACGAGATCAGCCTCAACTTCAACATACAGAGCTGGTCCGCCCTCCACAGGCTCGGCCGTTTGGAGCTGCAGCTGTTGGCGGATACTGCTATCGACTCCGTCTGCACCGCATAGGTAACGCGATTTGACGACGAATTGTTCCTTCGTGATTAAATCTTCGAGGGTGCTTTCTACCCCGGATTCCGTCTGCTCAAAACCAACGAATTTGGTGTCGAATCGAAGTTTGAAATGCCCACCCTCTGTGGCTTTTCGCAAGAGGGTCGATTCAAGAACGCCCTGCTGAATATCTAGGGGTTTACCCGGACTGGCGTCAAAATAGTCGCCCTGGATACATATCAGATCAACCTTCAGGTGAAGAGAGGATATTCGGCCCAGCCCACATGTCTTTTAGCATCATTGCCAAAGATAAACGCCCGTGAGAATTCCTGCCCTGCCATGGTAGCCGCGATTCGATGATATAGCAAAGCTTCTTGACGAATTCCTAATTCTCGAAGCTCTGATTCCAGTCCGATATCTCGGAAGCATTCTACGCGAGTAAGTTCTAACTAGTCTCTTTTTAAATTCCGGAGAGAAAATACCTAGGGAGGCCATGCTCAGATAGTGTGCCTTGGGAGTTACGGTCGGGGAAGACTCTTTGCTAACGATAAGACCCTTGATACCTATAGAGAATTGATTATTACTTGCGTCCAAATATTGATAGTAACAACCATTTTTCTTCGGGTGGCGTACCATAAGATGCGAGGAAACTAGCCAGAGCAGCCCCAGCAGGACCAGCCCCAACGATCAACACATCAACGGACATCATTGTACTGGTGCTTGCGATAAACCTCCGTTTTGAGTTGGAATTCTTAACTATGTTTGGAAAGCTCCTTAACATTGTCGCTTTCTAAATGTCCCATTTATGTGCTTGTGAGCCTACGGACCCGAGTATTTTGGGCCCAACTCGGTGCATCTCACCGACATGCACGAAGAAGTACGATAGTCGAAATCATGAATCTCATTTCTAGTCCCCAAGAATTCAAAGCATCCATCCCAGACACCATGGTCCCGAAACGGGGTATCTACAGGCCCACCTCGACAATCCCGTTGACACTCCGCGTCTCCCAAACCTTGATAATTTTTAATCCCGCCTGTTGTACCAACCCCAAGAACTCCGATGGCGTGCGTTCAATTCCATTGATGATGGACATCAGAGCCAGGTCGCGGTGGTGCCCGTAACGGCCATAGTAGCCGTAGTTAGCTGGGAGTGGAGCTGGGGCTGAAGGCATCTCGGCGGAACCGCATGTCCGGTTCATGACGAGATCACAAATGAGGATGCGTGACGAGGGGGCCATGGACTTTCGAATAGCGGACAGGATATCAACACAGTAGCTGTCCGACCAGTCATGCCTGCATTTGTTAGATTCTTGAGCCTTCTTCTTTCTTGTAGAGAGATCGGAAACTTACAGAACACCGCGGAGCCAATAAATGTCTGCTCCTTTAATAGGGTTCTCATTGAAGAAATCATGCTCGACTAACGACACTCGGCCACTTTCCACTGCAGCAGGGGCCTCTCGAGGCCAAATTTCCGTTCGGGCCTGTTTAATGACCTCAGGGCGGTCCTGAACAACATAACGCAGGTTAGGATAGACGGGAAGAAGCTGGAGGGCGAAACCTCCAACTCCGCCTCCGACGTCTACCACCACCGCATCATTTTGCAGCTTGTCCCAGGGATAATCTTTTCGTTCATCAGTCTGACTTCTGCTTGCCCTCAATGACATGTAAAATAAGATGACAACTTACCAAATGCATGCGCAGCACCATACAGTTTCCCTCCGCCCACCATTGCGCGGCCGAAGTTCTCCAACTCAGGTCGACCCACGAGCCCATTCTTGTCAAGAACCAGATTCCAGTTCGAGATATCAGGCACTCCCGGATATCCAGAATGAGATGAGGCAAGATCAGTGCCGGAAACCTTCTCTGCTAGCCAATCCCAGCGCGCCTTGGTGGTGCCGACAGCGCTCTGGAAGGCCGTCTCCCGTACGTCATAGGAGGCCCCCTGGTCGCCTAGAAGGTATTTAGGGAGGTGATCGGACGCGGTATATATGTCAAGGTTGCTATTTTCCGTGAGTATGGTACTGGAATCTTTTAGAAAGCAGATATGGGGCATACAATAAGTTCACATATGCACGCAGCGGCTCATTGTTAACCAACGCAGCCGAGATGCGGTTGTTGGCAAACCGTTCCGCAGAGACCTCCTTGAATATGTGGATAGAGCAGAGACAGCGCATGAGACGGGCTGTTCATATTAGCCCTACACTTTCCAAACCAAAAATCCCAATTGAGCGAGGAAACTTACATAGCTTGGCAAGTTCAATTCCCGTCTGCTTTGCCAATGTCTCGATCTCGACCCCCTCTTCTCCAGCAACGGCTAGGAGGTCCGGAATTCTTCGCTCTCCCGCAATGAAAAGCGCCCGGGATTCAAAGAACTGACAGGCGACCTCCTGAACTCGGCTGTACGGCTCGACGACAAGCTCGGTGATGGAACCAGTAGCGGCAAGTATGGTCCGCTGGGCCTGGTGGAGTTTCGCGTTGGGGAGAACAGCAGCCGTGTCCTGGCTGCTGAAGCTATTAATCTCATTTGTCTTCAAAAAGTCTTCCTTCTCCCATTCTTCGACCACAGTAAGGGCGGACTCCTTCAAGAGATCCGCGAGCTGAATAAGCTTAGCTGCTTCTTCAGGGGTTTTGGGAAATCGCTCCATGGCCCTGACTCTTAGGTAAACCGGTACTCGATCGGTGTGAGGAATTGAACTCAGGGCTGTTTGTTTCCCATCCTGCTGGCTTGGGCAGCTCTTGTTCCATATAAGGGCGAATAATTGTTTGGACACGGACCCGAGTATCAGAGTCCAGGATATCCCCGGGCCCCATGTTGGGTTATCAGCAGCCCTGAAGCCTAAGCAAACCAACAAAAGTCAGCTTCAAGCTCCCCGGGGTGGGCGACAGTGTGCTTTCCAAACCTCGTTGACGACCACGCAAACATGTCTCCCCACATTACCAACGGAAAACAGGCCTTTTTCCCTCCTGTCCTGAATCTTGACCACAGCGAGGGCAAGGAAGGAGATGCCAGAACGCTGCCCGAGCTCGTGGAGTTTCACGCAAAGTTGAACCCGCGACATCTATTTTGCAAGCAAGCGTTGCGGACCCAGTCCGATCCAGATTTATCGTTTCTCGACGTCAACTACTCGCTACTCAAACAGGCGATCCTGAAATGTCAAAAATGGCTTCGTTCGAACATCAAGCAGCTACAGCTTCCAGCAGTGGATCCCGCGAAAAACACAAGTAGGAAGGGACAGCCTGTCACCCTGTTCATAGACAGTGATGTCATCCTATGCATATATATATTCGCTTTGATGGGCCTTGGAGTTCCAGTGGTGTTATTATCTACCCGATTGAGCCCAGCTGCAGTCAAGCATCTATTACAGAAGACAGGTTCAGGGGCAGTCTTGGTCTCAGGACGGTTGAAACTCGTGGTGGATGAGGCCTTAGAGTCATGGGAAGAAGGAGAGACTAATGGCACTGGTAACGGAACAAAGGCCACCGCACCAAGTCAATATCCTCCGGCCCCCTTGGAGGAGCTGATCTCGTCGGAAGGAGTCGACATCACAGAATCGACCGCGCATCCCCATCATTACATCTCAGAAACCGACCGTGATGTTCTCATTCTACATTCATCGGGCACGACTGGGCTGCCTAAGCCGATCTATACCTCCCACCGACATTATTTTAGCTTCGCCCTGTGTCATGAGCTCAAGACTGACGAGGAAAGGCTGTCTCCCACGCTATCGACCTCTCCCTTGTTTCACGTACGTTGCCTCTTAAAGCTGGGAATAAAAGATCCGCCGCTAACAATACCAAGGGCTTTGGGTTGCTTCCGCCGTGCCTCTCTCTAGGTATCGGAAAGCCGTTTTGCATGTCTGCACCGGGAAATATTCCAACAGGACAATCAACCGCGCAGCTCCTCCGCAGGAGTGGTGCGAAGTCTTTGCTCACAGTACCATCCATTGTGGAAGAGATTGTACTTCTCCCGAATGATGAGGGCGTCACCACTCTGCAAGAACTCCATTTTGTCGCCTTTGGTGGCGGCCTTCCAAAGGAGACTATCGGACAGAAGTTAACATCCATGAGGGTGAAGCTGATCAATCATTATGGCGCCACAGAGACCGGACCTTTATCCCCATTCTACGTGCCACAGCCTGACTATGACTGGCACTATTTCAAGTTCCGGACGGACATCCTTAAACCGCTGCAAGTGCAATTCAACTCGACGCCCGACACCGATGAGGATAGTAGTCAGTGGCAGCTGAGCCTGCAGCCTCTAGGTTGGGAAGAGAGGTTTCACGTTCAGGACCTACTGGTCAGCCGGCCGGGTTCTGACACGGATTTCACCGTTTTAGGTCGTAGTGACGATCTGATCCGCCTAGCAACGGGAGAAAAAGTGCGTCCTACAATCTTGGAGTCAATGCTCGTGCAACATGAGGCAGTCAAAGCCGCAGTCGCTTTTGGAGATGGCCAGTTTGAGATTGGCGTTCTGGTAGAGCCCATGCAGGAGGTCGCGGTGGTAGAGCACGAGCAGTTCAAATTATCCTTGTGGCCCGTTATCGAGGCTGCTAACGAGAAAATGGACTCACATGCCCTCATATCCTCCTCAGCAGCGGTGGTGATCGTGAAGCCAGGGAGTCTTCCCCGCTCTGACAAGGGGACCATCATCCGGCGTGACGTGCCCCAACGGTTTGAGGCGGAGATTGCTTCAGTCTATGAACAACTGGAAAAACAGGTCGATAAAAACCTATCTTCTACATCTCCGCTGTCAATGGATAACTTGGAGGCCGAACTGCAAACATTGATTTTGCAGAACCTGGCTTGGCGGGTACGCCAGGAGGATTTGACCTACGAGTCCGATTTATTCGAGCTAGGCATGGACAGTCTTCAGGCAACGATTCTGCGGCGGCTTCTAGCTTCGCGCGTTAATGATGCTTCCCGGATCACCAGAGACTTTGTCTATCAGCACTCGTCGATTGGAAAAATCGCCAGAGCGCTAAAATCAGCCGAGACGACGAACCCCATCGAGGCTTTCGAGAGCTATATTGAGAAATATAGTTTATCCAGCACGAATTCTGGGGCTACCGTTCTCCTGACCGGAAGCACGGGTAGCCTTGGGGCTCATCTACTGGTGCACCTGGCACAATGTTCCAATGTAGATCGAGTAATCTGCCTCAATCGTCCTTCGGCAGAGGATCCCTATGAGAGACAACGTCAATCCTTGGAATCTAAGGGCCTCTTTAATCCTGAACCAGCCTGGAGAAAGATAGACATCTTCCAGACCAATACCAGCTTGCCTCAACTAGGACTACCAATTGAAAATTACAGATACCTGCAGGGATCAGTAACACATATCCTCCACAACGCATGGCCCATGAACTTCAAGCTGGGGCTCTCCTCCTACGAGGCTCAATTTCGAGTCCTGCAGAACCTCCTACTTCTTGCTCAGGAAAGTCACTACCGACACCCTCAACGTAAACCCAGGGTACTCTTCACCTCTTCCATATCTGTTGTCGGCCATTATGGTGAGAGGTACGGCGAAACGATCGTCCCGGAGACCTCCGTCAGCGACTTCAACGTTTCTTTAGAATTGGGTTATGCAAAAGCTAAGCTAGTTTGCGAGAAGATAATCGAGCGCAGTGTGCAGGATGCCCCGGGGATTGAAGCAGGGTACGTGAGAGTTGGGCAGGTCGCAGGGTCGTCAAGTGGGTACTGGAATACAGATGAACATTTCGTTGCGCTTGTGGCATCTTCCAAGAAAATCGGAAAGCTTCCTAACATTCATGGGGTATGTTATTTTTCTTTTATCTTGAATACAGATTCAAGGGGACAGCCGCTGACTTTTGCAGACCTTGTCTTGGCTTCCAGTAGATACAGCTGCCATAGCCATGTCAGAGATTCTTCTCAGCCCAGAGCCCTTGCAGCTGGTCTACCATCTGGAGAACCCTATTCGACAGCCCTGGCATGATACTCTGAATATTCTAGCAGCTGGGCTAGGATTAGGAAAAGATGATCGTTTGCCTTTCGCAGACTGGGTAAAGGCTGTGAGATCTGTCCCAGAAGACGGGAATCCAGCCAAGAAGTTGGTAGAATTCTTTGAACAGGAGTTTGAGCGGATGTCTGGCGGGCAAGTTATTCTAGATACGAGTGTCTCTAGGAAGTACGCTCCAACCCTACGAGTATTGGGTCCTGTCGCGGTGGAGACGATCCAGCGGTATCTAGAATGCTGGTCCAAGTCAATCCTGTCTGATGTTTCGAACGGAGCCTCGCAAGGGATTTAGAGCTTCCTCCCAATTATGATCGAGCCACCTATAAACTACTACTATTGAAGTTGAAAAATGTTCAATATTCCGTACTATGTGTCCCAATGGATCGTATAGACACTCAATATTGCATCCTCCAGCAACTGGGTGGTGTTTCGGACGCTCGAACCACCTATGACTACATTTTAGTCACAGAATGCTACCATTTCACGCAGACGTAGCCTGCAGATCTGAGACGGTTGCACCAGCTCCTAATGCTAGTCCCCGCAGAATGAGATTGTCCTCCCAGATAGAAAATGGTGTCAGATTGTGATCGCATAAGCGGGCCTCCCTGATTAGGGCCCAGTGGTCTCGAACCTCACTAGTCGTGACAATCTATCGCCACCCTTGACAGCCTATTTCTGTCTGACGCATAGTCACTACTCTACCAAAGACTTTCGTCGGTGATCGAGCATCTCCGTGAGACCCAACCGAGGCCCTTGTGGACCCGAGTGCAGGGCATAACATGGGTCTGCTAAGGACCCGACGCACCGGAGGTCGCTCCTGAGATCAGGATCCGATTCGATAAGTGGGTATGAGTTACAATTGAAGATATAGATATATTGAAGTTGGGGTATTATGCCTTCGCCCTCGGTTACACGGTCACATCTGGATGACGCCGAATAGCTGAGAGTATACGGCCTGTCACATATATTCTTCTGATTCACCGGCTCAACACCGTTGCCCACGCTGCTCAACCAGGGCTGAGTCTGTTTGAAGTGATTAATAGAGGCTCTCCTTCCACAACCTGACTTCGATTCGGATTTTCTCTCCCATAGATTCAACAGTAATAGACGGTAGAATCATTCATCAGTTATGGCATATCCAGACAATGCCATTGCCGTCGTTGGCATGGCCTGCAAGTTCCCCGGCGCCGAATCCCTTGAGGAGTACTGGGATCTACTGCAGGCAGGTAAGTCTATGTGTCAGCGCGCTCCAGCCGGACGCTTCGCCACGGTCGACAACAGACGCAACCAGGACAAATCCATCTACAACGGCAACTTCCTGGCGTCCATCGAGTCTTTCGACCACAAGTTCTTTCGCAAGTCCAGCCGCGAGGCGGCCTCCATGGACCCGCAGCAAAGGCTTCTTTTGGAAGTGGCCTACCAAGCATTAGAGAGTGCTGGGTACTTTGGACAAAGCGACCCCAACACCGATGTCGGCTGCTACGTAGGTGTATGTGCTTCCGACTATAACGACAACGTGGCTTCCCATCCGCCCAATGCATTCTCAACCTTGGGGACGTTGCGAGCCTTTCTCACAGGCAAGATCAGTCATTTCTTTGGCTGGACAGGCCCCTCCGTCTCGTTCGATACCGCATGTTCTTCATCCGCCGTTGCGATTGATGCCGCCTGTAAAGCCATCCAGTTGGGCAGCTGCTACAGCGCCGTTGCTGGCGGTGTATCCATCTTTACAAGCCCTTACTTCTTCCAGAACCTATCCGCGGCTTCTTTTCTGAGCCCCACGGGCGCCACCAAGTCTTTCAGTGCGGATGCCGATGGTTACTGCAGAGGGGAGGGTGTGGGCCTCGTCATGCTCAAGAAGCTTTCCAACGCACTGGCGGATAATGACAACATATTAGGTGTTCTCATGTCCACCGCTGTGAACCAGAGCAGTAATCTCGTTCCCATCACCGTCCCCTACAGCCCGTCCCAGACCGCCCTATATCGCAAGGTGTTAGCTGCAGCCGGCGTAGCACCGGAGCAGGTCACCTATCTTGAGGCCCACGGAACCGGCACACGCATCGGTGATCCACAGGAATATGAAGGAATCCGGGAAGTCTTTGGCGGAGATAGTCGCCAGGAGACGATGTACTTTGCCTCCGTCAAGGGTAATATCGGCCACACGGAGGGAGCTTCAGGCGTGGCGGGTCTCATCAAAACGTTGCTTATGATGCAGAAACGCATTGTGCCACGTCAAGCCAGCTTCCAGAGCCTGAACCCTAAAATTCAACTGGAACCGGGAAAGTTGGCGGTGCCAACGGCCTCGCTGCCTTGGGATCCGGAGACTTTAATCGCCTGTGTGAACAACTACGGAGCCGCTGGTAGTATCGCGGCCATGGTTATCAAACAAGCGCCGAAGCCAGCTATCGACGAGAAAAAGCTCCCAACCCTAACAAGATACCCTATATTTCTGTCTGCCAATTCGACCTCAAGCTTGAGCGAATATGCTGGCAAATTACGTGCCTTCATATCACGTCTTCCACCCTCCTCTCACAATAACACCCTGGCCGATCTCGCCTTTAACCTTAATGAGAAACAGAATCGTTCTCTACCGCAAGTTGTGGCAACGACGGTATCAAGCATGTCCGAGTTGGATGACCAGCTGCGTGTCGTCGCCTCTGTTCCCGGAGCACCACCGTCGTCCCCTGCCCCGTCGTCTCTGAAACCGGTCATCCTGGCGTTCGGAGGACAGACTAACCGCTTCATCGGGCTGAACAGTAGCGTGCTAGATGCTTCGCCCTTATTGCGCAGCCATCTCGACGAATGCGACGCGCTTCTGCGCTCTTTCGGGTCCACGAGCATCTACCCCGGGATCTTCGAGACCGAGCCCCGTGACGATATTGTTGCTCTCCAGACGATGCAATTCGCCTTGCAATACGCCTGTGCACGATCCTGGATTGATAGTGGTCTTCGTGTTGACTGCGTTTTGGGTCACTCGTTTGGCCAGCTTGTCGCCCTTACGGTCTGTGGGGTACTCTCCCTTCATGATGGATTGAAACTCGTCCATGGCCGTGCCGTGCTCATGACACAGCGCTGGGGCAGTGAGCGAGGTGCAATGATTGCTTTGGATGCAGATGTCGATACGACGCACCGTCTCATTGCCTCTGCGCATGCAACCAACCCAGCTCATCGACTCGGTGTGGCTTGCTACAATGGCCCGAAGAGCCAGGTTGTGGTGGGATCTGCAGCAGCGATCGAATCCTTCGTTGGGATGTGCAATCAATCAGCAGCCGTTAAGTATAAGCTTCTCAATGTCACGCACGGCTTCCATTCTGAATTTACAGAGCCGATACTGGACGAGTTGCGCGATCTTGCGGAGACTCTCACCTTCAATGAGCCACGCATTCCTATCGAGACCTGCTCGGAGAACCGCTCCTGGGACGCAGCCACACCCGCTTTGGTTGCAGAGCACACTTGGATCCCCGTCTACTTTGGACAGGCAGTGGATCGGATCGCCCGGCGGTTTGGCCCCTGCACGTGGCTCGAAGCCGGGTCCAACTCGTCAATTGCAAGCATGGCGCGACGGGCTCTGTCAGACTCTGCCGGCAAACATTCCTTCTTCCCTATTAATCTAGGCCGTGATGACGCTATGGGTTCTCTGGTGGACACGACGGTAAATCTCTGGAAGAACGGCCACATGGTACGATTCTGGCCATTCCATCGGTCTCAGAGGGCACACTATGCGAGCCTCAATATGCCTCCATATCAGTTCGAAAAGACGAGGCATTGGCTCGACTGGGTGGAAACTCCAGTCTCAGCTCTGACTGTTGCGCCAGCACCCGCGGACCAAATAACATCTGCTGCTGAACCTCCGAAGATGATTTCCCTGCTCACTCCGAGTGCCGATGAGGCCGTCTTCCGCATCGATCCCCGATGCGAGGAGTGGCAGCGCGTTGTGAAGGGCCACGCAGTACTCGGAAACCCACTCGTTCCGGCACCGCTGTATATAGAGTTGGTTGCTAGGGCCATGCGTCTTCTTCAAACGGATGACGCTGAGCCGGCTCTGTGCCTGCGCTGGCTGGAGATCGCAGCCCCGCTGGGATCCAGCCAGGAGGTCGAAGTGAAACTGGTTTTGACTGCCGTCAAGAACCAAAAACAATGGAAATTTGCCTTCTATACCCAGCCATACGGAGCTGCATCCAGCTCAAGCTCAAACTTACCCTTGCACGCGACCGGAGAAGCTCATATCGCACCCGATGCTGACGTCCGTAGTGAATTTGACCGCACAGCCCGACTTCTGCCCTATCGCCATTTCGAGAGCATTCTAGCGCAGACAGACGGCGAGGCGATGAACGGGTCATTAGTGTATCGAGTCTTTAACCGTGTAGTACAGTATGATGACTACTACAAGGGCGTGGCACGGATTGTCTCAAAGAATAACGAGGTCGCCGCTCAGGTGCAGTTGCAGAACCCGGAGCTTCCCTGGACCGCAGAGCAGGTGAGCAATCCGCTCGCCGTGGATAACTTCCTGCAGGTGTCTGGATTGCATGTCAACAGTCTGAATGTGTGTGGGGAGAACGAGGTGTTCGTGTGCACTAAGGTTGATCGTATCCAACTGGGTGTGGGATTCCCCAGCAGAGGGAACGGATCCTGGAGTGTCTATGCGAATTTGAACACGATCAGCGAGAAGGAGGTTGAGAATGATGTGTATGTGTTTGACGCCACGGAGAAGAAGCTTGTGATGATTGTTCTGGGGGCCAGATTCAGCCGTGTGCTCATCTCGTCGCTTGGGAAGGTGCTGGCTAGGGCTAACAACGCCGTCGATGCTCCTCCATCGAAGCACGTAGCCTCCCCTGCCGCGGCTGCTATGACTACCCCCGTCTCTGTAACAGCTCCCCTTAGTAAGGAAATCGTCAAACCGACATCAGCGGCACAGACGGCCAAACCCAGCCCCGATAGTCTCGACAAGGATCTACGCCAGCTCCTAAGCCGTATCACTGATGTTCCTGAACACGAGTTCGCCGGGGACGCCACGCTGGAGAACTTGGGCATTGACTCATTGATGGTGACGGAGATCGTGGCTGAGGTCAGCAGTGTGTTCCATATTGACATTCCGCAAGCGGATCTCCAGGATCTCCTCACTTTCCGTGCCCTCAGAGATTACCTTACTCGCCACGGGGCTCGTGGTTCAGGAATTGCGGATTCAGCTTCACCTGCATCAATATCTTTCGAGCTTCCAGAAGTTGAGAAGGCTGTCCCAAGGCCATCGCAGACGCCCTCAAGCCAGGAGGAGCTCAAGAAAGTTGCGCAGCTTGTCGCAAGCCACCTCGAATGTAGCCCGGACTTCTTACGCTCCACCAATTTGGCAGACCAGGGATTAGACTCGCTTCTATGCATGGAGCTGGCAAGCGACATTGAGCGGTCATTTGGTGTCAAGATCGACGTGACGGAGCTCACAACCGAGTCAACATTTGGTGATCTCTGTGACTTGGTCATAGGCAGCACTGGACCTTCATACGAGTCCTCGTCTGGGTCCTCGACTCCGGCAGACTTTGTTATCACTACACCTGTCGCGGAGGTGTCTACAGACACAGAGGACGAAGGGTTGTCGCTCGTGGGGGGGAAGGAAGGTAAAGGCCTAGGCCAAGTGCAGCAGGCATTTGAAAGCATCCAGTTCGACTACGAAATGTACGCCCGGGAGAACAAGTTCCTGGGGTTCTGGAAGAACGTCTTTCCCACGCAGTCACGTCTGGTTCTCGCCTATGTGGTCGAAACATTCCGTGATCTCAACTGCCCTATTCAAAACCTGCAGCCAGGTGACAAATTGCCCACTCTACCGGTACTAACCAAGCACAACAATCTACGGGACGTTTTCTATGAAGTGCTCCGTGACGGACAACTTGCCGAGTTCACAGGTAAGGAGTACATCCGGTCCGAGAGAGCCGTGGATCCCACGCCCTCAAGTGAGATCTTTGCCCAGATCACCCGCGATCATCCGCAACATGCACGCGAGCACGAGCTCCTCCACCTTTGCGGTTCCATCATGGCGCCGCTAGTGACCGGGGAACGCGACCCGTTACAGCTGTTGTTCGGTACAAAGAAGAATCGAGAGTTGCTGGAAGAGGTGTATCGCAATGGACCAATGTACCTAACCATGTCACAGCTGTTGGGTAGCTTTCTGGAGAAGGCATTTGCTCAGAACCGGGACCGCAATAACCCGATTCATATCCTGGAATTGGGAGCCGGCACAGGAGCAACGACCCGATGGGTGGTTGATGTTCTGACACGCGCAGGCATCTCGTTCACTTACACATTCAGCGATATCTCGCCCTCTCTCGTGGCTGCAGCGCGCCGCAAGTTTGCGCAGTACAACAACATGGAGTTCATGGTGGTGGATATCGAGAAAAGCCCGCCAGAAAACTTGATGAAAAAGTACCATACTATCCTCTCGACCAATTGTATCCATGCAACCAGCAACCTTCCCCGATCATTGACACATATCAATCGCATGCTGCAGCCTGGTGGATTCGTGTCGCTCGTTGAGTTTACTAAGAACATGTTCTGGTTTGACATTGTCTTTGGTCTGCTCGAGGGATGGTGGCTATTCAATGACGGACGACCGCATGTGCTAGCCGACGAAGCCTTCTGGGAACAATGCATGCGCGATGTTGGCTTCCAACACGTCGCCATGACCGAGGGGAGCAGCCTGGAATCCAGTACTGTACGCATCATCACTGGTTTCACAGGCCCAAAAACGACCAACTCGACAACCAGGTCGTGGATCGAACGGAAGAAGGAGGCCAGCGAGATGGAAACGCTAGTTTACGGTGTAACGGACAACAAAACTCTGCTGAGAGCCGATATTTACTATCCCGCTACTGCAAATAAGGCGAAGTGGCCTATTGGTGCGTTTTGTTCTTTTTCTTTTCCGTTTCCCGCGTACTATTCACTTGATTAACTTGGAAGCTAATGAACGAAGCCCTCCTTATCCACGGTGGCGGTCATATTATGCTCTCTCGAAAAGACGTACGTCCCAAGCAAGTGCAGCATCTTCTCCAGCATGGCATTCTTCCGGTTAGTGTAGACTACCGTTTGTGTCCGGAGACGACGATCGTCAAAGGGCCAATCCGTGACGTTCAAAACGCCTTTGTCTGGGCCAGAAAATCCCTGGCATCGCTAAAGCTGCGGTCCTCGCCCTATCTGGATATCGACTCGGATCGAGTGGCCGTCGTCGGTTGGTCGACTGGAGGCACTCTGGCGCTGACTCTGGGCTGGACGACAGAGGATCTAGGCGTCCAACCTCCAGACGCAATTCTCTCGTTCTACTGCCCAACAGACTATGAAGATCCTTGTAGGTTTTTGTTTCGTGACAATAAGTCGCAATACTAATTGAGATTTTAGTCTGGAAGGAGCCCAACTTCCCGTCCAACTCTAAGTCGTACGCTGAAGAAGGAAAGATCGACCTCCTCGACGGCGTCTCCCCGTATCCGGTAAGTTGCACCTTCCTTTCTTCCTTCTTTTCCCCTCGCAGTTCTAATATCTCATAGATCACGACCTACAACGTTCCCCCCGCTAAGCGTGCCACTGGAGGCTGGATGTGTCCCACCGATCCCCGCTCCAAGCTCATCCTTCACATGAACTGGCGCGGCCAGACACTCCCCGTCTTACTCAACGGTCTCCCACCCAAGAATTCGGTCGGATCCGAGGAAGAAAGAAACAAGTACCTCTCTCTAGCACAGCCGTCACAAGACCAGATTGTGCAAATCAGCCCCTATGCCCAGATTGTTGCAGGGAAGAGCCGTTCCCCAACGTATCTGGTTCACGGCACAGAGGATGATCTGATTCCGTGGCAGC
This sequence comes from Aspergillus biplanus, assembly GCA_027569045.1. Classification (NCBI taxonomy): domain Eukaryota; kingdom Fungi; phylum Ascomycota; class Eurotiomycetes; order Eurotiales; family Aspergillaceae; genus Aspergillus; species Aspergillus biplanus. The sequence goes on from JAPDEJ010000014.1 coordinate 566,314, forward strand.
AATCGCAGCGAACATATGAGGCACTCAATCGGCAGAACGTACCTGCGGGTATCGCCGTGCTACAGGGTCAGCCGCACCTGTTTGATTTGTTCAGCGACGCGGATGGGAAGAAATGGGAGGCGGTGGTGGAAGCATACAAGTTTGTTTTTGGAAGACTAGGGCTGTAGATTCTTTCGTGTTTTATTATATTTTTGCTTTACTCTTCATTTTGAGACTGTAATATTTTTCTAATGGGCTGTTTTATATCGTTCATCATTGACTAGGTTTCTTTCAGGGCCCTAATTCGGCCCAGGACTAGACAATACTTACTTAACAATAGAGGTACTTGCTAAAATATTAAGATCAAAGCATAATTAATTGTGGTTTTTGGGTGAGACAATATACCTCAGACTCGCCGTAGATGCTCCAAAGGGAATTCAGTTTTACTATGAGATATTCGGAAGTTTGTGGGTTTAGGCTACTTATATATCTCAAAGCGCACGACTCTTCGATAACAATAGCAACCCACGCGTTTGCATTCTAAGAAAGAAGGTATATATATACTGTCAGATCTATAACATCTAAAAGGATGGCACAGGTAAAGGATTGTTAAACACAAAAAGGCCCTTTGGATCCCACTTCCTCTTGAGCTTCAGCAGCCGATCCAATTTCCTTTTGGCATACATGGCATTCAGTCCCTCCGTGCCCCTTGCGTAGCTCACGTACACGTGTAGCCCATCATCATCATATCCACTGGCACTATTAAAGAACTCGACCCCTGCCTCTCCGAACTCGTTCACTGGGTCAGTGAGGTTCTCGTCCTCGTAGCCCATTACAAGCATTCTAGATGTCCGTTAGTTAGTTCCTATCTCCACTGTCCCTCCCGCTCTCTACAGGAACTTGAACTCAGGACTTAGGTAAAACTTACATATGAGCACTAATATCCCGATGCGGATACGCCGTCTCTCTATCTGGCACACTCATCACCTTCCCCGTAGGAAAGTACTCAATCCAGTATCCCGAGCTACTGGCGCCAGGATACTGAGATAGAAAATCCATCATGCGGTTAAAGAAGGCGATATGAGTGGCCGCGTCGAATTTCTTCACTCCCACCGTCCACATATAATGTGCACCACCCTCGATGCACCATGCCGAGTCCAGTCCAAAGGCAGAGGACGTGACGTGTTTGTTCCAGGGGACTTGACGAACATTGCGGGTGTAGTTCGGGAGATCGAGAAAGGGTTTGATATAGGCGAGACCTTCTTCGCGGGGGCCTGCGTAAACGGCATTCAGGAGGATGAATGACTTGATATCATCCCAAAATTAGCCTACTTCCCCTCACTTGTCTAATCCCAAAGCATCCAACGTAGAAAAAAAGAACCGGGTAAAGGAAGAAAAACATACCCCATAAGTTTCATCACTCGTCACACTCGTAAAAAGCGACAACCCTCCCGGCAGAGTATCATTAAACGCTTCCAAAAGCTCAAAATACGACCCATTCACACTTGGCGGGAACTTGAAATCGGCCACGAGAACATTGCCCCCATTCGTTAGCTCGTGGATATCATACGTCGCCTCAACCACAATCCCGAAATTGAAGCCGGCGCCACGCATACCCCAGAATAATTCTGGTTCTCGGTGTCGTGAGACCTCAATCAACTCACCCCGCGCTGTCATCAGTTTGAAGGAACGAACTGAGTCGATGATTAGGCCGTGCACGCCCTGGTATCGACCAACGCCGGCGCCGAGGGTGGCGCCTACCATACCGACGCAGGAGCAGGAGCCGGTTTCTATCATCCTCACGTTAGCTATTAGTCCATATCCTCTCCAACATACCTTAAGAAGAAAAGAAAAAAGAGGGGGAAAGGTAAAGGAACGTACGAATCTCCCTCCCAGCCTCAAACAACGGATCCATAACATCATTAAACGCTACCCCGCCCCCAATCGTCATCGTATTCCGCACCGGATCGACATCCACACGATCGAAATTGCCTAGATCAATCTGCAACCCATCCTGTAGTGTCTGATAATGCGTACTAAATCCGTGCCCTCCGGCGGACGCCAGGAACGGGATGTCGTGTTTGGAAGCGAAACGCACGATATCGCGCAGATCGTCGACGCCGTCGGGCTTGATGGAGGCGAAGAAGGTGGGTTCGCCGTAGATATTCCAGCGCTGGACGGTCTCGTTCCAGGTGGTCGAGTTGCGGTAGAAGATTTCTGTGGAGGGGGAGAGATGGGAGAGTAGTGGGGTGATGGTATAAGCAGAAGTGGGAACAAAATGGAGCAGAAGGGTGGTGAACAATCTCATTTTGTCTATCTTCTTCACTCTCTTTCTTTTTTCACTCACAGGATATTTATTCCCCTAAACTAATGAATGCCCCCCTGGACTTATTTATATATTAAAAACCAGCCTGACCCGGTCATTCCTCTACGTAATCCTCTGGTTTAATTTCCAACATCTCCGTCGCCCCCAAAAAAGCACACCTTGAAGCTGATAGCCTATCGCTAATCCAAGATTCCAATATAGCAATGGATTCAAGTCTCACGAACAATACGAACAGTACTCTAATTCGTCAAGTCTAACTAGGTACAAACGAATGAATTGCAGGACCTGAATAAGTCCAGCCATGGACCCGACCTCGGGTCCCTGTCCCCCCATGTGGCTGAGGCTGACTGCAGGAACAACACCCTTGCCTTACCACCGAATAAATAAACACACGAGTGGAGAACAATCAAATGAAAAAGGCCGGAGTGAGTCAGTCAGAAATTCAGCCTGAGTAAGAAAGAATGAACGAGAGAGGGTGATGAAGAGAAGAGACGGCTAAAGATCCATCAACGTTGCAGCATACCCCCCATACCTCCCCCCCTGCACCGGAATCTTCTCCAAGACCTTATTAATCTTCTCCAGCTCCTCCTCACTCATCTCCACACCCTGGTGCAAATTCTCCTCTACACGAGCCACCGTCGTACATCCCGGAATAGGCACCACGACCGGATGACCTGGGACCCGACTCTGATCCTGCGCGCGGACCCAAGCAATAGCCACCTGCGGCAACGTGGCCCCCTTTTTCTCTGCAAGGCTCTCCAGTTCATCCACCAGCTTCAGGTTCCAGTCGAACACTCCCGGTTGGAACCGCGGGAAGTGGCGCCGGTAGTCTGTGGGCGGTAGGTCATCAATGCTACGGATGCGGCCGGAGAGAAACCCCAGCGCGAGAGGCGAGTACGCCACGATAGGGATGTTGAGGTCCGCGCAGGTAGAGAAGATGCCGTTGTGCAATGGCTCGGTGGAGAAGAGGGAGAGTTCGATCTCTGCGGCGGCGATGGGGTGGATGGCGTGCGCGCGCCGGATGGTGGTTGCGTTGCATTCACTCACGCCAATACCGCCGATTTTGCCGGCTTGGACGTATTCGGCAATTGTGGCAATTGTGGTTTCGATGGGGACATTGGGGTCGACGCGCGCGGGCTCGTAGATGCTGATGAAGACTTTGTTCTCGAGAACGCGCAGGCAGTTGTCGAGGCTTTGGCGGATAGCAGAGGGGCTGCAGTCTGCTCCAGCTGCTCCGATGCCGCCCTTGATGCTTAGGACTACTTTCGGGCCGTCTTCGGGGTATTTGGTGAAGTAGTATGCGAGCAGTTGGAGGGAGTTTGCTTCTGGGGGACCGTAGAAATCTCCTGCGTTCCAGAAGTTGGCACCCATTTCTAATGCTCGTTTCATCACCTGAACGGCTTCATCGTAAGGGGTAGGATTGGCCCGCCAGGTGAATCCTAGACATGCACCAAGTCAGTTTTTACTCGACACTCAATGGGTTGAGGGAGGATGTATATACCCATTAGGCCAAAGCCAATCGGGTCAACGTTTCTATTCAGGATCTTTATCGACATGGTGGGATTATTAGAATTGGAGTTTAGGCATATGGTGATGAGTGGAAAATAAATCAATGAACCATTATTCTATAGAGGTTGTTCCAGTTTTATAAATCGCAAATGGTCCTAGTTAGGACTTAAGGAGCCGGAGTCCGACTCGGTGTCCCTCTCCAACCCACTGCGGGTCCTTTCCTGCGCATAGTGGACCAAACAGATACTATCCCATTCCCCAGCGAAGGTACTAGTCGTCTCTAACCAACCCACATAGTCGTCTCTGATACAGGTCATTCCCCTCCGCATTATGATTTCTATTTGAGACAAGTGTCCGATAACTCCGTCACAGTGTCGGTGAGTACTTGCTCAGCTTCCGAATTTTCGCACCATAGAAGTAGAAGATAATCGGCACCGGAATAAAAGCAACGCCCAGGAATCCCAACAGGCTCGAGGCCCATCGAACCTATCTCCGTTAGTATATCCAGCAAAGAAGAAAGAAAGGACCAGAAGGCGGCATACCCCTAACTTGTGATACATCGGAGTCGCAAACATGGCAAACCCAGCGGCCACAAGGGAACTAGCAGTTACACGTTACTCATATCCTCAACGAAGCACAGGCAAGAACAATTACTCACCGGATCAGGGCGTTCGCGGAAATCGCGGAGTTGGCATTGATTAGATACACATCCACAAGATACGCCAAACCCTGCAGGTAAATAATTTGAATACCTGCTCCGATAGGAATCCCCGCCAGGATTTGTGGCCAAGGGCTAATCGAGGGAAACGAGGTCCACGCGAACCAGAACTCCCCAATCGGAAACAGGAACGCTCCCAGAATCATAGGGTACAGGCGATCTTCAGGGTTTATTCGCCCAGTTGTTTCAAACGTGCGTCGAATCCGGGTGTTGGTGATGTAGTAAACATATCCGGAGCCGAAAACGACCCCCACCCCAATGGAGATGAAGGGCAGGGCGCCAACACCCAAATTGTATCCCCGCTCCTCGTTGAAGCTGATAGGGTAGGCCTCAAAGAGGAGGTAGATGAAACCGTAGATGAAGGTCATGTACGCCGTGATGAGCTGAAGAATGGGCTCAAGCATGAGCATCCGGAGAGGACGGCTGAGATAACGAGTGAAAATCGAATTGAAGTCCACATGAGCCTCGTCCCTAATTTAGTCAGTCAGGCGCGAGTATAAATTCACCAGACAAATTCTTTAGGTGACGTACAACTTCGCGTGCATGGCCCAATTCTTGGTATTGATTCGGATATCCTTTGCCTTCCGCTGCAGAAGCACCGGGGCGTAGGTCTCAGGCAGGACGATAAGACCAACCAACCCAACAGTACCAGAGAAGATCATGGTAATCCAAGCAGTCCAGCGCCATCCCAAATGGCTACATTCTGTTAGTCGTAACTCTCCATATTCTATCAATTCCAGAGGGCTGACCTTTGTGTAACAAATCCTCCGATGATAGGTCCCAGAATTGGCCCAACCAACGTCGTTCCACTCAAGATTGCCAGCGCAAGGCCTCTTGACACTGGATCGAAAAAGTCCGCAAAGTATCCTCCAGCAATCGACAGTGGTCCAGATGAAGCAACGCCTCCAAAGAACCGGAATATCATAATTGTAGCCACATTGGGCGCGACCGCAACAGGAATCTGGAAAATCACGAACAGGACGTATCCAGTAAACAGCGGGCTCTTGCGACCGTACAACTCAGAGAGTGGTCCGAAGATCATGGGGCCAACGGCGAAACCTAGGCTCGCGGCAAAGTCAGAGATCTTATCAAATCATCTGCTGCTCGTCTTCGATCTCTCTCAGGCTTACCTGCGATAAACAATCCGGTTCCAAGCACCATAACTTCTGGAGCCACGCCGAATTCTTCTGCAGTGACGAACGTAGCGGTACTGAATACAGAGGTTGCGAAAGTGACCACCAGCGACAGCCAGCCCACAATATTCGCGTAAACCCATTTCTTCCACACCGGGATGTTTTGCGGGTTCAAAGGGTCATCGGGCCCCTCAAACTCGACCAGAGTTGGGTCCTTGGCGACAACAGGCGGTGGAGAGGGCGCAGGAGGGATCTCCGTACTTTCATCGCTGCTGGATCTGCCATTGGGAGTTTCAAGTGTGATAGAGTCCTCGGGGCTATCACCCTTTTCCAGATCATGCGAGGAAGTCATGGCGAAGAGTCAGAAAAGGAAACCAGGTTTGCGGTGATGACAAGGGCACACGGTGCAAATTGCTCTCCTGCCAAATATATAAACCACGATGTCTTGTAGCTCTGCAGGTGGTTTCTCGGATTAAACAAAGAACGCAGTTGCTCTGCGTGTCATTTTTCGGGGTCAGGAGTCGAGTTACAATGATGAAAGATAGAATCTCGGCCCAGTGCTAGAAGCCGGAGCTCCAGTCGCTGGGGAAACTTCGAAACCCAGTCGCTCGTTGCTTCAAGGATCTCCACACAGGGAAGGCATGTATCGATGACCGGCGCAAGTCCGGGAAAGGGACCCGGGGTTAGGTCCAGGATATATTCATGGGTATTTCCGCCGGGTCGTGGCGAGTCAGTTATTACGTTGGTGGTGAAGGTGAAAACTCGGGTCCAGCTGGGGATAGATCTCATTCGATCGGCGATATTGGGTCGGTCTCCGTGACGAACGGCCGGCTTTATGACAAAGTACTCATTAGCTCGAGAAACGGATTTCCGGGGGGGTTAGCTTTGGCGATCGGCGTCTCACCTCATTTTTGCTTCCAATGCGAGGAGGATCGCTCTTCACGGAGATATTTTCTCAGACCAGGCAAGATAAGAATTCCCCAGTCGACTCGAGTGGAGTGAGTGGGAATGGCCCCGTGTTAAAGAGCCGAAGCTTTTTAGCTTTAGGTCTCTCCTTCCCAGTGATGATGCGATAAGATGGCTGACAGTGGGTAAACTCCGAGACAGTGAAGAACAACACAATCAAAGAGCCCCACGTGAAAACCCATCCAATCACCAACGCAGATGAAGCTATTCAGTGAAATTCACGGCCAGACCCTCAGCCATCTCTGAGCCGCGAGTCGCGACGGGAGGGAGTGTGTTGGTGGCGCCACGCTACCTCGGAAGGAGCCATAGTTTGGTCTTATTCCCCTGCTAGCTTCAGTGGACTTGAGGAAGATGTCGTTCCGACGATGGACACGGGAGAGCGTTCCTTGAAAACCACGAATCAAAAATCACGTCTTCAATCATGCCTGGCGTGTTGGCTTCCTGTTTGACGGCCGTCGACCTATGAAGATTATAGAACTATCAACGCCTATCTCGGAAGAAGGTTTATTTACGACGGCTGCATAAAATGCTTGAAGAAGTCAATCGCCCACACCACAATGTATTTTTTTGAGGTCTATTAATTTATTCAGTCTTGGCCGTTTGCTCTGGCTAGGTAGAGACACGAACCTCTTCTGAAAAAACAGGAACGGCTTTTATTTGCTACGCTGGCCGGTCCGAGGTCCGCCTAAATCTACCTCGAGATGGGAAGCGACTCGGGCGAGACCATGTTAGTAGTACCTAGGTAAGTCCACTTGTTGGCCCCCGATTTTGAAAAGAATTGAAAGGTGGGGTCAGCCCATGATGGTACAGAGATACTGGTAGCGAGCTTTTGATTCGACGAAAGAAGAGAAAAAAAGAAAAACACTTACCTGACAAACGCATGAGCGGATGGGCGCCCTCTAATCGAAGCGCTGAAGGATGACGCTTCTTTAGATGGTAGGAGGGCTGAGTGGACCGCCGCCCGTGCAACATGGTATAGGAGCTCTTGAGTGTGAGCTTGGATATTCCTTGTTTTGGATTATGAACTTACGACGCATGCAAGGAAGGAATCCCCCCGATGCTTGAACGACACACAGCCTCTTCCATGAGGTTTTTAGGCCTCCAATTTTATTTTTCACGTTCTCTCGCTGTGATTCGACCCAGAAGTCGTGGTAGGATTTGTCCTACGCTTCCGAGTTATCAATCAAATCTCTCAACCCTGAATATTATTCATGGATCACTTCGCCACCTTTCCGCTCCTAAGTACTTTTAGATAACCAGGGTAAATAGCCCCAATACGCCAAATACGCCCCGTCCCTTTTAGCTGCAGGTGCCGTGATCACCCCGCTAATTCTTCAGTCTGTACGCCGTCTCTTCTGTTCTTCCCCTCGCTAAATCATAACAATAGGCTAATGTATTTGAAGGATGGGAGTAATAACGGGGTAATCTAAACAATTAGCTCCTAGAAGCGGCTCAGGACTCGGATGGTAAGCAGGGTCAGCACGAAGTGGTCTCGACTCTTAAACAAGCGTTTAACGCCAAGGCTATATCAAAACCTTTCAATGGTAATCTCTCCTCAGCCGCTCGTCTGATAGAGGCCTCTTCGCGATCGGCCCAGGTGGCCAGTGCAAAGGCTTCCGTAGAAATCGGAGGGAAAGCATCTTACTATCGCCTCCAAGCCAGGATTCACGGCTCTGTAGGGTTTGCTCTGGGGTTGCAACAATACCTCTCCAGTCACCTGTAATATGTTAGGATAATGCTTAAAGAAATCGTAGAAAACCAGGGTCGAAATTCATTTTATCATTCTCCCAAGTTTTCTTTAATTCGCCCCAAAAACTCAATTGGGGGGTGATCCTAGAAGAGAAGATCATTTCTGTGAAGCGTTGAGTATGGTTAGTATGGTTTTCAAGGGTTCCATTGTTAAAGAGATATCCCCATTCGAAGAATATCCATACCTAGATCAGACATTGCTAGTAGGTATCAATAGCTCGGATGGGTATACTTACCATCTAACCCACGAGATATAACCGTGTCATCCCAACGCATGTCCAGCATTAGTTCTAGTGCCCGATATAGATTCTGAAATTATGAGCCTATTTATATTCCCTCCGCTATCCCCTCCTCCCTAATATCAGCAGGCATCTCAGGTCATCAGAAATGTCGCACGAGTAGCATATATTGTATAATCAATAAGCTTTTTGGAGGAGCAGGATTTGAAAACTCATCCGCTTCCATTTTAGAAAGGATCAACTCGTCATGAATTCCTTGAAGAATATTTCCTGGCTTAATATTTAGGATACGTAAGCACAATCCATAGGCACCGCTGATGTTCCATGTATTCCTTACCCATCTATATCACCCTAGCTTGTTGGAAATAATACAGGGAAATTAGGACGAATCGGAGGGCAGGCCGAAGGAGATTCCTGGGCAAGGCATCGCGGTCAAGACAGAGCATAAAATCGCGGATATCGATACCTGCAGGTTGATAAACGAAACATGGGGGTGTCACATGTGGCCCAGAAACCTCAAATGAGTCAAGGAAAAGCCCGACATACCTTTCATGGCCGTGGATATCACAAATAGAGTTCGGGTGCTTTGAAGCCTCTACCTCTAGGAGCCGCGGGTTTGTTCAGGGATAGACTCCCAAGACTAGTGTTAGCCCATACTGCAGATGAAATATAGATCTATGTATGCTTACTGTAGGTAGGTCCTGACATAATCATACAGTTGATGATGAGCCAAACCCGGGTTTAGTTAAAACCCGGTACCGATAATTGAGAACTTGACCAATGTGAATTGGGTAGTAGTGCTTCTGCAGGTAACCAGGAGGGGTTTTTTTTTCGAATATATTGGGAAGATCGAAGATATTGGAACTTGAACTGAGAAAAACGCGTGGTTGAGACATTTGAGTGTGGGTCGTCGTGTTACGCAGGAAAGGAATTACGCAACGGGGCTTGGGGGAGCCTTTGACAGGAGCGTCAAATGTCTAGCAGTATGGACCAGTGAGCATAAAATCAGCCTCATCATTTCTTCGACACGGAAAAATGACGAAGCACTAAGCTAGCAACTGACTCGAATCATAGACGGGGTATTCGCCATCCCTTAGTTATTGTTGATGTTGTTGGTGTTGTTGTTTTGGGGAGTGATCACCACTGATCGACAGAGTTCAGCCCCCAACTGAACCGCCCCAAAGCTTAGAGCTAAAGGGCCTTAAGCTTCAGGTCTTAGTGGTGGGTACTCACCACTCACTGCTAGGGACAGAGTCAGACCACCTCTCGTCGTAATAATGGCTACATTCAAGAATAACTGTCTGTTAAACCGCACCCGCGAGTCAAAGCCCTTCCCATCCTAAACGAAAGATTGCTCCTGCCACGTTCAACAATCTGCAGGGACTCAATGTGTCCAGGGAACATCGAATCCAGCTCCAAGTCCCCTAAAATGTATAGTTTTGCTTAAAACACTATAAATAAAAAAAGAATTGATAATAGCATGGAATAAGATTTCCAAACGATAAACGCAAATAAATTGTTTTACCCCCTCACTTTCTCCGGCCACAAGCTCGTGGTCCGTACCGTGGATCCACCCACCAACTGGTCTCCGCACCATAGAACCGTGCCATATACGCATAAGCCCCATAAGTCCATCAGGCGAGGCTGTTCAGTGTTGAATGAAAGCTGTCGAACGGATGGATGGATTCCCCACTGGTTTCGCCCCATAAAAGCTCTCTCGGAGACCGTTCTTCTCCGGGCCTTGGCCTGTTTCAGTTAGGGGAGGGTAGAGTTCATGGATTAGCCTCCATTGAGCCAGTTTTATTAGCCTTCTTTACCTGAGAACCATTCGCAAATTTTCCGTTTTATCGACATGATTATCCCTTTCACTGCCGATGTTTATCTTACGTTAGCAATCCAAGTGGAAATACTTCTTGATCATCTCAAGTGCTGGAGCCTGGGGCTGTAGGGCGCCTAACATTGGCGGTTTTTAATGGTTTTTTCTTTCACAATCCAAGCTTTAATTTGCGTCGGGATCGACCGGGACCAAGCAATAAATCTCCGCTAATCTTCAAAAATCATTATCAATGCACAAGGTACTTTCAAGTGCTCGCAGCTGGAGGAACCAACGTCCAGAATCTACGCCTATTCACGACGACAGGGGTAGGTTATGGTATCCAATGGGCAATTTTTACCGCCACCTGGCCCGTCAAGGTACTAGGAGTGCCTCATGAATACCCCGCTTCACAGCCCATGAGTTTCCTGGAACAGAATACGGTTAAGATGATTATGCATAATGCATTATACGAGCGAATGTAACATCGCTCCTCTCTCACGAGGGTTCCCTCGACGCAAACAAAAGACAAAAGAGGCTTGCAGGTATAATATCCACAGTAATGGGAACCTGGTGATAGTGCGACCATCCAGTGGCATCGACACAAGCGTGTCGAATTAGGAAACTGAATGGCATGGCATCTTACCTTACCACACTCTATCCACAGACCAATCCGGAATTCCAGAAAACGCCAACGTCTATCATCGCGGATCATTGTGAAATCACCCAGCCGGTTGATAAGGACATTCTTCTTATTACACTCGGTATGAATGATCGGCTCCTGCGTAACATAATCGTCAATATTATCAATCTATTAGTCTGCACATCTAGTTGAATAGCCTACCTGAAGCCGCCCCATCCCCCTCCTCTTAACCCAATACAGTAATCTCCGCGCACTAGAATTGACGCAATTCCACGGCACAGCCGACATGGATGGAGATTCCTTCACAGAGGTGAGACGACCTTCAATCAAAGCTCGAGCTGAGTCTTTTGCTCATCTTTCATACTCTGCTTCCTTTTCCCCCGCTCTTGGGCCCCTAGCGGAGGGCGACAGCTATTCCCAAGCCAGTAGGACCGAAGTATGAAACAGTCTAGCCAGCGCCAGCCATCACGGTTAGTGGGGTTCCATCTCTCGATCTATCTATGGAAACCAAGGGTAAACCCCACTAGAAACATTCTGTATGGCTGCCAACTTGCCACTTTGTATGAGAGACACATTCGACATCACAGGGCCCGGTGTGGGACAAGAGTAAATGTATGGTCGAGGAATTAATCGACTCAAGCCTTCGCCAACCCCGAGTAAGATTGTGTTCATCCTCGACAGGGCCTTCCTCGTATTATCTTGTATTTTTTTCTGACCAGCGCCCTAAATAGGTCTGAAGAGGCGAGGCTGTTTAAGTAAGCCCTTAATGAATAACGAGCTAAACCCAGCACAAAAAAAAAGATAAATAATAGCAAATATAAAAGAACAACGGGTAAAAAAAATCATACCGTGTGGAATATCTTTTATATATCCCGCCTCGAATCCCTCCCTTCCCTGAATTCGGAACAGCTTGCCCATCTTCGAGAAAGCTGGAGGTTGGGTCACCAAGGCTGGTTTCCATCATTCTTTGCTCTATCGTTATTCCTCATGAATAATACCACAGTTTCTTCGTCCCGCGTTCGTAGGTATTGGACTGAGAAGGAGGACCGGATCCTTCGCCACGAAGTATCAATTCAAGGTATTTATCCCCGTTCGCGGTGTCATCGGTGTGATAGAAAGGCGAGACGGCAAGAAATGGAAAGGGGGGGAAAGAAAAAGCAAAAGACTCGAAAGAGAGAGACGGTGGTCAGGCTCCCTATATATGCGTTTCGTGTGAGGGGGAAGGAGGGGGACCGTCCAAGAACAGAAGATCCGCTAACATGGGCCCAATGAAAACCCAATCCAGTCAACGAACGAGGCTCAGTAAAAGACTGGAATGTGATCGCATCGAAACTTCACGGGCGCACGAATAAAGACTGTCGGAAACGATGGGGCAAGGTCGGACGCGATGTTAATAAAGGGCCTTGGGGGAAAGATGAAGATGATCGACTGCGCGCGGGGGTGGAGAAGCATGGTACCTGGTATGTCTTGCACAACAAGTGATGAAGCACAAGAACTTTCTTATGGACAAAAACCTCGCTTCCCCGATGTGGCTTTTTAATGAAAAAATTTTTTAAATAAGTCATGGGATCCAGGATACTGACGCAAAATGGCAGCTGGACTTTGGTCGCCGAAATCGTCGAAACACGTCACGCAGATCGTAAGTATACCTTTCTTCTTTTTTTGCATGGGGAAGATGACGGAAATTAAAGGAGAGACACACCCCTTTTTTCCATGCAGGCTTTAGATTGAAAGTTATTAACTCACATACTAACCAGAATGCGCTAAGAGGTGGTATCATTTCGTTGATCCCAACATCAGCCATGAGGACTGGGGACGAGACGAAGAGATCCGGCTACTGGACGCGGTCCGCACTTATGGACGAAGTTGGAAGGCTATCAGTGAGAAGGAATTCCCTCATCGATCTGCTACAGACATCAAGAACCGGTAGGATTCTTCCTTTCTTCCTTTTCCCCTGCTTGTGGCTCATGGATGCATGGATTTAGATACGTAATTATGGAACGACGCAACAAGTCCGAAGCGGACTCTCGATTCTATGGCCTAAAGACCGGTAGTCATGGCAGCAAAACGAGCACCAGCAGCAGCGCCAGCACCAGAAGTAGTAGTAGCAACAGCAGTACCAGCAGTACCAGCAGTACCAGCAGAAAACACAAACACAGCACCCCCAGTATCCGCGGCAACGAGAGCCCGGATCGTGAAGAGATAAAAAGCTCGATATCCGATGAACTAGACCGGGACATGGACGATCTCCTTATGATTCCTCCGTCCATCTCCGGCCCTCCATCCAGGAAAAACACCCGGACCCAGCAGCTGGGCATCCCTGATCAATGCATGGACCATGACCACCTCATGTTCGATCTAGAAACTCCCACTCACTTTGCCAGTCTCCTTCTCAACTCCTCCCAATCCTCTGTACCTCCCCCCTTTGACACTAGCAGCTCGTCCCTGCCTCTGTCATCGGTGGGTGCCCTTCCCTGTCTTTCTCTCCCCGGCATGAATGGCTCCTCCGCCGGGTCTCTGGCTCCCAATTGGGATTTATTTGCGGAGGGGATGACGTTTGACCCGGAGTTAAATGGATCAGCGGAGGCTGATCCTACTCTGCCCCGGATCTCTGCTGCTTCGGCCTTCGTGAACACCGCCACCTCGACAACCAACGCCAGGTCCCAGACGGAACCCGATGACTACCATCGATACACTCTCATCCTCGAGGATATGAAACGAGAGAAGCTTCAATGCATCATGAATATGCTTTTAGAATCAAAGTATAATGTGAGAATGAAAGTCCACAGCAATTCTGACTAACGTTTTGTCTTTTTCCCTCTTCTTTTTGTTTCCTTTTTTGCTTTCCGCTTTTCGTTATATATTTTTCTTTTCTTCTCTTTGTGGCTTTCTCCTATCTTTTCTTTATATATATTTTTCCATATTACTCTGTCGAGAGGACGTATCCGTTGTTCGATTTCTTTTCCTCTTCAGATATATATCACAAGACAATTAGACGGGCCCAGGTCTGTACTTCCTGGATGAAGGATGGTTTCGTGTGATTCGACTCGATATAGGCTAGAATGCTCTGGCCAGTCCGTGTGCAGATTGATGGTGGCACTGTGTATCATCGACTACTTTACCTGTACGTTATTCACTTATTCTCTGGCCGAGAATGGCAACCAAAAATCTTTTTCCTCCCTATTTTTTTTCTTTTGCTTCTTACTCCGTCTCTTTTTCTGTAAAAAGTATGGGCCAAGAGGATGACTGGCAAAGTCGATGCCCAATGCAACGTCCAAGACTCCTCGCTGCCTGCGTTACCCTCCACCACCTCGCAACAATGAGGACCCGAGTTGACCGACTTAGATTCAGACTGATCCTCCCATTGCCCAAGGTCTGTCATCTTCCAGTGTGTCAATGGTAAGACACAGCTCATTCTATGCTCTACTCAGGTCCTTCTATTCAAATATAATCCCCCACAAATACTCTTAGCGCTTATCAACGACCAGTCAACCATACCCCATCTCCCACTAAATTGACTCTAAACTTCATCCCATTGCCTTCTCGTCTTTTCCTCCGACCCAAACCACACAATTCCCCATCAAGATACCCGGCAGCACCGCCGCCATGGTCGCAGAAGTAGCCAACTACCCTCCTGCAACCCCGGGCTCTTCCACCAAACCCACCACCACCACCCTCTCCGCTACCACTCCATCCATCCACATCCCAACCGTCGACATTTCCGCCTTTCTCTCCGACCACGACTCCCCCGAAGCCCAATCCATCATCCCAACCGTGCGCGCCGCCTGTCGCGCAACCGGCTTCTTCCAAATCACCGGCCATGGCATCCCCAAAGACCTCCAGAAAGCCGTCTTCGCCGGTGCAAAGCAGTTCTTCCAACTCCCCTACCCAACCAAGAAGGCACTAGACGCCCACTCGAACCCGGGCCTCCGCGGCTACGACGTCCTCGCCTCTCAAGCCTACGCCGACGACCTCCTCCCCGACCTCAAAGAAGGCTACTTCATCGGCATCGACCTTCCCCCCTCCGACCCCCGCGTCCAGGCTGGACGCATCCTCATGGGGCCCAACGTTTGGCCCGACCCTTCTCTCCTCCCAGAGTCTCAATTCCGCCAGCCTGTAGAAGCATACCACGCCGCTCTCCTTTCCCTCAGCCTCCAAATTCTCCGTCTGATTGAACGCACCCTCCCCTACGGCCCGGGTATCTTCGACGACTTCATATCCGATGACCCTGCCACCCCGATGCGCATGCTCCACTACCCCCCGGCCCCCCCTACCACCTCTGACGATGACGATATCTCCAAACGAAACCAATATGGCGCCAGCGCCCACACCGATTTCGGTGCCATCACCCTCCTCCTCCAAGACGAGAGTCCGGGGCTAGAGGTCCAGGACCACGAGACGGGCGCCTGGACACTCGTACCCCCCAACCCGGACGCGTATGTAGTCAATATAGGCGACATGTTGAGTTTCTGGACACGGAACGAGTATGTGAGTTCTGTGCATCGGGTGATCAACCGGAGTGCGGGGGATCGGTACAGTATTGTGTTTTTCTTTGATGGGAATGTAGATACGAGACTGGCTGCGATGGATGGCAGTGAGGAGGGTGAGAATTCGTTGACAGTGGAGCAGCACATGATTAATAGGATCAGGGAGAGCTATGGGAATGGGAAGCAGTAGGGTTTTTAAATTATATACTTTCTCGGTTATTTCTTTTTCGATACTGGGAGATAAATTGCCATTTTTGTGAGTATCAAGCCTGATTTTTACGATCCAATTAGCTATTTGAGCTATCATTGATTACTCGGCGTCAGAATAAATGTGCTTTATTGTCTTAAGTCACGGCAGCCTCATCTCCAAGGTATGCATAGCGCGAGATTGGAAGAGTGTTGGAACAATGTTAGCTTTGCCCGATCTATTATTTCCCTAGGTCCTCCTTCAATGTCACAATCCTATTCAAAATAACCCTCTCAGCCGAGCTATCTGGATCTAGGCAGAAATACCCAACTCGCATCCCCTGGAATCGAAAACTTTTTGGAGAAATTTCTGCAGTTGTATCTGTCTTCTGCTCCCCCTTGAAATTAGGCCATGGAGCCCTGCGAATGATTTTTTGGAGGCCGACCTCGATCATCGCATTCGCGAATACCGTTTCAGAATGTGGATTAACAACTGAAAGAAAGCCATCTGGGTGCGAGTCCGGATTATTGCAGGTGAAGAGAGGGTCGTAAGTACGAACAGAGGCCGTGATGGGACTATTCAATGATGGGCACTCCGAGACCCAATGGATGTACCTAGTAGCGGAATTAGTAGTGAGCAATTTGTAAGGCTCCGCAGCAAAAAAAAAAAAAGAACCAGAAAGAAAGGATCCGATAGTGGAGTGAGATACCTTTCCTTACGCTTTGGGCTTTTTGAATGTGGCGCCCTCCTCAAGCTTATCATATTTAACATGTATCAATGTCACAAGTCCGCTTTCTGGATTTTTCTCAAAGCCAGTTGCCGTGATGGGGAACGGCACCTTCAACAACCCAACGGATCTGGCAGGCGCGAGTCGGAAGAAATCCTTACTCGGCTCCTCACGGAAGTCGCTTCGATCGATATAAACCGTTTTAGTGAATGGAACAGTGTGAACCTAGCAAAATTAGCATAGAAAGCTCAGTGGTCCGCTCAGAGACATACGCCAAATTGTGAATCCTTAGAAAAAGGTATTTCTACCATCTCCAAGTAATCCTCTGTAATATCCTCAATAATGAGAGGAATTGGATCAAGAATAACCATTAGGCGTGGGACCGTGGATTGCAAGTATTGTCGCACACTTTGCTCGAAACGCTTCACTTCAATAGTTGTCGCTGCCTTTGAAACTCCAAGCCCATTAACAAAGGAAAGAATTGCCCCAGGTGGAACACCTCGACGCCTCAGGCCAATGAGCGTGTATAGGCGAGGATCATCCCAGTCGCGAACATGCCCGTTTTGAATTAGGGCCATGATCTTCCGTTTCGACAAGACTGTGCCAGCCAAATTGAGTCGGCCATACCTGTTGATCCCAATAAGTATCCAAGTTGTAATAGGCATCACTATACATTGTGTCGTTTATAATTCAGCAAGTTGAATACTACTTACTCTCTTTGCATAGGCCGATAGACGCCTAATTTGTCACAGAAGCCAGTTGTAGGAAACCCTGGACAACTCAAATTCTGTTGTACATAAGGAATGTGTAATATCCTCGGTATTATCAATCAGACAATGAGTGAAATCGTAGGTCGGATAAATTCTCCATTTGTCTCCAGTCCGATAACGAATGCCGGCGTTTTCTTCGATGCTCTCTTTGCTCTCTAGGTCCTCGCCATCAGCCTTCCGACTTTACCACCCCCACGCTAGAGAGCAATCTCACTTTCTAGAATGAAAGGTGCATTAGCACAGTGAAAAACTTGAACTACAGTGAGTCGACATCTTACTAGAGCAATGGCAGACCTAGGCGCCGTCTTTCCGGATCAAATCTTCTGCCAGTTCATAGAGACGATCGGAATAGTCACTCGAATGTGTGATTTTGACAGGTTCGAAGCCCAACTATCGAACCATCTCTGCGATGGCAGTGAAATACTTCTCCTCCTCTTTAGCTGGGTTTGTATCATCGTAACGAAGGTAGCAGACTCACGGTGGTATCTAGCGAAGCCGAAGTTTATTGCGATGGCTTTGCTATGCCCCAAATGAAGAAAGCCGTTGGGCTCAGGCGGGAAGCGGGTGACAATCCTATCGACCCCAGCGGCTCCTATAGGTTTTTCATTATAAACATCTGCAAGAAATCCGACCTTGAACATGGAATCTGGATCGTCTGGGACGCCCTCTGTGGGGTTCTTGGATGGGGTTGGATTCGGCCCTATCCCTAAACGTTTCAGGTGCCCTTTTTGTTTTCGTGGACGATGAGAAACATCTGCCACATTTGATGCTTCACTAACTTTTGGGGGGCACCATTATTATGTGCTTCGAGACAACACTGCGTGAAAAGGGCGAATCGATGAGGTTGAGTCAGAGGCAAGGGAGAAACGGCGATCTACAACAGTCTGCGGGACTACCCATGCTATAACAGTGCCTGCTATAGTAACATCTATAACAATGATATACAATACTTACATTCAAAAAGTCAAGATAAATCAAAAAAATTCGAAAAAAAATATTAAAGGCTTTAATATCGAGATGCCGTGTTATATGTTTGTTTTTTTTTAAAAAAAAAGTATAAATAGGCTGGGTTTCGGTTAACAACACAGATAGACCCCCGAAACCCAAGGCAAACCAAAACCACTCTCTCACTGCAGCCACTGAATCTGCTGCGCCGCTACTAGCGATATTGTATCTATAAAAAAGCCAGGCAGGTTTATACAACCTAACTGTATTAACATGATACCAAGACACGATCGCAAGATATTGCGGAGAGCACTGCCAGCATCGTAGAACCACCATGACAGCCATGACTCATGGAGCTATTTTACCCTGTTTTTTTTAAGTCCGTTCAAAAGGCCCTCTAGTGTGGAGGAAGAAAACCAAACCGTTAAGGAATTAGCAAGATCTTAGCTTGGCCCGAGTTGACACCTCCAGGGCAGATATACTAGCCTGGTATAGGAATTAATCCCAAGCTTGCGCTCGCCTGGGCTTCGATAAAGTACCTTAGATAGAGATACTACCACAGCGTGGGAGAACTCAGTCAAATACACATCACCGTAACCTCTCTAGTCCCAACCCTTGCTTACCAACAAGAAACTACGAGTAGAAGTGACTACTACCTAGGTACTGCATTATGGAGACTACTATCGGAAATCTATGACATATTTAGAGTTGAACATTTAAATTTTTCCAATTCAATCCAAGGAGACAGTAATACCCAATGTGTCTAGTTTTTTGTAAAAAAGAGGCCAAAAAAACAAAGGTGAGCCATATACCCCGCTTTTCGGAGCAAAATGTATGGACAAAATTTGGAAGTATCTGATCAAAACAGTGGACAACACATATTCCTGCCCTTTTAATCAGTTGCGGGGACCTATTGGTGGTATTAAGAAGGAAAGAGAGAGAAAAAAAGCCACACAAAAAGTTTGCGTAGCGCAATCGGTATTTGAGCAAAAAACAGGGATAGCTTCATCCCACCGGGGCTCAATGTTTCCCCGGTACTACATCTACTTACAAGGGAAGGAAGGCAATCATTATATCAGCTTACCAAATCCCGATCAGCCACAGATCAAGTGTTGATCTGCCGTGCAGCTGCAGGTCAGTGCAGGATTTTGTATTGCAATTCTCCAAATCCCACCGGCGCATACTGGAATGCCCGATATCAAGTTCGACCTGGGCTGGCCAGAGCACTCTTTCCCCCCCACCCCCCCAAATTGACTTTAGTTCCCACGCTTGGTAATCAAGTAAACCGAAGCCTCGGACACCGAAAAGAGGGACAGATAGAAATAGCGTCGAGAGCTGTGGGTAAGGGAACCCGGATTTCACCTGCCAGGTGACGGTTTTCGTGCTCAAGGAAAAGCCTGCACATCCACCGTTGGCACCTTACTCTTTTTCAAGTTTGCTAAATACGGCTACGGTGAAGTGGGAGAAGATATTAGTATATTCTTTCTTTCTTTTTTTTTTTTGTTTGCGCGGGCTTCACCGTGATATTCCGCATCAGGAAACATGTATCCCGTCCCGAGTCCCGTCCGATGGGGCCGATGGGGATCGGAGGAAGGATCAGTTGCCTGAATTGGGGGTGACTGATGAGTTGACTGATGAGTTGACTGAAAGGGTGACTGGCGGATGGAGAGGCAGGAGACGATATTCCGGTCATTTGGAGAGTTGAGCTGTGATGAACGCGCTCATTCGGGGTATTTAAGACTCCAACAACAAGCTGTTATTTCATCCCATCTTTCTTTTATCCCGTCCAATCGGTCATTGGGAGCAGGATGACGCGTATTGTGAAGAGTTCATACATTTTTCTTTCTCCATGCTGCGCCTTACCGATCGAAGTTTTCGGACCTTCTATATGCCTTGATATGACAAGCATGCACGGTTTGTTATTGAACATATATTATTAACCATCTTTTTTTTTTAAAAAAAAAAATCATATGTTCGAGAACACTCTATACGAGGGCATGGTGGTCAGGGGTTGAGGCTAAGCCGGGGAAAGGACTCCGGTATTTCGGATACGGGCCACGGGATGTGGATCGGTGTTTCCCCATCATTGGCATCACAATTGGAAGACTCTTCGCTTCCTTGTCGGGTCTTGCCTTAGAGGGAGGTTCCTTGTGAGAACCTCACATCACTAGCACAGAACCAGCTAGTCCCGCGGAAAATCAACGTTGTTCATGCACGATCCTGTTCTCCGGGATTTTTGGGCATTCGGGCGCTGGGAGAATCGCCACTGGGATCGAGGAGGGATTTCTTTTCCACCCCAGAGGTCATGAGATGCGAATTCGACCGGTAAAACAACGGTACCTGGACCGCGCTTCTTTATATGGAACCCCTCAAAAGTCCGTGACTAATGGGAATCGGGCGGGCTTCGATTGGTGGCCGTCGAGTTTTGCCCCCCGGACTGGAGCCTGGAAGAAATGAGGTTTGAAAATTACCCCAACCCACGCCCGGAGTCTACTGGTTTGGTATTAGCGCGTAATTAATGCCACCCAATCAGGACTAATCAGGACTAGCGTGCCGCTACAAGCAGATCAGACCCCCTGATCAGTGCTGAAAAATGCCAGTCCGGTATTATTGGTACGCTGCCTTGACTTGGTTCAGCTGCTCCATCCCAGCTGCAGTGGCTGTGGCTACCTGTACCTTACCATCCATCCATACGACCATACTCCTCCTCCTCCATTGCTCTCCCAACTTTTTGCGTCGAGTCTTTTCCTTCGCTCAGCACCTGCCCTTCCCTCCTCCCCTTCGCCGCAAGCTAAATTCTCATCTTCTTCCTTTCCCTCCTATTCGCTCAATCCCTTCATCCCTGCCCGCGCTTGACAACTGTCCCCGCCATGGGTTCGGTCGCAACAAAATACTAATAAATACTGACTCCCATATCTGCTCTCTTGCGACTTCCTCAGTCTCCCCTTACGGTACTACCCCAGCCCACCAGCCATTCACAGAGCGTCATGCCTAGTAGTAATTGTGCATATCAGCTGAACAACTTTGTCAAGGTCCCGATCGAAGGTTACTCTGCAGCAATGTCCCACTTTATGCCCGAAATCCCTCATTCAGCCCGACGTACCGTTCCAATCATTACTGGCAGCGACGACCACGAGAGTTCCGACGCTTCGACCACCCCCTCTCCCTCTACAACAACCAGCTCCAGGAGTTTTACCACCAAACCGGCCGCTACGGATTCTAATTCCACCAAGAAGATGATGCAGCGAAAGGCCTCCTCCCCAATGGCGCCTGCCTTCATGGTGTCCGCTCCGGGGAAAGTCATCGTGTACGGAGAACATGCGGTCGTGCACGGGAAGGCAGCAATGGCCGCGGCGATTTCACTCCGATCCTACCTGCTTGTCACCACCCTCAGCAAGTCGCAGCGCACAATTACATTGAACTTCAGGGACACAGGGTTGGACCATACCTGGAACATCGATGAACTGCCCTGGGACACTTTCCACCACCCGTCGAAGAAGAAGTATTACTATGACCTCGTCACCTCTCTCGACACAGAGCTTTACGATGCCCTGCTGCCCCATGTGGAGAATATTTCTCTCGGTACCCCAGAGGAGATGCGCAAGATCCACAAAGCGTCCGCGAGCGCTTTCCTCTACCTATTCCTCTCCCTCGGGTCGCCGCAGAGCGCCGGCGCGATTTACACCCTGCGATCCACCATCCCGATTGGTGCAGGTCTTGGAAGCAGTGCCAGTGTCTGTGTGTGTATGAGCTCTGCCTTACTCCTTCAGATCCGGACCCTCGCCGGCCCTCATCCTGACCAACCCCCCGACGAGGCTGAGACTCAGATCGAGCGCATTAACCGTTGGGCATTTGTAGGAGAGATGGCAATCCACGGGAATCCGAGTGGCGTGGACAACACGGTATCCGCAGGCGGCAAGGCCGTGATCTTTAGACGGGGCGACTACTCGAAGCCTCCTTCTGTTGTCTCACTTCCCACTTTCCCTGAATTGCCTCTCCTCCTGGTCGACACCCGTCAGGCTCGTTCTACGGCGGTTGAGGTCGCCAAGGTTGGTAAATTAAAGGATGAATACCCCGTGGTAACGGAGTCCATTCTCGATGCGATCGACAGCGTGACGGCTTCTGCGGAACAGGCTATCCGATCGACTGGCACCGACGCTCTTTCTGAAAAAACCCTCGAACAATTAGGGACTCTGATTCGAATCAATCACGGATTCTTGGTCTCTCTTGGGGTTTCCCACCCACGGCTAGAACGGATTCGCGAGCTCGTGGACTATGCTGACATTGGCTGGACTAAGCTGACCGGTGCGGGTGGCGGTGGCTGTGCAATCACGCTTCTGCGTCCAGATATCAAAGGAGCACCCTACCAGAAGTTGCGGGCGCAGCTCGAGGACGAAAATTTTGGGATCTATGAGACTACTCTTGGCGGCGACGGAATCGGTGTGCTTTGGCCAGCCGTGCTCCGTAACGGAAGCGACGAGGAGGGTGGTGAGGAGATTGACCAACAGAAATTCGAAAATGCTGTTGGTACTGATGGTATTGAACGCCTCGTGGGTGTTGGAGTTCAAGAGAAGCGAGAGGGATGGAAGTTCTGGAAACGTGCTACTTCCTGAACCTCCTTAGACTGCATCACCTCGCGCAAGTTGGTGCAACCCTACCTACGCCGACACATACCTTAACTCATCTCCAGAATGGAACCATTGCCAAGGTCTTCCCTGATCTCCCCTCTCATTCATCCGCGCGGTCTGGATGACAGGAATGGTTTTCCACATATCCCGCCACTCTCCTTCAATTCCCTTATCCTCTCAATTTTCTGTGACGACTTTTGACTCTTGCTGAAAGAGAATGGCTTATTTTTGCACGATATGCATTTAATCGGCTTTGCCGCTACGTTTCATTCTTGGCCTCTCCGGCCGCTCTTATCTTTGCTCCATTCTCTGTATAATACTTTTAGCCTGGTTAATGACGGCGACGTCTCTGCATGGGAGGGTATGGACCTGGGCTTCTCTTATTTCCTTTCTACTCCGTTACTTTGTTTGATATTTGCATACTTGGCCAGGGTTGTTTATAGTTTTTTATCGCGCGTTAAAGTGGGATTCTATTTTCGCATTGGTTGATATAAGGACCTTCACGATTGGGATCCATCTTTTGCTACCCAATTCAAGCAACCTTCCTTTCAGGCATCCTCCCTCTTTCTAATACTTTACGTTACCTTGATATACTGCATCTCTAACTTACGCGGGATCTTTTTCGGAAGAGGAATAAAACTAAAATTAAAACTAAAACCCCAATCCATCCCACATGTACAGGTTATTTCACAACTATTCGTAAAGGTGTAAAGAAATACAGTCAATCTGTTAATAAGCAGAGTCGAGGATCATTCCTCAGGGTATCATTCATATTCAGAATCGCTAGTACAAAGGGGGTATATAAGCAAGGTTATGCGTGAGGCCGGAAATTCCTTCTTTTTTGTCCTTCATCATCCCATAGTCGTCTCCCAGCCATTTTCAATCATGACATCCATCCAATAGACCTCCGAGTCACCAGCATCCATCCGCCGCCAGACCTCCTGAACGAGCTGGAGGCAAACACTAATCGGCTTCGGGGGCAGGACATGTAAGAAGGAGGTCAACCGACCAAGGATAAAGCGACGGGTGCCTGACACCTCCAATGCATGGGAAGATATACACGGCCCGTTCCCTAGACTTGGGTCGGACGGCACTGGTTGTTGCGGGGGCAGGCGGAGCTCACTACTAGAAGCCACGAGGAGAAGAGGCTGTAGACACCGCGTGCGAGACTCCAGTGGGATCGTCTTGAGGCGGGAAAGAGTGGTGAGGGCGAACTCGGTCAGCCAGCTATCATAGTAAGCAGGGTCAGGGACAGAGGCGGTCGGGTCGGTGGGGTCCGGATTAGGGGGGAGGAACGGTTGGGGATCGCAAAACCAGGGGTTGTTGGCATTATCGATTGGGGGGTCCGGGTGGGATGGGAGAAAAGGATCTCGGGGTGTCGTGGTAGTAGGGTTGGGTGATTGGTGGGTCGGATGGTGTTGGGGGGGTAATCTGCGATGGAGGAGATCGGGAAAAGCGCGATAGAGTTGAAGGAGGCCGGTACATCTGTACACCTCCGCCATAGTGAGCAGGTGCCAAACAGGAGTTTCGTCATCACCAGGAGAAACGATCTCCGCCTCCGTTGGGTGGGCGAGGGAGAGGAGACGTTCTTCAAGCTGGCGGGCTTTCTCAAGGGCCTGCTGGGCCTGTGCGATGTCGGCATGGGAAGTGAACCGGCGCGCTCGGATGCGCTTACGTTCACAACGGACTAACCGGCCGGCTTCTTGAACGGTGAATTGAGTGTCACGGGCAATGCCAGTCCAGGGGTGCGGAACGCGCTGCAGGACAAGAGACTCGGCCGGGTTGCTCGGTGTGGATGGGGCAGGGAGGACTGATGTATCATCTGCAACGAACGACAGGAGCATTTCCCAGTATACAAGGGATTCCTCGAAAAACTGATGGTTGTTGCTACGAGTTGCGGGGCCATTATATTTGGAAGGGAGTGTGTTATCGAGGTGGTGCCGGAGAAGGTTGAAAAAGGAAATGCCCAGATCCTTGGGGTCATGCCAGCTTGCACTCTGGCCGAGCATAAGAAGCGCGAGGAGCGATTTATCGTCCATGTTCGTCTCCTTGCTGATGATTTCGACAGCTTCGTTGCGCATCTTCTTGCCCATCGGGCCGAATTGTGGGAAGTCGTTGACCAAGGTCGCTGCAGCCATACTTTGCATCGTGCGACACATGGCGAGTGATGATCCCCACAGGCGAGAAACAGTGGTGCGGAAAGGGTTCATCTGACTATCATAGCTAGAAAATAGTGCCGCAACTTCCTTAAAATAATATTCAATAAGGGTCCATGACGGGTTGTTCAGCGGTCGGGGAATCGAGGTAAGGTCGCGCGGGGCCGGACGCTCCGGAGGAGACGACGTCGGGGGGTATTTACGCACAATATTGGATGGGGCAAAGCCAGGGAAATTATGCGGTTCGCTCTGAAGGAAAGGAGCAGCCATGGAAAAGAACCCTAAGGGATCGGATCCCTGACTAGCTGGTGATCCGAATTCCAGCACCGAGTTGTCCGGTGGGCGGGAATTCATGGGCGAAACACCGGATGCAGGGGAAGGAGGGCATAAATCAGCCAGCTCCGGTAGTGCGCCCGCCTGCTGGAGATTCCAAAGGTTGTCGCATAAGGCGTTAGTGTCGTCTTCATCATCAACCACCCCCAGACCGCTCGGGTCAGGAGGGTTGAGGTCGCCGGTATGAACGTCCAAGGGAGGCTGAGGTTGAGCACCAATAAACTCCGGCGGATTCGCATGCTGGGGTGGAGGACTTGACTTGGATGGTGACCCGTGTGTATCGTTGAATGCGAGAGGAGTATTATTATTGGACTCCCCGGTGCTGGATGGAGGCTGATTTGTGACCCAGCGGAGCGACTGGACGTAGCCTGGGCACTTCACACCCAGGCGGGTGCATCGACTGCAAAACGGCTTTTCTTCCCCGCATTTGACCTATTTTTATCGAGAGTTAGCTTTGTTAAACTCTCGCACACCCCCGTGTAGATCTAGGGGCGTCGCTCGGTGAGGCGAGACGGACCCGTTTGCTCTTACACCTCGCACAACCATTGCGGGATTTCTTGACGCGACGCATTATCGATGAACAGCTGCGGAGGAGGGACGAAGGAGGGAAGAGGGAAAGATGGACAGCATGGCGAGAAGAGGAGAAAAGAGGAGTCACACGCTAGTTGGTGAGGGACGAGGGAAAGAAAGTTCTTCTCCAACTTCAGTCGGGGATCTGAGATTCTGAAGGATAGTGATTGGCACGATAAACCTCAGGTGTCGGGTGGGCATCCGAGGATCGAAGTGAGGATTCCCTGGCGACTGCGGGGACGACATCGCTGAGCCAATGAGTTGGCGGAGGGCTTGGGGGACCCAGGAAATTTTGACTTGTTCGGGAATGGTGGCACATGAGGGGATCTGATATTATCAGAATCTATTAGTTTCAGCGGGCATTATCGATAAACATCTTAACAGGGATGGAGAAGTCAAGACGGGTAAAAATACATTCATCAAAGACGTCAAATTTTCTCAACAGCAGAAGGGACAGCCTCATCACGTTTTACCTGTACCTTCTTTGCTTAATATCACGAGAACACAAGTCACAGGACGAGATAGCATGGAGAATAGACAGCCCTCTGGACGTTGACTAATTTACTATCAACAAGATAAGACTTTAGGAGTTGAATGTGAATAAAATGAAATGAAAATATGTCTATGCTGTTGCTCTCTTTCCAGTTTGAAGCCATTGTTCTCAATTCTGTGAAGTGGTCGGCGAAGGAAACCCGTGGTGTCGCTTCATATTGTTGTTGCGATTGTTCAGTGGTGCCTGAGGCCGCGATACCCCCCACTTCAATTCCATCACCAAAAAAATACACAGTCCAGGACAACTACGAATGATCATTCTCCATCCAAGCTGTCTAGCTGCTCTGGAATCGGGTTTATAAATAAACGGTACAGCTTTTATTTAAAATGGAAGGGAAATATGCCTCTGACCCCGAATGGGCCTCTATTCAGCCTATTCCCCTCGACGATGGCTCGGAGTCCGGTGCCATGCCGCTGGCCACCATCGCTTACACTGACGAATATCTGGAGGCGACTTCGTATTTGCGGGCTGTCATGGCAGCCAACGAGTTCTCAGAAAGAGCCCTAAAGCTAACGGCAGACGTTATCTCCATGAATCCAGCCCATTATACCGTATGGTATGTTGATCCAGCCCGACGGAATTTGAACCCGGAGCTAATCTGGCCCAGGATATACCGTGCTAAGATTCTCTTTGCCTTGGGCAAAAACCTCAAGGATGAATTAGAATGGCTGAATGGTGTATCGCTTAAATACCTGAAAAATTACCAAATCTGGTACACATGCGACCCTCCCCCATTTCCCCCCTCAATTCCTAATTCTTGTCTCCTAACCAATCAATTCAGGCATCATCGTCAGGTCATGGTGTCCTCCAAGGACCATTTCCCGACACTTCCACCCAAGGAGATGGATTTCCTGATGGAAATGTTTGCCCAGGACTCAAAGAACTACCACGTTTGGACCTACCGCCACTGGCTAGTCCGTCATTTCAAGCTTTGGGACTCGCCCCGCGAACTGCAGGATATTGAGGCCCTTCTCGCTTCAGACATCCGTAACAATTCGGCCTGGAACCATCGCTACATGCTCCGCTTTGGCCCGCGGAGCGATGAACCCGACGCTGGCATGTCTAACTCCCAAGGGCCCCCCTCCGAGAAGGGTCGCCTTGCCGTTGTGGATGAGGACCTAGTCGACGAGGAGTTGCAGTATGCCCAGAAACAGATTGTCCGAGCTCCCGAAAACCGCAGTCCCTGGTCGTATGCCCGTGGTGTTCTACGTGCATCCGGCCGACCACTATCCGAATGGACCGAGGTCGCACAGAAGTTTGTCATAGACAAGCGCAATGATGACGGCCAGCTGATCGACGTGGAAGTGAAAAGCAGCCATGCTGTAGAGTGGCTAGCAGATGTGTATTCTCAGAACCGTGCTGAGGGTGACACCGTGACCGAGGCAGTACGTATGTTCTCTCTACTCAAGGATAAGTACGATCCCATCCGGAAGAACTACTGGGATTACCGAATCCGGACGATCACCGGACATGAAGTCCCCTCCACAGCATGATGTATCTATCTTCATGCAGGTTATGGCGTTTTCCTTCTTTTTAGGCGTTTTTCCTCGCTTCCAATCAACCGACTACCCCCCATTTGGTTAATGCATCTGGACTCCTTGGTGTAAAAGCAAAGTCGTATTATATATATCTCTAAAGCAAACGTAAAAATATTTATCGATCAAACGCATTGGCCCGCCAGCAAGCATTGAATCAGTTCATCTCTGCGGCTTAGTTTTCCTTCGAGCCCCAACCATCCTGCAACATCTTCCGCCATTCCGCTGCCCCCTCGATTGTCACGTTGCTTCCCCCACAAACGACAATCACGACCCGACTCTGCGGCCCCAAGTCAGGAACCAACTCTTTCAGTCGAGACTGCATGGGCGACGATGGAGCCAGCCCATCGGACGTCTCTTCCTCCGCCTCGTTCTCCCCAGCAGACAGCCGGTCATCTCCATACCCTTCATCCAGGTCCCTCTTTCGCTTCTTACCACCCCTCCGCGATGTCTTGACCCCATCACCAACCGCCGCCTCAACACACACCCCACACGCTAACTCAACCAACACCCGCTCATCATCTACCAGACGCAGCACTCCCCTCGCAGCTTCAGCGTCAGACAGGACCGTGCTATGCACCGCAATGCCCTTAGGCGGTTCTAGCGCATACTTGAACGTCCGCTCCGACACCCGAATGGCACCTAGCGATGTCGCCTGCGAGGTAATCCCAGGCAAAGACACAAGTACCTTCTGTGCCACCGCAGCAGCCAACGAATCCGTCCCCTTCGTCTCGACCGCTAAAAGATGGATCGGCGTCTGCGGCGTACCACTAATCTGTTCCTGATACCGCTCAATGCCCATCACAAGGCCATTCAGCAGCCCACCTCCACCAACACTACAAATAACGGCATCAAGCGGCATCGCCCGACCTGCATACCGGGCCTCTTCTTCCTCCCCGTTCGGCAGAGGAAGCTGCATCACCAACTCGTCAACAAGTGTGCTATTCCCCTCCCAGATCGGCTCATTGTCGAACGGATGCAACGCAATCTTGACCACATCCGGCGAGGCATCATCACTTGTATCTTTCATGATGACTTCACGCATATACTCCCCAGCCTCGGAGAACGTCTCCCCGTGCTGGATGACATTTGCTGCCCCGGCTTTTCGGAGCTTCTGCACCATAAGCGGCTTTGTGGAGTGTGGCACGACAACTGTGCATGGGTATCCGAGGCTCTGGGCGGCACAGACGGCTGCTAGCCCTGCGTTACCACCGGAGGAGGCGTAGAAGTGGACAGGTCGAAGGGCGTTCTCGGGTTTGATGAGGTGGGAGAGGATTTGGTTGCCCATGGCGCGGGATTTGAAGGAGCCGCTTGGTTGGACGTTTTCCAGTTTGAGGAAGATCCTACAGCCCGCAGCGCGGGAGAGAGCTGCGGATTCAACCAGAGGGGTCTGAACCCATGGTGTTTTGAAGGTGGGTGGTGGTGCTTGGGTGGGTGAGATGCTACCCATGGTTTTCTTTGGGTGGGGCTTGGAGGGAGGAGAATATTGATTCAAAATAAGGAGAATTGAGTATTGGCTGGTTCTTTTCTTTCTTTCTTTATAGATAGGGGTGAGAGAAGAGAGTCTTGAATAATATGGTTTGTTTTGAGAATATCGTACAGGTTCTGAATCGGGGAGGAGGTAGAACTATGGGAGGGAGTACTGAAACCAAAGGGGAGAAGAAGAAAAAGAGCAAAAACGAAATAGAAGAACCAATTCCAAAGCCTCCCATTATATGATTTCACCATGATCCAACGCCTGTTTATTCTGATATACAATTGATTGTCTTCTCCGACGCTCGCCTCGACGGTTTTCCGCGGGAAACGCCATCCGTTTCCCGACCCGATATCTATCAAGTAACAACAAACTCATATCTGGGAACTTTCCGCCGATAACCTTGTGGATGTGACCCAGAACGCCATTATTGGCCGGTCGCATGACGCAAGCCTTATCCTGGTCCAGAACAGTGGCGTGTCGTGTCGGAATTATAAAAAACCTTGAGGCCTAGGTCCCATCGATGGGAAGGCACCGTAACGTAACGCTTTCCGTTCGAGACAAAAGAAGTTAAAAAAAGAACACTCCAATTGCAAAGCAAAAAGAGGAAGTTTTGTCCTTCTTTGACTACGATGCAATTGAAGCCTCCTTATTCCTTCCTTGGTATCTTACTTGAAAGCCATGGCGACTAGTTCTCAACTACAAGAGGGGGGAACAAGATAGTCTTCTTGACTCCCTCTCCGTAGTCCGGATCAGACCCATATGTAGCGGCCGAAAAACTCCGCCGTGAGGGGTCTACCCGGAAAACATCGAGGATATCTTTGGACTTGCTAGGCATGAATGGTTGCAATAAGATGCCGGTAATCCGCATTGATTCGGCCACGTTGTAGAGCACGCGTTGACGCTGATCAGGATCCAGCCAGGGCGCCGAGTTATGAAAATACTTATTTGTCTAGATATTGGTCGTATCAGCACCAACCGACCAAATGCCGATTATGGGTTTTAGATAATTCTTACCTGTAATATTATCGCCATAATTTCCTGTAAGGCGGCCCGTGGGTTCAGATTATTCATATGCTCTGCCACCTTGGAGGGGAGCACTTCTAGAAGTCTTTGATACTCCTGATCGGTAGGCTGTTCTGGAGAATTTCCTGAGACGCCATTGACGATAAAGGAGCGCAGCTTGCCCTTAGAACAGCCGATGGTCCGATGAGCAATGTTCCCAACTCCCTGTTGGAGGAACTTTTTATAATCCCGAATAATGTGGGCATTATCGTAGTCAGCGTCGGTCGCTAAGCCGCCTTGGAAGGCCAAGAAAAAGCGCATGGTGTCGACCCCAAACCGGTCAATGGCAAAAAACGGATTGACCACGTTTCCCGTGGATTTCGACATCTTTTCTCGGTTGATCGTCCAATGCCCATGCACGAGCACATTTCTAGGGAGAGGAAGATCTAGGGCCATGAGGAATGCTGGCCAGTATACACAGTGAAACCTGGTACCGTCAGGGTTGCGTTCCATCTCAATTCCGGGGCCATCCGACTTACCGAACAATATCCTTTCCAACTATATGCACATCTGCTGGCCACCCAAGACGGTTTCCCTCGCCAGGAGGGAATGGATAACCAGCTTTCGTCAGGTAGTTGACAAGAGCATCTAGCCAAACATAGACGGTCTGTGTGTCGTCACCCGGTACCGGAATACCCCAGGTAAGCCTTTCAACAGGCCGAGAAATGGATAAATCTTGCAATCCTGAAGACACAGACCTGACCACCTCTGTTGTATAGTTACTCGGTGTGATGAATCCTGTTTTGTACAGATGCAAAAGACGGTCTTGGAAGGCCGACAGGCGGAAGTGATAGTTGGTTTCGGAAGACCACTCAACCTCTTTTCCAGTCTCAACTGAAACCTAAGACATAGTGAGTAGGAGTCATCGATAATGGAAATAGAATGCAAGGCGATGAATACCATCCTCTTTCGTCCAGTAGCTGGGTCCAGGGAGAGCTGGACTTGCGACTGGGGATAAAATGTCTCATCGCTCACAGAGTACCAGCCTTCATGCTTCGCCGTATATATAAAGCCCCGATGTTGGAGCATTTCCTGCGCTATACGTCAATGCCCTGACCATACCTACCACGATACTAAAATGAAACGCCTACCCAGAAGTATTGAACAGCCTCCTTATGGGCGGGTTCAGTCGTCCGAATGAAGTAGTTGTAGTCCATGTTAGCCGCATCCGCTAGGGCCTGTACTGGTTTGTTAGACAAGGTAACAGCAAGAACATGGTCTGGAGGTTACCAACCCGAAATGTCTCGCAGTTGCGGTCGCAGAAGATTTGGGTATCTATACCAGCCGCCAACGCGGCTTGTTGGATCTATTTTGCGAAATCAGCCGTCCGTCTGAGGCCCAAGTCGGAGAGATTGTCTGCTTCCAACCTTCATTCCATGTTCATCAGTTCCGGTCAATAGCTGAGCCTCGTTGTCTCCAATAAGCGTCCGCCATCTTTTCAAAACATCGGCAATGACCATCGTATACAAATGACCAACATGCGGAGCTATACCAAAGCCCGTAAGTTAGCGTTCGGGGACATGGACCTGCACATATCTATCAAGAGCAATTACTTGCCAGCATTCACATAGAAAATAGGAGTTGTGAGGTAGTAAGGCTTCTTAGGGGTTTCATCAGAGGCTGTTGTCGCAAATCGTCGGAATGATCGAATGGCCGGAGGGAGAACGATCCGGGAGGAAGCGCATTTCCAGGAGGGATGTTGATGAGCCAGTAACTGACTGGCCCATGTAATGGTGCGGAAGCCCCCTCTTAAAGTCGCCATTCGCGAGAGGTATGTTCCAGGAACGCAAGGAGGGCCGAGGAAGAGGACGATTGCGTGGTGCTCTTTGCTCTTCGGAGGTTTGGCTTCTCCGCGTGGTGGTCCAAGCTTCTTTTTTTTTTCTTTTGAGCGCTTCTGGTGCCTACCAAACTTCAATCTTCCTCATCTTTCCCCCCCTCCACTCCTCTTTATCCCCCCCCCTCTATTTATCCCCCTATCTTCGTATATACCTATCGGTTGATATATTACTTATCGGGCCGAATTTTTGGAGTTTTTTTGGTTATTCAGGCACCACCCCCACCCCCTTAACATCACGTTTTCAAGGGACGAAGTCCAACTTGAAGCTATGGCACCAGCAAGTGAAGATGTCCTCGCGAAAGTTTCTACAGATGGTAGGCTATCAATCCTGGGATCGAATAATCATTTACCCAATTTTCTCACCCACTTGCTCATTCTTTAGCGGCCAACGAGTTTGTCCTGTCGTTCTACCCAGCCCTCGAGACAAATCGTTCCGTAATCGCATCCTTTTACAGCAACCCAGCCTCCACAATTCTATTCAACGGAAACACAGTCACCGATGGTAGCGCAGTGCAGGATATATTCGTCAACCAGATGCCACCAGCACACTACGAGGTGCAATCGTTCGATTGTCAGATTATCAACAAATCCTACCCTACTCCCACCACCGACGGGGTTAAACTACCCGGCCAAAGGACCACAAAGGACATGTCTATTCTGGTGATTGTCAGTGGGTATGTGCGCTTTGGAGAGTCTCGGGATCTTCCCCACCGGGGCTTCAGTGAGACCTTCGTGCTGGTACCGAATACCTCCGATGGACCGAAAGGCATGCGTAAGAAGGACTGGGTTATTCAAACCCAAAACTTTCGCTTAGTCGTATGATACGATACGAAGAGTATTGGAGGAAAATTTGTTTGCGTTATATACAAAGCAGCGGTTGATCTAAGAATATGATGGTATGGGATGGTATTAGTTCGAGGGATGGAGGAATCACACAACGCTCTCTGACGACACCACAAGACAAGAAAAACAATGCACAACAATTGCGGTTTTGCGACACCAAGGAGGAAGAATTAGGCTCAGCCTTATTAGGATCCGCCTCGGGCTAGCCTAGTGCTCTTATTCAATCATGAAGCAAGGATTAACTGGAAGCCCTCGGTGGAGCCCGAAGATTTGCTTTGATTCGTTCAAGCAGTTCCTCGCGTGTTGCTTTTTCATCTGGACAAAGCCCCCTCTGGTATCAACGTTAAGATGGGGTCCTCGAAAGATGGTTTATGAAAGGAAATGGAAGGACATACAAGGCGAAGCCATCTGCGCATTTCATCAACAGTCCAAGTTGTGGGGTCTTGAAGAATGTCAGCATTACGCAGGCGTTCAAAAGGGCCTAGAAGCTTGCCTCCGGTTG